>OZ014519.1:585664685-586300518 GCA_963966055.1 Lathyrus aphaca
ATTCAGAAGGTGCTGCTCCCGCCAGAGCACCAGTTACAATCTTTTATGATCCACAAACAATAACAGTCCCTTCAGCAGCAGCAATCAGTCCAGTCACTGTCACGGTGCCTGGACCCGTACCATATGAAAGCGATAGGGCCATCCCTTGGCACTATGGCTCTGACGTTTACTGCGAAGGAAAAAGAATCGCTCTTGAAACAACAGCACCTGCACCACAAATTGATAATGTGGGCGGAGGCGGAGGCTTCACCCGAAGCGGACGTCTCTTTGCTTCACAAGTACAAAGACCTACTGCTGAGGCAGAAGCTGCTGCTAAGGCAAAAGGAAAAAGCCCGGTGCAGGAAGATCCCGCTGCCAAAGAAGCCCTGAAGACTCCATTTGATCAGGAAGTTGATGAGTTTATGCGGATCATCAAAAAGAGTGACTACAAAATTGTGGATCAACTTCACCAGACGCCATCCAAAATCTCCATCCTCTCACTGCTTATGTGCTCCGAAGCCCATCGGAATGCACTACTTAAGGTCTTGCACGCGGCTTACGTGCCCGAGGAGATTACTGTCAACCAATTGGAAACCGTGGTTGGAAATGTTACTGCTAGCAATGGGCTAGGGTTTACCAATTCTGACCTGACAGTAGATGGCCGCAACCACAACAAAGCCTTGCACATAACCATGGAATGCAAAGGAGCTGTCCTTTCTCATGTGCTGGTGGACACAGGTTCTTCCCTGAATGTCTTGCCAAAGAAGGCTCTAGTGAAGCTTGAATATGAGGGATTGGCATTGAGACCCAGCAACTTGGTGGTACGAGCCTTCGATGGTTCGAAGAGATCGGTTCTGGGAGAGATTGAGCTGCCCGTGACAATTGGCCCGCAGACCTTTAAAACTATCTTTTATGTGATGGACATTCAGCCCGCCTACAGCTGTTTGTTGGGTAGACCCTGGATTCACGCCGCTGGCGCAATAACGTCTACCCTTCACCAAAAGTTAAAATTTGAGTGGGAAGGTCAAGTTGTCACTATCTGTGGAGAGGAGGACATTTTTGTCAGCCACCTGGCGACCTACAAATACATTGAAATGGATGGAGAGATCCATGAAACAATGAGCCAGGGGTTTGAGGCTTTGAATGTGAATGAAGCATCTGCTATATCTGGTACTCCAATGTCATCTTACCAACAAGCCCGGAAGGTTGTTGAGGAGGGAACTGCCCTAGGCTGGGGCAAGGTTTTAGCTGTGGAGGAGAAGAAGGACAAATTTGGGTTGGGTTACAGACCAACTCAACATCAAGCAAAGGCTGCTGGAGAGCCTGGTTTTGTCAGTGGGGGGATGCTTACCCCCGATGCTATCAACTGTCTGGAAGACGAGCTGGAAGAGGAGCGCAACCTGGAGATTTGGATTCGTCCGAAGGTCCCGGGGAGCAGTGTCTCGAACTGGTCTTCCCAGGAAATTATAAGTGTTACTCGAGCAGAGTAATTATTATTTCCTGTATTTTTATAAGCATGCATCAAAGTCTTGCATCTTGCCCGAGATGACAAGACTCATTTTGTAATCAGGGCCATCTGTACTTTTGTGCAAACAAGATTAAATTATTGAAATATCAGACAATCTTTTTGCAAACGAGTCTTTTTCTTTCTGCTCACTGTTTTTTCCATTTTTCTTTTTGTACAAAAATAAATGGCGGTGTTTTCAAAATGATAACTTCATTTTACTTTTTTCTAAAGCAAGATTAAAATCAATCACTAAAATGAACCAACTTAACCCTTGCAGAGAGTGCCTTCCAAACAGCACCGACAACAGCACGGCTATGACATCGTATGACTTTGACAATCCAATCAATCAAGCTGATGAAGGGGTTGATGAAGAATATGAGCTTCCTGAAGAGCTAGCCAGATTGTTAAGGCAAGAGGAAAAGGTTATTACTCCTCACCAGGAGGAGGTTGAAGTGATTAATCTTGGTACAGACGAAGACGTGAAAGAAGTTAGAATCGGGGCCTGCCTGCAAGACTCAGTGAAGAGACAACTGATAGATCTGCTTCAAGAGTATGTTGATGTGTTTGCTTGGTCGTACCAAGACATGCCAGGGTTGGATACCGATATAGTTGTGCACAAGCTGCCTTTGAGGGAAGAATGCCCACCAGTCAAACAGAAGCTGCGCCGAACTCGTCCAGACATGGCTATGAAAATCAAGGAGGAGGTACAAAAGCAATGGGACGCCGGGTTCCTTGCCGTAACTAGCTATCCGCCGTGGGTTGCTAACATAGTACCTGTGCCTAAGAAGGATGGCAAAGTAAGAATGTGTGTTGATTACCGAGATCTGAACAGAGCCAGCCCGAAAGATGACTTCCCATTACCTCACATTGACGTATTGGTGGATAACACGGCTCAGTTCTCAGTATTCTCCTTCATGGATGGATTTTCAGGATATAATCAGATCAAGATGTCACCTGAAGACATGGAGAAGACAACATTCATCACACCTTGGGGCACGTTCTGTTACAAAGTGATGCCATTCGGACTGAAGAATGCTGGTGCCACATATCAACGGGCTATGGTGACATTATTCCACGATATGATCCACAAGGAAATAGAATGTTATGTGGATGATATGATCGCCAAGTCCCTTACAGAGGAAGATCATCTGGTGAATCTGCTGAAGTTGTTCAAGCGTCTGAGGAAGTACCAACTAAAGCTGAACCCCAACAAATGCACATTCGGGGTGCGATCCGGTAAGCTGCTGGGCTTTATTGTAAGCGAGAAGGGGATTGAGGTTGACCCAGATAAAGTCAAGGCTATACAAGAAATGCCTGCACCGAAAACTGAGAAAGAAGTTCGAGGGTTCTTAGGTCGATTGAACTACATTTCAAGGTTCATATCTCACCTCACAGCAACCTGTGAACCCTTGTTCAAGCTGCTAAGAAAGGAACAAACGGTCAGGTGGAACGAAGACTGCCAAAAGGCTTTTGACAAGATCAAGGAATATCTGCAAGAACCTCCAATCCTTATGCCGCCAGTTGAAGGAAGACCTCTGATTATGTACTTGACAGTGCTAGAAGAATCAATGGGGTGTGTGCTGGGCCAGCATGACGAGTCGGGTCGAAAAGAGTATGCAATATACTACCTAAGCAAAAAGTTTACCGACTGTGAACAACGTTATTCACTGCTCGAGAAAACTTGCTGTGCTTTAGCGTGGGCTGCTCGCCGACTGAGACAGTATATGTTGACCCACACTACCTTATTAATCTCAAAAATGGATCCAGTTAAGTACATTTTCGAGAAGCCAGCTCTTACCGGACGGGTTGCAAGATGGCAGATGATTCTCACAGAATACGACATACAGTACACATCTCAGAAAGCCATCAAAGGCAGTGTCCTATCTGAATATCTTGCTGAGCAACCCATTGATGACTACCAGCCTATGAGGTTTGACTTCCCTGATGAAGACATCATGTTCATTAAAGCAAAAGATCATGAAGAGCCTGTTCACACTGAAGGGCCTGACCCGGAGGAAGAATGGACTATGATGTTTGATGGGGCTGTTAACATGAATGGTCGCGGTGTTGGTGCAGTACTCATTACACCCAAAGGAGTCCACATGCCTTTCTCGGCAAAACTCACTTTCAACTGCACTAACAACGAAGCTGAATACGAAGCTTGCATTATGGGTCTTGAGGAAGCCATCGACCTCAGGATCAAAACATTGACCGTATTCGGAGATTCAGCTTTGGTAGTCAATCAAACCAACGGAAAATGGTACACACACCAAGATCATCTGATACCTTACAGGGACTACACAAGGAGGTTATTGACTTTCTTCACAACAGTCAAGCTTGAGTATATCCCTCGGGACGAGAATCAGTTTGCGGATGCTCTTGCTACCATTTCATCCATGATCAAAGTTCAAACGGCCAACTTTGTACCTCGGATTTCAGTGTCTAGACTTGATAGACCAGCATATGTATTTGCAGCAGATGTTGTAAAGGATGATAAGCCTTGGTTCCACGACATTAAGCGCTTCTTGGAGGATCAGACATACCCACCTGGGGCATCTTCCAATGATAAGAAGACTTTGAGAAGGCTTGCTGGTAGTTTCTTCCTGAATGCTGATGGGTCTTTATACAAGAGGAACTTTGACATGGTACTCCTCAGATGTGTTGACAAGACGGAAGCAGATTTGTTGATGCATGAAGTGCACGAAGGATCCTTTGGTACCCATGCTGGGGGACATGCAATGGCTAAGAAGTTGTTAAGATCAGGCTATTACTGGATCACAATGGATGCAGACTGTTGTGCCTATGCCAGAAGGTGTCACAAATGCCAGATTTACGCAGATAAGGTGCATGTGCCTCCCAACCCTTTAAACATCATGTCTTCACCCTGGCCCTTTGCTATGTGGGGCATTGATATGATTGGCAAGATTGAGCCAACTGCTTCAAACGGCCACAGATTCATCCTGGTCGCCATTGACTATTTCACCAAGTGGGTTGAAGCAGCCTCATATGCAAATGTTACAAGACAAGTGGTAGCCCGATTTCTGAAGAGAGACATCATCTGTCGGTATGGAGTGCCCGAGCGAATCATTACTGATAATGGTTCCAATCTCAACAACAAAATGATGGCAGAGCTGTGCCGGGACTTCAAAATCCAACATCACAATTCTTCTCCTTACAGGCCAAAGATGAATGGTGCTGTAGAGGCGGCAAATAAGAATATTAAGAAGATTGTGCAAAAGATGGTAGTCACCTACAAAGACTGGCATGAAATGCTACCATTCGCCTTGCATGGGTACCGCACATCAATCAGGACATCCACTGGGGCAACACCGTATCAACTTGTGTATGGAATGGAGGCAGTCCTACCTGTTGAAGTTGAATTACCCTCTCTACGGGTATTGATGGATGTTAAACTAAACGAAGCAGAATGGGTCAGGGCCCGATACGAACAACTGAGTCTGATCGAAGAGAAAAGATTGGCCGCAATCTGTCACGGGCAGTTATATCAGAAGAGAATGAAGAAGGCCTTCGATCAGAAAGTCAGGCACCGAGAGTACCAAGTGGGAGATCTTGTGCTGAAGAGAATCCTCCCTCCTCATACGGACCACAGGGGCAAATGGACTCCGAATTATGAAGGACCATTCATTGTAAAGAAAGTTTTCTCTGGCGGAGCACTGATGCTCAGCACCATGGATGGTGAAGATTTCCCGTCCCCTGTGAATTCAGATGCAGTTAAAAAATACTTCGCATAAATGACCCGCTGGACATAAAAACAGAATGTAAGTCCAGACAAAAATAGGGCATCCCGGCGAGTCAAAAACAGAATAAAAGACTCGGGCAAAAGTAAGGGAAAATAAACAAAAAAATGTACACCCGCTGAGTTGAAAAGCCGCATGGGACAGCTCAGGCAAAAATGGGTATCCCGATGGATTGAAAACCCGAAAGGGCGATCCATGCAAAATAAGGGAATAAGCGAACAACTGCATTCTGAATTCGTCTGTATCACCTACAACTTGGTAAGCTTCCAAAGGATCAAGCTTTAATCAGAATCAACTCTCTCCAGAAAGCAAGACGAGAAGAACGTCATTGTCATACGAGTCATAGCAGGAGAGGAAGCTCCTCAAAGCGTCGTCGACACCGCCAACATTTGTTTTCTCAATTTGTGACAATTTCCTCATTTCAGGAGATATGTTTCTTTGACTGTATCTTTGCCAATTCAGGGCACATGGGTTAATAAAACCAGATTTTCAGTCATGTTTCGTTTTACATTTATGTTTTGCAAAGAGTTGTCTGATATCTCTAAAAATACAATTGCATAAGTACAGATGCCTTTCTCTAAAAAAAAATATATAAAAGCACATGCTTGCAGGGAATGTGATTATTCTCAAGAGTACTTAACTCCTATGACGGAATCCAGTAAGGGATATCTCGGGACCTTTTGTACGTTCCATTATCTTTGCAGGATTGCAGGTATCCAGAACGCAACCTGGGGCATGCAGGTTACGCTTCAGCAAGTAGGCGAGTCATGATCAACTTGGTCTATCTTCCACATGGCACTAGAAGGTGCCCATTTCCCAAGCGGAGCTGCCGAATCAGCATGCACTCAATCTCAGCATCAGAATGCTCTTCCCCCAGCTGGGTAGCTCCCCATTGCCTTCCCCAGCAAAGTTGCCAAGTCAACAAACAAGCTTAACACTCAGAGTGCTCTATCCCCAGCGGAGTTGCCTCTTGTTGCTCTCCCCAGCTGAGTTATCAACAGCATTCCCCAGCCGAGTTGCCGTCCTTCCTCAGCAGAATGCAGAAATCAGGGAATCATCTCCCCACAAAGTCCCCAGCCTCTATTCAGAAGAGCAACGCACGAAGAAGTCACAACAGAGTGAAGAAAGCCTCTACGAATCCCGGCTGGGTCCCGTATTATAAGGATATGTCGATCAGTGACCTATATCCCCCAAGCAGATACACCAATGATCTCATCCCCAGCTGGGATGTCTTCCTCAGCAGATCAGCCAGAGATCTTCGCAGCAATGGGATCCGAATCCCGGATCCGTGCCCCTTTGCATAATCATAGCATTCGCATCATATTCACCCCCAAAGCGTAGCATTCCGTCTAATACGGAGCATTACGGCAAAAATCAAACGCATAGCATAATCATAAGTCATGTTGTGAATTGAACACTTGTAAATATTGACAATCCGTTGTTATACAGATTACTTTCCCCAAGAGTCCCCACCAGAGTCCCAGCAAAAGCAGCTGCCCTTTCAAATCACAAACACCAGTATATACACCTTTTGGCACCCGTCCGTGTCATCTTTCCCCAGTAAAGTCGCCTGAACACTCTTTACGAACAAATCACCCGTATTACAGATACGTCCTGACACCCGTCCGTGTCAAATCACCAGCAGAAAGCCAAAGACATCCTCTTTGCACTCACACAATCTTTGACACTCGTCCGTGTCATATCCCCAGCGTGGTCGCCTGTACTTGTACACCATCTTTGACACCCGTCCGTGTCATATCCCCAGCGCAGTCGCCTACACCTTTACCACCCATACACTTGTTAATATTATACTTTTCTCTTTCAACACTCGTCCGTGTCATTCTCCCCAGCAGATAAACATTCGTCTATACAATACAACACTCGCTACTCATTGGTACACTTATACAGATACTCGTCCGTATCTTGTATACATCATCACTCATATCCCCACAGAGTCGACAGTAGTCCTTGTTCTTTGTTAACCAGTTGGTACTCGTCCGTACCATCATCTCAGAACATCGCGTCTAGTGTTTGTTTCTACATGATACTCGTCCGTATCATAGTCTTAGGGATGCTCGTCCGCATCTTTAATCCATACACCGCGTCAAACACTTGTGTCTTCTTGAATATAGATACTCGTCCGTGTCTACTATTCCCCAGAAGAGTCCTTTCAGATGCAACACTCGTCCGTGTTCTTGGTTAACCAGTTGATACTCGTCCGTACCATCATCTCTGAACATGTGTCAGTTTGTTTCTACATGATACTCGTCCGTATCATAGTCTTAAGGATGCTCGTCCGCATCTTTAATCTATACACGATACCAAACACTTATACCTTTTTGTTTCTTGGATGTAAACGCTCGTCCGTGTTTACATTTTCCCCAGTAGATCACCAACAGATTTTCCTTTTTATCTAACACTCGTCCTGTGTTATGATACCCCGAGAGCAGCCGTCCCCTGCTGAGTGGTCGTCCTCCACTTCTTGATGGTCGTCCTCCATCATGCTCATCCGATGGCCGTCCCCATCGTTGATCTTAGCAGCCGTCCCCTGCTAGGTGGTCGTCCTCCACCTTTTGATGATCGTCCTTCATCACTTTATCCAATGGCCGTCCCCATTGTTGATTTCGGTTATCTAACATTCGTCCTGTGTTATGATAAACCCCGAGAGCAGCCGTCCCCTGCTGAGTGGTCGTCCTCCACTTCTTGATGGTCGTCCTCCATCATGCTCGTCCGATGGCCGTCCCCATCGTTGACCTTTTCTATCCGATGGCCGTCCCCATCGTTGATATTTTCGGCAGCCGTACCCTGCCAGGTGGTCGTCCTCCACCTTTGATGGCCGTCCCCATCATATTTCTTTTATCCCCAACAGAGCAGCCGTCCCCTGCTAGGTGATCGTCCTTCACCTTTGATGGCCGTCCCCCATCATCTGTTTATTTCATTTATTCTTTAACCCGATGGCCGTCCCCGTCGTGGTCCCTTTTCCTTTTTTAGCCCGATGGCCGTCCCCATCGTTGGTTACTTTACCTTTATGAACTTGATGGCCGTCCCCGTCATGTTTCATTAATCCTCAGAGATTTTACTTGATGGCCGTCCCCATCATGATTTTTTCTCCCCAGCTAGTCGGCCGTCCCCGTCTTAGCTTTACCTTTTATCTCCAGCATGTCGGCCGTCCCCGTCATTGCTTTATTTCCTGCACTTTACCAGCATGTCGGCCGTCCCCGTCATTGCTCCTTACCCAGCAGTCATCCTCTGCTCGACGGTCGTCCTCCGTCGCCCATACTTTACGATATACTTATTTTGCCTTTACAATCTATATCCCTTTTCTTCTTCATTTTGTGAGTGCAAATTTTGGGATTGTCTTTGGTATTCAATCACAAGTTATCTCGTTTGGCCTGTTAAGCCGTCGCTTACAACCTGCACAGCTAACTCATGTTTGAATAGGGGCAGCTGTAAACACCCCAAATTTGCCCTCACCCATTCACACCATGGCTTGTGATCACCCTCATATGCATAAATACAATCATATCATCTCACATCTCATTTTTTATCCACTGGATAGTTTCTAAGGCATCTGCACCTAGGGTTTGTGATTTGAGCAATCCCAAAGCTTCTTGAGCCACCCCAAAGGCCACCAATCATCTCAGAAGGGTCCATGTGTGTTCTTGTATCATGTTACATCCTCACAGAGTCAAAATTGCAGAGGAATCACAAGAGCTAGGGTTTGAGTGGATGCAGAGCCAGGATGAACTGCACAGTTGACTGAAAATTAGGGTTTTGGTTTCAGAGGCCATAACCCCAATTTTTTTTGGTCATTCTTGTTTCCATTGGTCTCTATATGGTATAGGGAATATGCATATCAATTTTCATGAAGAAATTCCATGGGGAAGTCATCTGATCAAGAGTTGACTTTTCAGACAAGTCAGTGTAAAATCAGGGCATCTGAGGCCCCCAATGACCCAACCAATGGGTGGTCTTCATCATTTTGAGTGTATATGATCTTTATTTGATCATGGAAGAAGTTTGAAGTTCATAAAATCAAGAATTTAGGGTTTTTGCAAAAGTTGACTTTTTGGGGCATAGTTGACTTTTCAAGAATGCCTCATTTTAGGCCAATTTTCAAGCCTTGATTCATGGTCCAAAAAGGCTTCAAATGGAAAAACTTTGGTCATGAAAGTTGTAGATCTCATCTTTCCCTTTTCAAAAAGTACAAGAACATGATCAAACTCTTCATGGATTAAAAGTTATGGCATTGCAAAGTTAGCAAAAATCATTGGTTTTCAAGTTATGCACCAATTGGAAATTTTGCAAAGTCTTGAACCAATGCATTATGCAGCCTCTAATTCATGTCAAACCATTATGTAAACATCCTCTAAGTCACAAAAATCAGAATTTGATCAAGTTTGCTCATGGTTTGGTTTGCATAACAAGACTTTATCACATGTGATCCATAAAGCTAACCAAGTTGCAAAACACTCATGAGCTTTTCACCAACTTGCTGCATTGAGCCTTGGGTCAAGCCAGCCTCTCACACTCACCATGCTGCACCAGAACCCAACTTGTACTTGCCTAAACTTGAGCCATGCCCTATCTTACACAAAAGTGGACTTGGAGCAAAAGTAGCCACACCTATCTCTGCAGGCCAGGTCACATCCATCAGCCACTTGCATTTGTTTATTGAATCAGTTTGCTGGCCATAACACATGAGAACCAAGGCTGAGACAACAACATTCACCACTTACACAAAAACCTCCCACATTGCAACTTCATTCGAATCTGCTCACACAGCCATCAAACACTAAAACTTTCTTCATCACTCAACTAAACACACTTCATAGATCACAAAGCACCCAAAGCCCAAGCTTGAAACAGCCAGAAACTCCTACTGCCATCTCTCACCTCAGTTTGCAGTTTCACTTGGAACTATCACCATAGCCCACAAACATCAAAACAAACCTTGCAAACCTTCTCAACACATTGCATAGATCACAAACAACCCCTTTTCACAGCCTGAGAGTGCCAGAATCTCATCTGCCATTGTTGACTGAACTGAAGCAGTTCCTTTCGAATCTTCTTTTCCAGCCAACACAAACTCATTTTGAGCATTCAAACACACTTGGTGGACCAAGAGGAGCAGCTTGCACTGAAGGAAGAGGCCTGAAAGTTCCTAAATTGAAAGTTGCAAATCTCAGGTAGCTCGAAATTAATTTTTCCAGAAATGATTTTTCTTGTTACAAACTTGTTCTTTATGCTCTCCTGATCATCCTGATGCTTTTAGTTTTTGAAATGGTTGTGTTTTGAGAATTTAATTTGTGTTTGAAGCTTACGAACCCTAGAACTTTCCCTCTTCGATTCAGATGATTTAGGAAAGATAAATTTGTTTTAGGTTAGGGGTTTGATTCGTGAGAGTGAGAGGATCATTTCCCTGGTCTTAGATTTCATTTATGTTACGTTTTTAGGAAGTTTGGAGATTTTCAGGTGAGCTTCTGGCCGGAGAAGACGACCGGAAGTCTTCTCCGGCCACCTGAGTGTGATTAGGGTTTAATCCCATAATTAATGCTGGTTTGAATATTGGCCGTAGGATGCGTTGAATTTGTTGACTACGCGCGCAAGGGAAGGGTCAGGATCTCTTTGATTAACCCTAATCCACGTGTTAGGGTTAATTAATCATATTTTATTTAATTTAATCAGAAACAATCTGGGCCTTTCATCCTGGCGCGCAGTCAACGCTTTTGAAACCAGGGCCGATCCCAGCCACCCAATCTGATTACTTCCCATTTATTTTAATTTTAATTCATTTCTTTCTCATTTGTTTTGCATATTTAATTTAAAATAGCAAAAATGTCTTAAAAATTATGAAACTTTTTCTTTAAAGTTTTAATAATTTTTAAGACCCAAAAACATTTTTATTTTATTTTTTTATCATTAAAAAAGTATTTTTAAATATTTAAAAGATTATTTTTAATTGATTAATGAGAATTAATTAATTAAAAATACTTTTAAGTATTTAAAAATCACAAAAAAATTCATGAAATGTTCTAAGACATTTAGGAACATTGTCCAACCTTCAAACCAAATTTCTTTTTGATCTTGATGCTTTTTAAGAATTTTTCATGGGATTAAATCATATTTTGTGCATTATTTTGATCACAAGTTTAAAAATTCATTTCTGCCTATTGGTGAAGGTTGAGACATTGATTCTTTTTGCATTGTTTTCCATTTGACATGTATTTTCAAGGATAAAAAGGCCATGATTTGATCTTGCATTTTCTAATTGATTGGCATTTCTTTTGTTAAGAACCCTAAAAAACCCTAATAACTTGCAAAAATCATATCTTGAGTTTGGTTGAGAGTTGAGAGCTCCCCTTTGGGCATTGGTTTGTTATAGGTCTAGGGTTTCTTTGGGTAGCATTTTCCATTTTTTATCATGAGGTTTGCTTCTGTTTTGGGCTTTTGTTTGATGTTTGTTTCATAAACCCTAATTTGGGCTTTCTCTTGCATCCTTCTTGCATTTCCTTGCATAACATGACTTGCCATTGCATTTTGTGCATTCTTATGATTCATTTGACATCTTAAGACATGTATGAAACATCATTGATCATTGCATTACATCTTTGCCATGCCATTTGTCTTGTATGCTTCATGACATTTCATGTTTATTCATGTTCCTTAACTTGCATCATTTGCATCCATGACTTTGTATGAGCATCCCTATGCCTTGTCTCATGTTTGCAACACTTCATAACATCATAATCATCATGTGCATGCTTCTGGTTTGGCCTAGCATCATGTCATTTCATTTCATTTAGCATTGCATTGCATTTGTTTCTAACATTTCAGGTGGTAAGTAAACATGAGAAGTGAATTTGCCTTCACTTCTCATAACTCTTCTTCTTATCTCTCTTGCATAGCATGCTGCATTTATACATGTGTTTGAGTTTGAGCTTGCTCATTCTTGCTTCTCCCACTTTCTTCCTTCAAGTGACTTGACTTCTTGAATGAAGCAAGTCACTTTGCTTCTTTTGATCCTGTTCATCTGTTTCCTGGTGGTTCCATTGAAAATTGTTCTTGAAAACCTCACAAACCTTAGGACCAACCAAGCATGATAATGAATTAGGGTTTTGATTAGTCCCCCATAGTTCTTACCTTTATGTCTTTTTGTGTCTCTCTTCTCATCTCATAATCAGAGATTAAACCCTCAAGGCTCTAAGACTTTGTGATTAGGGTTATGCCTGTATCCTTCTTTTAGGATGGAGTGTATAACTTTAATCCTAAGTATTAAACCCTTAAGGTGTTTAAATCTCTTAATCAATTCATTTAATAAGTATCAAGACATCACACTTGTAACTTGGGCCTTGCATTAGGGTTCTAATTCTTCCCTAAGTGGTTAAGAAGGACTAACCCTAGTGTTAATGGACAAGTCCCCCTCAAGTTGTCTTACAAACCATAAAAAACACTTCATCATCATACCATTAAATAAAATCCACCTAATCAAAGGCTTGTTTTGTCATGGGTTTAATCCCTAATCATGGATTAAGTTGAGGAGTTTTTCCCAACTTAAACATTCTCATCTATTATCCTTCTTTTAGGATGGTGTAATGAGTCTGTTTAATCCTTGATTATGGCTTAACCTCATTACTCAACACTAAACAAAAATCACAAAAACATCTAAATAATCACTAGTAGGTTAATGATCTTAATCCTACACCAAAGGTGATTAAGTGTGAGAATCTGACTTCACACTTAAGGTACTCTCATTACCCCTGATCAGAGGGAAGATGTGATGAGTTTACTAACCCATTGGTTTAGACTTAAGCTCATTATCCTATGACAAACTTCAAAAAGCAATAAAAGACTGAAAACACAAAAAACAAACAATAATCGTCTCCTCCGGGATTCTTTTCTCATCATCTTCACTCACAAACGGGAACTCGCTCCTTCCGTCTAATGCAAGACAGTAAGCACCTGAGCCAGACAGGTCATACACTTGAGCATAGATAAGCAAGCAGTTCATCAGTCAATCCTTTCAGTCTCTTTGGGTCGAACTACGGTGTTCTGACTTCCTCATTGCACGAGAGGATACGTAGGCATAACTTAACAGTTATCGAACAAAAGTCTCTGCTTATTCCCCCTCTTTCAGTATCTTTCTTTAGCCTCATGATCTTGAGCATCTTATTCTTGTTCTTACACTGACACTTTCATACTTCACATCACTTTCTTTTACACTGACACCTGTACATTCCTTTCCAGCCATTTTATATACACGGATTGCACTGACACTACCCCTTTATAACACAAATCTTTTAAGCGTGGATCCCGTCGAGTACGGCGGACAATCTGGGTGCTAATACCTTCCCAGGTTGTAACCAACCCCCTTTCTCAGTCTCTCTGGTTCGCGACCGTCTTATCCATTTCTTTCTAGGTCTATGCAGCATTACCTTTCCTCCGGGATAAAAATGCCTAGCTGGCGACTCTTTTCATCTCCAGTGAGTTCACGGCTGTGTGTTCTCACTGTTCCCTTCGCCGACCGTTCGCGTCTGTACCTTCATATGACCTCGTGTCACTTGTTGGGAGCGACAGAAACAAGTGATTAATATTCCAACAAAGAAAAGAAAGAGATGTTAGTGACTTAGGTAAATTATCCATGGTTTCTTTATTTTATTTTTTCGATTGTTTTGATTATAAGTTATATGTGATAATGCATGATTTCTTTATTTTTTTTTGTTTTCAATTGCTTTGATTATAAGTTATATATGATAATGCATGATTTCTTTATTTTTTTGTTTTCATTTGCTTTGATTATAAGTTATATTTGATATTTGATGGTTTCCTTGGTTTATTACAGGTTAGACATGGCTGATGACCAACCTGAGGAAGTTCCTAAAAAAGTATCCGCGGAAGAAGAAATTCGAAGAGGCATCACAGTAATGAGAAGGGTGGTCCAAGGAAGATCTCGAGGCATCATACTAGATGTCTATTGGAGCACCCAGGGACAGCTTATAGAACCTAATGGGCATACCTTAACTAGTTTTATCGGTGCACTAGTAAGGAATGAAATTCCCATTACATGTGATGATTGGAGAAACAAAGAGCTGAAAGAGTCCAAAGATAAAATTTGGAGTGAGATAAAGGTACAATCATTTGGCCCTTAATTATACGGAATCAATTATGTTTTTTCAATTACCGATACTAACTATCAATCTTTATGTTTTTCTTAGCGATGTTTTAACATCGAAGAAGAAAGAAGAGGCTTTTGTATGAAATTGGCCGGAAAGCTTCTAAGAGGGTTTCAGACATTTTTATCATCCAAGTTCCTTAAGGATGCGGATGGTAATTTTGTGGATGCGGAGCTTCCCAAAAAATATGAAAGTTTGATATCGGCTGAAGAATGGGAAGCGTTCAAATCCAAAAGACAAGACCCGGTTTTTCAAAGAATAAGTGCTACAAATCGGGAAAGAGCATCAAGTCCCGCATATCCGTACCGAAAAGGACGTGTCGGATATGGACGGTTAGAACAATCCATGGTAAGTATTTATAAATTGCGATAACAAATTTGTTCATCATATATTAGTTTTATCTGATCAAATTGTATGACTTAATGTGTAGCTGCAGAAGGAGGAAAGTTCAGAATCATCTCTTCCTGCACATGTTTTGTGGAAGGAAGCCCGTGTGGGCAAATCTGGAGTTCCTCAAGAAGAAGTTTTACAAGTATACCAGAAATGTGTAAGTATAACATTTTTTCATTAATTGAATAACATTTTTATACACAAATATTTGACAAGTGTACAATATTCATCTGATTTTTCAGGAGGAGCTATCTCAGTCTTTATCTCCCGATGATACTAGGAGCATACTTGGTCGGGCATTAGATGTCCCTGAGTATTCTGGTCGGGTGAGGGGTAAGGGATTTGGAGTCACTCCGACCTCCCTGAGTATTAAAAAAGCAAAGGCTCCTAGTAATCGGGAGCTTCATGCAAGAATGGAAGCCATGCAAGCTGAGCTTGATGCATTGAGGAGAGAAAGAGAGGCTAGCGCCTCAACAGTATACAGAGATGCTTCGGACAAAGACAGTATCAACTGTACCTTTCAGCCGAACATTCCAGAGGTAATTACATATAATTGTCTTAAATTGAACTATTTTCTTAAATTATGTATTTGACATATATACACATTAACGATTTCTTGTTATTATTGGTTTTAGGGCATTTCCCATTGTCAGCTGTATTTGTCGTCACCATACTATCGGATGGTTGGCAAGGGAAAAGTGCATAACGTTAGCGGAGTATTACTCCACACTAGAGAGCTCCCTGCTGGATGTTTGAAGGTATCAGTTGATATTGCAGTTGAGCCGAATGCAGCATTACCATATCCTAGCGATGATTCGGATGCAACAACGGTGCACGAAGCAGTAGGTTCGTTTGTTGCATGGCCGACAAACCTCATATGCGTAGGATATGAGGTATGATTAAAACTTATGTTAACTTTCCTTGGTATATTCAAAGTTTAAAATTTATGCTTAAAATTGTACTTTCATATTTTCCTATGTTAAATAGACTCCCACACAATCCAAATCAAAAGAAACTGCGATTCCACGACATACCGAGTCCACGGTTTCAAGAAAAGAGGTAATATACAATTATATGACATATATTCATGGAAGTTGTTACATTCTTAATTAGATCTAACTATTTATATGACATGTAGGTTCAAGAAAATGAGGCTAGCAATGCCTCCGCACAACAAAAAAAGGAGGTTAGCAACGCCTCCGCACGGGTACAAAGTTCTGGTGCTAAGAAGTCCGTAGCTAGGAAAAAACCTACCACCAAGTATAGGTCGTGCCTCAGGACATTTCTAGAGATGACCGATATACCGACCGGAGGTGCTCGGATTATACCTATGGAGGTAGGGATTTTCGGCTTTGATTACGAACAAATGATTGGTAATGAGGACTTCATGCAAGTTTTTGGTCGTGAAGAAATCGGCGTCACCGTTGTCAATACATATGTTAGGTAAATTCAGACTACTTTGTTTTATTAATTAAACAACTTATTTTAATGATGTTTACTTTATGTTAATGATGTTTTTATATTAGGTTTTTGTATGACAAATTGATGCGCCCCAATGGTTTGGACGTGTCATTCGGATTCTTAGCACCCGCGACCGTCAGCTATAGTTTAATGATAAGTAGACCGGATACCGTGACGGAGTACGTTCTTCGGATCCTCGTGGAGAATAAAAATGCGGAGAAGTTGTTTTTTGTACCGTTTAATACCGGGTTAGCATTTCATTCTAAATTCATCTATTATAATTATTTTCCAAGTTACCATCTAACATTTGCCTAATCATTACAGTGGACATTGGTTGTTGCTCGCAATCAATCCTATCCGAGAAATTGTGTATTATCTTGACTCGTTAGGAAATGATTGGACAACATACCCGGTTATGAAGGACCTAATTGACACGTAAGTGAGAATGTTCAAAATTTTTCTTAGTTTATGTGAATTGTTCTAATTGCTTCATTTTTATTTTATTAGCGTCCTACAAGCTTTTCGTGCCCAACGAGTTATCCAGACCTCAAGGAGGGGCGCCAACTCCATTTCATGGATTAAAGTGGCGGTATATTTTTAATTACCGCGTTTTTTATTATATTAGTGATGACTACACTTGATAAAACTTAGGATTTATAATTCATATTTTTTTTTTCATATGTAGTGTCCTCTTCAACGTAATCAAATAGATTGCGGGTATTTCATGTTGAGGTTTATGCGAGATACTCTCATGTTGGGCCGATTAGAGATTCCCACCGATGTATGTATTTCTAACTTATGAGTTATTTTTATATTTACACATATCTTATATAATTAAATAGTCGGAATTAATTCAAAATATGTTATATTATTATGTAGTACTTTGATGAATTCAAGTGTGCATCTTATACAAAGGATCAAGTGGACGAAATCAAAGAGGAGTGGTGTCAATACATGATAGAGCTCAAAGTGTGTAATTAATGTGTACATTTGTAGTAGTATATGTAATGACTTATAAATGTAAACATAAATTTGTATATATTTTGATACATTTATGGCAAATTTGGTTTGAATTGGTTTGAATTGGTTAGCCAAATTTTGGTAAAAAAAGGCCAAAATGGCATATATAAAATGTGATAATTGACTGCAAAAATCTGGTTGAAAACAGGTACCAATTCTGGTTTATAAACCTGGAAAAAATGTGGTTACAAACAAATCCTACAAAAAATTTCGTATACCTTAGACAGCGCTTTTGCCAAAAGCGCTGTCTAAGGGGGGGATTAGAAAGCGCTTTAGGCAAAAGCGCTGTCTAAGGGGGGGGGGGGGCTTAGACAGCGCTTTGTGAAAAGCGCTGTCTAAGGTATACCTAAAAAAATTAAAATAGGAGGGGCTTAGACAGCGCTTTTGGCCAAAGCGCTGTCTAAGGTATGGGCTTAGACAGCGCTTTTCAAAAGCGCTGTCTAAGGTGTACCTAAAAAATTTAAATTAAGAGGGTCTTTTAAAGCGCTTTTGGCCAAAGCGCTGTCTAAGGGTGGGGGATTAGACAGCGCTTTTCACATTTTAAAAAGCGCTGTCTAAACCTTTAGCAGCGGAGGTTTAGACAGCGCTTTAAAGCGCTGTCTAAGGCTAAAAAAAGCGCTGTCTAAGGTCTTGTTTGTTGTAGTGTCTCTAAGGGATTCAAAATGACTCTGCAGGACACCGAATATAGTATTAGTGAACACCCTCCGACGCTTGTTTCCAAAGAAATGTTGTACAATTTTTTTGGCCAGGTCTTGGTAACTTGTAATAGAGAGGCATGTAAGACTCATATACCCCATGAGTTCTACGTCTTTAAAAGTACCAACTATGGGTTTACATTTTAACGAATATGTGGGCGCCACTATAGCCATTTGATTGTTCACGGCTATAACGTGCTCCTGAGGATCTGTCTTTCCATCATATGTTACTAATGGTGGTGCTTTGAAATTATCTGGGACGCGATCATCTGAAATTTTTTAAGATATATGTTATGGCTAGAGTACTTCTTCCTCTGCATCCTTTTTAGTTTGAGACTTCTGTTGCAGCGTATGTACACTATCTTGCAATGATTTATTATGTTGATGCATATCCTCCACCATGGCTATGAGTTGTGCCATGGGAGGTAGGGGATCACTTCCATCGTCTGACAAGCTGATAATAGTTGTTGCAGCCTGAGAAAAGTTTTACCAGGCCCCAGGGTGGGCGCCAAATGTTCTAGCCAAATTTGGTTAGAACACCAAAGGTGCTAGCTCCCTTCCTACTGAGCAAGGAGAGCTGCACCGTTTGTATTGTGTAATACTTGGGGATTCGAGAATTATACTGAAGTAGTAAGTCTCAAGATAAGTGTGTCTTGCTTATCCATCTGGAGGGAGCCCCATTTATAGTTATCCACTAAAGCTGCCTTTAAGGAGGCCATTAAGAGGTGTACCTTGGCCTTCCGCAGTTGCAGGCCTTTCAATGTGTAACCTTTCTTCATCAATTTCTGCCTTGAATTCTTAGTAACGGTTGGCATTGATGCGCCGGAACTATTACATCTTTTTGGATGACAAATGAATGAGTGTCCAAATGTCGGGTTATAGAGGTTAAGTGTCTGACCTCATAGGAGATGGGCTTGGCGTGATGGCTGGTCCGGATATGATGTAGTGCCAGGCCACATGGGTTGTGGTTGCTGTTTGTATCATCTTTCTAATTCAATTACTTATGTTCATGTGACCGTGTTCATATTCAATTATATAGCCCACCTTGGAAATATTTTGAGTATGAATACCTACCACAGATTTAACCTGACTTCTCACATTCTTTGTTATGTGATACCTAAAAAGAAATGCATAAGAATAATGAAATACCTTTGCAACCTAATTCATTAATGCGATATCCCGTTCGATAATAATTGCTTTAGGAAACTCACCCATGACTTTAAAAAGTGACCGACACACCTCTAATGCCCAAGTAAAATAGTCCATTTTTCACACTCAAGAAATGCAAAACCAATAAAATATGTCTTCCCAGTTGAGTTAACACCAACCATCTCAAATAATAGAAGTCTATACTTGTTGGTTGTGTAGGTTGAATCAAGTATGAGCACCGTAGGAAACATGTTGATACATAAAAAGCAATGCATAAGAAGAATGAAATACCTTTGCAACCTAATTCATTAATGCGATATCGTGTTCAATAATAATCGCTTTAGGCAACTCACCTATGACTTTCAAAAGTGACCGACACACCTATAATGCCCAAGTAAAATAGTCTATTTTTCACACTCAAGAAATGCAAAACCAATAAAATATGTCTTTCCAGTTGAGTTAACACCAACCATCTCAAATAATAGAAGTCTATACTTGTTGGTTGTGTAGGTTGAATCAAGTATGAGCACCGTAGGAAACATGTTGAACAACTTTATGGAATTAGGATGAGTCCAAAAATATCTCTAATTGTAACTCCATCATCACATGTTTGTTACATGGACGTGTACCTGTTATCATCTAACAGTTTCAAGAGTTTTTGCATGTCAGTTCTGTTCCCCCTAAGCGCCTTGTTAGTGAAGTACCAAATATTACACACTTTCTTGATATTTAAACACAAATCATGGTTATGCAAACCACATATCACATTAAATATCCAATTTTTTTTTGCCAACATGTAACCACGAACCTTAAATGGACACTCACATTTTTTATTACCCGTGTCGTCTCTTTTGAAATTCTTCAGAGGAGTTCGATATTTCTCGATTTTTTTTCCGAACCATTATTGAATCTTCCGATAACCATACTAAATCCAAGTTTAGAGACCTCTATACGATCCATTGAAGCATTTGATTACGAGATTCAAATTCTTGCTTGTTTTTAAAGTCGTTGCCAACATCTACCGCCTTGACAACAACACCTTGAACATTAGGAGAAACAACCTTGGACATTCGGAGAAACCATTTGTTTTTGGAGAACATCAGGATGCACCATATCTAATGAAAACAATTAAAAAAACATAACATAAGGTCAACTAGTGGTGCATAATTGCTTCAAAAGTGAACACAAACAAGTTCCGAAAATGCATCTCTGGACAAGTTCATATAGATTCCGGAGAAACATTTCTGAAAACAAAGTAACTTTTTTACAAAAAAATTGATGATTAATATTAGCAATGCAGGGGGAAAGAACAATCTTTACCTGAAATTCTATCTTCTTTTACTCCTTGTGATATATTGAACCAAAAGGATGAAAATTTGGAGTGAAAAATGGATCGAGAATGAAGAGTTTTAGGGTGAAGGGTTTGGTTGAGAATGCAATATGTCAACAATAGAGGAATGATCATGCAGTTGGTTTCTATATCATATATTTCCGGAGATGCATTTCTGGAAATACCTGACATGTAAAAGTGATGATAAATTTCAAAATGTCGCTCATAGTTCCAGAGATGCATCTCCGAAATATCTATTAAACAAAACAATTAAAATATTTTTCTTAATATGCTCTGCAGAATCATCTCCAAACTAAAACAAACTCAATATATGGGGTGTGACTCAAAATGGACTTTGTTGAGTATGCAAAAGGTGCGTCCGAAGATATATCTTCGGAACCGGGGGGCATATGTGGAAATTTACATGGTGCATCAGAAACATCTTGGGTGCAATAAGAAATTCTCATACTTAAAATATGAAAGCTCCAGTGGTTTGACTAAATTTTGGTAAAACACATTACTGATAAAGATGAAGAAATCTGGGAACGTGCCAACACGAAGAAGTATGCCAAAGAACAAAGATTTCGAATAAGATGTTCCAGCATGAAGACTCGACATTTTGGACTGTTACAAAAGATGATATAAATTTGTTTTAAATCTTTCCAAGATTCTATGTAGCATTATCAACGAATCAAAAGACAGAAGATCTGAAGCCCATGGACAACAGAAGATTATAAACAGAAGACCTAGACCTAAGGAAAAATAATTAATCCTTGTAACGATTTTGTAAAAGTAGAAAATAAAGTTTTAGGGTTTTGAAAGTCATTGGATTTCTTGAATAGAAAGTCACCTTTTATATCAGTTGGATACAATAAGGTAGACATAGTTGTCGCTCCCGACAAGTGAGACAGGTTCATATGAAGGTACAGACGCGAACTGTCGGCGAAGGGAACAGTGAGAACACACAGCCGTGAACTCACTGGAGATGAATAGAGTCGCCAGCTAGGCATTTTTATCCCGGAGGAAAGGTAATGCTGCATAAACCTAGAAAGATACGGATAAGACGGTTTGCGAACCAGAGAGACTGAGAAAGGGGGTTGGTTACAACCTGGGAAGGTATTAGCACCCAGATTGTCCGTCGTACTCGACGGGATCCACGCTTGAAAGATTTGTGTTTTAAAGGGGTAGTGTCAGTGCAATCTGTGTATAAAGAGCTGAAAGCAATATGTACAGGTGTCAGTGTAAAGTGTATAAGTGATGTGATGTATGAAAGTGTCAGTGTAAAGACAAGAATAAGATGCTCATGATAATGAGGCTCAAAGAATAATGCTGGAAGGAGGGGGGATGCATAGAGACTTTTGTTCGATAACTGTTAAGTTATGCCTACGTATCCTCTCGTGCAATGAGGAAGTCAGAACACCGTAGTTCGACCCAAAGAGACTGAAAGATGAATTGACTTGTGAACTGCTTACTAGTCTATGCTCAAGTGTATGATCTGTCTGGCACAGATGCAAACTGTCTTGCATTAGACGGAAGAAGCGAGTTCTCGTTTGTGAGTGAATGAGATGAGAAGAGAATCCCGAAGGAGACGATTATTGTTTGTTTTTGTGTTTTCAGTCTTTTATTGCTTTTGAAAGTTTGTCATAAGATAATGAGCTTAAGTCTAAACCAATGGATTTAGTAAACTCATCACATCTTCCCTCTGATTAGGGGTAATGAGAATACCTTAAGTGTGAAGTCAGATTCTCACACTTAATCACCTTTGGTGTAGGATTAAGATCATTAACCTACTTGTGATTATTTAGATGTTTTTGGTGATTTTGTTTAGTGTTGAGTAATGAGGTTAAGCCATAATCAAGGATTAAACAGACCCCTTACACCATCCTAATAGAAGGATAGTAGATGAGAATGTTTAAGTTGAGAAAAACTCCTCAACTTAATCCATGATTAGGGATTAAACCCATGACAAAACAAGCCTTTGGTTAAGTGGATTTTACTTAATGATATGATGATGAAGTGATTTTTATTGTTTGTAAGACAACTTGAGGGGGACTTGTCCATTAACACTAGGGTTAGTCCTTCTTAACCAGTTAAGGAAGAATTAGAACCCTAATGCAAGGCCCAAGTTACAAGTGTGATGTCTTGATATTTATTAGATGCATTGATTAAGAGATTTAAACATATAAAGGGTTCAATACTTAGGATTAAAGTTATACACTCCATCCTAAGAGAAGGATGCAGGCATAACCCTAATCACAAAGTCTTAAAACCTTTAGGGTTTAATCTCTGATTATGAGGTGAGAAGAGAAGACTCAAAGAGAGACACAAAGGTAAAAACTATGAAGGGGACTAATCAAAACCCTAATCATTGTCATGCTTGGATGATCCTAGGGTTTGTGAGGTTTTCAAGAGCAATCTTCAGAAGAACCACCAGGAAGCAGATGAACAGGATCAAGAGAAACAAAGTGACTTGCTTCATTCAAGAAGTCAAGTCACTTGAAGAAAGAAAGTGGGAAGAACAAAAATGAGCAAACTCAATCTCAAACACAAATAGAAATGCAGCAATGGATGCAAGAGAGATGAAAAGAAAAGGTATGAGAAGTGAAGGCAAATTCACTTCCCAAGTTTACTTACCACCTGAAATGTTAGAAAGAAATGCAATGCAATGCAAGATGAGATGAAATGATATGATGCAAAGCAAGACCAGAAGCATGTTGATGATGATTATGATGTTATGAGGTGCTGCAAACATGAGGCAAAGCAATGGGGATGCTCATACAAGCTTATGAATGCAAATGATGCAAGCTAAGGAGCATGAACAAGCATGACAAGTTATGAAGCATACAAGACAAATGGCATGGCAAAGATATAATGCAATGATCAATGATGCTTCATACATGTCTTAAGATGTCAAATGAATCATAAGAGTGCACAAAATGCAATGGCAAGTCAAGTCATGCAAGGAAATGCAAGAAGGATGCAAAAGAAAGCCCAAATTAGGGTTCATGGATCAAACATCAAACACAAACCAAAAACAGAAGCAAAACCCTAAAGTAAAAATGGAAAATGGCACCCAAAGAAGCCCTAGACCTATAATGAACCACTGCCCAAAGGGGAGCTCTCAACTCTCAACCAAACTCAAGTTATGATTTTTACCAGTTATTAGGGTTTTTTAGGGTTCTTATCAAAACAAATGCCAATCAATTAGAAAATGCAAGATCAAATCATGGCCTTTTTATCCTTGAAAATACATGTCAAATGGAAAACAATGCAAAAAGAATCAATGTCTCAACCTTCACCAAAAGGCAGAAATGAATTTTTAAACTTGTGATCAAAATAATGCACAAAATATGATTTAATTCCATGAAAAATTCTTAAAATGCATCAAGATCAAAAAAGAAATTTGGTTTGAAGGTTGGACAATGTTTCTAAATGTCTTAGAACATTTCATGAATTTTTTGGTGATTTTTAAATACCTAAAAGTATTTTTAATAAATTAATTTCCATTAATCAATTAAAAATAATCTTTTAAATATTTTAAAATACTTTTTTAATGATAAAAATAAAAATAAAAATATTTTTGTGTCATAAAAATTAATAAAACCTTAAAGAAAAAGTTTCATAATTTTTATGGTTTTTTAACTATTTTAAAATAAAGGTACAATTTAAATGAAAAGAAATGAAAATAAAATTAAATTAAATAAAAGTAAGCAGAATGCAAGGCTGGGATTCAATCTGGAAATGAGAGGGTTGACTTGGCGCGTCATCTAGTGGTCCAGATTCAAACTTCTTAATCCTAATTAATTAAATAAATTAATGTGATTAGGGCTAATGAAACAGATCCTGGCCATCAAAAAGGGTGGGAAGTCAACCAGTCAACGGGAATCAACGGCTCATATTCAAACTAACATTAATTACTGGTTTATGCCCTAATTACATTCAGGTGGCTGGAGAAGACTTCCGGTCGTCTTCTCCGGCCAGAAGCTCACCTGAAAATCACCCAACTTCCTCAAAACGTAATATAAATGAAATCTATGAATTGGGAAACGTTTCTAACACCCTCACGAATCAAACCCCTAACCTAAAACAAATTTATCTTTCCTAAATCATCTGAATCGAAGAGGGAAAGTTCTAGGGTTCGTAAGCTTCAAACACAAATTAAATTCTCAAAACACAACCATTTCAAAAACTAAAAGCATCAGGATGATCAGGAGAGCATAAAGAACAAGTTTGTAACAAGAAAAATCATTTCTGGAAAAATTAATTTCGAGCTACCTGAGATTTGCAACTTTCAATTTAGGAACTTTCAGGCCTCTTCCTTCAGTGCAAGCTGCTCCTCTTGGTCCCCCAAGTGTGTTTGAATGCTCAAAATGAGTTTGTGTTGGCTGGAAAAGAAGATTCGAAAGGAACTGTTTCAGTTCAGTCAACAATGGCAGATGAGATTCTGGCACTTTCAGGCTGTGAAAAGGGGTTGTTTGTGATCTATGAAGTGTGTTGAGAAGGTTTGTGGTGTTGGTTGGTGTGTTTGTGAGCTAGGATAAGAGTTTCGAATGAAACTGCAGCTTGAGGTGAATGATGGCAATGGAGTTTTCAGGCTTGTTTCAGGCTTATGCTTGGGGTGTTTCTTGTCTATGAGGTGTGGTGAGTTGAGTGATGATGAGAGTTTGAGTGTTTGAAGACTGTGGAGAGTGATTCGAATGAACTTGCAATGAGGTGAGTTTTTGTGTAAGTGTTCAATGTGTGTGTTTCAGCCTTGGCCCTTGATGTCTTTAGCTTGCAAATTGATAACATATTTTAATCCAAGTGGCCAGAGGATGTGACTTGTGCAGCTGTGATAGGTAAGTTTGCTTTTGCATAAAAGGTCAACTTTGTGTAAGATAGGGCATGGACAAGGTCTAGGCAAGTACAAGGCATGGCTGGCGCAGCAAAGGTGAGGGAGAGGCCTAGCAAAGCTCAGCAGCCAATGCACCAAGTTGTAGGAAGTGAAATGAGTAGTTTTGCAAGTTGGTTGGCTTATGTTTCACATGTGATCCTTTGCATAACCAAGCATGAAACCAAGGGCAAACTTAGTTCAAATCTGATTTTTGTAACTTAGAGAAAGTTCACATGCTAATTTGAGATGCATTAGAGGCTGCAATGTGTTTTGATCCAAGACTTTGCAAAATTTCCACTTGATGCATAACTTGAAAATAAATGATTTTTGGCAACTTTGCATGGTCATAACTTTTGATCCAAGAAGAGTTTGATCATGTTCTTGTACTTTTTGAAAAGGGAAAGATGAGATCTACAACTTTCATGACCAAAGTTTTTCCATTTGAAGCCTTTTTGGATCAAGAATCAAGGCTTGAAAAATGACCTAAAATGATGCATTCTTGAAAAGTCAACTATGCCCAAAAAGTCAACATTTGCAAAAACCCTAAATTCTTGATTTTATGCACTTCAACCTTCTTCCATGATCAAATAAAGATCATATACACTCAAAATGATGAAGATCACCCATTGGTTGGGTCATTGGGGGCCTCAGATGCCCTGATTTTGCACTGACTTGTCTGAAAAGTCAACTCTTGATCAGATGACTTCCCCATGGAATTTCTTCATGAAAATTGATATGCATACTCCCTATACCATATAGAGATCAATGGAAACAAGAATGACCAAAAAATTTGGAGTTATGGCCTCTGAAACCAAAACCCTAATTTTCAGTCAACTGTGCAGTTCAACCTGGCTCTGCATCCACTCAAACCCTAGTTCTTGTGATTCCTCTGCATTTTTGACTTTGTGAGGATGTAACATGATACAAGAACACATATGGACCTCTTTGAGTTGATGGGTGGCCTTTGGAATGGCTCAAGAAGCATTGGGATTGCTCAGATCACACCCTAGGTGCAGATGCCTTAGAAGCTATGCAGTGAATCAAAAAAATGAGATATGAGATGATATGATTGTGTTTATGCATATGAGATGATCACAAGCCATGGTGTGAATGGGTGAGGGCAAATTTGGGGTGTTTACAGCTGCCCCTATTCAAACAGGAGTTAGCTGTGCAGGATGTAAGCAACGGCTTAACAGGCAAACAAGATAACTTGTGGTTGAATACCAAAGACAGTCCAAAATTTGCACTCACAGAATGAAGAAGAAAAAGTATATTGATTGCAAAGGAAAATAAAGTATATTGTAAAGTATGGGCGACGGAGGACGACCGTCGAGCAGAGGACGACTGCTGGGTAAGGAGCAATGACGGGGACGGCCGACATGCTGGGGAGAGTGTATGAAAATAAAGCAATGACGGGGACGGCCGACATGCTGGGGATAAAAGGTAAAGCTAAGACGGGGACGGCCGACTAGCTGGGGAAAATAAAATCATGATGGGGACGGCCATCACGATAAAGCTGTAAAATTTCTGAGGATTAATGAAACATGACGGGGACGGCCATCAAGTTCATAAAGGTAAAGTAACCAACGATGGGGACGGCCATCGGGCTAAAAAGGAAAAGGGACCACGACGGGGACGGCCATCGGGTTAAAGAATAAATGAAATAAACAGATGATGGGGTACGGCCATCAAAGGTGAAGGACGATCACCTAGCAGGGGACGGCTGCTCTGTTGGGAATAAAAAGTAAATATGATGGGGACGGCCATCAAAGGTGGAGGACGACCACCTGGCAGGGTACGGCTGCCGAAAATATCAACGATGGGGACGGCCATCGGATAGAAAAGGTCAACGATGGGGACGGCCATCGGACGAGCAAGATGGAGGACGACCATCAAGAAGTGGAGGACGACCACTCAGCAGGGGAAGGCTGCTCTCGAGGTTTGTCATAACACAGGACGAGTGTTAGATAACCAAAGATCAACAATGGGGACGGCCATTGGATAAAATGATGAAGGACGATCATCAAGAGGTGGAGGACGACCACCTAGCAGGGGACGGCTGCTAAAATCAACGATGGGGACGGCCATCGGATGAGCATGATGGAGGACGACCATCAAGAAGTGGAGGACGACCACTCAGCAGGGTACGGCTGCTCTCAGGGTTATCATAACACAGGACGAGTGTTAGATAAAAAGGAAAGATTTGCTTTGTTGGCAATCTACTGGGGAGATAGTAAACACGGACGAGCGTTTACATCCAAGAAACAAAAGGTATAAGTGTTTGGTATTGTGTATAGATTAAAGATGCGGACGAGCATCCTTAAGACTATGATACGGACGAGTATCACGTAGAAACAGACTGACACATGTTCAGAGATGATGATACGGACGAGTATCAACTGGTTAACAAAGAACACGGACGAGTGTTGCATCTGAAAGAATTCTTCTGGGGAATAGTAGACACAGGCGAGTATCTATATTCAAGAAGACACAAGTGTTTGACACAGTGTATGGATTAAAGATGCGGACGAGCATCCTTAAGACTATGATACGGACGAGTATCATGTGGAAACAAACACTAGACGCAATGTTCTGAGATGATGGTACGGACGAGTACCAACTGGTTAACAAAGAACAAGGACTATTGCCGAATCTGTGGGGGTATGAGTGATGATGTATACAAGATACGGACGAGTATCTGTATAAGCGTACCATGAGTAGTGAGTATTGTATTGATGATGAGAGTTTATCTGCTGGGGAGAGTGACACGGACGAGTGTCAAAAGAGAAAAGTATAATATTAACAAGTATCCAGGTGACTGCGCTGGGGATACGACACGGACGGGTGTCAAAAAGGGTGTATATAGGTATATGTGAGTGCAAAGAGGATGTCTTTGGCTTTCTGCTGGGATATGACACGGACGGGTGTCAGGATGTATCTGTAATAAGGGTGATTTGTTTGTAAAGAGTGTTCAGGCGACTTTACTGGGGAAAGATGGCACGGACGGGTGCCAAAAGGTGTATATACTGGTGTTTGTGAATATGAGGCAACTGCTTTTGCTGGGACTCTGATGGGGACTCTCGGGGAAAGTAATCTGTATTCACAAGCGTTCAATTCACAACATGACTTATGATTATGCTATGCATTTGATTTTTGCCGTAATGCTCCGTATTAGACGGAATGCTACGCTCTGGGGGGGTGAATATGATGCGGATGCCATGATTATGCAAAGGGGCACAGATCCGGGATTCGGATCCCGATGCTGCGAAGACCTCTGGTCGATCTGCTTGACATGGACGTCCCAGCTGGGGATAGAGCATCTCGGATGCTGAGATTGAGTGTATGCTGATTTGACAGCTCTGCTGGGGAAATGGGCACATCCCATTGCCACGTGGAAGATAGACCGAGTTGATAACGATTCGCCATCTTGCTAAGGCGTAGCTGGCATGCCCCAGGTTGCATTCTGGATACCTGCAATCCTGCAAAGGTACGGAAACGTACAAAAGGTCCCGAGGTATCCCTTACCGGATTCCGCCATAGGAGTTAAGTACTTTCGAGAATAATCAGATTCCCTGTAAGCATGTGTTTTTATTTTTAGAGAAAGGCATCTGTACTTATGCAATTATATTTTTTAGAGATATCAGACAACTCTTTGCAAAACGTAAATGTAAAAGACGAGACATGACTGAAAAATCTGATTTTATTAATTCATGTGCCCTGAATTGGCAAGATACAGTCAAAGAAACATATCTCCTGAAATGAGGAGATTGTTACAAATTAAGAAATAAGGTGCTGGCGGTGTTGACGACGCTTTGAGGAGCTTCCTCTCCTGCTATGACTCGTATGACAATGACGTTCTTCTCGTTTTGCTTTCTGGAGAGAGTTGATTCTGATTGAAGCTTGATCCTTTGGAAGCTTACCAAGTTGTAGGTGATACAGACGAACTCAGAATGCAGTTGTTCGCTTATTCCCTTGTTTTGCATGGATCGCCCTTTCGGGTTTTCAATCCATCGGGATACCCATTTTTGCCTGAGCTGTCCAATGCGGCTTTTCAACTCAGCGGGTGTACATTTTTTTCATTTATTTCCCTTACTTTTGCCCGAGTCTTTTATTCTGTTTTTGACTCGCCGGGATGCCCTATTTTTGCCTGGACTTACATTCTGTTTTTATGTCCAGCGGGTCATTTTATGCGAAGTATTTTTTAACTGCATCTGAATTCACAGGGGATGGAAAATCTTCACCATCCATGGTGCTGAGCATCAGTGCTCCACCAGAGAAAACTTTCTTTACAACGAATGGTCCTTCATAATTTGGAGTCCATTTACCCCTGTGGTCTGTATGAGGAGGGAGAATTCTTTTCAGCACAAGATCTCCTACTTGGTACTCTCGGTGCCTGACTTTCTGATCGAAGGCCCTCTTCATTCTCTTCTGATATAACTGCCCATGGCAGATTGCAGCCAATCTTTTCTCTTCGATCAGACTCAGTTGTTCGAATCGGGACCGAACCCATTCTGCTTCACTCAGTTTAACATCCATTAATACCCGTAACGAGGGTAGTTCAACTTCAACAGGTAGGACTGCTTCCATACCATACACAAGCTGATACGGTGTTGCCCCAGTGGACGTTCTGATTGATGTGCGATACCCATGCAAGGCAAACGGTAGCATTTCATGCCAGTCTTTGTACGTGATTACCATCTTCTGCACAATCTTCTTGATATTCTTATTCGCTGCCTCAACAGCGCCGTTCATCTTTGGCCTGTAAGGAGAAGAATTGTGATGTTGGATCTTGAAGTCCCGGCACAGCTCTGCCATCATTTTGTTGTTTAAGTTGGAACCATTATCAGTAATGATTCGCTCGGGCACTCCATACCGACAGATGATATCTCTTTTCAGAAATCTGGCTACCACTTGTCTGGTAACATTGGCATATGAGGCTGCTTCAACCCACTTGGTGAAATAGTCAATGGCGACCAGGATAAATCTGTGACCATTTGAAGCAGTTGGCTCAATCTTGCCAATCATGTCAATGCCCCACATAGCAAAGGGCCAAGGTGAAGACATGATGTTCAAAGGATTGGGAGGCACATGCACCTTGTCTGCATAAATCTGGCATTTATGACATTTTCTGGCGTAAGCACAACAGTCTGCATCCATTGTGATCCAGTAATAGCCTGATCTTAGCAATTTCTTAGCCATGGCATGCCCTCCTGCATGGGTACCAAAAGATCCTTCGTGCACTTCATGCATCAACAAACCTGCTTCCGTCTTGTCAACACATCTGAGGAGTACCATGTCAAAGTTCCTCTTGTATAAAGACCCATCAGTGTTCAGAAAGAAACTACCAGCAAGCCTTCTTAAAGTCTTCTTATCATTGGAAGATGCCCCAGGTGGGTATGTCTGATCCTCCAAGAAGCACTTAATGTCGTGGAACCAAGGCTTATCATCTTTTACAACATCTGCTGCAAATACATACGCTGGTCTATCAAGTCTAGACACTGAAATCTGAGGTACAAAGTTAGCAGCTTGAACTTTGATCATGGACGAAATGGTAGCAAGAGCATCTGCAAACTGATTCTCGTCTCGAGGGATATACTCAAGCTTGACCGTTGTGAAGAAAGTCAATAACCTCCTTGTATAATCCCTGTAAGGTATCAGATGATCTTGGTGGGTGTACCATTTTCCGTTGGTTTGATTGACTACCAAAGCTGAATCCCCGAATACGGTCAATGTCTTGATCCTGAGGTCAATGGCTTCCTCAAGACCCATAATGCAAGCTTCGTATTCAGCTTCGTTGTTAGTGCAGTTGAAAGTGAGTTTTGCCGAGAAAGGCATGTGAACTCCTTTAGGTGTAATGAGTACTGCACCAATACCACGGCCATTCATGTTAACAGCCCCGTCAAACATCATAGTCCATTCTTCCTCCGGGTCGGGCCCTTCAGTGTGAATAGGCTCTTCGTGATCTTTTGCTTTAATGAACATGATGTCTTCATCAGGGAAGTCAAACCTCATAGGCTGGTAGTCATCAATGGGTTGCTCAGCAAGATATTCAGATAGTACACTGCCCTTGATGGCTTTCTGAGATGTGTACTGTATGTCATATTCTGTGAGAATCATCTGCCATCTTGCAACCCGTCCAGTAAGAGCTGGCTTCTCGAAAATGTACTTAACTGGATCCATTTTTGAGATTAATAAGGTAGTGTGGGTCAGCATATACTGTCTCAGTCGGCGAGCAGCCCACGCTAAAGCACAGCAAGTTTTCTCGAGCAGTGAATAACGCTGTTCACAGTCGGTAAACTTTTTGCTTAGGTAGTATATTGCATACTCTTTTCGACCAGACTCGTCATGCTGGCCCAGCACACACCCCATTGACTCTTCTAATACTGTCAAGTACATAATCAGAGGTCTTCCTTCAACTGGCGGCATAAGGATCGGAGGTTCTTGTAAGTATTCTTTGATCTTGTCAAAAGCCTTCTGGCAATCGTCGTTCCACCTGACCGTTTGTTCTTTTCTTAACAGCTTGAACAAAGGTTCACAGGTTGCTGTGAGGTGAGATATGAACCGTGAGATGTAGTTCAATCGACCTAAGAACCCTCGAACTTCTTTCTCAGTTTTAGGTGCAGGCATTTCTTGTATAGCCTTGACTTTATCTGGGTCAACCTCAATCCCCTTCTCGCTTACAATAAAGCCCAGCAGCTTACCGGATCGCACCCCGAATGTGCATTTGTTGGGGTTCAGTTTCAATTGGTATTTCCTCAGACGCTTGAATAACTTGAGCAGATTTACCAGGTGATCTTCCTCTGTAAGGGACTTGGCGATCATATCATCCACATAACATTCTATTTCCTTGTGGATCATATCGTGGAACAATGTCACCATAGCCCGTTGATATGTGGCACCAGCATTCTTCAGTCCGAATGGCATCACTTTGTAACAGAACGTGCCCCAAGGTGTGATGAATGTTGTCTTCTCCATGTCTTCAGGTGACATCTTGATCTGATTATATCCTGAAAATCCATCCATGAAGGAGAATACCGAGAACTGAGCCGTGTTATCCACCAATACATCAATGTGAGGTAATGGGAAGTCATCTTTCGGGCTGGCTCTGTTCAGATCCCGGTAATCAACACACATTCTTACTTTGCCGTCCTTCTTAGGCACAGGCACAATATTAGCAACCCACGGTGGATAGCTAGTTACAGCAAGGAACCCGGCGTCCCATTGCTTTTGTACCTCTTCCTTGATTTTCATAGCCATGTCTGGGCGAGTTCGGCGCAGCTTCTGTTTCACTGGTGGGCATTCTTCCCTCAGAGGCAGCTTGTGCACAACTATATCGGTATCCAACCCTGGCATATCTTGATACGACCAAGCAAACACATCAACATACTCTTGAAGCAGATCCATCAGTCGTCTCTTCACTGAGTCTTGCAGGCAGGCCCCGATTTTGACTTCTTTCACGTTTTCTTCCGTACCAAGATTAATCACTTCAACCTCCTCCTGGTGAGGAGTAATGACCTTTTCCTCTTGTCTTAACAACCTGGCTAGCTCTTCAGGAAGCTCATATTCTTCATCAACCCCTTCATCAGCTTGATTGATCGGATTGTCAAAGTCATACGATGTCATAGCCGTGCTGTTGTCGGTGCAGTCTGGAAGGCACTCTCTGCAAGGGTTAAGTTGGTTCATTTTAGTGATTGATTTTAATCTTGCTTTAGAAAAGAGTGAAATGAAGTTATCATTTTGAAAACACCGCCATTTATTTTTGTACAAAAAGAAAAATGGAAAAACAGTGAGCAGAAAAGAAAAAAGACTTGTTTGCAAAAAGATGTCTGATATTTCATTACTTTAATCTTGTTTGCACAAAAGTACAGATGGCCCTGATTACAAAATGAGTCTTGTCATCTTGGGCAAGATGCAAGACTTTGATGCATGCTTATAAAGAATACAGGAAATAATAATTACTCTGCTCGAGTAACACTTATAATTCCCTGGGAAGACCAGTTCGAGACACTGCTCCCCGGAACCTTCGGACGAATCCAATTCTCCAGATTGCGCTCCTCTTCCAGCTCGTCTTCCAGACAGTTGATAGCATCGGGGGTAAGCATCCCCCCACTGACAAAACCTGGCTCTGCAGCAGCCGTTGCTTGATGTTGAGTTGGTCTGTAACCCAACCCAAATTTGTCCTTCTTCTCCTCCACAGCTAAGACCTTGCCCCAGCCTAGGGCAGTTCCTTCTTCAACAACCTTCCGGGCTTGTTGGTAAGATGACATGGGAGTACCAGATATAGCAGATGCTTCATTCACATTCAAAGCTTCAAACCCCTGGCTCATTGTTTCATGGATCTCTCCATCCATTTCAATGTACTTATAGGTTGCCAGGTGGCTGACAAAAATGTCCTCCTCTCCACAGATTGTGACAACTTGGCCTTCCTACTCAAATTTTAACTTTTGGTGAAGGGTAGACGTTATTGCGCCGGCGGCGTGAATCCAGGGTCTACCCAACAAACAGCTGTAGGCGGGCTGAATGTCCATCACATAAAAGATAGTTTTAAAGGTCTGCGGGCCAATTGTCACGGGCAGCTCAATCTCTCCCATAACCGATCTCTTCGAACCATCGAAGGCTCGTACCACCAAGTTGCTGGGTCTCAATGCCAATCCCTCATATTCAAGCTTCACCAGAGCCTTCTTTGGTAAGACATTCAGGGAAGAACCTGTGTCCACCAGCACATGAGAAAGGACAGCTCCTTTGCATTCCAGGGTTATGTGCAAGGCTTTGTTGTGGTTGCGGCCATCCGCTGTCAAGTCAGAATTGGTAAACCCTAGCCCATTGCTAGCAGTAACATTACCAACCACGGTTTCCAATTGGTTGACAGTAATCTCCTCAGGCACGTAAGCTGCGTGCAGGACTTTAAGTAGTGCATTCCGATGGGCTTCGGAGCACATAAGCAGTGAGAGGATGGAGATTTTGGATGGCGTCTGGTGAAGCTGATCCACAATTTTGTAATCACTCTTTTTGATGATTCGCATAAACTCATCAACTTCCTGATCAAATGGAGTCTTCAGGGCTTCTTTGGCAGCTGGATCTTCCTGCACCGGGCTCTTTCCTTTTGCCTTGGCAGCAGCTTCTGCTTCGGCAGTAGGTCTTTGGACTTGTGAAGCAAAGAGACGTCCGCTTCGGGTGAAGCCTCCGCCTCCGCCCACATTATCAATTTGTGGCGCAGGTGCTGTTGTTTCAAGAGTGATTCTTTTTCCTTCGCAATACAGGTCAGAGCCATAGTGCCAAGGGATGGCCCTATCACTTTCATATGGTACAGGTCCAGGCACCGTGACGGTAACTGGACTAATTGCTGCTGCTGAAGGGACTGCTATTGTTTGTGGATCATAAAAGATTGTGACTGGTGCTCTAGCGGGAGCAGCACCTTCTGAATGGTAGGCGGAGTTATTTTCTGGATCGTAGAATATGGTAACAGTGGAGACATCTTCATGATTGATTGTTGGTGTTGTAGGAGGTACTGTTGGAAGGACTGTTGTTGTTGTTGATGGAGAGTCGAAATGGAATGAAGCTGATGTTGTAGCAGGAGGAACTGTTGAAAACTGATCATTTGGGAGAACTGGTGAAGTACTTGTTGATGGTGCTGATGAATTATCGGGAACAATAGTTGCTGTATTTGTAGGAGGGTCTGAAACCGTTGTTGATGAAATTGCCGGATTTGCTGGAAATGATGTTGTGATCTGGAGTAGGCCACTCTGAATAAGGTTGTCAATGCCATTCCTCAAGTCCTCACACCCATTCCATGAAATATTGCAGTATGGACATCCTAGTTCACACCCCGGAAATATATTGCTTTCACGGAGTTGAGCTTTGATTTCCACCAATGGTGTCCTGATCTGATCCACACTGGTTATTAAATAAGACGGTTGGTCTTCTTCAATAGCATTAATTCGGGGACCACCATGGTTTGGCATTGGGTTTTTGTTGACATTGGGCGGAGGTGCAAAATTCAGAGCCTTGGAGTCTACCAAGTCTTGTACCTTCATATGCAGAGCTCTGCATTTTTCCGTACTGTGACCAGGTGCGTTCGAATGAAAAGCACACCTAGCATTGGGGTCATAGTTTCTTGGTAGACTGTTAGGATCCGGAGGTGCCAACGTTCTTAGCTCAACCAGGTTGAGTTTCAGAAGCTGTGGCAGCAAAGCAGCATACGGCATTGGAATTGGGTCGATCACTCGGTTAGCTTGGGATGGCCTTTGTTGGAATGGCCTCTGTTGATTGTTGTTGTTGGAGTTGTTGTTGAAGTTCCTCGGAGGATACTGATTCTGATGATACTGAGGTTGTGGTTGGAAGTTTTGTTGAGGAGGTTGATAGATTGGCTGTGGATGAGCTGGAGCAGGGATAGTGACTGCTGCTATTGACCTTTGAACATATTGGGGCCTACCCCTGCTGGTGTGAATGGCATTGGTCTCGCCAGTTCTTCTCGGGCCTGCAAAAGGCTTTCTTGTACCACTGGACGAGCTTGCACCATTATCAGATATCTTACCCATCTTTAACAGGCTTTCAATTCTCTCCCCAGCTATGACAACATCTGCGAAGCTAGTGGAAGAGAAAGCAGCCAACCTATCAATATAGGTTCCCTGAAGAGTGTTCATAAACATGTCTGCCATTTCTCTCTCAGACATGGGTGGTTGAACGGCAGCAGCCAATTGCCTCCATCTTTGAGCATATTCTCTGAAGCTCTCCCTCGAAGACTGTGACATTCCCATTAGGAGGGTCCTGTTGGGTGCCATATCCAGATTATACTGATACTGTCTGATGAAGGCCTCTGCCAGGTCCTTCCAGCATCTTACAGTTGCCCTTGTCAAATGGGAATACCACTCCCTCGATGCTCCAGTCAAGCTATCTTCAAAATAGAACATCCACAATTTCTCGTCCATGGTATAAGCTTTTAATCTTCCGAGAAAAGATTGCAGATGAGTTCGGGGACAGGAAGTCCCATTATACTTTTCAAAACATGGAGGCTTGAACTTGTGGGGAATCCTAACCCCGTCTACTAAGCCCATATCCATCACGTCAAAACCCAAAGAATTTTGAGATTCTAAGGACCTTAACTTCTCAGCTATTTCTTCCAATCTCCTATCATAAGTTTCCTCTCCAGCACCCATGACTGTAAATTGGTCCTCCTGAGGATCTTCTTGAAGTACTCTGGCTGCAGTGGCTGTTCCTTGAACATTTGCCGGAATATTGATCTCAGGATGTAGATGTGGACCAAACACAGGGGGGTTAACATGTGGTTGCACCCTTTCATTATTACTTGTGCCTGCAGTCCCCACATGAGGTTCATCTTGATTCCTCCCTTCCACCAAAGCCCTGAGCCTCTCCTGGCTTTGTGCTAAGTTGTTCATCACTTCCATGAACTGCGTTATCTGAGTTCTCATCTCCAACCTTTCGTTGGCCATCTGGTTTCTGACCTCCGTAAGGTCCTGCTGCATCTGATCCATCTGAATTCCCGGAAGGTTGTTTCTAGTTGGGTACCTGTGAGGCCTGTTGAGAGGAAATACCCGGCGGCGAGCAATAATTCCTGAGATTCACAACAGAGGTTAGCAACAACAAAACAAAAGACCTACAAAACAAACAAAATGGTTAGCATGCAATGCAGTTATGCTTATTTGCTATCAAGGTATCCGGTTTGGTCTTCAGTTTTGACCCTTCCAGACCCTTGAATGATGATGCTGTTGAAGTTGCTTTTGATGTGAACCCCAACACAAATATATTACAAAGGTGAAATAATACAAATTGTTCTTTTTTACAACACAAGCCCTTAAAGGGGTCAAAATACATCACAAAAAGCAAAAGTACATGGAATGGAAAAAACAACAAGCAAATAATCAAACTCCAAGACCAAACTCATCCTCACGAACTTCCTTAAGAAGTGCTTCGGTCACAGGATCAGCCGGGTGCTCCGTGAGACTTCTGATGAGAAGGTTCCTTGTTGCAACAGCTGCAGTCAATTTCTTGCTCTGACCTTGGTCCTTAGACCTCTTCAATCCTGCTTTGATTTTCAGCTCTGATATTTCCTCCTGGGCTGCTGCCAGGGCTTTTTCCATCTGCTCCATCTTGTCTTGAACTCTCTTGTCTTCTAGAGTACGGGCCTCAGTGATCCGGACCCACCTGGCCTGACTCTCTTTCAAATACAAGTCTGTTCTTGCTCTTTGGAACTGGGCTTCTTTACAAGCATTCTTCAGAATCTGCTCACCAGCTTTAGACTTGTTGATATAATCCCCAGACTTCTCAATTTTAGTCAAGTGTTCTACCCTCAATTTTTCCAATCTCTCAATCTCCCTCACACCTTCACTCCTTTCCCGGAGGGTCTTCTGCAAGGCTTGGGTTAACTTCTCATTTCTTTCCTTCAAACTCTCAAACTCCTCCAAACTGATAGTGGCAGGGGGTGGTGCCGAAGATGACTCAGGCATGTCTTCTATGGTAAAGGGCATTCCAGAGAATTGGGCCCTAGCATAAGACCACTCATGATATTGGGCTGATGCCACATTATTGCACTTCCCCAGGATGGTGATTCCCTTGGTTTGAACATGATCCCAGGCCCAGGCAGCCTGCCTAACAACAGCCAAACTAATCTTGTTCTCACAGTAGAGGGTCTCAACCAAATCCTGCACCCTAGGAGCATGGACCAGTGCATAGCCTAACTGCCTCTTGAACAACAGAGGGTTGTAATTGATACTTCCCTTAACTCCTACCAAAGGCACATTGGGAAAGTGTCCACAGCTTGTGATAATATCTCTGCCCTTGGTGCTCTGAGTGCACCATCTGATGTCTGCTGAAGTGAGAGTAGTGAGCCTCTTAGCCCAGTTGCTTTGCTGATGAGGATTTAGGAATGCATCTGTCCTGGGCAGATGCCTGAGAAGCCAAGCATGGAACAGTGGAGCACAACACCTCACTAACTTACCCCTCTGCTTCTCATTCCTCTGATGCACTGAGTAGTAGAGATCTCCTAACAAGGTTGGCACTGGGTTCTTCAGGATGAACAAGCGAATTGCATTCTTGCTGATGAATCGAGGCTCATCTGCAAACAACACAATTCCATATACACTTAAGGCCAACAATGCACAAACAGCTTTCCACTCCCCCAGGGAGGCCTTCAAACTAGCTTGAGAAATCAGGAAGTCAAGATGAAAACCAGGGATCCCAGCTTTAGAGGTCAAGTGTTGTTCAATCAACAGAGGTTCCAGGTGCAAAGCTTTTGCTATCTCTCCATTGCTGGGAAAGACCATTTCAGGGTTGAAAGGGATTTCTCTCTTGATAGGCAAACCAACCAAATATGAGTATTCTTCCAAAAGAGGACCCAACTGAAAGTCTTGAAAGGTGAAACATCTCAATGGAGGATCATAAAACTGAATGCAGGTGTGGATGAGGCTCCTCTGAGAAGGGTCCAGATCCATAACCATGTCCAGTATATCTCCATAACTCTCCCTGAACAAAGGAATGTGATCTGGAGTGATCAGGGTCTGGATCCTCCTGATGTCTGATAAGTCTGGTTGGAAGAAATGGTAAGTGATGTTGCTTTTCTTTGGAGCCATGAGTGCTGAGGACTGAGTAGAATAAGTGCTGATGAAGATGCTGAGAAGTGGGCCACTGGCTGGCTAGTGCAAGTAACTGAAGTATATGGCTGACAAGCTGAAGCAAGATGCTGGTGGAGACAGGTCAAAACTGCAGATGGGGTCAAAACCAAAACCAGATAAAGGTGGATACCCTGAAACACAAATAAGCACATGTTAATATGATGCAATGAGTATGAATGCAGATGATATGCAAAGGGTTTGTGACTGAGCTGGATCTGATTAACTGCCTTGGTCTAGATCCATGTGTGTTCAAGAATTCCAGATGGAGGTCTATAAATCTAGTAACCAGGGTAGGGGACTCAAATAAAGAGCCACATGTCCAGGGTTTTTGAATCACAAGAACTATCCAACATGGAGCATTCTTAACAAAGTCAAAGTAACAGGGTATTCTGAGGTCAAGGTACCTGCAAACCTGTAAACAGCCCAACCCCCTCACAGGTGGTGATCTAGAACAAGGATCCTCAGACTTGGATCAGTTATGAGAAGTGTAAACACTTCTAACCCGGAGGTACAGTGTTTACAATAGCCATAACAATTCCTCCTCTAATTCACCTCAGTTTCTGAAGGTCAAACTAAAAGGTCATCCAGACTTAGCAGGCTTCCCAGATCCCCCTAGCATTGCAGGAAATCCGCAACACAGAGTTCTCAAGAAGAAACCCATATCTGAACCGTGTTTCATATTCCCGCACCAGACCGAAATGGAATGGGAAAGAATATGATTCACTCTATCCTAGGTGTCACTCAGGTCCCAGGTGTAGGACCTTAACTCTCAATGAAATACCCACCCACCAAAAAACAAGGAAACCAGATCCAGCCAGCAACAGTGACAGTATGATATATACTAATGCAATAAAGAAAGCGGTAAATAAAGCTGTACGGAAAGCAATAAATAAAGCAAATATACAAACATAAATAACACATAACACCCCAATAAACACAAATCAATCAAGCGCTAGGAGGAACCCACAAAAAGAACCAGAAGCCCTGGTTGCAGTATAAGTATCCCCAGCAGAGTCGCCAAGCTGTCGCTCCCGACAAGTGAGACAGGTTCATATGAAGGTACAGACGCGAACTGTCGGCGAAGGGAACAGTGAGAACACACAGCCGTGAACTCACTGGAGATGAATAGAGTCGCCAGCTAGGCATTTTTATCCCGGAGGAAAGGTAATGCTGCATAAACCTAGAAAGATACGGATAAGACGGTTTGCGAACCAGAGAGACTGAGAAAGGGGGTTGGTTACAACCTGGGAAGGTATTAGCACCCAGATTGTCCGTCGTACTCGACGGGATCCACGCTTGAAAGATTTGTGTTTTAAAGGGGTAGTGTCAGTGCAATCTGTGTATAAAGAGCTGAAAGCAATATGTACAGGTGTCAGTGTAAAGTGTATAAGTGATGTGATGTATGAAAGTGTCAGTGTAAAGACAAGAATAAGATGCTCATGATAATGAGGCTCAAAGAATAATGCTGGAAGGAGGGGGGATGCATAGAGACTTTTGTTCGATAACTGTTAAGTTATGCCTACGTATCCTCTCGTGCAATGAGGAAGTCAGAACACCGTAGTTCGACCCAAAGAGACTGAAAGATGAATTGACTTGTGAACTGCTTACTAGTCTATGCTCAAGTGTATGATCTGTCTGGCACAGATGCAAACTGTCTTGCATTAGACGGAAGAAGCGAGTTCTCGTTTGTGAGTGAATGAGATGAGAAGAGAATCCCGAAGGAGACGATTATTGTTTGTTTTTGTGTTTTCAGTCTTTTATTGCTTTTGAAAGTTTGTCATAAGATAATGAGCTTAAGTCTAAACCAATGGATTTAGTAAACTCATCACATCTTCCCTCTGATTAGGGGTAATGAGAATACCTTAAGTGTGAAGTCAGATTCTCACACTTAATCACCTTTGGTGTAGGATTAAGATCATTAACCTACTTGTGATTATTTAGATGTTTTTGGTGATTTTGTTTAGTGTTGAGTAATGAGGTTAAGCCATAATCAAGGATTAAACAGACCCCTTACACCATCCTAATAGAAGGATAGTAGATGAGAATGTTTAAGTTGAGAAAAACTCCTCAACTTAATCCATGATTAGGGATTAAACCCATGACAAAACAAGCCTTTGGTTAAGTGGATTTTACTTAATGATATGATGATGAAGTGATTTTTATTGTTTGTAAGACAACTTGAGGGGGACTTGTCCATTAACACTAGGGTTAGTCCTTCTTAACCAGTTAAGGAAGAATTAGAACCCTAATGCAAGGCCCAAGTTACAAGTGTGATGTCTTGATATTTATTAGATGCATTGATTAAGAGATTTAAACATATAAAGGGTTCAAGACTTAGGATTAAAGTTATACACTCCATCCTAAGAGAAGGATGCAGGCATAACCCTAATCACAAAGTCTTAAAACCTTTAGGGTTTAATCTCTGATTATGAGGTGAGAAGAGAAGACTCAAAGAGAGACACAAAGGTAAAAACTATGAAGGGGACTAATCAAAACCCTAATCATTGTCATGCTTGGATGATCCTAGGGTTTGTGAGGTTTTCAAGAGCAATCTTCAGAAGAACCACCAGGAAGCAGATGAACAGGATCAAGAGAAACAAAGTGACTTGCTTCATTCAAGAAGTCAAGTCACTTGAAGAAAGAAAGTGGGAAGAACAAAAATGAGCAAACTCAATCTCAAACACAAATAGAAATGCAGCAATGGATGCAAGAGAGATGAAAAGAAAAGGTATGAGAAGTGAAGGCAAATTCACTTCCCAAGTTTACTTACCACCTGAAATGTTAGAAAGAAATGCAATGCAATGCAAGATGAGATGAAATGATATGATGCAAAGCAAGACCAGAAGCATGTTGATGATGATTATGATGTTATGAGGTGCTGCAAACATGAGGCAAAGCAATGGGGATGCTCATACAAGCTTATGAATGCAAATGATGCAAGCTAAGGAGCATGAACAAGCATGACAAGTTATGAAGCATACAAGACAAATGGCATGGCAAAGATATAATGCAATGATCAATGATGCTTCATACATGTCTTAAGATGTCAAATGAATCATAAGAGTGCACAAAATGCAATGGCAAGTCAAGTCATGCAAGGAAATGCAAGAAGGATGCAAAAGAAAGCCCAAATTAGGGTTCATGGATCAAACATCAAACACAAACCAAAAACAGAAGCAAAACCCTAAAGTAAAAATGGAAAATGGCACCCAAAGAAGCCCTAGACCTATAATGAACCACTGCCCAAAGGGGAGCTCTCAACTCTCAACCAAACTCAAGTTATGATTTTTACCAGTTATTAGGGTTTTTTAGGGTTCTTATCAAAACAAATGCCAATCAATTAGAAAATGCAAGATCAAATCATGGCCTTTTTATCCTTGAAAATACATGTCAAATGGAAAACAATGCAAAAAGAATCAATGTCTCAACCTTCACCAAAAGGCAGAAATGAATTTTTAAACTTGTGATCAAAATAATGCACAAAATATGATTTAATTCCATGAAAAATTCTTAAAATGCATCAAGATCAAAAAAGAAATTTGGTTTGAAGGTTGGACAATGTTTCTAAATGTCTTAGAACATTTCATGAATTTTTTGGTGATTTTTAAATACCTAAAAGTATTTTTAATAAATTAATTTCCATTAATCAATTAAAAATAATCTTTTAAATATTTTAAAATACTTTTTTAATGATAAAAATAAAAATAAAAATATTTTTGTGTCATAAAAATTAATAAAACCTTAAAGAAAAAGTTTCATAATTTTTATGGTTTTTTAACTATTTTAAAATAAAGGTACAATTTAAATGAAAAGAAATGAAAATAAAATTAAATTAAATAAAAGTAAGCAGAATGCAAGGCTGGGATTCAATCTGGAAATGAGAGGGTTGACTTGGCGCGTCATCTAGTGGTCCAGATTCAAACTTCTTAATCCTAATTAATTAAATAAATTAATGTGATTAGGGCTAATGAAACAGATCCTGGCCATCAAAAAGGGTGGGAAGTCAACCAGTCAACGGGAATCAACGGCTCATATTCAAACTAACATTAATTACTGGTTTATGCCCTAATTACATTCAGGTGGCCGGAGAAGACTTCCGGTCGTCTTCTCCGGCCAGAAGCTCACCTGAAAATCACCCAACTTCCTCAAAACGTAATATAAATGAAATCTATGAATTGGGAAACGTTTCTAACACCCTCACGAATCAAACCCCTAACCTAAAACAAATTTATCTTTCCTAAATCATCTGAATCGAAGAGGGAAAGTTCTAGGGTTCGTAAGCTTCAAACACAAATTAAATTCTCAAAACACAACCATTTCAAAAACTAAAAGCATCAGGATGATCAGGAGAGCATAAAGAACAAGTTTGTAACAAGAAAAATCATTTCTGGAAAAATTAATTTCGAGCTACCTGAGATTTGCAACTTTCAATTTAGGAACTTTCAGGCCTCTTCCTTCAGTGCAAGCTGCTCCTCTTGGTCCCCCAAGTGTGTTTGAATGCTCAAAATGAGTTTGTGTTGGCTGGAAAAGAAGATTCGAAAGGAACTGTTTCAGTTCAGTCAACAATGGCAGATGAGATTCTGGCACTTTCAGGCTGTGAAAAGGGGTTGTTTGTGATCTATGAAGTGTGTTGAGAAGGTTTGTGGTGTTGGTTGGTGTGTTTGTGAGCTAGGATAAGAGTTTCGAATGAAACTGCAGCTTGAGGTGAATGATGGCAATGGAGTTTTCAGGCTTGTTTCAGGCTTATGCTTGGGGTGTTTCTTGTCTATGAGGTGTGGTGAGTTGAGTGATGATGAGAGTTTGAGTGTTTGAAGACTGTGGAGAGTGATTCGAATGAACTTGCAATGAGGTGAGTTTTTGTGTAAGTGTTCAATGTGTGTGTTTCAGCCTTGGCCCTTGATGTCTTTAGCTTGCAAATTGATAACATATTTTAATCCAAGTGGCCAGAGGATGTGACTTGTGCAGCTGTGATAGGTAAGTTTGCTTTTGCATAAAAGGTCAACTTTGTGTAAGATAGGGCATGGACAAGGTCTAGGCAAGTACAAGGCATGGCTGGCGCAGCAAAGGTGAGGGAGAGGCCTAGCAAAGCTCAGCAGCCAATGCACCAAGTTGTAGGAAGTGAAATGAGTAGTTTTGCAAGTTGGTTGGCTTATGTTTCACATGTGATCCTTTGCATAACCAAGCATGAAACCAAGGGCAAACTTAGTTCAAATCTGATTTTTGTAACTTAGAGAAAGTTCACATGCTAATTTGAGATGCATTAGAGGCTGCAATGTGTTTTGATCCAAGACTTTGCAAAATTTCCACTTGATGCATAACTTGAAAATAAATGATTTTTGGCAACTTTGCATGGTCATAACTTTTGATCCAAGAAGAGTTTGATCATGTTCTTGTACTTTTTGAAAAGGGAAAGATGAGATCTACAACTTTCATGACCAAAGTTTTTCCATTTGAAGCCTTTTTGGATCAAGAATCAAGGCTTGAAAAATGACCTAAAATGATGCATTCTTGAAAAGTCAACTATGCCCAAAAAGTCAACATTTGCAAAAACCCTAAATTCTTGATTTTATGCACTTCAACCTTCTTCCATGATCAAATAAAGATCATATACACTCAAAATGATGAAGATCACCCATTGGTTGGGTCATTGGGGGCCTCAGATGCCCTGATTTTGCACTGACTTGTCTGAAAAGTCAACTCTTGATCAGATGACTTCCCCATGGAATTTCTTCATGAAAATTGATATGCATACTCCCTATACCATATAGAGATCAATGGAAACAAGAATGACCAAAAAATTTGGAGTTATGGCCTCTGAAACCAAAACCCTAATTTTCAGTCAACTGTGCAGTTCAACCTGGCTCTGCATCCACTCAAACCCTAGTTCTTGTGATTCCTCTGCATTTTTGACTTTGTGAGGATGTAACATGATACAAGAACACATATGGACCTCTTTGAGTTGATGGGTGGCCTTTGGAATGGCTCAAGAAGCATTGGGATTGCTCAGATCACACCCTAGGTGCAGATGCCTTAGAAGCTATGCAGTGAATCAAAAAAATGAGATATGAGATGATATGATTGTGTTTATGCATATGAGATGATCACAAGCCATGGTGTGAATGGGTGAGGGCAAATTTGGGGTGTTTACAATAGTTATTGATACAAATTCAAAATCTGTTAGGTAATGAATTGTATATTGTTCTTGGATGAAGCTTTGAAGCATATCCAATGAAAGTTGTTAGTAAAAGAAAGTTGACTGAACATTGTATTGAAATGTGGGGCTTTAAAGAATGATACAGTTGCTGGGATGCAACATGATGCAGTTGCAGGGGTGTAACTTGATACCCTTGCTGGGTTGCAAAGATGAAGAATCACATGTGGTGATCAAAGGGAGTGAGATAGGATTCTCTTATCAAAGATGGAGTTTCTAGGATAAAGATTCCACTGGGTATGATTAGATAAAATAAAGTGTGTTTACATGTACAAGGGGACATTTTGTACAAGAAATAATCTATTTATATTGTGATCTTATTCCTGGATAGGTATCCCCCAAAGTAGGTGAATTTGACCGAAATGGGTTAACAAATTAATGTGTTATTTATCATTCTGCAAATTATACAACTATGTTATTTTGCTTGCTTTCAAACATGTCGAAACAAATTTTGATACATCTGACATGTTCATGCGCTGATATTGTTGAATATTAGTTTACGCACCTTTGTCCTTGTTTAAAATGTTGTAGAGATGAATGTCCTGACATGTGGTTAAGACATCTGCGATATGCTTACCAGAATTTCAAAAGCAAAAGTAGAAAGAAGCCTTAGCTAGTTTTAGAGAAACATCCAACACCCATAAAGTTGAATGGTTTGTTGGGTGTGGAAATGTGTTGACCAAGTGACTTTAAATACACGAGGGAGGATGTGAATTGTGTTATATGATATTTGAATTTTTTTAAAGAAAAAATTGATTTTAAGATCGGTCAATTTCAAGAAATAAGATGATGAAGAGAATTAATTGAGGAAGATAAAATATTCAAAGTTAAAATAGTAGAGTTAGAAAGAACACACGACCTAATCCACACAACATAATTCAGTCCCTAGAGTTTTCCCTTGAGATTTCAACTAAGAACTTATGCTTTTATCACAGGACCAGTCACAACCTTCTTACACTAAGCTTTTACTCAAGTTAAACTTGCAACATTTATATCACTTACAATGTCACAAATGAACTAAGCTCTTGATCCACAATTACAACATAATCTAATTTAAATATCAAAATTACACAACTCAAAGTTTAAACCTTTTGCTTTCTCTTCAGAAGTTGGCCTTTTTAGAATCTGATCTTCAAATGTTGACTTCTGATCCTTCAGATTCTAGTTTTTAGACTTCTCTTTAGATGTTCATAGTTAGAACCAATACTTAGTTTGTTTATGAAATTTTAGTCTATGGTCCTACACATTTGAACAAATATTAGTATACTAAATTGTTATTTAAATATTTTGTTATCATTAAAACCTAAGGGATGTGGTACAAACAAGTTTTTTTTCCAATACGGAATAAATTGAAAAAGAGCCGAAAATAAGATGCAACCCTTCGATACTCACACTAATATTGAAACACTTTATCAAAAGCCCAAGCAGACAAATGAAAATGAGAAGAAGATATGGCCAAGTGATTTACCAAGCTCTCCTCGAAAGAAGTAAAGGGTAGCTTGAATTTCAGCCGGTTGAAAAGACACTCGTTGAAAGGAATGACACACTCATCATAGCAACTACAAATCCATTTACCCTCTCCAATTTGAGACATGACCCAATCAGAAATCAGACCCACCTTTACGCGAGTGTCGGCCACCTTCATTGAATTGCCATAAAAGAAGATAGTTCATATTATCTAAAGATAAACCCAAGGTTAGAGTCCCAAATTAAGAGGATGAACTAAATCATATAATACTCGTTTAACCACATCAACCCAGTTGTCACATAAAAGATAACAATGATCTAATGTGAGATTGTATTTCCTAAAGAGGAGATATTCCTTTATTTCTTCTTCTGTAGCTTCTCTGCCACTAACGGTGAAAAAAGTCTAAAAAAAGTGACCTTAACTTCATTTTGAGAAACAATTGTTGCCTTCATCTCTTCGTGATAACGAATGAAGGAAGTCAAGTGTGCGTCAATCTCCAAATAAACTGAAGTGTGGGAGTTTGCCTCCCCATTCTCGTTAGAAGGGCTGGGAAAGCCACCTCTCCTCTCAACAAAACCTCATCCAATCTGATAGTTATCACTAAGAACGATTAGATTAAAATTGAAACCATTAACCTCCAAAGGTTCTTCATTAGGGATGTCATGGTTTCCATAAATGGCCGATATGGGAGAGTCGCCCCTATCATCTCCATTTATGTTCAAAGGTGTACCCCATAGGTCATCCATGGAAACAAACAAAATAAAAAAGGAGGGGGCGAGAAATAAATGGTACCTGGAGAAAGAGGTTTAGTAGAGTAAGTTGTTTGAATACGAAATGGCACAACACTAAAACTCAAATAGGAGAAGAAAATATTGGAAACAAAGGAGGATCGCCAGAAGTAATGTTGAAGAAAACACGAAAGCGAGGGAAAAGAAAAAAAAGAGAGAAATCGAAAAGTTCTAAAAGAAACATATGAAGAAATTTATATAAAGAGGGGGTAAACTTTACAAAATCATGAGACGACATCAGCATAATGATCGAACGACCCAGACACCTTCTCGAGGTAATAAATACACTCAAGTGCACTCGAATAATGATCAAATGGCTCAGACACCTTCTCGAGGTGATAAATACACTCGAGGCACTCAAATGGTCTAACCATACACACCACTCCCAAGACTAGTCACCTAAGAGTCACACGTGGGATAATCAGGTGAAACAACCTAATGATTAGATAACCATTTATTGAGGATGTTCAATGACTTTCATTCCTTAACTCGAGATACAAAATCATAACTTTACCTATCCCGGTGTAAAGATTTCCCACGCTTCTCAGCATAGCAAGCCTGGGGCAACTTTTCTGGATCGATTAAGACCCAAAGAGAAATGTCAATAAAACACAATTCTTCTCAACTTATAAATATCACCCTCTTTGCCGCTCAAAAGAGGTACGAAACTCATATCTCAAAACTTCATTTCACTTTGAATTTCTCCATCACTAACTTGAGCATTTGGAATATTAATCTTACAAATTAGCTTCATCCACCTAATCAAAAGCAAAGCAAGGTTCTGTCAAAACGTATATCTTAGATTAACTTCTCCGATCATCACGATTCTAATATAGATCAGTTACTATATTGACACTTATACTACAACTAAAATTGTATCTGCCACTTCTAGTTGCATTTTGCCAAAGTAACAGCGTTCACTAGGAATCATGACAGCAATTTACAAACATGAATTTTCCATATCACAAATATGAAAAAACGTTCATGTTTCATTTGGTGACAAGTAAAACCCTCAAAATTTATGGCCATATTAATAACTCAATAGAAAAACAAGTCAGAAATTAAGTACTCAAAATGATTAAGGGCAAAAATAGACTAAATGATGAAGAAGGAGAAATATACAGTATAGTCATGTGAGAACTAATACAATGCTTTTTGTTGGTTAAAAAGTTCTCTCTTCTTCAATGATCGAAACGCAGTGTTTCACCCTCTGGCAAAGACACAGCTTGCCAAGCCGAAGCCGCAATGAGAGGGCGGCTATGCCAACCCAAACTCAAGCTCCCTTGGTTCTCTTCCACGCAATAACCCTCCGCAGAAAACAGAGTCAACAGCATACTCGCTTGCTTAAACGCGTTCGAACCCAAATGGAGCGGTCTGAACCCGGCTTTACCAAGCCGCTCCCTCCACTTAACAAGCGGTTCATGTCTCTCAACTCGAGCCGAACCCTCGCAGCAAACCACATTGCATATCTCCCTCTGCAGAAACATCTCAGCCATAGCCTTGTCCGGTTCAACCGAACACGCTTCAAGCGAGTCAAAAACGGTCGAGTAATAATGCAGTGCCTCCGTGAACCGCTCCATGAACCCATCCTCGTTATGGTTCGCTTCCTGCTCCACAACCGTCATGATTTTCGGGTTCAAACTCCGGATCCAACCCAAAACCATTTCAATACCCGAAGAAACAAGATCAGATTCAGATCCAAGAAGACGATGAAGTTGCATAATAGAATTAACCGCCACAACTTCCTTAGAACTCACCTGAAGCATCCACGGTTTCACATCCTCAAGCCGCCAAGCCGCAACTCCACGAAACGCGAATCTAACGTTTACAGATCGAGCCAGCTCGGCTAACCGTAAACCGATTTCCCGGAGGTTGTCACGCTCATCCGGCGAAGGCGGACCAATGCCGGTTAGCCGCAGAAATGGAGGTCCACCAGGACGAAGAGCTAGAGCTTGAATCAACGCCGGCCATTGAAGACCGTGCATGAGGTTGAAATCAATAACATGAACACAATCGTGGCCGTTGAAAGCTTCCAGTATAGCTTGATTAGCGGTGAAGTGAGCGAATTTGAGGTAAGGACAAGCTTCGTAGTAGTGATGGTAAAGAATATCGTTCTCATTAGGAAGAGAAGCATTGATAACATTGTTTATACCGAAAATACGGCGGTTCAAAGCATCCACAAAGTAACCAGCGACTTTTCCAATGCCGCAGTTGGTGTTCATCTCTGCTAACAACCCTTGCATGCCTTCGATTAACGAGCCAGCCAATGGTAAATTACCACGTTGCAAGGATTCTGCACATGACATCAGCATGTGAACTAGTTTTATCGCTGAGTCTTCTTCAACGGTGGTCACCACCTTTAATTGGTGGAGATAGTGTTGATCTTGTGGCTGTGACGGCGGCGGTGCGAGATCTGGTAGTTCAGAAAAATCATAAGGTAAAGAAGCCGTGTGGTCAAATTCAGAGAGGAGATTATCCACCCAGTTGCCAATATCGGAGGGATCGTAGTGGACAGTATCAGAAGCAAATTGAGAAATGTCGTTGGATGAATTCACGATCGCGTTCTCCAACCGTTCGATATTATGAGCTACTTGATGTAGCTCAGAAGACCGGACTTTGTATCCGACATCGGCAAGGAGGCCGTCGATGTCTTTGGTCTTGGAGGAGGAAGAAAGTAAATCTATATCCATGAATAAGAAGTATTATGTAAAATTGAATTCAAAGTTGAAGCTTGAAAACATGCATATAGAATAAAGAAAGTGAGTGGTTTATAAGAGAGTTTGATTGTGTATAGAGCAGTGGGCTTGAGAGTGATGAAAAAGAGGAGAAAGAAATAAAGAAAGTGATGTTTGAGGAAATTAAGGGAGAAGCTGGGTTGTAAAATGCATGACTATGATGGGTTACTAATTTGTGTCGAGTAACTATCTGCAGTGCTAGCACATACTATTTGATTGATACCACTACTAATATAATGTTCAGCTTTATTTTAAAGGTACTCTATTGTCACGGCTTCAATTTTTAGTATCCTAAAGAGAGCAAAAGTAGGCTTTGATATTTTAGATGCTGTTAGTCCAATATTGGGATTTGGGTTCAACAAGTGGTTGCTCTTTGCTCTTGGGTCTACACCTTCTATCAGTATATAGTAGTAGTACCACACTAATAATACTCCAAACTGTGAAAAAAAAAGTAAAGTATTACGGTACTGCTGTGCTGTTGTTAATTGTTTGATTCCGATTTACTGATTTACTTCAATTCCCTCTTTGGAACACTGTTATCTCACATGCTATGTTACTTGTCTTCAAATTGATTTAAATTTATTTTTGCTTTCTTCTTATACCTGCTAAACCATAGCAGGTGATAATTTGTATTCAATTCAAAGATGAGAAAGAACCCTGACACACTTGACAGCACCTTGCTTTCACGAGCTTGTTTTTCTTTTTTTCTTCATTTAGAACCCACGGTATACTGCAGATAAACTGTACTACATAGCCTACACATAAAGAAAATTATCATACATCAATTCATCTATAACATTTCAATTTGGTCATGTGATTTTCAGTACCCGACCCAATGAAGCAGAAAGGTTGATGATGGGTCATATACAATTTCCCAGTTTCTACCATATCTATTCGTTATGCTAATTCCATGCGCTTCACTAATTAGAGTATTCTAGATTGATTAGGTGAAAATATTGGTAGCATTGTCAATGTCTTTTGCCTTAAATAATTACAAGTTCTAATTAAGCAGTAATTTGTATAAATGTAACACATGCCCAAATAAGATAACCTTTTTTTGAGTGTAATTAACTCAATGTTAAGGTGGCATTATCGAATAAGTACTCATTAGTGTCCTAATTAGTTCCATTTTAAAAGCTTGTAAAGTGACTATGTGCTTTTGTGTAAAGACACTATGTGTATCACTCTTAACAGGAAAGTTTTTGTGAATCTTTCTTTCTATATGCTTTTCCTATCTTAGCCTATGTTGCTAATAGTTTTTAAATTCTGTTTTAATTTGATAAATAAAATTTATAATTTAATCTTGTTAAATCAGTTCGGTTGATAGTTGTGTACAAAGAATCCTTAATATCTCACTCGTTCATTTTTAAATGGTGAATTTTAGTCTAAAAATCTATAATTTAATCCATTTAAATCAGTTTAGTTGATATTTGTACACAAATATCAGATGTAAGAATACATATTCGAATCCGAGCATGTCACTTATTCGTTTTAAAAGGAATTTCAGCCTAAAATTCTATAATATTTTTTTTCTATTACAAGTGGTTCTTTGATTTTGTTTCTGTTAATCCCCTACTTGCTTAATTAAGTACTTTTGTTTAATAATATTAGATTAATTTGCCCAAAAGTACAGTATTTCCTTCAAGTAAAACGTCATTGTAACTAGAATATTCCTCTCAATACCATGTGTCAAAGAAAGCATCTTAAGGTATAATTGCTGATAAACCATTTAAAAACTATAGCATCCATTTTGATTTTTATAAAGTTAAATCTAACATCACAATAAAGAATGTGCTTATATTAGCTTAATGACGACAAGAGTTTAATTAGATAATAATTTAATTCGATATTCACAACTTAACTACTTAAAATAATTGGCTACCCTGAATGCCTTGGCACTATATAAAAACATTTCTTATTATGAAATTTAGAAGGACTAGTTCAACTAAATTTAAGCAAAGAAACTAATTATTTTACTCTCCATCGTTCTCACAAAAACGTAAAGAGTTATCAGTTAATTAATTTGATGTGACAATATAAACATGGTTTTGTGAACATTAAGGTGATAAGCTTTTGTGCATTCCCAAACAATTAATTAAGATTTTATTCTATTTCAGCTTATAACAACTTGGGAATAAAAAAATACTATGAATGTTTCAACTTAAAATATATGCAATTATTGGGAGAGATAAAGAGAATAGGGAAAGATAGCTGGATATTTGATAGCTCAATAGTGTTGAATTAAAGACATTATTAGAGGATTGAAGTATAAATCATGAGTTGGAAAAAGAAAAATACTATTTTGGGTTTAATTATGAATTTTGTTACAAGAGTCTAGTTATGAATTCCAAATATAAAGAAAAATCAAATAATCTATCAAAAATTTGTTGCTATTCTAGATTGCGTTTATCAATCTTCCAAGCAGCCCTACTATTTCAATTTTTATAATAAACAGAGAGAATTTTAAGGTTGATTGTTTAAAATAAAAATAAGTTTAATTTAGTTTCAACAATTTAATCATAAAATTGTTAGAATTTGGAACAATGCGGTTGATGAAAATGGGTAATTGAGTGCAGAGAGGGAGAGAATAAGAGAGAATTAGAGAAAACATGATTGATGGTGATAATTTACATTAATTTTGATTGAGACATTTCTTGGATATTTATACAATATTACGATGGATTATAACACAAATAATAAAACTAAAAAAATGAAAATAATCGTATGTAATCGGTTATGCCAAATCTGTTACCAGCTACTACTGTTTCAACAATATAATTACAAAATAATGGTAATCGGTTAGTGCGAATGTGTAACAAATTATATCCTCGAGCAGAACCTTTTGTTCTTTAGTTTTTGACATTTTAACATAACTGTAACCGATTCAGTCCCGCAGTAACCAGTTACAACACTTGATTTAGTAATTTTTTCATAACACAACCTTAATTCAAGTGCTACGAGTCTTCCATGTCCATGTTCTTCTTCAATCTCTTAAACATTTCAATTGTGAGTCCCTTGGTCAGCAAATCGACCACTTGGTTTTCATTTCTACAATATTCCAATCCCAATCTTCCTTCACTAACAAGTTTCCTCAAGTAGTGAAATTCGTCTCGATATGCTTTCTCCTTCCATGTGCAATTAGGTTCTTAGCAAGATCTATAGCGAAAACGTTATCAACCACGAGCATTATACTGTCACCCTCTTCACTGCCCAGCTTCTTTACCAAACTCATTAACCACATAGCTTAGCACACACACACAATGAAGCGACAATGTGCTTTGCCTCACAAGAAGAGAATGCTACTACAGGTTCCTTCTTCGAACACCATGAGATTGGTGTTTCATCGAACATAAATATGTATTCATCAGTATACTTTCTATCATCTTTATCATTGCACCAATTGGAATCGGTAAAATCGAGTAAATTGTATTTTCAACCCGTGTCCATTGCGGGAAAAACAATTTTGCAGCCATTAGATCTTTTGACGTGTCTTAGACTGCTTCCAAGTGAGACACATTTGGACTCTCCATGAATCTACTTTTAATACTTACACTAAATGCCATATCTGGTAGTGTATTTTACAAGTAACGCAATGATCCAATCAACCTCCTATACTAAGTTGAATTAACGTCTTGCCCATCCTCATTCTTTGACAAATGTAGCCTTGGTTTAATCAGAGTAATGGAATATTACAATGCTCAATTTTAAACTTCTTCAAAATATCAAGTGCATTTCTTCTTTGGTCAATGATCAGTCCCTTATTGGACTTTTGGAACTCAATGCCAAGGAAACATGTTATGAGGTCAAGGTCGGTCATATCAAAATCTTTCATATGCTCACTCTTAAACTTAGAAATGCACTATTCGTCGCTTCCCGATCAACAAAATATCCCTTTCATTTGTATCCTTCTTTACATACACACTATGTTCGGATACACCCTTCTTGAAGCCAATATCCTTTAATAAACCATACATCCTATTGTTCCAAGCTCTTGGAGCTTGTTCCAAGCTCTTGGAGGTTGTTCCAAACCGTAATACGCTTTCTTCAACTTTTAGAAATTTGACTCTTGGTTTTTCACAACAAAACTAGGGGGTTGTTTTATATAAACTTCCTCTTCAAGCGGTTCGTTCAAAAACACATATTTCACATCCATTTGGTAGATGAACCAAGAATCCCGTTCCTACCTTGCTAGGGGATTTCTACTACTCAATGCATTAGAGGAATGAGAAGAAGAGAGGAAGACTGGTTAGATGTTGTGCACCCCTCTTCTACTGTTGGTTGATGAGACATATGCCGAAGATGAAAGCTTTCTTGAATCCTCACCAGACAAGGAATTGGGCTAAAAGGATGATTGCCCTTACTTCAGAAGACATCAGGTGGTGTACTAAGAACACCAAGGGCAGGGATATAATTACATGCTGTGGACAATATCCTAATGTACCTCTCATTGGAGTAAAGGGTTGCATCAATTACAATCCTTTACTGTTCAAGAGACAATTAGGGTATGCATTGATACATCCACCTAAGGAGCAGGACTTAGCAGAGTCCCTTTATTGTGTTGTTCAGAATAATCATACCACTGTCCGAAAAGCAGCCTGGGCTTGGGACCACATTCAGACAAAAGGGAATGCCATTTTAGGGAAGTGTAACAACATAGCTTCAGCTCAACACATTGAATGGTCGCGCATCAGAGGACAGATCACTCGCATGCCGTTCACCCTGGAAGATGTGCCAGGGCCATCAGCAGGAGAGCCTGTAGCTACAGTAAGCCTGGATGAATTTGAGAAGTTGAAAGAGAGGAATGCCCAACTTTTTGAAGCCTTGAAGAAGACCATTTGGGAAAGGAATGATGGTCGTCTAGACATTCAAAGGTTAGAGAAGCTCCGTATCAAGCATATGACCAAGATAGAGAAGACAAAAGACTTCATCAAAAAAGCCCAAGCAGGGGAGTTGGTATTGAAGAATGCTTGCAAAGAAGCCAAGATTCAGAAAGCCAGAGCTGATCACTACCTAGAGGAGAGTCAGGCTAGATGGATCAGAATCACTAAAGCTCGTTTGCAAGAAGATCAGAAGGCACAAGCTAAGATAGAGCAGTTGGAAGCCAATGAGAAGAAGAGTCAGGAAGCCCTGTTAGCAGCACAGAAGGAAATCTCCGAGTTGAAACTCCGGGTGGGGTTGAAGAGATCAAAAGACCAAGACAAGTACCAAAAGATGACAAGTGCCATTGCAACCATGAACCTTCTTATCAGGACCATCACAGAGCATCCAATTGGACAAGTGACTGATGCTCTCCTGAAAGAAGTCAAGGAGGATGACTTTGGGCTGGATGTTTGATTTCTCTTTTGCTTGTACTTTTATTTTGGTTGTACTTTAATTCACCATGGTGATTTTGTTTGTATTCTTGACTTAATTGTAATTTGACCCACCATGGGAGCTTATTGTGTTGTAATCATAAACTATGTATTTCGGAATTTTGTAATGTTATGGTTTATGTATTACTTGGATTTTATGATGGGCTTTGATTGCTTCAACATCTTCATCATTCTCAGAGGTCTGGAAGGTCAAAACCAAAGAACCAAACCAGGATACCCTCTGAAGACGAATAGACATACTGCATTGCATGCTAACCTCATTCTTTGTTTTGTAGGTGTTTTATTGTTGTTTTCTCACTTTGTTGTTGTTTCAGGAAATATTGCTCTTAGGAGAGTCTTTCCCGTGAACCACATCCACCGGTATCCGACCAGAAACAACCTTCCAAGCTTACAAATGGATCAACTTCAGCAAGAATTGACAGATGTGAGGACCCAGATGACTGATGTGAGGATATAAGTGAGGACTCAGATGAATTAGTTCATGGCTGTGATGACTGGGTTAGCACAGACCCAGGAAAGATTAATGGAGTTACTCGAGCGACAAACTCCAGAAGAGAACCATGTTGGTACTGGAGGTACAAGTAACAACGCGCACGATCAGCCGCAAGCAAATCCACCAGAGTTTGGACCCCACATCAACCCTGAAGTCAATGAAATTGGAAATACCCAGAGAAACACTGGAGATCGTATTCTGCAGGAAGATCCTCAGGACGAGCAGTTTACAATATTAGGTGCTGGAGCTGATGAAGTTTATGATCGTCGTCTGGATGAGATATCTAAGAAGCTGAGATCTCTGGAATCCCAAAACTCTTTGGGATTTGATGTGATGGATATGGGTTTGGTTGAAGGGGTAAGAATTCCTCACAAGTTTAAACCTCCTTGCTTTGAGAAGTATAACGGTACCTCCTGTCCTCGTACCCATCTTCAATCTTTCCTGGGGAGATTGAAAGCTTATACCATGGATGAAAAGCTGTGGATGTTTTACTTTGAAGACAGTTTGACCGGGGCATCCCATGAGTGGTATTCTCACATATCCAGAGCAACAATCAGGAACTGGAAGGACTTAGATGAGGCTTTCATACGCCAATATCAGTACAACCTGGATATGGCTCCCAATAGGACTTTGTTGATGGGTATGTCCCAATCTTCAAGGGAGAGTTTCCATGAATATGCCCAAAGGTGGAGACAACTTGCTGCTACTGTCCAGCCACCTATGTCAGAAAGAGAGATGGCTGACATGTTCATGAATACATTGCAAGGTACCTACATTGACCGGCTTGCTGCCTTCTCTTCCACCAGTTTTGCTGATGTGGTTATAGCTGGTGAGAGAATTGAAAGTCTTTTGAAGATGGGTAAGATCTCATACAACGGTGCTAGCTCCAGCAATACAAGGAAACCCTTCTCAGGACCTAGAAGGACATGAGAGACCAATTCAGTGCATGTGAGCAGAGGTAGGCCTCAATATATGCCAAGATCAATAGCTGATATCACCATTCCTACTCCACCACCTCAGTAACAGTATCCTCAGCAACAACACTTCCCACAGCAACAACAGTTCCTGCAACAACAGAGATCCTATAACAACAACAAACAACAACAACTTCCTTTCCAGCAAAGGCCTTCTCAAATCAATAGGGTTATCGATCCTATCCCGATGCCCTATGCAGCTCTACTTCCACAATTATTGAAGCTCAACCTAGTTAAATTAAGGACCTTGACTCCACCTGATCCTCAGAACCTTCCAAGAAACTATGATGTCAACGCCAAATATGCCTTCCATTCCAATGCACATGGACATACAACAGAGAAATGCAGGGCCTTGCATATGAAAGTTCAGGATTTAGTTGATTCCAAAGCTTTGAATTTTGCACCTCCTCCAAATGTCACAAAGAATCCAATACCAAATCACGGTGGATCGAGGATCAATGCCATTGAGGTATCCAAACACCACTGGTCGAAGTGAAAGCTCAGCTATTGAAGTTCCAGGTGTTTCCAGGTTTTAAGGCCTGTTGTGAAGCTTGCAAGATTTCTACCAATGGTTGTGCAAACTTGAGGATTGGTATCAATAGTCTTATCAGAGAAGGCATCCTGCAGATCACTTCAAATGTTCCAACTTCTACAACTCCAACAAACATCTCTTCTACAACATCAGCAAGCATCACTCTAACAGAGTCTACTACAACAACAACAACCATCAATGAAGACGTCTCAATGGTCACCATTTATTATGATCCAACAACAGTTCATGTCCCGAATTCTTTCAACAACAACCAACAACAGCAACATCAACAACTTCCTGCACCAGCATCATCTCCAATCAGACCTCCTGTCACCATTTATTATGATCCTCAGACTGTCACCACTCCTTCTTCCGCAACAATCAGTCTGGTAACCATCACAGTACCTGGACCAGTTCCATATGATAGCAGCAGTGCCATGCCTTAGCATTATGGCTCAGATCTATATTGCAATGGAAAGAAAGTCACTCTTGATTCTTCAACTTCTACACCACAGATTGATAATGTCAGGGGAGGCGGAGGTTTCACTCGAAGCGGGCTTCTCTTCGCGTCACAATTTCCAAGAGTTAATGTTGAAGCAGAAGCTGCTGCCAAAGCTAAAGGCAAGAATGTGGTGCCAGAAGAGCCTGCTGCCAAAGAGACTCAGAAGACACCCTTTGATCAGGATGTAGACGAGTTCATGAGAATTATCAAGAAGAGTGACTACAAAGTTATGGACCAGCTCCACCAGACTCCCTCCAAGATCTCTATATTATCTCTGCTCATGTATTCAGAGGCTCACCGGAATGCATTTCTCAAAGTCCTGCACGCAGCTTACGTGCATGAGGAGATTACAGTTAATCAGCTAGAAATGGTGGTTTCAAATATCAATACTAGTCATGGACTAGGTTTTACTGATGCTGATCTGACTACGGAGGGCCGTAACCACAATAAGGCTTTACATATCACCTTAGAGTGTAAAGGTGTTGTACTTTCTCATGTTTTGGTTGACACTGGGTCGTATCTCAATGTCCTTCCAAAGAAAGCCTTGGTCAAGTTGGAGTATGACGGTCTTGCACTCCGCCCGAGTAACTTAGTTGTCAGAGCCTTTGATGGTTCTAAAAGATCAGTTCTTGGAGAAATTGAGCTGCCTGTGGTAATTGGCCCACAAATTTTCAAAACTACCTTCTATGTGATGGACATTCAGCCTGCCTACAGCTGTTTGTTGGGTTGACCCTGGATTCACGCCGCTGGCGCCGTAGCATCGACCCTTCACCAGAAGTTAAAATATGAGTGGGAAGGCCAAGTTATCACCATTTATGGAGAGGAGGACATCTTTGTCAGTCATCTGGCCACCTAAGTACATTGATATGGATGGGGAGATCCATGAGACGATGAGTCAAGGTTTTGAAGCTCTCAATGTCAATGAAGCAACAACTGAAGTGTTTCGTACTTCGATTGCTTCTTACAAACAAGCTCGGAAGGTTGTTGAAGACGAGAATGTGTAACACCCCAAATTTGACATCTCCTGTTTAGCATCATCATCATATCATAATCATTATAAGCATGTCATGTCCTTGGCATATTGCATAGAAAAATGAAGCATAACACTTGCATGTTCAAGCATTAGGCATATGATCAGTCATCCAGAAAATTTGAAGCACTACAATTCAAAGCTCACAAGGCCTGTTACAAGTTTGGTATCATGGTCAAGGACCTAAAAAGGGATTGAGGATCAAAATCAGGTCAAAACGGTTGGCGCCGAATTATTCCTGAGGTTTCCCACCAAAAGGAGGGAAAATTCAAAATTCACTGTGTAAACACCCCAAATTTTCCCTCACTAAGTTCAAACCATGGCTTGTGATCTTTCATATTTACATAAGTTTAATCATACCATTTCATGTTGCATTTTTGCTTCACTGCATTAGTTCAAGTTCATCTGCATCTAGGGTTTGTGACTTGAGCCATCCAGGATCCATCCGAGCCACTCCAAAGGCCATCAATCATTTCAAGAGGTTCCATGTATGTTCAATCATCATTTTGTATCCCTCAAATATCAAGGAAGTCAAAGAATCACAAGAACTGGGAAAGCATGGAAGCAGAGCTAGGGTTTCACTACACAGATGACCTGAGATTAGGGTTTTGGTTTCAGAGGCCATAACTCCAATTTTTTTGGTCATTCTTGTTTCTAATGGTCTCAATATGCTATAAGGATCATGTGTACCAAGTTTGATGAAGAAATTCATTGTGGAAGTCATCTGATCACTGGGTAACTTCTTGAGCAAGTCAGAGCAAAATCAGGGCATCTGAGGCCCCCCAACATGGAACCAAAGTGGATTTTTCATAAAATTGAAGTTATATGATCTTTATTTTATCATTGAAGTGTTTAGAAGTTCACAAAATTGAAGAAAAGTGAGCTAAACCAAAAGTTGCCAAAAATGGAAATGACTTGTAATGTAAACTTTCCATTTTGGGAAAGTTTTTCAACCTCCTCTTTCTCAACCAAAAATGCTTCAAATGAAAAATTGTTGGTCATGAAAGTTTTATATTGGATCATTCCCTTTTCAAAAAGTACAAGAACAAGATCTAATTCATTTTGGAACTCAAGATATGGCTTGTCAAAGTTGGCAAAAATCCCATAATTTTTAAGAATGCACCAAAAGGGATTCTTTGCAAAACCATTTGCCAAGGCTTTTTGTGACTTCAAACACACTTCAATGTATTATAACATCATAGTGCATTTCCTCTACATCAGAATTGCCCAAAGAATTGCAAGATTACATGCCTTGAATATCAAGAATTCTCAAAGGGGCCAAAACTTCACATAATTGCAAAACACCACATAACTTTGCTTCAACTTGTTGAATTGCCTCAAGATTGATTCTATGGACATCCTTGAAGTCAGCTGCGCATGGACATGCCCAAAGGCCAGTTGCATCCTTGCCCATACCTCAAGTACACAAGTTGGTGACTTTTTGCAAGAAGGCCATACCAATCACCATAGGGCACAACCACTTCTCTGACCTATCACAACTTGATATGTGGACCAAATGCTGATCATAACACACAAGAACACAAGCTGAAACCAGAGATTGATCAAGTTCCCAAAATCTCTCCCTCTTGCATTTTCCTTCGAAACTCACAGCTCACTCACTCAATCTTCAAACCAATTCCACCATTCATCTCAAAATCATCCACTGATCACAAACCACCCATTAAAACAGCCAAAAACCTCTCATACACAAAACACGATTCTCAGCCAATTGAGGTGCTATCTCATAAACCAGCCACTCTCAAGGTCTTCCAAGCATCAAAGCTTCTTCAAGAATGTCATTGGAGTCAGCTTGCACAAGAGAAGCAGCCTGAAAGCTCCAAACTGAGGAAGTTCAAGTTCAGGTAGCTTCTTCAAACATTTTTTCCAGAAGTGTTATTTTAAGTGTTTAGATTGATCTCCATGCTTTGCTGATCACCATGATATGTTTATTTTTAAGAATGGTTGAGAAATGAGCCTGTATGCATGTTCTGAAAGTTTCACCATTTTTAATCTTTTCTTCGAATCATGAGTTTGATGAGGAATACATGTGATTTGGGTGTAGATTTGAGCTTAGGGGAGTGAGGGGAGTTAATCTGGAGCTTTAGAGCTCCAGAAATTACATAGGGAAGAAGTTGGAAATTTTCAGGTGAGGGTGTCACCGGAGAAGATGATTGGAGCTCTTCTCCGGTGACCTGAAAGTAATTAATGTGATAATTAGGGTTAGGGCTCTGTTTAAATTTGGACCCTTGGATTTTCATCTCCTGCGCGTATTGTGTGGCTGAGATCCTTTCATTAGTTTTAATTATTGATAAAGGAAAATTAGGATTAATAGAATTTGAATATTGGCCATCAGATCTGGCGCGCAGTCAACCCCAAAACCCCCAGATTCAATCTCAGCCCTTCACCCATCATACTTTTATTTAATTCAGTTTTAATTTATATTTTCTCATTTTATTTTGCACATTTATTTAAAAATAGTTAGAAAATTCCAAAAATATTTTTGTTTTGCATTTTTACTTCAAATAATTTTCTCAACTCAAAAATATTTTTATTTTTATATTTTAAATTAAAATCATTTTTAAAACATTTAAATGTTTATTTTAATTAATTAATGAGAATTAATTAATTAAAATATCATTTAGGTTTCTAAAAAATCCCAAAAAATTCATATTGCATCTTTAAACATTTAGAGACATTGTCATACCATCTACACAAATATCTTTTTGGTTTTGAATCATCTTTGATAATTTTCTTGAATTTAGGGTTCACAAAATGCCTATTTTAGAACCCTAACTTCAAGAATTATTTTCTGCCTAACCAAGAATGGTATGACAATGGTTCTTTTTGCATTGATCTTCATTTGACATGTAGTTTCTAGCATAATTTTGTCACAAATTTCTTCTGCATTTTTGAATTGCTTTACATTTTTTCTCTTTAGGTACCTTAAAACCTTAGATAACTTAGAAAAATCATAACTTTCATTAGGTTGAGAGTTAGTTCTCCTCCTTTGGGGTGTGGTATCATATAGGTTTAGAGATCCTTTGATTGCATTTTCAATTTTTTATCTTGTTATTTGCTTCTGTTTTTGAGTTTTGCATCTCATGTTGCATGAAAACCCTAATTTCCCATCTCCCTTTGCATACATCTTGCATAAGCATTCATATAAGAACTTGCCATGACATTTTATGCATTCACATGACTTCTAAGACATCATAGGAAACATTAGACTCATGTTTGATAATTTCCTCATCCATTTACCATGTTATGCATTCATTTCATTCCATGAACATTCATAAACTTTCATGCTTCTTTCATGCTTCATTTGCATCCTCATTACTTGTATGATCATTCACAACTCTTGACATACATTTGCATCATCTATTAGCATCATTTACATCATAAATATGCTTATGGTCTTGGTTTTCACCTTTGCATTCATTTCATTTTCATTTCATTTCTTTCTCTTATGCTAACTTTTCAGGTTGTAAGAACTTTGAGAAGTGAATTTGCCTTCACTTCTCACAATCTTTTCTCATCTCTCTTATGCATTCATTGCTGCATTTTACTTTTGCTTTAGAGTGAGCTTGCTCATTCATGTTCCTCCTTCACTTTCTTTCTCCAAGTAACTTATCTTCTTAAGTGAAGTAAGTTAGCTTGTTTCTTCTGCTTCTTCCTTGGTGGCTTTTCTTGAAGGTCTCCTGCAAGCCTCATAAACCCTAGGAACACCCAAGCATGTTAACAATTAGGGTTTGATTAGTCCCCCCATTAGTTTTACCTTTGTGTCATATTTTGTGTCTCTCTTCTCACCTCATAATCAAAGACTAAACCTTTAAGGTTTTAAGGCTTTGTGATTAAGATTATGCCTGCATCCTTCTTTTAGGATGGAGTGTATAACTTTAATCCTAAGTGTTAAACCCTTGATGTGTTTAAATCTCTTAATCGATCCATCTAATAATCACTAAGACAATAAGCTTGTAACTTGGGCCTTGCATTAGGGTTCTAATTCTTCCTTAATTGGTTAAGAAGGACTAACCCTAGTGTTAATGGACAAGTCCTCCTCAAGTTGTCTTACAAATCACAAAATTCACTTCTTAATTTTACCATTAACTAAAATCCACTTTAATAAAGGCTTGTTTTGTCATGAGGTTAATCCCTAATCATGGATTAAGTTGAGGTATCTTCCTCAGCTTAAATGTTCTCATCTATTATCCTTCTATTAGGATGGTGTAATGGGTCCATTAAATCCTTGATTATGGCTTAAACTCATTACTTAACACTAAACAAAAACTCCAAAAAAACACCTAAATAATTGCAAGTAGGTTAATGATCTTAATCCTACATCATGGTGATTAAGTGTGAGGTGCTTACTTCATACTTAAGGTATTCTCATTACCCCTAATCAGAGGGAAGATGTGATGAGTTTGCTAACCCTTGGTTTAGGCTTAAGCTCATTAGCTTATGACAAACTCCAAAAAGCAATAAAAGATTGAAAATACCAAAAACAAACAATAATCGTCTCCTTCGGGATTCTTTTTCTCACCTCATTCACTCAAAAGCGAGAACTTTCTTCTTCCGTCTAAAGCAAGACAGTTTGCACCTGAGCCAGACAGGTCATACACTTGAGCATATGCAAGCAAGCAGTTCACAAGTCAATTTATCTTTCAGTCTCTTTGAGTCGAACTACGGTGTTCTGACTTCCTCATTGCACGAGAGGATACATAGGCATAACTTAACTGTTATCGAACAAAAGTCTCTGTATATTCCCCCTCTTCCAGTATTATTCTTTAAGCCTCATCCCTGAGCAATTCACTTCACACTTCTTTTGCACTGACACTTGTATTCTTTTCCAGCTTTTGCACATAGAATAACATTGAGACTACCCCTTTAAACACAAATCTTGTAAGCGTGGATCCCGTCGAGTACGACGGACAATCTGGGTGCTAATACCTTTCCAGGTTGTAACCAACCCCCTTTCTCAGTTTCTCTGGTTCGCGACCGTCTTATCCATCTTTTCTTAGGTTTATGCAACATTACCTTTCCTTCGGGATAAAAATGCCTAGCTGGCGACTCTTTTCAGTTCATCTTCATTTCCTCTTTCGCCGAACGTTCGCGTCTTCACCCCTTCTGACCCGGTGTCATTTGGTGGGAGCGACAACTTGGCGACTCTGCTGGGGAACTTATACTGCAACCAAGGCTTCTGATTCTTTTTCTGGGTTCCTCCTAGCGCTTGTTTGATTTGTGTTTACGGGGGTGTTATGTGCTAATTGTGCTTGTTTATTTGCTTTATTTATTGCCTTACGTAGAGTTTTATTTACTGCTTTCTTTATAATTTTTTATACATCATACTGTCATTATCATTGTTGGATCTGGCTTCTATTTTGGTGGGTGGGGTTTCACTGAGTGATTAAGGTCCTATACCTAGGACCTGAGTGACACCTAGGCTAGAGTGGTTCATATTCTTTCCCATTCCATTTTGGTCTGGTGCGGGAATATGAAACACGGTTCAGATGTGGGTTTCTTCTTGATAACTCTGTGCTACAGATTTCCTGTAGTGCTAGGGCTATCTGGGAAGCCTGCTAAGTCTGGATGACCTTTATTTTGACCTTCAGAATCTGGGGAGAATTAGAGGAGGATCCTTTATGGTTATTGTAAACATTGTACCTCCGGGTTAGAAGTGTTTACACTTCTCATAACTGATCCAAGTCTAAGGATCTTTGTTCTAGAACATTACAGGTGAGGGGGTTGGGTTGTTTACAGGTTTTGTAGGAACCCTTGGCCACATCATACCCTGTTACTGTATTGTTTAAGAATACCCCATTTTGGACAGTTCTTGTGATTAGCCCTGGACATGTGACTCTTTATTTGAGTCCCCCACCCTGGTTACTGGATTTCTGAGCCTCCATCCAAACTTTTGAACATACATGGACCTTATACCAAGACAGATAATCAGATCCAGCTCTTGATCACAAACCTTTGCATATCATTTGCATATATCATCATTGCATCATTTAACATTTTTTTATTTGTTTTTCAGGGTATCCATCATATCATATTTGGTTTGGTTTTGACCCCTTCTACTGCTTAGACCTCTGCTTCAGTTATCTTCTTCAGCATTTGCTTCAGCTATCTCCTTCAGCACCTTCATCAGTCTGCCAGAGACTCACCTCCAGCTTCTCATTAGTTTATTCATCAGCACTCATGGCTACTCCACGGAAGAGCAACATATCTTACCATTTCTTTGAGCCCATATTGACTGGTATCAGGCAGGTCCAGTCCCTTATCACACCTGACCACATCCCACTATTCAGAGAGCACTATGGGGGTATTTTGGACATGGTCATGGATCTTGATTCATCTCAGAGGAGCATGATCCACACATGCTTGTAGTTCTATGACCCTCCTCTTAGATGCTTCACCTTTCCTGATTTTCAGATGGGACCACTGCTAGAAGAGTTTTCCTTGTTGATTGGAGTTCCTATCAGGAAAGGAATTCCTTTCAACCCAGAGATGACTGCTCCCAGAAGTGAAGAGATAGCTAGGGCATTGCATTTGGAGCCTGCCCTCATTGAGCAAAACATGACAACAAAAGCTGGGATCTCTGGTTTACATCTGGACTTCTTGATTTCTCAGGCCACCCTGAAGGCTGCAGTGGGAGAATGGAAGGCAGTCTGTGCACTTTTAGCCCTCAGTATATATGGGGTTATATTGTTTGCAGATGAGCCCAAGTTTGTAAGTAAGAATGCCATCCACTTGTTCCCGCTGAGGAACCCAGTGCCTACATTGCTAGGGGATTTTTACTACTCCATCCACCAGAGAAATGAAAAGCAAAGAGGGAAGCTAGTCAGATGCTGTGCTCCCCTTTTCTACTCTTGGCTGCTCAAACACTTGCCCAAATCAGATGCCTTCTTGAACCCCCATCAGAAGAAGAATTGGGCCAATATGTACATTGCCTTAACATCAGATGATATCAGATGGTGCACTCAGAGCACCAAAGGCAAGGATATTATTACCAGCTGCGGGAAGTACCCTAATGTGCCTCTGATAGGAGTAAAAGGTTGCATCAATTACAACCCTTTACTGTTTAAAAGGCAATTGGGATATGCCTTGGTTCATCCTCCCAAAGGACAGGATTTGGCTGAGACTCTCTACTGTGAAGTTCAGCCTAACTCTGCTGTTGTTAGACAAGCTACCTGGGCTTGGGATAACATTCAGACCAAGGGGATAGCCATCCTTGGAAGGTGCAACAATATTGCTTCAGCCCAGTACTCTGACTGGTCCTGTGCTAGAGCTCAGATTACCAGGATGCCTTTCACCTTGGAAGACACCCCTGGGCCCTCTACAGTATAACCTGCAACAACTGTCAGCCTAGAGGAATTTGAAAAGCTGAAGGAAAGAAATGATCAGCTGGCTGAAGCCCTAAAGAAGACTCTCTGGGAGAGAAACGACAGTCGTCTGGATATTGAGAGATTGGAAAGACTTAAGATTGAGCATCTGACCAAGATTGAAAGGACATATGACTATATCAGGAAGGCAAGAGCCGGGGAGTTGATACTAAAGAATGCCTGCAAGGAGGCCAAAATTCAGAAAGCTAGGGCAGAGCATTATCTGGAGGAAAGCCAGGCTAGGTGGGTCAGGATCACCGAAGCCCATGCACAAGAAGACCAGAGGACTCAGGCCAAGATTGAGCAGCTGGAGGCCAATGAGAAGAAGCAACAAGAAGCTTTGTTGGCAGCTCAGAAAGAGATATCAGAATTGAAACTCCGGGCGGGGTTAAAAAGATCAAAGGATCAGGACAGGCATAAGAAGCTGACTAATGCCATTGCTACCAGGAACCTCCTCATTAGGACTATTACAGAGCACCCAGCTGGTCCAGTGACGGAGGCCCTCCTGAAGGAAGTCAAAGAGGATGACTTTGGATTGGATGTCTGATCCTTTTGCTTGTATTTCTTTCTTTTGATTGTTGTATTTTGACCCACCACGAGCTTGTATTGTAAATAAACTATGTATTTTCATCCTTTTGTAATATATCAGTTTATTTTATTGGTGGGCTTTCTCTCGACATCATCCAACATTTCCTCGAGGTCTGGAAAGGTCAAAACCAAGAACCAAACCGGATACATTGGAAAAAAAATAAGCATATTGCATTGCATACTAACATTTTTCTCTATTTTGTAGGTTTTGTTTGTTGTTTGTTTCTCACTTTGTTGTGGTTTCAGGAAACATTGCTCGTCGAAGAGTGTTCCCTGTCAACCGAGCACACCGGTACCCAACACGTAACAACCTTCCAGGCATTTAGATGGATCAGGTGCAGCAGGACCTGAATGAAGTAAGGAATCAGATGGCAAACGAAAGGGTTGAGATGAGAAACCAAATGACCCAGTTTATGGCTGTAATGACTGGCTTGGCTCAGAGCCAGGAAAGGCTGAGAGAGCTGGTGGAAAGACAGACTCCTGAAGAGCCTCACCCTGGTACAGGAGGAACCAACAATAATGAACGCGGACAGCCTCGCATTGACTCACCAGAGTTCGGGCCCCATTTGAACCCAGATGTTAATATCCCAAGGAATATTCAAGGAAACACTGCTGCGGGCAGGATCTTGCAAGAAGATCCTCAGGAGGAGCAGTCCACGGTTATTGGGGATGGGGTGAGGTGTATGACTGAAGACTGGATGAGATTGCTGAAAAGCTGAGATCCTTGGAATCCCAAAATTCTTTAGGCTTTGACGTAATGGATATGGGGCTGGTAGATGGGGTGAGGATTCCCCACAAATTCAAACCCCCATGCTTTGAAAAATATAATGGTATCTCCTGCCCGCGTACTCATATGCAATCCTTCTTAGGGAGACTCAAGGCTTATACCATGGACGCGAAGTTATGGATATTCTATTTTGAGGATAGCCTGACTAGAGCTTCAAGAGAATGGTATTCGCATCTGACCAGGGCCACTATAAGATGTTGGAAAGACTTGGCCGAAGCCTTCATCCGGCAATACTAGTACAACCTAGATATGGCTCCCAATAGAACTCTTCTAATGGGCATGTCTCAGTCTTCGAGGGAAAGCTTCCGGGATTATGCTTAGAGGTGGAGACAGCTTGCTGCTGCTGTCCAGCCACCCATGTCTGAACGGGAAATGGCGGACATGTTTATGAACACCTTGCAGGGAACTTATATTGACCGACTTGCTGCATTCTCCTCCACCAGTTTTGCCGATGTAGTTATAGCTGGTGAGAGAATAGAAAGTCTTTTGAAGATGGGTAAAATCTCTGACAACGGTGCAAGCTCCTTCAACAATACAAGAAAACCTTTTTCAGGACCCCGAAGGGCAGGTGAAACAAATGCTATTCATGCAAACCGGGGCATACCCTAATACTCTCACAGATCAGTGGCAGCCGTTACTATCCCGACTCCAGCTCCACAACAACCACTTTTTCCTCAACAACAACAACAACATCATTATTAGCAACAACCTCACTTTCCGCAACAAAGATCGTACAACAATAACAATAACAACCAACAGTAGCGCCCCTTTCAACAGAGGCCATCTCAAGCAAATAGGGTAATTGATCCTATCCCTATGCCTTATGCCACTCTACTGCCACAACTCCTGAAGCTCAACCTGGTTGAGTTAAGGACGTTGGCTCCACCAGATCCTCTCAACCTCCCGAAGAATTATGATGCTAATGCTAGGTGTGCCTTCCACTCCAATGCACCTGGTCACAATACTGAGAAGTGTAGAGCCTTGCAAATGAAGGTTCAGGATTTGGCGATTCCAAAGCTCTCAACTTCGCACCTCCACCGAATGTTAACAGAAATCCCATGCCTAATCATGGTGGGCCCAAGATTAATGCCATAGAAGGGGACCAACCATCTGCACTGATTGATAATGTTGCACAAATTCAAATACTGCTGGCGGAAGTCAAGGCTCAACTCTTAAGATGCCAGGTGTTCCCGGGCTGTGAGGCCTGCTGCGAATCGTGCAAAACTGCTATTAATGGTTGTGAGAGGCTAAGGTTTGGCATAAATGGCCTTATCAGAAATGGAATTTTACAGATTACCAAAACGATTCCTACAACATCAACAACTCTTTCTCCAGCAATAAATCCTCCTACAACATCAATAATTCTTTCTTCAGCAACGACAGATCCTCCTACAACAGCAACAACTATCATTCCCACTGATTCATCCACGACTCCAGCAATCACTCCATCCATTGTTTCAACAAACCAAAGTTCGACAAAATTTACTTCTACAACATCAACACCCATTTTATCAACGGAATCGCCTACAACACCAACAAACTCTAATGAAGATGTCTCAACGGTCACGATCTATTATGACCCAGCAAATGTTCATCCCAACAACAATTTTCAACAACAAACTGCAACACCTCCTGACAAATCTTCAGTCACAATCTATTACGACTCGCATACCATCACAGTTCCTTCCGCTGCAGCAATTAGTCCGGTCACCATTACGGTGCCTGGACCTGTTCCTTATGAAAGCAGTAACGCCATACCTTGGCACTACAACTCTGATCTCTACTGCGACGGAAAGAAGATCACTCTAGATTCAGCAACCTCTTCACCACAAGTTGACAATGTTGGGGGAGGCGGAGGCTTCACCAGAAGCGGACGCCTTTTTGCCTCACAAACACCAAGACCCAATGCTGAAGCTGAAGCTGCTGCTAAGGCAAAAGGGAAGAATGTGGTACTTGAAGAGCCAACTGTTAGAGAAACCCCGAAGACGTCTTTTGAGCAAGAGGTAGACGAGTTCATGAGAATAATCAAGAAGAGTGATTACAAAGTGGTGGACCAGCTTCATCAGACGCCCTCCAAAATCTCTATATTGTCTTTGTTAATGTGTTCCGAAGCCCATAGGAATGCACTGTTAAAGGTCCTGCATGCAGCCTATGTGCCGTAAGAGATTACGGTTAATCAACTGGAAACGGTGGTTGCGAATGTTAACACCAGTCATGGACTGGGCTTCACAGATGCTGATTTAACGACAGAGGGACGCAATCATAACAAGGCTTTACATATTACCTTAGAATGCAAAGGTGTTGTTCTTTCTCATGTACTGGTAGACACTGGGTCTTCGCTCAATGTCCTCCCAAAGAAAGCCTTGGTGAAGCTGGAATATGATGGTTTGGCATTACGTCCGAGTAACTTAGTGGTGAGAGCATTTGATGGCTCTAAGAGATCAGTGCTTGGAGAGATTGATCTACCTGTGATGATTGGCCTACAAATCTTTAAAACTACTTTCTTCGTGATGGACATACAGTCGGCCTACAACTGTTTGTTGGGTAGACCCTGGATTCATGCCGCTGGCGCTGTTACATCTACCCTTCACCAGAAATTAAAATTTGATTGGGAAGGCCAGATCATCACAATCTTCGGGGAGGAAGACATTTTCGTTAGCCAGCTGGCTACTTACAAGTATATATAAATGGATGGGGAGATCCATGAGAATATGAGTCAGGGGTTTGATGCCCTCAACATCAATGAAGTAACTACTGTGTCGGGAACTTCCATCACTTCATATCAACAAGCCCGGAAGGTTGTTGAGGAGGGTACTGCTTAAGGTTGGGGCAAGCTGCTGCCAGTAGAAAAGAAAGAAGACAGATTCGGGTTGGGTTACAGACCAACTCGACAAGATCAACCGGAGGCTGCAACGGAGCCCAAATTTGTCAGCGGGGGAATGCTTACCCCAAATGCTGTGAACAGTCTGGAAGACGAGGAAGAAGACGAACGCAACCTGGAAAGCTGGATACGTCCAAGGATCCCGGGGAACCAAGTCTCTAACTGGTCTTCCCAGGAAATTATAAGAGTTACTCCTGCAGAGTAATTATTATTTCCTGTCTTTTAAGCATGCATCAAGTCCTGCATCTTGCCCAAGGTGTCAGGACTCATTTTGTAATCGGGCCATCTTGTATTTTGTGCAAACGATCAATTAATGAATATCAGGACATCTTTTGCAAACGAGTTTCTTTTTCCGCTCACTGTTTTTCATTTTTCATTTTTCATTTTTTGTACAAAACAATAAAATGGCAATGTTTTCAAAATAATAAATTTTCACTTTTTTAAACAAGATAAAACTGATCACTAAAATGAACCAATCTAAACCCTTGCAGAGAGTGCCCTCCAGACTGCATCGACAACGACACTGCTATGACTCCATATGACTTCGACAATCCGATTAATCAAGACGATGAAGGGGTTAAAGAAGATTATGAGTTACCTGAAGAGCTAGCCAGACTGCTAAGGCAAGAGGAGAAGGTTATCACTCCTCATCAGGAGGAAGTTGAGACGGTTAATCTTGGTACCGAAGAAGACTTGAAAGAAGTGAAGATCGGGGCCCGTCTGCAAGATTTAGTGAAGGAACAACTTATTGACATGTTGCGAGAGTACGTTGATGTCTTTGCTTGGTCCTACCAAGACATGCCGGGTCTGGATACCGACATTGTTATGCATAAGCTGCCACTAAAAGAAGACTGTCCTCTAGTAAAACAGAAGCTACGCCGTACTCGTCCAGATATGGCCATGAAGATAAAAGAAGAGGTGCAAAAACAGTGGGACGCCGATTTCCTTGCTGTAACTAGTTACCCACCGTGGGTTGCTAACATTGTACCAGTGCCTAAGAAGGATGGCAAAGTACGGATGTGTGTGGATTACCGGGATCTGAACAGAGCTAGCCCGAAAGATGATTTCCCTTTACCTCACATTGATGTATTGGTCGACAATACAGCTCAGTTCTCGGTATTCTCCTTCATGGATGGATTTTCAGGATAGAATCAGATCAAGATGTCACCTGAAGACATGGAGAAGACAACTTTCATCACACCTTGGGGCACATTCTGTTATAAGGTAATGCCATTCGGACTGAAGAATGCTAGTGCCACTTATCAACGGGTTATGGTAACATTATTCCACGACATGATCCACAAAGAAATTGAATGTTATGTGGATGACATGATTGCCAAGTCCCTCACAGAAAAAGACCATCTGATAAATCTGTTGAAGCTGTTCAAGCGTCTGAGAAAGTATCAGCTGAAGCTAAACCCCAACAAATGCACATTCGGGGTACGTTCCGGTAAACTGCTAGGGTTCATTGTAAGTGAAAAAGGAATTGAAGTTGACCCTGACAAAGTCAAAGCCATTATAGATATGCCTGCACCAAGGACTGAAAAGGAGGTTTGGGGGTTCTTAGGTAGATTGAACTACATATCACAGTTCATATCTCACCTTACTGCAACTTGTGAGCCCTTGTTCAAGTTGCTAAGGAAAGAACAAGCGGTCCGGTGGAATGAAGATTGCCAGAGGGCTTTTAAAAAAATCAAAGAGTACTTATAAGAACCTCCAATCCTTATTCCTCCAGTTGAAGGAAGACCTCTAATAATGTACTTGACAGTATTAGAAGGATCAATGGGGTGTGTGCTGGGCCAGCATGACGAGTCTGGTCGAAAAGAGTATGCAATATACTACCTAAGCAAAACATTTACCGACTGTGAACAACGTTATTCACTGCTCGAGAAAACTTGATGTGCTTTAGCGTGGGCTGCTCGCCGACTAAGGCAGTATATGTTGACCCACACTACCTTATTGGTCTCCAAGATGGATCCAGTCAAGTACATATTTGAGAAGCCAGCACTTACCGGAAGGGTTGCAAGATGGAAAATGATTTAAACAGAGTATGAAATTCAGTACACATCTCAAAAGGCCATCAAGGGAAGTGTACTGTCTGACTATCTGGCTGAGCAACCCATTGATGATTACCAGCCAATGAGATTTGACTTCCCGGATGAGGACATCATGTTCCTGAAAGCAAAAGATCATGAAGAGCCTGTTCACACTGAAGGGCCTGACCCAGAAGAAGAATGGACAATGATGTTTGATGGGGCTGTCAATATGAATGGTCGTGGAGTTGGTGCGGTTCTTATTACACCTAAAGGAGTTCACATGCCTTTCTCGGAAAAACTCACCTTTAACTGCACTAACAACGAAGCTGAATATGAAGCTTGTATCATGGGTCTTGAGGAAGCTATTCACCTCAGGATCAAGACTTTAACTGTATTCGGAGATTCAGCTTTGGTAATCAACCAGACCAACGACAAATGGTACACCCACCAAGAGCATTTGACTCCATACCGAGACTACACGAGGAGATTACTGACTTTCTTCACTATAGTCAAACTTGAGTATATCCCTCGAGATGAAAATCAGTTCGCAGATGCTCTGGCCACCATTTCCTCCATGATCAAGGTTCAAACTGCAAACTTTGTGCTTCGGATTTCGGTATCCAGACTGGACCGACCAGCATACGTATTCTCTGTGGACATTGCTAATGATGACAAGCCTTGGTTCCATGACATCAAATGCTTCTTAGAGGATCAAACATACCCACCTGGGGCATCATCCAATGATAAGAAGACATTAAGAAGGATAGCTGGTAGTTTCTTCCTGAATACTGATGGTTCCTTGTACAAGAGAAACTTTGACATGGTACTTCTCAGATGTGTTGATAAGACAGAAGCAGACTTGCTGATGCACGAGGTGCATGAAGGATCTTTCGGTACCCATGCTGGAGGACACACAATGGCTAAAAAGTTGTTAAGATCAGGTTACTACTAGATCACAATGGATGCAGGCTGTTGTGCTTATGCTAGAAAATGCCACAAATGCCAGATTTATGCGGACAAAGTGCATGTGCCTTCGAATCCTTTGAAAGTAATGTCTTCACCTTGGCCCTTTGCCATGTGGGGCATTGATATGATTGGAAAGATTGAGCCGACTGCTTCAAATGGCCACAGATTCATCCTGGTAGCCTTTTATTACTTCACCAAATGGGTCGAAGCAGCTTCGTATGCGAATGTCACTAGACAAGTGGTAGCCAGGTTCTTGAAGAGATACATCATCTGTCGGTATGGAGTACCCGAGCGAATTATTACTGACAATGGTTCCAATCTGAACAATAAAATGATGGTAGAACTGTGCCAGGATTTCAAAATCCAACATCACAACTCTTCTCCTTACAGGCCAAAGATGAATGGCGCTGTTGAGGCAGCTAACAAGAATATCAAGAAGATTGTGCAAAAGATGGTGGTTACTTACAAAGACTGGCATGAGATGCTACCATTTGCCTTGCATGGGTACCGCACCTCAATCAGAACATACACTGGGGAAACACCGTATCAGCTTGTGTATGGTATGGAGGCAGTCCTACCTGTTGAAGTTGAATTACCCTCTTTACGGGTATTGATGGATGTCAAGTTGAATGAAGCAGAATGGGTCCGTTCTCGGTACAATCAACTGAATCTGATCAAAGAGAAGAGATTAGCTACAATCTGTCATGGGCAGTTATATCAGAAGAGAATGAAGAAAGCCTTCGATCAGAAAGTCAGGCTTCGAGAATACCAAGTAGGAGATCTTGTGCTGAAAAGACTCCTTCCCCCTCATACAGACCACAGGGGCAAGTGGACTCCGAATTACAATGGTCCGTTCATAGTAAAGAAATTTTTCTCTGGTGGAGCACTGATGCTCACTACTATGGATGGTAAAGATTTCCTGTCCCCTGTGAATTCAGATGCAGTTAAAAAATACTTCGCATAAAGTGACCCGCTGGACATAAAAAACAGAATGTAAGTCCAGGCAAAAATAGGGCATCCCGGCGAGTCAAAAACAGAATAAAAGACTCGGGAAAAAATAAGGGAAAAATTAAAAAAATGTACACCCGCTGAGTTGAAAAGCCGCATTGGACAATTCAGGCAAAAATTGGTATCCCGGTGGATTGAAAACCCAAAAGGGCGATCCACGCAAAAATTAGGGAATAAGCGAACAACTGCATTCTGAATTCGTCTATATCACTCACAACATGGCAAACTTCGAAAGGTTAAAGCATCAGTCAGAATCAACTTTCCTCAGAAAGCAAGATGAGAAGAACTTCAAGGTCATATGGGTCATAGTAAAGGGAAGCTCACTGAAGCGTCATCAACATTGCCATCACCTTCATTTTTCTCAATTTGTAACAATCTCCTCATTTCAGGGGATTTGTTTCTTTGACTGTACTTGCCAATTCAGGGCACACAAATTAATAAAATCAGAGTTTTCAGTCACACTGCGTCTTGTGCATTTTTGTTTCGTTTGCAAAATGTCCAAAATTCATGATATGATACTTGCATAAAAAAGGATGTGCCTTTCTAATAAATGCTTGCAGGAAATGTATTTACTTCCAGGAATATCTAAACTCCTATGAAGGAATCCGGTAAGGGATACCTCAGGATACTTGTACATTTCTTTGTTTTGACAGGATTGCAGTATCTGGAATACAATTCCCCATCAGAGTTGCCAGACATCACTTCTCCAGCACATTTTCTCCAGAGCAACATCAGTAAATGCTCATTTCCCCAGTTGAGTTGTCAAGTCTCCTCATCCTCAGCAAGATCCTCACAAAAACCTCTGGGAGGATCGTTCAGTGATCTTTTCTCCCCCAGAGTGCCAAATCTCTCATCTCCAGCAAAGACAGGGAACCATCTCCCCACAGAGCTCCAGCCTCTTCCCGGAAGAGCAATGTCTGAATTTCCCACGCAACAAAGTGACGAAAGTTTCCTCATCCCCAGCTGGGTTATCTCACTACCAGATAGATCTATCAGTGATCTAATTCCCCAAGTAGAGTCATATATTGTATCAGATCTACCAATGATCACATCCCCAGCTCGGATACCCTTCCAAGCAGATCAGCCATAGATCTTTACGGCAGCGGGATCCGAATCCCGGATCGGTATCTTTTGCATAATCATAGCATTCGCATCATAAATCACCACAAAAGCATAGCATTCCGTCTAATACGAATCATTACGACAAAAATCAAACATATTGCATGATCACAAGTCAGGTTCGAACCCGTCACCTATAAATACCAACAACGCCTCATCAGCAATATACGAAATACCTCTCAATTTCCCCAACAGAAAGCCAAAGCGTCCCCTTTGCACTCCTCTTCAAACACATGATCATATACTCATTCGACACTCATCCGTGTCATATCATCCTCTGCAAATATAAACCAAACCAGTGCTTGTACACTCTCTTGACACCCGTCCGTGTCACCAATCCCCAGCACAGTTGCCCAAAACACTTGTTCATAATACTTCTTTTCACACCCGGCCGTGTCATCTTATCCCCACAGGTTGCCAGAATACCTTTTATACCCTCCTATACAAATAGTTGCTCATAACTTATACACTTTCTCTTTTGACACTCGTCCGTGTCACTTTTCCCCAGCAAGTTAAACATTCGTCCGTGTCTTGCTCATACTTCACAATACTTGTTTTTACTTATACAAATACTCGTCCGTATCTTGTATACACTTATTTCCCCTCAGATTTGACACTCGTTCGTGTTCTTTGTTAACCAGTTGATACTCGTCCATATCATCATCTCTGAACACGCGTCAGCGTTTGTTTCTACCGATACTCGTCCGTATCACAGTCTTAAAGATGCTCGTCCGCATCTTTAATCTATGCACAGCGTCCAAACACCTATACCTTTTATTTCCTGGATGTAAACACTTGTCCATGTTTACTATTTCCCAGCAAATCGCCAGCAAAGCAACTTTTCTTCTATCTGACATTCGTCCTATGTCATGATACTTTCGGCAGCCGTACCCTGCTAGGTGATCGTCCTTCACCTTTGGATGACCGTCCCTCATCCTTTTCCCAGTGGAGTCTCCGTTATTGGAACCCTTTTCTATCCGATATTCGTCCTATGTCGTGATATTTAGCAGCCTTCCCCTGCTAGGTGATCGTCCTTCACCTCTTGATGATCGTCCTTCATCAGTTTATCCGATGGCCGTCCCCATCATTGATCTTGTTATCTGACATTCGTCCTATGTCATGATAAACCCCGAGAGCAGCCGTACCCTGCTAGGTGATCGTCCATCACCTCTTGATGATCGTCCTTCATCATGCTTATCCGATGGTCGTCGCCATCGTCGACCCTTTTCTATTCGACATTCGTCCTATGTCGTGATAAAGAGCAGTCGTCCCCTGCTAGGTGATCGTCCTTCACCTTTTGATGACCGTCCCTCATCATTATTTCATTTATTCTTTGAACTGATGGCCGTCCCCATCAGTGTTTACCTTAATTTACAAACCTAATGGTCGTCCCCATCATTGACTTTACCTTTAATCCCCAGAGAATCTTGTTTCTTTGCTTGATGGCCATCCCCATCATGACCTCTTTATTTCGCCAGCATGTCGGTCGTCCCCGTCATTGCTTTATCCCCAGCAGTCGTCCTCTGCCCGACGGTCGTCCTCCATCGCTTTCACTTGATAATCATACTATACCTTTCTTTTACAATCTATATCCCTTTTCTTCTTCTCCCCAGTGAGTGCAAATTTTGGACTGTCTTTGGTATTCAACCATAAGTTATCTTATTTGTCTGTTAAGCCAGGCGCTTACACCCTGCACAGCTAACTCATGTTTGAATAGGGGCAGCTGTAAACACCCCAAATTTTCCCTCCCTAAGTTCACACCATGGCTTTTGAACTTTCATATTTACATAAGTTTAATCATACCATTTCATGTTGCATTTTTGCTTCACTGCATTAGTTCAAGTTCATTTGCATCTAGGGTTTGTGACTTGAGCCATCCAGGATCCATCTGAGCCACTCCAAAGGCCATCAATCATTTCAAGGGGGTCCATGTATGTTCAATCATCACTTTATATCCCTCAAAGATCAAGGAAGTCAAAGAATCACAAGAACTGGGAAAGCATGGAAGCAGAGCTAGGGTTTCACTACACATATGACCTGAAATTAGGGTTTTGGTTTCAGAGGCCATAACTCCAATTTCTTTGGTCATTCTTGTTTCTAATGGTCTCAATATGCTATAAGGATCATGTGTACCAAGTTTGATGAAAAAATTCATTGTGGAAGTCATCTGATCACTGGGTAACTTCTTGAGCAAGTCAGAGCAAAATCAGGTCATCTAAGGCCCCCCAACATGGAACCAAAATGGATTTTTCATCAAATTGAAGTTATATGATCTTTATTTGATCATTGAAGTGTTTAGAAGTTCACAAAATTGAAGAAAAGTGAGCTAAACCAAAAGTTGCCAAAAATGGAAATGACTTGTAATGTAAACTTTCCATTTTGGGAAAGTTTTTCAACCTCCTCTTTCTCAACCAAAAATGCTTCAAATGAAAAATTGTTGGTCATGAAAGTTGTAGATTAGATCATTCCCTATTTTAAAAAGTACAAGAACAAGATCTAATTCATTTTGGAACTCAAGATATGGCTTGTCAAAGTTGGCAAAAATCCCATAATTTTTAAGAATGCACCAAAAGGGATTCTTTGCAAAACCACTTGCCAATGCTTTTTGTGACTTCAAACACACTTCAATGTATCATAACATCATAGTGCATTGCCTCTAGATCAGAATTGCCCAAAGAATTGCAAGATTACATGCCTTGAATATCAAGAATTCTCAAAGGGGCCAAAACTTCACATAATTGCAAAACACCCCATAACTTTGCTTCAACTTGCTGAATTGCCTCAAGATTGATTCTATGGACATCCTTGAAGTCAGCTGCGCGTGGACATGCCCAAAGGCCAGCTGCATCCTTGCCCATACCTCAAGTACACAAGTTGGTGACTTTTCTAAGAAGGCCATACCAATCACCATATGGCACAACCACTTCTCTGACCTATGACAACTTGATATGTGGACCAAATGCTGATCATAACACACAAGAACACAGGCTGAAACCAGAGATTGATCAAGTTCCCAAAATCTCTCCCTCTTGCATTTTCCTTCGAAACTCACAACTCACTCACTCAATCTTCAAACTAATTCCACCATTCATCTCAAAATCATCCACTGATCACAAACCACCCATTAAAACAGCCAAAAACCCCTCATACACAAAACACGATTCTCAGGCAGTTGAGGTGTAATCTCATAAACCAACCACTCTCAAGGTCTTCCAAGCATCAAAGCTTCTTCAGGAATGTCATTGGAGTCAGCTTGCACAAGAGAAGCAGCCTGAAAGCTCCAAACTGAGGAAGCTCAAGTTCAGGTAGCTTCTTCAAACATTTTTCCAAAAGTGTTATTTTAAGTGTTTAGATTGATCTTCATGCTTTGCTGATCACCATGATGTGTTTATTTTTAAGAATGGTTGAGAAATGAGCCTGTATGCATGTTCTGAAAGTTTCACCATTTTTAATCTTTTCTTCGAATCATGAGTTTGATGAGGAATAAATGTGATTTGGGTGTAGATTTGAGCTTAAGGGAGTGAGGGGAGTTAATCTGGAGCTTTAGAGCTCTAGAAATTACCTAGGGAAGTTGGAAATTTTCAGGTGAGGGTGTCACCGGAGAAGAAGACCGGAGCTCTTCTCCGGTGACCTGAAAGTAATTAATGTGATAATTAGGGTTAGGGCTCTGTTTAAATTTGGACCCTTGGATTTTCATCTCCCGCGCGTATTGTGTGGCTGAGATCCTTTCATTAGTTTTAATTATTGATTAAGGAATTAATTAATTAGGATTAATAGAATTTGAATATTGGCCATCAGATCTGGCGCGCAGTCAACCCCAAAATCCCCAGATTCAATCTCAGTCCTTCACCCATCATACTTTTATTTAATTCAGTTTTAATTCATATTTTCTCATTTTATTTTGCACATTTATTTTAAAATAGTTAGAAAATTCCAAAAATATTTTTGTTCTGCATTTTTACTTCAAATAATTTTCTCAACTCAAAAATATATTTATTTTTATTTTTTGCATTAAAAAATCATTTTTAAAACATTTAAATGTTTATTTTAATTAATTAATGAGAATTAATTAATTAAAATATCATTTAGGTTTCTAAAAAATCCCAAAAAATTCATATTGCATCTTTAAACATTTTGAGACATTGTCATACCATCCACACAAATTTCTTTTTTGTTTTGAATCATCTTTGATAATTTTCTTGAATTTAGGGTTCATAAAATGCCTATTTTAGAACCCTAACTTCATGAATTATTTTCTGCCTAACCAAGAATGGTATGACAATGGTTCTTTTTGCATTGATCATTATTTGACATGTAGTTTCTAGCATAATTTTGTCACAAATTTCTTCTGCATTTTTGAATTGATTTGCATTTTTTCTCTTTAGGTACCTTAAAACCTTAGATAACTTAGAAAAATCATAACATTCATTAGGTTGAGAGTTAGGTCTCCTCCTTTGGGGTGTGGTATCATATAGGTTTAGGGATCCTTTGATTGCATTTTCAATTTTTTATCTTGTCATTTGCTTCTGTTTTTGAGTTTTGCATCTCATGTTGCATGAAAACCCTAATTTCCCATCTCCCTTTGCATACATCTTGCATAAGCATTTATATAAGAACTTGCCATGACATTTTATGCATTCACATGACTTCTAAGACATCATAGGAAACATTAGACTCATTTTTGATGATTTCCACATCCATTTACCATGTTATGCATTCATTTCATTCCATGAACATTCATAAACTTTCATGCTTCTTTCATGCTTCATTTGCATCCTCATTACTTGTATGATCATTCACAACTCTTGACATACATTTGCATCATCTCTTAGCATCATTTATATCATAAATATGCTTCTGGTCTTGGTTTGCACCTTTGCATTCATTTCATTTTCATTTCATTTCTTTCTCTTATGCTAACTTTTCAGGTGGTAAGAACTTTGAGAAGTGAATTTGCCTTAACTTCTCACAATCTTTTCTCATCTCTCTTATGCATTCATTTCTGCATTTTACTTTTTCTTTAGAGTGAGCTTGCTCATTCATGTTCCTCCTTCACTTTCTTTCTCCAAGTAACTTATCTTCTTAAGTGAAGTAAGTTAGCTTGTTTCTTCTGCTTCTTCCTTGGTGGCTTTTCTTGAAGGTCTCCTGCAAGCCTCATAAACCCTAGGAACACCCAAGCATGTTAACAATTAGGGTTTGATTAGTCTCCCCATTAGTTTTACCTTTGTGTCATCTTTTGTGTCTCTCTTCTCACCTCATAATCAAAGACTAAACCTTTAAGGTTTTAAGGCTTTGTGATTAAGATTATGCCTGCATCCTTCTCTTAGGATGGAATGTATAACTTTAATCCTAAGTGTTAAACCCTTGATGTGTTTAAATCTCTTAATCAATCCATCTAATAATCACTAAGACAATAAGCTTGTAACTTGGGCCTTGCATTAGGGTTCTAATTCTTCCTTAATTGGTTAAGAAGGACTAACCCTAGTGTTAATGGACAAGTCCTCCTCAAGTTGTCTTACAAATCACAAAATTCACTTCTTAATTTTACCATTAACTAAAATCCACTTTAATAAAGGCTTATTTTGTCATGAGGTTAATCCCTAATCATGGATTAAGTTGAGGTATCTTCCTCAGCTTAAATGTTCTCATCTATTATCCTTCTATTAGGATGGTGTAATGGGTCCATTAAATCCTTGATTATGGCTTAAACTCATTACTTAACACTAAACAAAAACTCCAAAAAACACCTAAATAATTGCAAGTAGGTTAATGATCTTAATCCTACATCATGGTGATTAAGTGTGAGGTGCTTACTTCATACTTAAGGTATTCTCATTACCCCTAATCAGAGGGAAGATGTGATGAGTTTGCTAACCCTTGGTTTAGGCTTAAGCTCATTAACTTATGACAAACTCCAAAAAGCAATAAAAGATTGAAAATACCAAAAACAAACAATAATCGTCTCCTTCGGGATTCTTTTTCTCACCTAATTCACTCACAAGCGAGAACTTGCTTCTTCCGTCTAATGCAAGATAGTTTGCACCTGAGCCAGACAGGTCATACACTTGAGCATAGGCAAGCAAGCAGTTCACAAGTCAATTTATCTTTCAGTCTCTTTGAGTCGAACTACGGTGTTCTGACTTCCTCATTGCACGAGAGGATACATAGGCATAACTTAACTGTTATCGAACAAAAGTCTCTGTATATTCCCCCTCTTCCAGCATTATTCTTTAAGCCTCATCCCTGAGCAATTCACTTCACACTTCTTTTGCACTGACACTTGTATTCTTTTCCAGCTTTTGCACAAAGAATAACATTGACACTACCCCTTTAAACACAAATCTTGTAAGCGTGGATCCCGTCGAGTACGACGGACAATATGGGTCCTAATACCTTCCCAGGTTGTAACCAACCCCCTTTCTCAGTTTCTCTGGTTCGCGACCGTCTTATCCATCTTTTCTTAGGTTTATGCAGCATTACCTTTCCTTCGGGATAAAAATGCCTAGCTGGCGACTCTTTTCAGTTCATCTTCATTTCCTCTTTCGTCGACCGTTCGCGTCTGCACCTCTTCTGACCCGGTGTCATTTGGTAGGAGCGACACACTGGCGTTAACTGGTTAACGCTTTGGTTAACCGGTTAACGACTGCAAATTTTGAATTCTAGCAGCAAATTCAGCATGTGCTTTGGCTCCAAATTTCCAAATTTCTAATTTTTTATTCATTTGAATTAAAGAGAAGGATCTAGAGCATTTATCCAAGCCTAATTCCATTGCTAAATCCTAATCACTTTACCAAACCATAATTATTGGATCCCAAGCCTAAATTTTGGGCCCCAAACCTAAACCATATTTAATCCATTTCTCTCCAAACCAAGAGAGGGCTCTCTCATTTTTTTTCATCCGCATTCTGAATTTTCACTCTTCTCTCTCACTTTTCTCTCATTTTCTCTCCCACATTTTCCAAATTCACTAAGAGTTTCTCTTTGAAGATCACATAACCTTGCCTTAAGGTGTGTAGATCTTGGAACTAGACCTCCATTCATAGCTTCTTTGCATCATTTTGCTGGTTTAATTGGTGATTCAGATCTGGTTTGGGATTTAGAAGTGCTTTTGGATCTAAAATTCTGCATCAAGACCTTGTTCTTGCATTTATTTTGCATGGAGTGTGAAGCTTAGCACTGAATCCTCAATGTTTTCCGCGAGATCTCTCATTTCCACCTCAATCAACAACTACCAAAGCATACCTCAGCTTTGTAGGTTGGTTAATTTCAGATCTAGCTCTGTTTTAGCTTATTTGCATGCTTGTGTTTTAGATCCACCATGTGCTTGTGTATTTGCTTGTGTTTCTTGAATTGATTGGTTGATTTGTAGCCGGATCTATGTACTAATGTTCATGAGCTTGATGATGCTAGTTAATGTGAATTGATCCATTTATTTCATGCATAATTGATGGCTGGTATGGTGTGGAATTATTTGAATAAGTTGGTTTGAGTTGTTTTTCTGCAGGAATTTACTGCTGTTTTTTCAGTGTTAACCGGTTAACGCTTTGGTTAACCGGTTAACGCATCTGTTTTCTATGTAAATTGTTGCAGGTTTGGATTGGTTAACTGGTTAACGCTTTGGTTAACCGGTTAACACTGATGCAGAATGTCATATTTGAGCTGTTTTGGGCTTGTTTGATCCCCTTACTTGTTTTAATTGCCATGGATCATTATATGATCATTGAACATGATTGTTTAGGGTGATTTGCTTGCTGGATGATGCATGTTTCCATGTTCTCGACACATAAATGCATGTATGTGCAAAGTTTGGCATGTTTGTTTAATTTGGATTTTTAGAACTTTAAGCATGCCATTTCCATGAGTTTGGTTGATGAACATGTGCTGGAATTTTGCTAACATTTCAGGGGCTCATGGTAAGAGAAGTGTGGATGTTCATCCACATTTCATCTCTTCATCCTTTTCCTTTAAGTTGCTTTCTCTTTGTGTTTTGACGTGCCTTATGCCATCATGTGTTGCAACTCTTTTCTTCCCCCTTTAGGAGCAACTTACCTCCTCTTTTTCTTGCTCCTCTTTGGTTCTTCTTTCCTCTTCTTAGGATAGTTGAAACCTCACTAACCTTAGGACCACTTTTGCATGACAACTTTAGGTTTAGTATTCCCCCATTTTAGATTTTTACCTTTTTGCTCCTTTGGTTCTTTCTATTCTCATCTCAAAACCAAAACCTAAAAAACATTGATAAAGAAAGAAGTGACTTCTTGTGTAATAGCCTTATTCCATGGGGCATATGTATTCATTCCATCTTGGAATAATGCATTTGTCTAGCATGATACACAAGTCGGATCATGAAGTCATTTTCATCAAGAAAAATCCTAAAAAACACTTCTTCATTTTTAATCACTAAACACCTAATAAATTCAACAAGTCAATGAATTTGGGCCCTTGCCCTTGGAAACAAGTCTTGGATAAATTTTCCTTACTTGGTGTGCTTGTTCTATTATTCCATTTTGGAATGTAGTAGCAAGTACACATTCCATGGAAAAGAGATTGAGTTCATTCTCTTGTGCCACACCAATAAAAAACTCATAAAAAACACAAACAAGCAATAATCGTCTCTCCTTCGGGACTTCTCTTCTCATCTCCTTCGCTCCGTCCGCGAACTTGCTCCTACTTGTCATTTTGCAAGATGGTTACACACTCGTCGTCCGAGCCTGCAACACCTATGCATTGACATAGGCAGTTCAAGCCTTAATTCACAAGAAATCTTTCCACCCCTAGTTAGGGGAACTACGACGACTCTGATCCTCATGTCCAAATGAGGTACGTAGGCAGCGGGGTAGGGCCCGTTCGATCACAATCTTTATTTTCCCTAAATTTTTCCTCTTTGTTTTCTTTTCAGTTCTTTTTCCCATTCCAGTTCATTTTCTTTTTGCAGCAGCTTTCATCCCCTCACCCTTTGAAATAGATTTCTTTGCAAGCGTGGATCCCGTCAGGTACGACGGACGATCTGGGGTGCTAATACCTCCCAGGTCGTAACCGACTCCCGAGCTCAGTCTCTTTGGTTCGCAGGACCCGTGTCCTTCCTTTTCTTTCTTCTGGTTTGTGCAGCATTACCATTCCCGTTCCTTCGGGATAAAAATGCCTGGCTGGCGACTCTACCTCTTTCTGTGCCACTTTCGCGTTTGTACCAGGATGGAAATCCGGGGAGCGACAGCTGGCGAATCTGCTGGGGAAATTCCTAACCAGAGTATCTCTGGTTCCCCTGAGAGTCTATCCTAGCGCTTACGTGTTTCTATTTAGCGGGGTGTTGATTGTTTGCTGTTGTGTGTTTATTTTACTGTTGTTTATTTACAACTTTATTTACAGTTTTCAGTATTTATTTTCATGCATCATTATATTGGATTGTCTGGCTGTGCTGGTTTCCTTTTTTCTGTGGGATTGGGAATTGTTACTGAGAGATGAGCTCATAACCGGGGCTCGAGTGCACCCTAGGACTTAGAGTGGACAGTCACTTTGGCTTCATGGCATCTTGCTATGTTGGTAGTAGTGAGTTCCACACCCAGACTTGCGACCGTCTTGGAAATGTATTTATGCCGGAAATTTCTGGGGTAATACATGACCTTGATAGTTATGTGTATCTGGGGACCGATCATTGAGGACCTTTGTGGAAACATCCCTCTCCAGTGGTGACAGTGGCAGACCACATTTCGTGGCAAACCCATTTGCACCCGAGGGCCCCCTGGGAACTCGCATAGGATGGCCTGGTTCTTTTATAGGAACTCAGTCAAAGCATCTAGTCGTATGACGATAGTAGTGTACCCTTCGGCATGAATGTACTATTGTTTCTCGATTCCAGCGCTTGAAGCTTGGAACTTATAAAGGATGCTTGTTTTTCCTAGACTCACGCTGAGGCCTCCCTGAGTAGTACATAATGCCAAACCGATTCAGTGATTTGGTCATGAGCCATTTCTCGGAAATGGTGAACGTATTATTGCTATTCGGCTTTGAGAGTCCGTGATGTTTGACTCGGAGCACACCCGTGAGATTGGGAGGGGTTTACAGGTTTGCAGGAACCCTCGACCTCATCATACTTCATTGCCCGTACAGTTCTATGATTTTATAAGGCTACATGGATTTGGATCTTTGATTTGGGGCTTATTCAAGACTGAATTCTTGTTCATGAGGCTTTATTCAGAGGATCTTGGTTCTTGGTCGCTTGGGTCCCGTGTTCCGTATCCAGACAGTCCCAGTGGTTGATCATATGCCTGCATTGCATTTGCATCGCATCATACTTGCATTAACTGTTTATGTTTCCATTTCAGGTTAGCATTTAGCCTCTTTACCCAGTTCTTGTATTCATTGTCTTCTCCAGATGACAGAAGTCCAAGAGATGCCCAGAAAAAGGAATGCTCATTACACTTTCCCGCAACCCGAAATTGAGAGTATTCAGAAACTGGTAGACTTGATGAGTGACAAAGTTTCAGATGATTTCAGAAGCCGGTATGGGAAGATCTTGGGTTACATGAACAAGCCTACTGTCGATCAGAGAGATAATCTTGATTCTTTGTTGCAGTTTTATGACCCTTAGTTGAGAATTTTCGTGTTTGCTGACTACGTCTTGGCTCCCACCATGGAAGAGATTTCTGACATCCTGAAGATTCCTATCAAGAATGGTGTTCCCTATTATGCTACAGAGAAGTGTCCCCCGTACAAGGATATTGCAGGTGCTTGTCATTTGAGTATGCTTAGAGCGAAGATGGAGTTAGAAGCCAGTAAAGGGAAGGGATTTAATCTGGGTTTTCTTGTCACGGAAGCCCATGTGTTTGCTTTGGGAGGGAAGTGGTTAGAGTTCAGTGTGTTGTTAGCATTAATGGTCTACGTGACAAGTCTATTCCCAGGAGAGAAAGGATGGGTAAGCTTGGATGATATCACCCTTTTCATTAAAGGGAACCCGGTGCCTACGTTGTTGGGAGACTTTTACTTCGGTGTTCATCACAGAAATGAGAAGAGAAAGGGGTATGTAAATTATTGTGCTCTCATGTTTGCTGAGTGGTTTGCTAAGAAGCTTTTGAAGTTGGGATCGTTAAAAGATCTTAAGCAAGATTGGAAGTGGGCTAGAAGATTGATGGGGTTAACATCTGACGACATAGCCTGGGGATGTAGCAGGAACTTAGTAGGGAAGGAGTTTATTACAAGGTGTGGTGAGTTTCCCTATGTGCCTTTGTTAGGTAGAAAAGGAGTGATAAGTCATAATCTTGTGCTGTCCAGAAAGCAATTTGGTTATCCACTGAAGGATCCTCCATTAGATGAAGAAATAGCTAAGACTCTGTATTTTCCAGCTGAAGATAATAAGCGGTTGGTTATTCAAGCATCACAAGCTTGGGAAACGAAGGTTAGGGAGGGTAAGAAAGAATTTAGGAAGGTAGACCCTAAGACTTATCCCTCTTTTGCTGCCTGGATACAAGGGAGCGTTGATACCTTCTTCCTTCCATTTTCGGTTGAGGCTCCATTATATCCAAAGGAGGTACCGACGCAAACCACTGTTTCTCTTGAAGATTACAAGAAATTGGAAGCTCAGTTGCACGAGGTTTGGGTAGAGAATTCTGAAGTGGCTAGTTTGTATCACCGTGCCAATCATGCTAAGCTAGAAGCAGAAGAAAAGCTACAGATGATGCAGGCTACCTTAGAAGCTAAAGAAAAGGAGTTTGTGGGGGAGAGAAGCTCATTTTCAGAGATTAGGCTTAACAGAGTCAAAGAAAGAAGCGGAGCATAAGAAGATTGTGAAGACTCTCAGAGAAGCTCGTCAATCCATTGCTTGGTTACAGGGCCAAAGAGAACAGAAGCAGAAGAAGTACAAAGAAAAGGAAGAGTTATTTGAAGTGCATATGGCATTCAAGAAAGAAGAGGTCGAACAAGCTCACAAGATACGAAGGGAAAATACTCAGCAATTGGAACAGAGCTAGCTAGCCTTGAAGGAAGCAATGAAGGAGATTGCAGATCTTAAGCTGAGAGCAGGCGCCAAGAAGAGCCAGACAGAGGTGGAGACTGCAGAAGAGGAGCCTGGATCTTCCTTTTAGCCCAGGGTTTTAGTTTATTGTTGATTGTATCCAGACTACCTACAGGCTTGTTGTAGGAGTCTTTCTTTATCTTGCTGTCATTTGTATTGAGTTGTAACCCTTTAGGGAATTCTGTTTATGTCTATGACTCTGATTGTTAGTAGTTTGTTCCTACTATGCAATGATACTTTCCAGTTACCGTTTCTGAATGAGCAAAGTTGATTGTCCTAAGCCACCAGGGTCTGAATACTCCTCAAAAGAGTTTGAAAAGTCAGTTTCCAAAAAAGGATCATCTGGAGTATTTTCTGTCAAAATACCATAACTGGGGCATATTAATGCCTGAACATGGAAACATGAATAGTTACATTGCATGCATATAACGTGTTTGTTGTTTTGCAGGAATTTCTCCAGCGTTCTAACATTCATGTCACTTTCAGGAACTATATCTCCCAAGAAGGTTCAGAGACAGTCAACGGTGCACACATACCCTACAAAGGTGAAGAGAGAGAGAGAGAGAGAGAGAGAGCAATGGATCAGATGCAAGCAGATCTAGATGATTTAAGGACGAGAATGGACAATTTCATGACTCTCATGGCTGGGATGGGTCAAACCCAAGAGCGCCTGTGTGAAATGTTGGAGAACAATCAAGTCAGGAATAATGGGACAGAAGATGGATGCAATCACAATGGGGTTGGCGGCCGTCATGTTGAAATCCCTGTGGTGCAACCAGGGGTCACTATTATCATTGATGGAGTGAATAACCTCCAGATGGATGGGCATGATGAACAATTCACTTTACTGGATGAGGGAGAAGGCCAAGGGGTTGACATGAATAGAAGGTTCAAAGAAATGGCTGAGTAGATTTGTGCCATTCAGTCTCAAAGTTCTCTAGGGTTTGACATCACTGATTTGGGCTTGGTGCCAGGGGTGAGAATTCCCTACAAATTCAAGGTCCCTACTTTTGATAAGTACAATGGAACGACTTTCCCGAAAACTCACGTTCAGTCGTTTGTGGGAAGGATTGCTGCGCATACAGATGATGAGAAGCTGTGGATGTATTACTTCCAGGATAGTCTTGTAGGAGCTTCTTTGGAATGGTACATGAAGCTGAGCAGGGTCAATATTCGAAGCTGGAAGGATCTAGCTGAGGAATTTGTGAAATAGTATCAGTATAATTTGGATATGGCTCCAAATCATAACCAGTTGCAGACAATGTCTCAGAGTGCTAAAGAAGGGTTCAAAGAGTATGCCCAGAGGTGGCGTCAGCTTGCTGCTCGAGTACAACCTCCCTTGTTGGAAAATGAAATGGTAGACATGTTAATAGGAACGCTGCAGGGGGTGTTTATTGAGAGACTGGCGTCTTGTTCGGCAAAAAAGTTCAACGACATCGTGATAGCTGGAGAGAGGGTTGAAACTTCGGAAAATGGGGAAGATTCAAGACACTAGTGCAAGTAGCTCAAGTGGTGTGAGAAAGGCTTTCAGTGGACCTCCAAGAAGAAGGGAGAGAGAGACTAATTCTGTGTACGGTAGAGGTCGGGGCCGCGGATACAGAGGATCTTATGAGTAGGTGGCAATTGTCACCATCCCCGTAGGCCCTGTGCCACATCAACAACAGCCGCAACGCAATAACTATCAACAAAGACCATATAAACAGAGACAAGCTCGTCCAGCTAACAGGGTGCTCGAGGCTATCCCAATGACGTACACGGCTCTACTCCAGAGATTGTTAGAGTTGAATTTAATTCAGTTGAGGAAATTAGCACCACCTCCACCTGGAGAGCTTCCAATGGGTATGATGCTAATGCAAGATGCACATTTCATTCAGAAGCTCCCGGGCACTCAGCGGAGAAGTGCAGGGCATTGCAGCATAAGATCCAGGACTTGATTGATTCAAAGGAAATTAACTTCGCACCGCCTCCAAATGTTACATCAAACCCCATTCCAAATCATGGAGGGGCCAGGATAAATGCCGTCGACGGTGGCGAGAGGTCGAAATTGATCTTGAATATGGATGAAGTAAAGACTTCGTTGTTAGTGGTAAAAGACAAATTGTTGAAAGGGCAGGTTTTTCCAGGTTGTGATTTTGACTGCAGGGGTTGCAGGAATTCTGTTAATGGTTGTGGAGATTTGAAAGTTGGGCTGCAGTGTTTGATTGACGAGGGGTCGCTACAGTTTGATAGGGTCGACGATAAAAGTGATTGTGTGTCTACGGTAACAATTTATTTTGATCCTGCTGAGGTTCCTGCCCGAAGAGATTCGGTGACTATCTATGTTCCCGAAGTGAGTCCAGTGACCATTACTGTTCCGGGACCAGTTCCTTATGCTGATGACAAGTCCATCCCTTGGCACTTTGGCTCAGATGTTCATCCACATTTCAACTCTTCATCCTTTTCCTTTAAGTTGCTTTCTCTTTGTGTTTTGATGTGCCTTATGCCATCATGTGTTGCAACTCTTTTCTTCCCCCTTTAGGAGCAACTTATCTCCTCTTTTTCTTGCTCCTCTTTGGTTCTTCTTTCCTCTTCTTAGGATAGTTGAAACCTCACTAACCTTAGGACCACTTTTGCATGACAACATTAGGTTTAGTCTTCCCCCATTTTAGATTTTTACCTTTTTGCTCCTTTGGTTCTTTCTATTCCCATCTCAAAACCAAAACCTAAAAAACATTAATAAAGAAAGAAGTGACTTCTTGTGTAATAGCCTTATTCCATGGGGCATATGTATTCATTCCATCTTGGAATAGTGCATTTGTCTAGCATGATGCACAAGTCGGATCATGAAGTCATTTTCATCAAGAAAAATCCTAAAAAACACTTCTTCATTTTTAATCACTAAAACACCTAATAAATTCAACAAGTCAATGAATTTGGGCCCTTGCCCTTGGAAACAAGTCTTGGATAAATTCTCCTTACTTGGTGTGCTTGTTCTATTATTACATCTTGGAATGTAGTAGCAAGTACACATTCCATGGAAAAGAGCTTGAGTTCATTCTCTTGTACCACACCAATAAAAAACTCATAAAAAACACAAACAAGCAATAATCGTCTCTCCTTCGGGACTTCTCTTCTCATCTCCTTCACTCCGTTCACGAACTTGCTCCTACTTGTCATTTTGCAAGATGGTTACACACTCGTTGTCTGAGCCTGCAACACCTGAGCATTGACATAGGAAGTTCAAGCCTTAATTCACAAGCAATCTTTCCACCCCTAGTTAGGGGAACTACGGCAACTCTGATCCTCATATCCAGATGAGGTACGTAGGCAGCGGGGTAGGGCCCGTTCGAGCACAATCTTTATTTTCCCTACATTTTCCTCTTTGTTTTCTTTTCAGTTCTTTTTCCCATTCCAGTTCATTTTCTTTTTGCTGTAGCTTTCATCCCCTCACTCTTTGAAACAGATTTCTTTGCAAGCGTGGATCCCGTCGGGTACAGCGAATGATATGGGGTGCTAATACCTTCCCAGGTCGTAACCGACTCCCGAGCTCAGTCTCTTTGGTTCGCAGGACCCGTGTCCTTCCTTTTCTTTCTTCTGGTTTGTGCAACATTACCATTCTCGTTCCTTCGGGATAAAAATGACTGGCTGGCGACTCTACCTCTTTCCGCGCCACTTTCGCGTTTGTACCAGGATGGAAATCCGGGGAGCGACATAATGCCTAAGGCTGGGGCAAGCTGCTGCAAGTTCAGATCAAGGAAGGCAAGTTCGGTTTGGGTTACAGACCATCCCGACAGGTCCAAGAGGAGGCTGCTGAAGCTCCCGAATTCGTAAGTGGGGGAATGCTGACCCCAGATGCTATCAACAATGTGGAAGATGAGACTGAAAGCGACTTCAACCTGGAAAACTGGATTCGTCCAAGAGTCCCGGGCCAACAAGTCCTCAACATGTCTTCCTAGGAAATCATAAGGGTTACTGTTGCAGAGTAATTATTATTTCCTGTTTAAGCATGCATCAAGTCCTACATCTTGCCCAAGGTGTCAGGACTCATTATGTAATAGGGCCATATATGTATTTTGTGCAAATGGAATATTAATGAACAATGGACACCTTTTGCAAATAATCTTTTCGCTCACTGTCTTTCATTTTTGTTATTTTTCGCACAAAACAATAAATGGCAACGTGTTTTTTCTTAATAAACTTCATTCACTTTTTTAAATAAGATAAAATCAATCAATAAAATGAACCAAATCTCAACCCTTGCAGAGATGGTGCTCCAGATTGCACCGACAACGACACTGCTATGACCTTGTATGACTTCGATAATCCGATTAATCAAGTAGATGAAGGGGTTGATGAAGACTATGATTTTCCCGAAGAGTTGGCTAGGTTGTTGAGACAATAGGAAAAAGTGATTGCTTCTCATCAGGAGGAGGTTGAGACCATCAATCTTGGTACCGAGGAAGATGTGAAAGAGGTGAAGATCGGGGCTAGTCTGCAAGCTCTAGTAAAAGAACAAATCATCAGTATGCTTCAAGAGTATGTCAACGTCTTTACTTGGTCCTATCAAGATATGCCAGGTCTGGATACGGATATTGTCATGCACAGACTACCATTGAAAGAAGATTGCCCGCTTGTTAAACATAAGTTGCGCCGTACTCGCCTAAACATGGCCATGAAAATCAAAGAGGAAGTACAAAAGCAGTGGGACGCCAATTTTCTTGCTGTAACTAGTTACCCGCCTTGGGTTGCTAACATTGTACCCGTACCTAAGAAGGATGGCAAGGTGCATATGTGTGTGGATTACCGGGATCTGAACAGAGCTAGCCCGAAAGATGACTTCCCATTACCTCACATTGATGTATTGGTGGATAAAACAAATTAATTCTCGGTATTTTCCTTCATGGATGGATTTTTTGGATACAATCAGATTAAGATGTCACCCGAAGACATGGAGAAAACAACCTTCATCACACCCTGGGGCACGTTCTGCTACAAGGTAATGACGTTTGGTATGAAGAACGCCAGTGCAACATATCAACGGGCTATGGTAACATTATTCCATGATATGATCCATAAAGAAATTGAGTGCTACGTGGATGACATGATTGCCAAGTCCATTATAGGGGAAGATCATTTGTTGAATCTGCTAAAATTGTTCAAGCGTCTGAGGAAGTATTAGTTAAGGTTGAACCCCAACAAATGCACATTCGGGGTACGTTCTGGTAAGCTACTGGGTTTTATTGTAAGTGAAAAAGGAATTGAGGTTGGTCCCGATAAAGTCAAAGCCATTCAGGAAATGGCCGCACCTAAGACTGAGAAAGAAGTTCAAGGGTTCTTAGGTAGATTGAACTACATCTCAAGGTTCATATCTCATCTCACTGCAACCTACAAACCCTTGTTCAAACTGTTAAGAAAGGAACAAACAGTCAGGTAGAACGATGACTGTCAGAAAGCTTTTGACAAGATCAAAGAATATATGCAAGAACCTCTAATTGTCATGCCTCCAGTTGAAGGAAGACCTCTGATCATGTATCTGACAGTATTAGAAGAATCAATGGGGTGTGTATTGGGCCAGCATGACGAGTCTGGTCGAAAAGAGTATGCAATATACTACCTATGCAAAAAGTTTACCGACTGTGAACAACGTTATTCACTGCTCAAGAAAACTTGTTATGCTTTAGCGTGGGATGCTCGTCGACTAAGACAGTATATGTTGACTCATACTACCTTATTGATCTCAAATATGGATCCAGTCAAGTACATATTTGAGAAGCCAACACTTACCGGAAGGGTTTCCAGGTGGAAAATGATTCTGACAGAGTATGACATTCAGTACACCTCTCAAAAGGCCATCAAAGGCAGTGTATTGTCTGACTATCTGGCTGAGCAACCCATTGATGATTACCAGCCTATGAGATTCGACTTCCCTGATGAAGACATCATGTTCTTGAAAGCAAAAGATTGTGAAAAGCCTATTCATACTAAAGGACCTGACCCAAAAGAAGCATGGACTATGATGTTTGACGGGGCAGTTAATTGCAACGGTCGTGGGGTTGGTGCAGTGCTTATTACACCTAAAGGGGTTCATATGCCTTTCTCAGCAAGGATCACCTTTGCCTACACTAACAACGAAGCAGAATACGAAGCTTGTATCATGGGTCTTGAGGAAGACATTGACCTCAGGATCAAAACCTTGAATGTATTCGGAGATTCAAATTTGGTAATCAACCAGACCAATGGCAAGTGGTACACTCATCAGGAGCATTTGATTCCCTACCGTGACTATACGAGGAGATTGTTGGCCTTCTTCACAACCGTTAAGCTTGAATACATCCCTCGAGATGAGAATCAGTTTGCAGACGCTTTAGCTACCATTTCATCCATGATCAAAGTACAAACTGCTAATTATGTACCTCGGATTTTGGTATCCAAGCTAGACAGACCGACATATGCATTCTCTGTAGACACTGTCACTGATAACAAGCCTTGGTACCATGACATCAAATGCTTCTTAGAAACTCAGACATACCTGTAAACACCCCAAATTTTCCCTCACTTTTTATCACACCATGGCTTGTGATCTTTCATTTTTGTTTTAACATAAGCATTACATCTCATATTGCATTTTTGCTTCACTGCATAGTTCAAGTTAATCTGCATCTAGGGTTTGTGATCTGAGCAAACCAAGAATCCATCTGAGCCATTCCAAAGGTTTCAAAGCTTTCCAAGAGGATCCATGTGTGTTCTAACATCATATTATGCTCCTCAAAGTTCATGAAAGTCAAGGGATCACAAGAATTGGCAAAGGCATGGAAGCAGAGCTAGGGTTTTCACTACACAGATGACCAAAATTAGGGTTTTGGTTTCAGATGCCTTAACTCCAAATTTTTGGCTCATTATTGTTTCTAATGTTCTTAATATGTCATAAGGATCATGTGTACCAAGTTTGATGAATAAACTCATTGTGGAAGTCATCTGTTCACTAGGTAACTTCTTGAGCAAGTTAAGTCAAAATCAGGACATCTGAGGCCCCCAACAATGGAACCAAAGGGGTATTTTCATCAAATTGAAGTTATATGATCTTTATTTGATCTTATAAGTGGTTGAAAGTTCACAAGATTAAATAATTTTGAGCCAATTGCAAACTTGCCATTTTTGGAAATGACTTGAAATGTAAACTTTCCATTTTGGGAAAGTTTTTCAACCTCCTCTTTCATGATAAAAAATGCTTCAAATGAAAAATTCTTGGTCATGAAAGTTGTAGATTATGTATTTCCATTTTCAAAAAGTACAAGAACATGTCTTGATTAATCATAGAACTCAAGATATGGCCTTTCAGAGTTGACAAAAATCACATAATTTTCAAGTTCATGCCAAAGAGGTAATTTTGCAATTTCACTTGCCAAACATTCTAATGACCTCTAATGTGCACAAACACTTCACAACATGTCAAATGAACTTCAAAACAATCAGAATTGTGCATTGAACCTAGTGTTTCCATGACTTGATCTTCAAGAAATCTCAAAAGGGCCAAAACTCTCAAAATTTCCAAAATGCCTTGGATCCTTCCATCCACTTGTGCCAGCTGCATCAAATTGATTCTATGGCTCTCCGTGAATCTTGCTGAGGCCAGACACCCCAAAAAGCTATCCCTTCCATGGCCCATACCTCAAGTACACATAATTTGACTTTTTTGCAAAACACACCATACCAATCATCCCGTGCCACAACAACTTTCTGATCAATCCCATTGGCTTAAACAAACATCATGGATCACAATTCATAACATACAATAGCCTGAAAGCTCTCATACACTCAGATTCACAAAATCCATCAAAAACTTCCCTTCTTTGAATTTCATAGCTCAGCCACTAAAACTTCAAACTTCCTTCACCAATCAACTCAAAAACACCTCATGATCATTTCCCACCCATCACCATAGCCTGAAACACCCTCGAGCAAAAACACGATTCCTGCAACCTCAGAACTTAAACTCACAAAGTAGGCTATCTAAACTTCATTCAAGCTTTCCAGAAGCATCAGAGGGGTCATTGGAGGCACTTTGCACTAAGGGAGAGGTCAGAAAGCTCCAGATTGCAAAGCTTCAACTCAGGTAGCCATGATGAACATTTTTTCCAGAACTTCTTTTTTAAGTTTCTAAATGATTCCCCATGCTTCACTAATCACCCTGATGTGTTTAAAATTAAAAATGGTTTAGAAACATGCATTTCATGATGTTCTGAAACTTTGCCCGTGAAATGATTTTTGCTTTGATTCATCATATATTTGTGTTTTAAATGGTTTTTGATGCTTGATTCTTGCTTGTTGATGTTTAATGGTTGATTCTGGAGAGTTTGGGAGGTTCTCATAGCTTAAGGAGAGAGATAGTGTTTTGTTCTCGCCGAAGAAGATGAGCGGAGGTCTTCTCCGGCCACCTGAAAGTGATTAGGGCTAATCCTGTTTAAATCCCCAGTTTAAATCTTGGCATTTGGATTAAGATTAGGGTTAGCGTGTGTACGACTAGGATTAGGTCATTAAACCCAAAATATAATTAATTAAATTAAATAAGATTAATTAGTCAGGAGTGATCTGGACCCTTGATTCACGCGCACAGTCAAACTTTTCCCCTCAAATTTGAATCTGAGCCCTTAGATCAGCATACCATCCATTTATTTCATTTTTATTTCATTTATTTCCATTTCTTTTGCACAATTTAATTAAAATATAAAAAAGCATTCAAAAAATATTTTCTTTTGCATTCTGACTTTAAATATTTTTCTTCATCCAAAAATAATTTTTATTTTATTTTTTGCATTAAAAAAGTATTTTTAAAATATCTAAATATTATTTTTAATTAATTAAAGTATTTTAATTAATAAAAAATACATTTAGGTTTCTAAAAATCACCAAAAAAATCATGAATCATCCCAATGTATTTAGAAACATTTTCAAACTCTTCACACAAATTTCGTTTTTGGTTTGATCATAGTTTGCCAATTTTCTTTGAATTAAGGGTCATAAAAATCACATTTTTGAACGCTAACTTTGAAAAAACATTTCTGCCTAACCAAGAAGAGTTTGAACTTGATTCTTTTTGCATTGTGTTACATGTTGCATGTAGTTTATAGGTTATTTTACTCATGAATTTATCTTTCATTTTCAAATTGATTTGCATTTTTCCCTTTGAACCACCCAAAAACCCTAGAAAACTTAGGAAAATCATAACTTTTGATAGGTTAGGCTTTTGACCTTTTCCTTTGGGGTGTGACCTAATATGGGATTAGGGTTTGTTTGAGTTTAATTTCAAATTTTTATCATCGCATATGCTTCTGTTTTATCCATTTGCATCTCACATGTCCATAAAACCCTAGTTTCTCATGTTCATTTGCATTCCCCTTGCATATGCATCATTACATGAACTTGCCATGACATTTCATGCATTCATATGTCATCATAGACATCTTAGGGAATGTTAAAACCTTGCTTGATCATTTCTTCATTCATTTTCCATGATTAGCATTCATTTCATTTCATAAACTTTCATGTGTTTTCAAACTTCAAAGCATGCTTCCTTTGTATATCATCTTTGTATGATCATTCATATGCATCATATTTGACTTGGAATCATCTCACATGACATTTTCACAACATAAACACTTCTGACTTTGGTCTTTTCCCTTCATTTCATCTCATTTCAATTCATTTCTTTATACTTTTTTTTACTTTATGCATTCATACTAACACTTTTAGGTTTGGTAAGTTATTTTGGGAGGTGGATTTGCCTTCACCTCTCACTTCTTCTTATCTCTCTCATATGCATTTTAACTTGTCTTTGAAGTGAATTTGATTCACTTATGTTCCATCTCTCTCACTTTCTCCCTTTAAGTTACTTATCTTCTTCAGTGAAGTAAGTAACTTATTCTTCTGCTTCCTCCTCCTTTCATTTGCTTCTTCCATTGGTGGTTTCCTTGAAGATCTTTCTTAAGCCTCAAAAACCTTAGGATATCCAAGCATGATAATGATTAGGGTTGTAATTAGTCCCCCTTAGCTTTTACCTTTGGGTATCCTTGAGTCTCTCTTCTCATCTCAATAATCAGAGACTAAACTCTTAAAATTTTAGGACTTTGGAATTAGGGTTATGCCTGCATCCTTCTCTTAGGATGGAGTGTATAACTTTAATCCTAAGTGTTAAACCTTTAATTTGTTTAAACCTCTTAATAAAATCATCTAATAATCTCTAAGACTTTATCTTGTAACTTGGGCCTTGCATTAGGGTTCTAATTCTTCCTTATGGTTAAGAAGGATTAACCCTAGTGTTTAATGGACAAGTCCCCCTCAAGTTGTCTTACAAACTTAAAACCCATTTCTTAATCTCATCCCTTAATTAAAATCCACTTAATAAAGGCTTTTTTATATAATGAATTTAGTCCCTAACCATGGATTAAGTTGAGGTATCTTCCTCAGCTTAAGTGTTCTCATCTATTATCCTTCTATTAGGATGGTGTAATGAGCCCACTAATCTGTGATTAGAGATTAAACTCATTACTTAACACTAAACAAAACCCAAAAACATCTAAATAATCACAAATAGGTTAATGATCTTAATCCTACATTATCATGGCAATTAAGTTGAGATGCTTATCTCATACTTAAGTGGGCTCATTATCCCTAATCAAGGGAGGATATAATGAGTTTAGAATCCCTTGATTTAGGCTTAAGCTCATTAACTTATGCAAAACACAAAAAATAATAACAAAACTGAAAACACAAAAACAAACAATAATTGTCTCCTCCGGGATTCTTTTCTCATCACACTCATTCATAAACGAGAACTTGCTTCTTCCGTCTAATGCAAGACAGTTAGCACTTGAGCCAGACGAGTCATACACTTGAGCATAGACAAGCAAGCAGTTCACAGTCATTTTGTTTTCAGTCTCTTTGAGTCGAACTACGGTGTTCTGACTTCCTCATTGCACGCGAGGATACGTAGGCATAACTTAACAGTTATCGAACAAAAAGTCTCTTTGTCATCCCCCTCTTTCAACATTCTTTTCTAAGCCTCAGTTCCTGAGCATTCACCCTTTTGCACTGACACCTGTATATTCTTTTCTTAGCTTTTTACACACAGACAACACATACTTTACCCCTTTAAAAACAATATTTTAAGCGTGGATCCCGTCGAGTACGATGGACAATCTGGGTGATAATACCTTCCCAGGTTGCAACCAACCCCCTTTCTCAGTTTCTCTGGTTCGCAACCGTCTTATCCATCTTTTTCTAGGTTTATGCATCATTACCTTTCCTTCGGGATAAAAATGCCTAGCTGGCGACTCTATTCACTTCACCTTCATTTTCCCTTTTCGCCGACCGTTCGCGTCTGCACCATGATGCAAATCTTCGGGAGCGACAATACCCACCTGGGGCATGTCAAATGACAAGAAGACATTAAGAAGTCTAACTGACAGTTTCTTCCTCAATACTGATTGTTCTTTGTACAAGAGAAACTTCGACATGGTCTTGCTCAGATGTGTTGACAAGAAGGAAGCAGACCTACTGATGCACGAAGTACATGAAGGTTCTTTCGGTACCCATGTCAGAGGACATGCAATGGCAAAGAAGTTATTAAGATCGGTTTACCAATGGTCTTGTTTGTTTTCTTTAAAAGAGTGCCGATTATGAGTCATTATACTTTAGTCAGGTGTTAGCCTCTCAATCTCCATGGTTGTAGTTTGATATATTCGAGTCTTGTCATTCGTGGGGGTTTAATGGCACACTCATTGATTTTATCCGAGTTAGCGCCCTCCCCATAATGATGTATGAGTCCATGCCTTCATTATCATGGTAGATTTGTTTGGCCATCCACTTGAAGATGACAAATTCTCTTCACTTAATAAAATTAATCATAACCAACCCTTTTCACTATTTTTACCACGAACTACAAGGTTTTGATCTCGCATTGCACTTTGTGGGTACGTAGGCATGAGGTGGTAAACCTCTCCAAACACAAAATTATAAAAAAATAATTCTTCTCTCATCCCTCCACTCACATTTCACAAACCTTTTTCAAACCAAAAGCAATAAATTTTTCAAAGGGCTCCCATGGAGTACCACGGATATTTTTGGTGCGTAAAACCTTCCCATTATGTAACCTATCCCCTTACCTATTTCTTTGTCGTGTTTCTCTATCTTTTTGCTTTTAGATTCATTAGGATTTATTTGCTCTTTTTTCCTTTTCCATTTGGAATAAAATAAAAGCGCGGTAGAGACTCTGTTTACTTTGAGTTAAGTTAACTAATAGCTTACACTCATGTTTTTACCGCTGCAGAAAAGTGGCGAATCTGTTAGGGAGTAATCTCTAAGTGGATTCAACCTACTTTGATTTATTTACTGCTTTGGTTTGATTTGTTTGTTATTGATTGTTCCGTTTCAGTTTTGGTGATCCTCTGTGAGTGAGATAGATTCTAACCCGGATTTGAGTTGAACTTATGATTGGACGGAGATATTCGAAGCGATAAGCGATGGAGTAGTCCAAAGCTATATCAATTTGATAATATCCACTCGGTTAGGATCTCTTGGACTATCAATGTCATGATGAGTAATCATACGTGGCATTATTTTCTGACTTTGAGTTGATCATACTGAGGACCGTAGAACCCTTAACCCATCCAAGCCAATTTAGGAACGTAGTGCGGAAACCATATGGGTGTAAACCTATGGTGGTTGTCACGCAATACTACACTCGGACGAGGTATATTTTAAGAGTTTTATCGGGTTGGGATTAATCCAACGTACCGATAATATTCTAAAGATGGCAGTTAACTCTAGGCACCTCTGTTAGCACCCTTTTGGTTTTCTGCAGGTACAATGAAGACAAAACCTTAGTACTTATCTGTGTGGGAGGTGTTCTGTTACCTTAACTTCATGCTCATGACTCGGAACCTAGACTCGTGTGCTTTGTGTGATCTTGTTTGTGGTTGTTTCATACATGCACTCATGCATTCATGAGCATTGTTCTTGAGATTTCATGGGACTCATAAGACACTATTGCAAAATTTCAGATGTCTATGGTTATGAATGTTGAAAGGAGGAACACAAAGAAGTACAACTTCAAGAATAGTAGAGCTGAGAAAGCTAGGTGCTTTAGTGGTTGACACCCAGGAGCTCCGGAAATGTTATGGAAAGCTCTTGTTTATTTTGGATACCGATATACCAGAGGGGATTCTCCCTACCTTGGCTCAGTTTTATGATTCGTTTCATTATTGTTTCACCTTTCCTGATTATCAGGTTGTGCCGACCTTAGAGAAGTACTCTCATTGGATGGGTTTACCTATTTTGGACAAGGAATTTATTTTCAGTGGTTTAGAGAAGGAGCCTACGACCAAAGTCATCGCCAAAGCCCTTTTTCTCAAGGAGTCTGATCTTAGTGGGAAGTTTCTTCCAAAAGGGAGTGTCAGTGGTATTAATGCCAAGTTCTTAAAGGGGAAAGCTTCTACTTATCTTACTTTGGGTCATAAGGATGCATTTGAGGCTATTCTTGCTTTTCTTATTTATGGGATTGTCTTGTTTCCTAACTTAGATGGTATTGTTGATGAGAGTGTCATTCATATTTTCTTGAAGAGAAATCATGTACCTACTTTGCTTAGAGACATGTATCATTCCTTTCATTATAGGACCTCCAAAGGTGATGGAGAGATTGTGTGTTGTGTGCCTCTTCTCTATAAGTGGTTTATTTTGCACCACCAAAGTCCGACGTCTTCAAGGATAATAGAGAAAAGTGAAGATGGTCTCAAAGGATTATGTCTCTTTCTCATAAGGATATGACTTGGTATTGTTCCTATTATGATACTGGAGTGCTTATTGACAGTTGTGGAGAGTTTCCTAACGTACCTCTTCTTGGTACATGCGGGGGAATTAGTTATAACCCTATTCTTGTTAGGAAACAATTGGGATATTGCTTGAAGGACATACCAAGAAACCTTTCCTTATCCAGTTTCTTCTTTCTTAATGGTGCAGATCATGTATAAATGAAGAAAATGATTGCCCATTCTTGGCATGCGATTCATCGAAAAAAGAAGGGTCAATTGGGAAAACAACACCTTACTCCCTCTGAGTGTTCCATCCAGTGGGTTCGATCTAGGGCTTCCAAGCTCAAGATACCTTATCCACCCGATGAGCCTTTGTTTCCTATACTACCATTGTATGCTTTTCTTCCTCCCGTTGATGAGAAGGTTACTCTTCAAGAAGAGCTGTACAAGATGAATAAAGAGAAAGAAGAATGGCTATTTGAGAAGACGACAATGCATGAGAAACTGAAGGACAATGATGATCTCATTAAGTTACTTGAGCGGCGTGTTATGAAGAGGCCAAGAGAGGATTTATTTTCCTCTAGTACTCCATCTACCATTCCTCCTACATTCGGTGCTTGGAAGGTTATTGTTGACTAGTTGGTGAAGGATAAGGAAGACTTGGAGAATCAACACAAGAAAGAAATAAAGAGGATTTGCATGAAGTACCAGCCGGGATTTGGGACTTCTTCAGATTTGATTCCCTAGGCCTAGTTTACTTTTCTCTCATGTATTATGATTGTTAAGACTTGTACTTCACTTGTAATCCTTACTTTGATTCTAATGAGAATGGGTTTTTAAGTACTTCAAAAAAAGTGTTTATTTATAAATATTGCAATTTATCTTATAGTCCTTTGAAATCTTTGCATTGGCATACACATACCATGCATCATGCCTGCATTGGTCTTGCTTTTTAAGTGTTCTCTAGGGATCTTATGTTGTTTCTTGGTCTTCATTCAGTTCTCCTGTCAAGCTGACTTACAATGTTGATACTCAAGCCAATTGGAAGAAGATGTCGGAAGCCTTACAACAAGAGAATCGCGAGCTGCGCGAGGAAGTTGCATATTTGAAGGATAGCCTGGAAAGGGTCACTGTCATGATGGAAAGCTTGGTGGCTGCTCAGAATCAGCCACCCCTGTTCATAATTCTCCGACTCAGCATACAGTCATCTCTGAGATTGTCACTGCATCGATTCCAGTTGAAACTGTCATTTCTCCTTGCTACCGCATGCCTTCTAGCACACCATGGGGCATGATGGTTGATTTCATTCCTGCTGGTTATCATCCTCCTCCTCCTGAGACTGCTGCATTCAATACTCTTCAGCCAGTGATGACTACTGCACCGCCTGTGATGCACACTACTCCGTACCATGATGAAATGGTTTACCATGCTGAGCCCAGTGAAGGCGCTGGTGTTATTGAAAGACTAGATGATTTTCAAAGCCGTTTTGCTAAGATACAGAAGGAGATGAGAGCCTTGAAACATAAAGATTTGTTCGGTAAAGATGCTTATGATCTCTGTTTGGTTCCTAATGTCAAGGTTTTATACAAGTTTAGGTTGCTTGAGTTCGAGAAGTATAAGGGTAACACTTGTCCTCTGATCATTTGACTATGTATGCTAGAAAGATGTCTGCTCAGACAGACAATGATCAGCTACTAATTCATTATTTCCAGAATAGTCTGACTAGTGCAGCCATGAGATGGTACATGAGCTTGGATATCAGCCAAATCCATACTTTCAATGATTTGGGAGAGGCTTTTGTTAGGCAATACAAGTATAATGTTGATATGGCACCGGACAGAGATCAATTTCGTGCTATGTCCCAGAAGGACAAAGAAGCTTTCAAAGAGTATGCACAAAGATGACACGAGCTAGCAACTCATATTGTCCCTCCTCTAGAAGAGAAAGAGATGAAAAAGATTTTTTTGAAGACTTTAGGTTCTTTCTACTATGAGAAGATGATTGCAAGTGCTCCTTATGATTTCACTAAAATGGTGATTATGGGGATGCAATTAGAAGAAGGTGTCCGTGAGGAACGGTTGAGAAAAAAGAGTAGTAATGGCTCGAGCTCTAAGAGGTTCAAATTTGGTAAGATGAAAGAAGGGGAGACTAATGCTGTGTCTCGTGAAAGTTACAGAATACCTCGTGGTCATGAGAATCGTCATCATCAACATGTAGTTTCTGTAACCCTGATGATTAATGTGACTCCAACTGTGTCAGTAGCTCCAAAATATCAGTCTCGTTATCAACAACCTTCTGTGCAACAAAGTGGTAATCAACAGGGTCGTGCTAGGCTGAATTTTGATACCATTCTGATGTTGTATGCAAATTTGCTTCCATCTCTGATTGAAAAGAATCTTGTGAAAACTCGTTCTCCACCTCCAGTTCCAGAGTCTATCCCAGGGTTGTATAAGCCAGAGGCTCACTGTGCTTTTCATCAAGGTGCCTCGGGGCACGATATTGAGAACTGTTATCCATTGAAGTTTGAAGTGCAGAAATTGATATGGAGCAATGTTCTGTCTTTCAATGATGTTAATCCAAATGTGAAGACGAATCCACTTTTGAATCATGGTAATACGTCTGTGAACATGGTTGATGGTTGTCCTGGTTTGTTCAAGATTTATGAGGTCCTCCATATTCGAAGGTCTTTGGTAGAGATGCATGCTTTCTTAAGTGAATATCATGATATTGATCACGATTATGCTGGTTGTTGCATTTTCTCGGTGAACCCTCATGGTTGCGTGATTGTTAAGAGAGACATTCAAAAGATGATGGATGATAAGTTGATTGAAGTGACAGCAAAATTAAACGAGTATGAAAATGAAGTGAATGTTATTGTGCCTCACTTCAATATTCTTGAGAAGGTTGTTCCTGAGAAAGTGGTTATTTCTTTTGATAGCTGCAAAAATGTTGTTACTCCACTGGTGATCAATTTGACTGGTCCAATGCCATATGAGTCTGATAAAGCTATTCCGTACCGGTGCAATGCTACAATGATAGAAAATGGTAAGGAAGTCCATATTCCTTCTCCGAAGTCTATGGTTAGCACTGCTGATGTGATAAAGGTTACTCAAAATGGTAAAGTGTATGCTTCAGATCCTCCGAAGAGAGCTGAAGATACAAGTGCGAGTAAACATATTGAGGATACTATTATTCGATCAGGTCAATTTGGTATATCCAGTTTGAAGGATAGTGAAGATGAAATGTTGAAATTGATAAAGAAGAGCGAGTACAACGTTACTGAGCAGTTGTTGCATACTCCGTCGAAGATATCAATTTTATCACTCTTGATGTGCTCTGAGGCTCATAGGCAGTCTTTGCAGAAGATTCTTGATCAAGCTTATGTTGACTATGATGTGACTGTTGATCAGTCTGATAGTATTGTGGCTAATATCACATCGTGCAACAATTTGAGTTTCAGTGATGATGACTTGCCTGAAAAAGGAAGGAACCATAACTTGGATTTGCATATTTTAGTGAATTGTCAGGAAGATGATATGCCTATGGTGTTTGTTGATATTGGGTCCTCTCTGAATGCGATGCCGAAGTCGATTTTTTCAAGACTTGCGTACCAAGGTGCTCCCATGAGGCATATTGAGATTATTGTGAAAGCTTTTGACGGATCGAAGAAAACTGTGATTGGTGAAGTTGATCTTCCTATGCTGATTGGACCGTTTATATTCCAAATTACTTTGTAAGTAATGGATATACGTCCCGCTTACAGTTGTCTCCTTGGAAGACCCTGGATTCATGAGGCAGGAGCTGTGTCATCTACTCTCCATCAGAAGCTGAAATTTGTGAAAGATGGGAAATTAGTGACTGTTGGAGGTGAGCAGGCGATGCTAATGAGCAATTTGTCATCTTTCTCCTATATTGATGCTGACGAAGAGGTGGGAACTTCATTCCAGGCTCTTTCTGTTGTTGATAATGCTGCTAAGAAGAATGTTATGCATATGTCTTCTCTCAAGGATGCTCTGCGCGTGCTTGAAACTGGTCGATTTGACGGTCGAGGAAGAGTTATTGATGTTGTTAACAACAAAGAAGGATTTGATATTGGTTTTGCACTAGGTGTGGCTCTCAATGACCCGAAGACTATTTAGGAAGGATTCCGAAGTGCTGGGTTTATCAACGATCATTCCGCTGCTGCCATCATTGAAGATGATGAGGATGAAGAAATGCTTGACTTTGTTACACACAAAAAGATTTGTAAGAACTGGATTGTTGTTGATGTTCCTTCTATTGTTCATGCTTCAAAGTAATTTGTTTTATATTCTTTCAAAAAATCTTTTCACTCTGCCCAAGGTGAAAGTGATGTTTGTCAGGCTTTGTTTCAAATTTTATCATCATCAATAAAATGTTATTTTGTTATTTCCATATGTGTTTTCCTTTTTGCTTTATTCTGAAAAATGGTAACATAAAAAACCAAAATAATAATAATCACTGTTTATCTGCATAATGTTTGCACTTTTGTTCATACTCTAAAATAAAAATAAAATAACTGTGCAGATTGATTGATAAACCCATTGAAAACAATGATCCTATGCCCACTCCCAACTTTGAATTCCCTATGTTTGAAGCTGAGAAAGAGGATGTTGAAGAGATTCCTGATGAGGTTTATTGGTTGCTTGAGCACGAGGAGAAGATTATTCAGCCTCATGGAGAGTCTATAGAGATGGTCAACTTGGGTTTTGAAGATGATAAGAAGGAAGTCAAGATTGGAGCATTGCTTGGTCCTGATGTTAAGAATAGGATTGTAGAGCTTCTTAGAGAATATGTTAATGTATTTGCTTGGTCTTATCAAGACATGCCAGGTCTTGATACTAATATTGTGGAACATAGATTTCCGTTGCAACCTGAATGTCCACTTGTGAAGCAAAAGTTGAGAAGAACTCATCTTGATACGACAATAAAGATCAAAGAGGAGGTTCAAAAGCAAATTGATCCAGGTTTTCTTGTGACATCTAATTATCCTAAGTAGGTGGTCAATATTGTGCTTGTTCCAAAGAAAGATGGAAAAGTACGAATGTGTGTTGATTACAGAGATTTGAATAAAGCCATTCTAAAAGATGATTTTCCATTGCCACACATTGATGTGTTGGTAGATAATTCAGCTAAGTTTGATGTGTTCTCTTTTATGGACGAATTTTCCGGTTATAATCAAATAAAGATGGCACCCGAGGACATGGAAAATACCACATTTATTACACTGTGGGGAACATTTTGTTACAAAGTGATGCCCTTTGGATTGAAGAATGCTGGTGCGACATACCAAAGAGCTATGACCATGCTTTTCCATGATATGATGCACAAAGAAATCAAGGTAAATGTTGATGATATGATTGCTAAGTCGAGGACCGAAGAGGATCATGTTGAACATTTGCTGAAGTTGTTTCAAAGGTTAAGGAAGTTTAAGCTTCGTTTGAATCTGAACAAGTGCACGTTTGGTGTAAATTCTGGAAAGTTGTTAGGTTTCATTGTCAGCCAAAGAGGCATTGAAGTGGATCCTGATAAAGTGAAAGCTATTCGGGAAATGCCTGCTCCAAGAACTGAAAAGCAAGTAAGAGGATTCTTGGGCCGTCTGAATTATATTTCAAGGTTTATCTCTCAGATGACTACCACATGTGCTCCGATCTTCAAGTTGCTTCGGAAAGACCAAGGTTGTGTCTGGACAACTGATTATCAGAAGGCATTTTAAAGTATCAAAGAATATCTGTTTGAACCTCCTATTTTGTCTCCTCTAGTGGAAGGTAGATCATTAATTATGTACTTGACTATGTTGGAAGATTCAATGGGTTGTGTGCTTGGTCAGCAAGATGAATATGGAAGAAAAGAATATGCAATTTACTACTTGAGTAAGAAATTCATTGATTGTGAGTCTCGGTACTCCGTGCTTGAAAAAACTTGTTGTTCCTTAGCTTGGGCTACAAAGCGTCTTCACCAGTACATGCTGAATCATACAACTTGGTTGATCTCTAAAATGGATCTAATCAAGTATATCCTTGAAAATCCTGCTTTGACTGGGAGGATTGCTCGTTGGCAAATGTTATTATCAGAATATGATATCGAGTATCGAGCTTAAAAAGATATAAAAGGTAATATCTTGGTTAACCATTTGGCACATCAACCGATTGATGATTACCAGCCTATCAAGTTTGATTTTCCAGATGAGGATGTAATATATTTGAAAATGAAAGATTGTGATGAACCTTTGATTGAGGAAGGGCCAGAGCCTGGATCTTGATGGGGTTTAGTTTTTGATGGTGCCGTAAATGCACGCGGAAGAGGAATTGGGGCAATGATTATTACTCCCCATGGTTCACATATTCCTTTTGCTGCAAGGTTGACTTTCCCTTGTACCAATAATGAAGCTGAGTATGAAGCATGTATTATGGGCCTTGAGGAAGTTGTTGATTTGAGGATTAAGCATCTTGATGAGTATAAAGATTCTTCCTTGGTAATCAATCAGATCAAGGGTAAGTGGGTAACTCATCAACCCCACTTGATCCCTTATAGAGATTATGTCAGAAGGATATCAACTTTCTTCACTAAAGTTGAGTTTCATTATGTGCCTCGCGATGAAAATCAGATGGCAGATGCTTTGGAAGCTATAACTTCTATGATAAAGGTGCACCAGTGGAATGCCATTCTCATGATCAGAGTGATGCGGCTTGAAAGACCAGCTCATGTGTTTGCAGTTGAAGAGGTCCATGATGACAAGCCTTGGTATCATGATATTAAATGTTTTCTCCAGAGTCAAGAATACCCACTTGGGGAATATGATAAAGATAAGAGGACTTTGAGGAGACTGGCAGACAATTTCTTCATGAATAGAAACGTGCTTTATAAGAGGAATTTTAACATGGTCTTGCTCAGGTGTGTGGATAGACACGAAACAGACATGTTAATGAAAGAAATTCATGAAGGATATTTTGGTACTCATGCCAATGTGCATGCAATGGCTAAAAAGATGTTGAGAGCAGGTTACTATTGGCTGACAATGCAATCTGATTGTTGCAAGTATGTGAAAAGTGCCATAAGTGCAAAGTGTATGCTGATAAGATTCATGTGCCACCAACTCATCTCAATGTAATTTCTTCCCCGTGGCCTTTCTCTATGTGGGGAATTGATATGATTGGTATGATTGAACCCAAGGCTTCAAATGGACATCGTTTTATTCTTGTGGCAATTTACTACTTCACCAAGTGGGTGGAAATGGCATCATATGCTAATGTGACCAAGCAAATGCTGGTTCGGTTTATCAAGAATAATATTATCTGCAGATATGGTGTTCCAAATAGAATCATTATTGATAATGGTTCGAACTTGAATAATAAGATGATGAAAGAGATTTGTGAAGAATTCAAGATTCAACACCATAATTCTTCCCCTTATAGACCAAAGATGAATGGGGCTGTTGAAGCTGCGAATAAGAACATTAAGAAGATCATTCAGAATATGGTTGTAACATATAAGGACTGGCACGAGATGCTCCCTTTTGTTTTGCATGGGTATCATACATCTGTCCGCACTTCAACAGGGGAAACCCCTTTCTCTCTTGTTTATGGTGCAAAAGTAGTGCTCCTCTTCAAGGTTGAGATCCCATCAATGAGAGTTTTGATGGAAGCCAAGTTGACTGAGGCTGAATGGTGTCAAAATAGATTTGATCAGTTGAATTTGATTGAGGAAAAGAGAATAATAACTTTGTGTCATGGTCGATTGTACCAGCAAAGAATGAAGAAAGCTTTTGACAAGAAGGTCAAACCTCATGTATTTAGAGAAGGCGACCTCGTGCTAAAAAAGATTCAGTCTGTCATTACAGATTCTTGGGGAAAGTGGACTCCGAACTATGATGGCCCATATGTTGTTAAGAAAGCCTTCTCTGGAGGTTCATTATTTCTTGCAACTATGGATGGTGAGGAGATCACTCGTCCCGTGAATGCGGATGCAGTCAAGAAATACTTCGCCTAAAAAAATATAAGAACAACTCGCTAAGTTGAAAACCTAAAAGGGCGGCTTAGGAAAAAATGAGCGTCTAAGTGGATTGAAAACCCGAAAGGGTGGTCCAGGAAAAAAATAGAGATATAAACAGAAATAATTATCCCGGTAGATTGAAAAATTCGAAAGGGCAATCTAGGAAAAAGTTAGGGATCATGGAAAGTAACTGCATCGACAAACTGGATCACTTGTAGCAACTGAGGATCTCAGATTCTATCCCTCAGAAGAATTTCCCATCAAAGATTCTTATTCACTCATCCTTGACTGATGTTTCAAACACAATGGATTTCAAAGTTGATAGGGAGAATAATGATCATTGTATTTCAATGTATCCCTTTCCATGTATTTACCATTTTTCAAACTTGTAATGATTCATGGAGTCATGCCATTTGCTGACTACCGTTCTATCAATGAATTCGAGCTTTTATCCAATTGTTTGCAATTCTTTATGTTGTTTCTGTTTACAAAATTTCAATTTATTTTTAATGACGATTTTTGAAACAAATTTAATAAATTTAATTTTTGAAGATTATAAAAAACTTTTTTTCTTTTGATATGTGAACAAAGAAAGGATATCAATAGTGATTCCAGGGATGGTAAGGTCCAGATGTGTGTAACTTGTCTCTCCCAAAGCAGGGTTTGATTCGGTTGTGTCCATACAGAATTCCTGAATAGTCCTGACATGTTGTTAATAATGTTTTGTGCCCCACCAACAAGCATGAGCAGGGGTTATAAATGTTCTTAGTTCTGATTTCTTCCCCATAAGAGTTTGTTGGAAGCATTTTTCCTGTCCTTAAGAATCCCCAACTGAGGTTTGATCTCTTCCTCAGCAGTTTTGAAAAGCATTGGGAATCCTCAACTAAGTTCTTGTTCCTTAGCTAAATTTGATTGCATTCCTTAGCAGAAGTATTGATATAACAGTCAGTTTAGAGGTTTTCTTTCACCTGATGATGGGTATTGATTTAAAATCCCCCGTAACTGTGTTTTGGCTATGATGTTAACTTCTAGTATCCCCACATTGGGTCAGCAATCCCAGAATCTTCCGTGATGAATGGTCTCCATAGATCTTTTCCACCGATCCCCGGTAGGTATGCGTGTGATGATTTCCAGCAGATTCCTATTTGATCTTTAGCAAGTCTTACACGATTTCCCAAGCAGAGCAAGAGTGGCACGACTCTTTCCCCAAGCGGAGCGGGAGTGGTATGACGGCTATTCCTTATAGAGTTTGATTTTTTATCAAGAATTCTTCTGTCCCTAGCAGGATTGTGAAAGCTTTTCCCATCCCCGTCAGATTATTACCTTTCCTCAGCAAGGTGGTGTCCCTATGCAGAGTTGATGTTTGATACTCTAGTAGGTTATGCTTTATTTGCATCACTGGTAGATCTTTATTTTGTTTCCCCAAACAGAGTTATGAAGATATTTGTCCCCATCAGAGTTTAACGGAGACACATTCTTCTTTTCCCCAAAGGGTGTGGACGATTTTGTATTGTTGAGGTATCTCCGACATGTTGTCCTCTCAAAGTGGAATTTCTGACTTTTATCCTTCGCGGATCTTTGAAGATTGCTTTATTGATTGGATCCCTAGAAAATGTTTCCTCGGTTGAGTTAAGAATTGTAGTAGGATTTCAATACTTTTATGGCTTTTGATGTTCCCCTGCATGATTTCAAGTGGAATCTCCAGCATGGTCCCCAGCCTTGTTGTCCTGATTAGTCGAGTATCCGGTCGTTTTGGTGTTTATGTCACCCGCTGCTTATCTTTATGTTTGTTTTGTCAGCATATTCATACGCATAAGCATATCATATTTTGCTTGCATTCTTGCATTTATCATTGTTCCCCTCTCTTTGGTGTGGATTTTCCCCGCAGAGTGCGTGTGTTGTTTTCCTCTCAAGTTAGAGTGTTAACCCTAAAGCAGAAAGTGTTTATCCTTTCTAAATTCTCCACCGAGTTTGTTCCTCGTGGATTATTTTAATTCAGTTTCCTCTCCAGTTTGTTATCTGGATGGAATTTTCCCCGGTTGAGATATTTCCTCCTCGGGATGAATCTTGTTTGACCGTTTCTCTCCAATTTGTTCTTGGATTGAACTTTGGTCCTTTTGGTGAGTTTTTATATTTCTTTCGAATTAAGCTATCATTGTTTGATAGTGGACAATATTTTCCCCAACTTTAGTATATTACTTTCGAATTAAGCTATCAGTTATTCGATAGTGGGTAATATTACCAAGTTAATCAAGCTCTTTTGCTTGTACTGCTACCCAGTAAATCCAGTAGTTGAGAGTTCTTCTTTCTACCTAGTAAAAAGGTAATAGAGGTTGTTACCTTTTGCTTGTACTCCTACCTAGTAAATCTGGTAGTTGAGAATTCCATAGTGTTTTCTACCTAGTAAAAAGGTAGCAGAGGTTATCTCTCTTTCATATTTCCTACCCAGTAAATTCAGTAGTTAAGAATTCTATAGATTTTTCTACCTAGTAAACAGGTAATGGAGGTTATCCCTCTTTGTTTTACTCCTATCCAGTAAATCGATAGTTGAGTCCTTTATTTTCCTACCCAGTAAACCGGTAGTTGATAATTCATTCCCAACACTGTATTCCTCCATTTTTGGACTCGAATACTTTGTTTGGTTGATTTTCCCTGGAAGAGTGTTTACTCTTCCCCGTTGAACCTTTTACCTTGATTTAATCATATATTTCCCCCCAGTTGAGTCAGCTATCCAGTGATTTTTCCTGGTAAACTCTCTTGGTGTCTTTTGTTTTCCCCAACGGGATTTTCTTCTGTGTTCCCAAGCTTTTGCTTTTCTCTGGTGGTCATGCTTTCCCCACAGAGATCTTGGGTTTGCATATCATCTCATATTCATGTCATATCATGTTCTCTTAGGATAAAAATTGGGTTTTCTATATTTAAGTCTCTCCCATCTTGCAGAGACGAAGATGTCAATCTTCATATATTTAGATTGAAGAAACTTAAATAGGGGCAGCTGTAGCACCCTAATTTTTTCCCTAAGTTTTCTTTGCATTTCATCTACATCTTGCATGCAAACAAGATCGCACTGGTTGCTTGGTTCTTCTCGGGTGTAGGTTTATATCTCACAGGAGATCACCATTGCCTTTAATTGCTTTATTTGTTTATGTTTACTAACCATTAATTAAAATCCAAAAATATTTTTTTTTCTTTCACTAACATTTTCAGGAAATAGGAACAATTGAAAATGCCAAAAATAGCAATCCTACAACTCGAGTAAAATTTCACAGATAAAAGTCGAAGTTGATCCGCAAATAATTCAAATTTATCTGATCAAGGATTTCCCAAGTTAATTGATTCATTCAAGGAATTCCAAGGTTCATGTGTTTATTTCCATGCCTTCTTCGACGTACAAAAATAATCGGGCCACAATAACCAAGCAATCACATTTGAATAAAATATTGAAATTTTAGCTTGGTTAACCGGTTAACCAATGCGAAATTTGAATATTTTATTCAAATTCAGAGCCATTAGATCATTGATATAATTGGAATATTCTAGATCCATTGGTCTCTGATTTCTCTACATCACTTTGATCATTTCCTACCATAAACCCTCACTAATCACCAGTCTTTTCCATTTCCCACAAAATTTGTAACTATCAAGCCTAATTTTAATTACCAAAGCAAGCTCCATTCCACCAAATTCCCATACCTAAAGTCTTTAAATAGAACCATAATTTCATTCATTCACCAAGCTTTAGAGAGCCAAATTCACCTTGCAAAAATTTCTTGAAGCAACAATTTTCTTGCAAGAAAATCCTCAAAAAACCAAAAATCTCACTAAAGCTCTTTCCCTCTTTTTAAAGTTATCAAGAATTCACATTGAATTATTTACTAACTTGATCTAAACCTTCATCCTACTTCTTTCTTGTTCATCAATTGCAGTAGATCTAGCTTTATTTGGTCCAATTTGAAGAAGTGTTTTTGGTAATTAACTTTCTCCATAAACCCATACTCACCATCAACCTTCAAGATGTAGATCTTTGGTGCCTTTGTTTCTAGATCCTTTGGATCTCAATTTGTTGTTTGATTGCAGGGATTCCACTGTATTTTGGTTTTAAAATTCGTGCAAATTCAGATCATGATCACCAAATGTTTGAAAAGGGTTTTGAAAATGGATCATCCTGAATTTCTGCAATTTTTCTGCTACTGGTTCAACGTTAACTGGTTAACCATTTACAGTGTAAACTGGTTAAACGGTTAACCATCTTTAAAACTGCGCAGGTTTTGCTTGTGTTAACCGGTTAACCAGAATGGTTAACCGGTTAACATAAGTCAGAATGGTGTTTTTGACTTGTTTTAAGCTCCTTTTTGGTTCCTCCTTCTCCTTCTTCTTCCCCCTTTTTATTTTTACCTTGGGAAACACTTTTGGGAGTGATTTCTCCTTAAAATTCAATGAACTTTGGGAGTATATTAGAGTAGTTAATGTTCATTAATTCAAAACTACTTTTAAGTGAATTATTTAATTCATTTAAGGTACTTTGCATTAGTGATACATTTTCATGCTTGAATCCACCGAGATGAGTGATTGAACTTAAGGATGGAAGAATACCATGAGTACGACTCTATTTGGTATTCATCTTTAGTTTTGTGCAGTATTGCGTTCGGATGGCGATTTACATATCGTTTATATCGCATGCATTACCATTAACATTGTTCACCTTAATTGGTGTTGGCCGACCTCATTTGTAGGGTAATTATTTCGTAAATTACTCAGAGTTTGCTTAACATAGACCTAAATGTGTCCCGAATTCGAAATAAAAATCTACTTGGGTACTTGAACTTTCGTGGACCGGATCTCTTATTGATCGCGTAATCCCATAACTTTTAATCATATTGCATTTAGAATCGAGACTTATGATGGTTTGATGCATAGGTGCTTTGGGTCTCCCAATCCCCTTTCAAATTTCATTGAATTTGATTCGGTATGCCTTGATTAATCGATATAGTGTAAGATGCTAAGCGGATTCAGTTGCCTTTCGATTTTGGTTACTCTTCTGGTTGTGGTTGATTAAGTTCACCATACATTTTATATGTAAATATTATTATACTATTACTACTATTAATGTTTTAGTTTATTGCACTTTAATTTCTTTTGCTACTAACATTTAAATTCTTGCACTTTTATTGCTTTTTATTTTACTATGCTTTATCCATCAATTATCATGTTTATTATTTGCTCTTATTTTTGTTATGTTGATTTTCCCTTTGTCCATTTGGACACAAAAACATTAATAAAGGATTAAACCTCTAAAAAACTTGTGACTTTAATTCGTGTGCTATTGGTTACTATCCTCGGCTTTGTAATGGAGTGTTGCACTTAGATTTTAGGACACATCTCCTTTGCTTTTGATCTTTATGAAGTTGATACTAGCCTTTATTTGGCCATTTGCTAGCTTATAAGGATGGAACTCTTATACTCATATTTTGAAGTATCATCAAGTTTGGCTAGATCTTTCTTCCTTTATCTCCTTATTTTCTTTTTTAGGATAGTCCCTTCATCTCCACCCCTTCTTTAATTTTCAAAATCTTATCCCTTTTTCAAAGGATTCTTTCTTTCTTCTAAATCATCACTTCTTTAATAAAAAAAACCTTGACTTTTGTCAAGTGGATTTTTACTATTTTCTTTTCTTTTAAAACCAATGAATTTAATCATTTTAACCTTAATTCAAAAATAAAAAGAATCAAACTCATTCAAGTTATTTTGTGCCTTTGTGCACTTTTGTTTGTTTTCTTTAAAAGAATGCCGATTATGAGTCATTATTCTTTAGTCGGGTGTAAGTATCTCAATCTCCATGGTTATAGTTTGATGTAATTGAGTCTCTTGTCATTTGTGGGGGGTTTAGTGGCATACTCGTTGATTTTATCCGAGTTGGCGCCATCCCCATAATGATGTATGAGTCCATGCCTTCATTCTCATGGTAGATTTGTTTGCACATCCAATTGAAGATTAAAAATTCTCTTCACTTAATAAAATTAATCATAACCAACCCTTTTCACTATTTGTACCACGAACTACGAGGTTTTTATCTCGCATTTCACTTTGTGGGTACGCAGGCATGAGGTGGTAAACCTCTCCAAACATAAAATTATAAAAAAATAATTCTTCACTCATCCCTCCACTCACATTTCACAAACCTTTTTCAAACCAAAAGCAATAAGTTTTTCAAAGGGCTCCCGTGGAGTACCACATACATTTTGGGTGCGTAAAACCTTCCCATTGTGTAACCTATCCCCTTACCTGTTTCTCTGTCGTGTTTCTCTTGCCTTTTGCTTTTAGATTCATTAGGACTTATTCGCTCTTTATTCCTTTTTCATTTGGAGTAAAATAAAAGCGCGGTGGCAACACTGTTTACTTTGAATTAAGTTAACTAATAGCTTACACTCATGTTTTTACCGCTACACCACCCATGTCAGCTTTTTTTTAACATTGCTCAACCTATTAACTTGTTCCACATAACTGCACATTGAAAATGAATTCAACATATTACATATAATAAACTAATTACGATTAATGTCAAATAAAATGATATTAAACATAGAAACATACATTTGAATAATTTATTTCATTGTTCTATGGAGTGGAGTGTAAACAACATTAATTTTTTATAAGAGTTGAATCTTTTTCTTCAATGTCCAACAACTATTAGTATCATGTCCCCAGTGAAGTCGCCAGTTCTGTAACACGGTGGGAGAACTGACTTTCTATAAATGTTGTGGATAGCAAGAGTCGCCACCGACTTTTATTTTATCCAAATGGAAAGGACATAAAAGAACAGGAAAGACCTATTTTTAAAAGACTTTGAGTTCGGGGGGTAGGTTATATAAAGGGAAGGTGTTAGCACCCCTTATATCCATGGTTATCCATGGGCTCTTAGTTACTTAGCTCACTTTAATTGTTTTTGGAAAGTGTAGTGTGTGATTAGAAATTTTCTAAGTACTTTGTAATAATCCTCATATGGATGTATATAAAGCCTTGTTTGAAAATGTTTTGAAAATATTGTGAGGTGTGAAAAGTATTTTTGAAGAGTGAGCAAGTAACTATGAGGTACCTACCCTAGATTAAGTCTTTCGTGTTCTCGTATGTTCTTTCAATGGTAAGACTATCCCTATTATTAAGGAATAGGTAGTCATTACCTTGGATGTGGTTACATGAGTGATCCAACGAGACATAGTCATACGCTTTAATCCCTAACTTTTTCCTGGATTCCCTTTTCAGGTTTTCAATCCACCGGGATACCCTTTTTTGGCCAAGCCTCCCTTTCGGATTTTCGACTTGCCGGGTGTACAATTTTTTTATATATATCCCTAATTTTTGCCCGAACCCTTTTGGTTCGCCGGGATGCCCTTATTTTTGCCTAGGCCAGTCAACCTAGCGGGTCTCTTTTTATTCGTAGTATTTTTTAACTATGTCTGCGTTCACGGGCTGTGGGAAATCTTCACCATCCATTGTAGTAAGCATCATGGCACCTCCTGAAAATACCCTTTTGACTACAAATGGTCCTTCATATGTAGGAGTTCACTTGCCCCTAGGATCACCCTGTGGTAATACACGCTTGATTACCAAGTCTCCAGTCTGATATACCTTTTGCTTAACCTTATTATTAAAAGCTTTGAACATCCGTTTCTAGTACATTTGACCGTGACAAACAGCTACCAGCCTTTTCTCATCAATCAAATTTATCTGGTCAAGTCAAGTCTGAATCCACTCATCTTCATCCAAGCCTGCATCCTTCATGATTCTCAAGGAAGGGATCTGAACCTCAATGGGTAGAACTGCTTCCATACCATAGACCAAGGAGAATGGGGTTGCCCCTGTTGAAGTACGTATTGTAGTACGATAACCATGAATAGAAAATGGTAACATCTCATGCCAATCTGTATACGTAACAATCATCTTCTGTAAAATCTTCTTGATGTTTTTATTGGAAGCTTCTACTGCACCATTCATCTTTGGATGATATGGAGAAGAATTATGATGCTTAATCTTGAAATGCGTGCAGAGGTCAGTAATCATAGTGTTGTTCAGATTAGAGCCATTATCTGTGATAATCCTTTCAGGGATGCCATACCTACATATGAGATTATTCTTAATGAATCGAGCCACAACATTCTTAGTAACAGATGCAAATGAGGCTGCCTCCACCCACTTTGTAAAGTAATCAATGGCAACAAGGATGAAACGATGCCCATTGGAAGCAGTAGGCTTGATCTCACCAATCATATCAATGCCCCACATGGAAAAAGGCCAAGGAGCAGTCAACACATTCAACGGAACTGGAGGTACACACACCTTATCAGCATAAATCTGACATTTGTGACATATTTTGGAATGTTGATAGCAGTCAGCTTCCATGGTAGACCAATAGTAACCTGCTCTCAATATCTTTTTTGCCATGGTATGACCACTAGAATGAGTGCCAAAGATCCCATCATGCATGTCTTCCATAATTTCTGTTGCTTCCTTCTTATCCACACAACGAAGCAAAGTTGAATAATGATTGCGCTTGCACAAAATTCCATTACTCAAGAAGAACTTAGCAGAAAACCTCCTCAGAAACTTCTTATCATTGACAGATTCCCCTTCAAGGAACTCCTGAGCTTCAAGATACCTCTTCACATCATAGAACCAATGCTTTCCCTCTACTCCTTCAGTATCAATCTCATTACAATATGCAGGCTTCTCAAATCTATCAATAGTGATTCTGGGAGCTTCATCATCCCAACTAATCTCAAACATAGATGCCATGGTGGCTAATGCGTCTGCCAACTGATTCTTTTCTCGTGGAATATGTCCAAAGGTAATCTCTTCAAAATATGGGATCAAATAAAACACATGCTCTCTGTAAGGAATGAGATTTGGGTGCTTGGTATCCCAATCTCCTTTAATCTGACTAACTACCAGGGCTGAATCTCCATATACGTCCAGAAACTGAATCTTCATCTCAATGGCAGCTTTGATACCCATGATACATGCTTCATATTCAGCCATGTTATTGGTATAATAGAAACAAAGTCTAGCAGTAATTGGGGTATGACAACCTTCAGGGGAAATGATCACAACACCAACACCATTACCAAGCGCATTAGAAGCTCCATCAAAAACCATAGTCCATCGGGATCCCTGTTTAGGTCCGTCATATTGTCTAGGTTCTTTGGTAACAATCATAATGTCTTCATCCGGGAACTCAAAATTCATAGACTGATAATCATCCACTGCCTGATGAGCTAAATGATCATCTAACACACTGCCCTTAATGGACTTCTGAGTGGTGTACTGTATATCATATTCTGTTAAAATCATTTGCCATCTCGCTATTCGTCCGGAGAGAGCAGGTTTCTCAAATACGTACTTGATTGGATCCATCTTTGAAATCAACAAGGTAGTATGAGTCAACATATATTGTCTTAGTCGGCGAGCAGCCCATGCCAAAGCGCAACAAGTTTTCTCGAGCAGTGAGTATCTTGTTTCACAATCGGTAAACTTTTTGCTAAGGTAGTATATTGCCTGCTCTTTTCGACCAGACTCGTCATGTTTCCCCAACACACACCCCATTGAGTTGTCTAATACTGTTAAGTACATAATCAAGGGTCTTCCATCAACTGGTGACATCAAAATTGGAGGTTCTTGGAGGTATTTCTTGATCTCATCAAAGGCTACCTGGCACTCGTCATTCCATTCCATTACCTGATCTTTCTTCAACAACTTGAAGATTGGCTCACAGGTAGAAGTTAGCTGGAAAATAAATCTTGCAATGTAATTCAGTCGTCCCAAGAAACCTCTAACTTCCTTTTTAGTACGGGGAGCAGGCATCTCTTGTATAGCTTTTACTTTTGCAGGATCCACTTAAATACCCTTTCCACTGACAATAAAATTCAGAAGCTTACCAGATCTAACTCCAAAAGTACATTTGTTTGGATTTAACCTCAACTTGTATTTCTTCAACCTCTCAAACAACTTGTGCAGGTGATCAAGGTGTTGTTCCTCATTCTGGGACCTGGCTATCATATCATCCACATATACCTCTATCTCATGGTGAATCATATCATGAAACAAAGCCACCATAGCACGCTGATTGTTGCCCCAGCGTTCTTCAGACCAAATGGCATCACTTTATAACAAAAAGTGCCCCATTGTGTAACAAATGTAGTCTTCTCCATATCTTCTGGTGCCATCTTAATCTGATTATAACCAGAGAAACCATCCATGAAGGAGAATACCTTATGATGAGCAGTGTTGTCTACCAAAACATCAATATGTGGAAGTGGAAAGTCATCTTTAGGACTGGCCTTATTCAAATCCCTGTAATCCACACACATGCATACCTTACCATCTTTCTTAGGTACCGGTACCACGTTTGCAACCCATTGAGGATAAGAAGTCACAGCTAAGAACCCTGCATCAAATTGTTTCATCACCTCTGCTTTAATCTTTTCCGACATTTCAGGATGCATGCGACGAACCTTTTGCTTCTTTGGATCACAGTCTTCTTTTACCGGTAGACGGTGAACCACAATGTCAGTATCCAACCCTGGCATATCTTCATATGACCAAGCAAAGATCTCCAGATAGTCACGTAACATCTGGATTAGTCTGTTCTTAACACCATCTTCTAGTTCAGCCCCTATCTTGACCTCTTTCCTGTTTTCCTTAGTTCCCAGATTCACAACTTCGATTGGCTCTTCATGTGGCTGTATAGTTTTTTCTTCTTGTTGCAACAACCTAGCAAGCTCTACAAGTATCTCACAATCTTCCTCCTTCCCATCATCAGCTTGATAGATCGGATTCTCGAAATTATAATTGGCAATAGTGGAACTGTTATCAACAGGATCCAGAGTGGATGAAGATCTGCATTTTAGTGATGTGGGTGTGTGTAAGAACACATAGCTGATAAAATAGAAATAATAATAATAGAAAGACAAAGAGCACAATATTTACGAAAACGAAACGAACGTTGATTTTATTGAATGAAGTATGCAAATGAAATGACATCCCGAAACAAGAATACCATTGTGCCCCGGGTAAGATACAAGGCTTAAAAGGTTTTATTGTTCGAAAATACAAACTTAAAACAAAACACAGTAATAGTATTTACTCCTGACTAAAGGAGATAGGAATAACGTCTTCAGCCTTCCAATTGTTGAGCCCATTGTAACACGGTGGGAGAACTGACTTTAGTTAAATGTTGCGGATAATAAGAGTCGCTACCGACTTTTATTTTATCCAAAGGAAAGGCATAAAAGAACAGGAAACACCTTTAAAAGATTTTTGGGTTCGGGGGGTAGGTTATGTAAAGGGAAGGTGTTAGCACCCTTCACATCCATGGTTATCCATGGGCTCTTAGTTACTTAGCTCACTTTAAAATGTTTTTGAGAAGTGTAGTGTGTGTTTAGAAATTTTCTTAAGTATTTTATAATGATCCATGTACGGATATATATAAAGTCTTTGTTTTGAAAATTGCTTGAAAAATGTGAAGTGTTTGAATTGTTTTTGAAAAGTGAGCAAGTACATAAGAGGAACCTACCCTATGTTTAGATCTTTACTGTTCTTGAATGTTCTTTCAAGGGTAAGACTATCCCTATTATTAAGGAATAGGTAGTCATTACCTTGGATGTGTGAGGGACCAATGAAGGGACAACTGTTTATTTAGGCAACTGTAAGGTGTATAAGCAATTCGAAGGGACTTATCATCTTTATTCGAAAGGGACAAGATCATTACGAAGGCAACGTCGAAGGGACTTGATCTTTTTATCTGTTAAGGGACTAGATGATGTGAGATTAGGGACTTTGCTTTATACACCTTACTTGACCTTTTGTTTAGGCAACTTGAGAGGCAACCCTTAAGAAGTGAGATGGCGATCCAGGATCGACTTACGTGTGTGAGTGTACCAATTCAAATATTTATCTTTAAGATTAATGATCTAAATTCAATTTTTAAATACAAACATGTTTTACACTCCCTATTTTACTAACCATAGCATTTAAAAATAAATAATAAAAATTATTACAACTATTACATAAGGGATACAATTACATTATAATAATTAAAATAATTAAAATAAATAAGTGAATAAATAAATAATTGGGTTAGTAATAATAATAATAAAATAAATAATCACATAAGAAGTGAATAAATAAAGGGGGTTAGTAGTAATAGAATAAATAAGAATAAGAATAATAATAAAAAGTTCAATTTTGAATGAATAATTATTTTTTAAGATTTTTTAATTAATAATAGAAACTAATGATAAATATTATATATTAACAAAATATGACTAATAGTCTAATTATTTTAATTTCATATACATATTATAAAAATATCTAATCAAAATTAAATAAGCATAAATTATATATATAAAATAAAATTAGGGTTTAATTATTTAGAAAAAATACATTAGGGTTTACTACTTAATTAAAATATAAACAAAAATTATGAAATTAAAATAAACAAATAAATTAATATTTACAATTAGGGTTTATAAAAATATTAGGGTTAATTAATTAATTAAGTTATTTACATATAAAAATTATATACAAATTATAAAATAAACATACATGATTAAAATTTACAAATAAATAAATTAAGACTAAAAATATAATTAGGATTTATAAAAATAAATTAAAAAATTTTAGAACTAAAAAAGATTAGGTTTATAATTTAATTATCAATTAATTTTAATTAAAAAGCAATAACAATAATAATTAAAAATAAATAAATAAAATGAGAGAAAGAAAAAAGGGGGAGGCCTGGTTTTGATCCCAGGACCTCCCCAATACCTGATGAGAACCCCAGCCACTGGGCCAACGTGAGCTTGTGAACATAGGATGAACACTGGTTATTATATTTTAAGCTTGGAAAATAATGGAACTTTTCACCAAAAAATAACTGAGGACAGGTTCGAACACATGTCCTTTGCTTCACACATGCGCGTATCAACCACTGGGCTAAGCATCATCAACTGAAATAATACTCAAACAATTTGATAAAATATTAAATCAAAATTTCAAATCCCAGTTGCGCGCCAAGAACTTCATCTTCTTCGTTTTACCTGCGAAAATACTTGCAATTTTTTCCACGCATTCACCTGCGAATTTTCACAACCAGAAACCTACGTTTTTTGAAACATCATGAAAACCATCATAATAATAACAATCAAGAACCCAGATCAATTGCTTATTGTTTATACATTGTAGCCATGTCTTTAGAATGTCCAAAATCAATGTAAAACATGAAACCCTAAAGTGATGGCCGAAACCCTAATAATGGCATCTATCGTATTTGTCCATGGTTCTTCACCAAATCAATCCAAAAACCATCTATGAACATCAACAAACATTAGTATATGATCAAAATTTATTATAAACAGGTAAAATTAATGAATCGAAGAAGAATAGATCAATGGCATATATGCTTCGGGTTATGCACATGAGGACGAATCAGAGCCAATAAAGGGGTGGTTTCGATTCAGGGAAGCTCAAGGAAGCTTCTTATGTCCTTAAAATACCTTGAAAACTCCTGCAAAGATGAAACCGAAAATTAACTTTTTGTGTATTTTGTGAAGTTTGAAATTATGGTTTGAGGCTGCAAAAATCGTCCCTATGCATTTGTGTAGTTTGTATACTTATAGAGGAATGGAATTAGATCAGAAAAGTGGTGGATTTGTGGGCTTAATGGATACCTTGAGTGTGAAGAAATCTCCTTGCCAAATTAGTCAAAAAATCAAATATTTTCATGCTATAATGCCTTAGCACGAATTTGGATGGTTTTGAATCAACTTAAATGGTCATTAAGAGTTTCTAGAAGAAGAATCACTTTTAAATATTCAATTTTCATATTTTATTTTGATTTAAAATGATTTTAAATGAATAAAATCAAAATAAATAAAATCAAAATAATAAAAATATGAATAAATGAGGATTGGGTCGTGCATGATGTCATGTTGAAGTTTGGATCACAAAATTGCAAGCCCATTTGGAAGAAATTGGTTTTAAGGCCCTATTTGCTTCATAAACCTCCCAAAAATTTCCCAACTTTGCAAGGGCACAAATCCTTAAAGTTTAATGCTATGAGGGTGTTCTTGGACATTTTGGGAAGCTTAAGGAGTCCTCTAACCAACCCCATTGGTTTCATGTCCATATCTTTTACCATTCTCAAGTTATGCCCTTTTGAAGTTGTTGACTTTTTGTTGACTTTCAAAAGGACCTATAATGTCTTAGCTCATACCTTCCAAATCAAGCATTTTTGGGCTTGGCTTATGCGACACAAAAAATCATGAAGTTTGACTTTGGTTTGACCACAGTTGACCTCAGTTTGACTTTTTAACTGCTTTGACTGATTTTGACTTATCTGATCATCTGACTGAGCAAACCTTTGAGAAAAGTCTTGAAACTTGTCATGGGGATTCTTAAACACATATAAGATGTTATGAAGCTCACTTGAAGTCTTGGAAGTCCATTTATCCTGATTAAAGTCAAAACCCTAGTTTAGGATGCATTGTTTAGGAGGATGCATTGTCTGAGGGAATTGTCAAACTTTCTGACTATCTGTGAACTTTGTGAACCTTGTGAACATCATGAGATGTCTTGTGAACCTTGTGAGAGGTCTTGTGAACCTTGTGAACCTCATAATAAGTCTTGTGAACCTTGTGAACCTTGTGAACCTCTTAGCACACAAAGACTTGTTTTATGAGGGCAAATTTTGGGGTGCAACAGCTGCCCCTGTTCAATTTTCTGAAACCTGAGGGGTTAGATTGGTATATGTGCCATTCGTGACCTGGAAGGTTGAAGGGGATTGAACACAAAAGCCCAAAAATTTGCACTCACCGGTGCGTAAAGTAATACTGATGATTAACTGTATATGCTCGAGTGGGCTTGAAGATTCCACTTGGAGAAAAGTTCTTCAAATATAATTCTTGGAGAATAAGGTAGTCCAAAGTATGAAGATATAGCTTTTGGGAAGATAAACAAAGTCCCAACATTACCTTTGGAAAGATAAACAACGGCCCAAAGTCATGATAGCTTTCAGGAGGATAAACAACGTCCCGAGGTATAAGTATAACTTTTGGGAAGATAAACAACGGCCCAAAGTCATGATAGCTTTCAGGAGGATAAACAACGTCCCGAGGTCATGATAGCTTTCAGGAGGATAAACAACGTCCCGAGTTATAAGTATAACTTTTGGGAAGATAAACAACGGCCCAAAGTCATGATAGCTTTCAGGAGGATAAACAAAGTCCCGAGGTATAAGTATAACTTTTGGGAAGATAAACAACGGCCCAAAGTCATGATAGCTTTCAGGAGGATAAACAACGTCCCGAGGTATAAGTTGTTGATATTGTTTTACCTGCAAGGAAAATATTAGTTTATGCATTATGTATGCATGCATAGTATGATGCACTTAAGTAATGTATTATGTAATTATGGATATGTATGTTATGGTATGATGTAAATGATGTATGTATGAACCATGCAGCCTGAAGCGTCCGGGTATCTTCGTATAACACTGCTGACCAGGGAAAATAAATCCTGATTTGTTGCTGAAGAATATGAAGAACTCGTTCCCGTCTCGTTTGATAATAAGGTATCCATAACCTCCCGTCTTCGTTCGATAATAAGGTATCCATAACCTCCCATCTTCGTTCGATAATAAGGTATCCATAACCTCCCGTCTTCGTTCGATAATAAGGTATCCATAACCTCCCGTCTTCGTTCGTCGTACTCCTATTGAAAGAATAAATTCCCGATTATCCTTCTGAGGATAAAAGAGATGGATATAAATTCTAGGGGAGATGTAACTCGAAGTATCTATAAAGATAGATTTGCTCTACTGGAGATTTGTAGTTGTCTTGTGGGGATGAACCGGCGAAGCTTCGTTGAATTCCTTCCCTTGTTCGTCCTTAGTAAATACTATTACTGCATTTTTATGCATTTCTGGTAAACATCAATCATATTCAAAAGCATACATACATTCAAACACAACCAATGGACGTTTTTCGCTTTAGTAAAAGAGGAAAAGTAATCCTGAATAAAGAGGGAAAAGTAAAGCTGAACTCGAAAACAGTATCGTTTCAACTTTGAGAGTGTATAACCAATTGGATTTAGAGCTCCTGATATTCTTAACTTTCCTGAATACCTTCCCAGAAATCCTCATAGCTGGATCTGAAGACATGATACTGACACCCTCTGATACTAATGGCGTAGACAATTAATTTCCACAATGGTTTCAGTTGAGGATCCAATATCAAGGTAATACAATGAGAGGAATGTGTCTTCAAATTGTGATGGACCATATACGCTCCGGGTATTAGATTTGAAGAGAAAGCATTGCCCCTTGGTTGAGGATGAATTATACCATAATGGAAGTATCTGAATGTAGTTACCTCAAGAGAAATAAACAGAGTGCCTCACAATAATATGCCCCTGACATCATGAAATTCACATATATGAGGAGAGCTGCCTCTGGCTATTAAGCATTGTTGAATCTGGACCTGATTGCCCCAAATGAATTGAACAGTAAGTTGGTATGCCCCTTGACTGGGAAACAGTGATTATGCCCCTGGCATTATGAACTTTGTAATGTTACCCTCGGTAATTTAGACAGATGTGGAGATCTGCCCCTGGATACTTAAACATAACTGAATCCTGTCCTGATTACCCACATGAGTTAGGCAGTATCATGGCCTGCCCCCTTGATTGGGAGATAATGACTATGCCCCTTTGTATACATGGACTTTGATCCAGGAAGCAACTTTGTTCATCGGAAGGACTTTGGTTCATTGAACATTCATCCTGTAAGTTTCTCCATTTGTCAAACACTCAGGTATATGCAAACAAATATATTCAAAAAATGCAATGCTTATGTCTGTCTTGAAGTTTTTTGAAAAAGAATTATTTTAAATTTTTTTTTAAGAAAACTGTGATATTAACTCAAGTTTTATAATAAGCCCTAAAGGAGTCAGGATACCTTTTTGTAGCAGTACGCTTTCGAACTAACCATGCTTCAGTTAGGACTTTTAAAGGGTTGTAACGTGGCCTGGTTCACGGTTTAAGAAACAAAGGATAAAGGCTCAAATTTTATTTGTACCCAACCCAATCTCCATGATGTTCTTAAGTCCTATGCTCAGTTAACTTATGCATTGAGGCTCAAAGGAGTTTGGAATTGTAACACTGACATTTATGATGGTTCAGAAACCGAAAATTTATTTGAACATTCAGTTATCTTTATTTGTTGAGGATTCATAGTGACCTCTTTTTTTATTTTGCTTTATTATCCCTTCCTTTTGCCTGAACTGTTTGTTTCAAGATTACAGTCAGTGGGATTTCTCAATTTTTTTTACTAAGTCTCCTTCATAGGTTTTGACTTAGTGGGTTTTTCTTTTGCTAGATATTGATTGTCAGGTTTAATGATTACAGAGAACCATCATTAGTTGTGTACAACACAGATAATTGGCATATTTGAGTTAACTGAGTAACTACCCTGCCCCAGGTTATGAATAAGGGTTTTAATTTGTGCGAGAATAAAAACTCATACTTCATAGGCTCAAAAGGGTTGACTAGGGATTAACTTCCTTATATCTCCACTGTTTAGGAATTGAAACAATGCCTGTACATCGTCAGCATAGTCTGTTCAAAAGCATACTGCCTAATATTATGGTATTGTTTTCGTCATCCTCCCTCTACAGGCTTATAGCTTTATCAGGAGTTAAATATCACAAGATAAAGATAAGAAGTATAGTTTTAAAATATAGTGAAACGAATGGATTAATTCAAGACAAACATACACAATGCATTAATGAAAACAAAAGTTTAACATAATAGTAAGTGTTTAAACAAAATAAAGAAATTAAAAATGAAAATTCAAATGTTGTCCCATCCAGTTGGCTGAATGTCTTCAATTGCAATCTGTGAACTTTGAGGAGCAGTATACTTCACCATGAAATCAAATTTTCCACTTGGATGTCCCAAGGTTCCCCATATCTCAACAGGAATAGGTAGGCTTCCTTTCTTGCTACCTTGGGCAACTTGTCTCGCAGCTTCGGTGTTTGATGGACGATAGTAGAACTCAACCTGACCTTCTGGAGTAACCTCTAGGATTCCTTCGTCAATCAGGTCTTGAATCTTTTTCTTCAATGCCCAACAGTTATTAGTATCATGTCCAGGACTGTTGGAGTGATACTCACACCTTTACTTGGAATTATAGTGAGGAGAGGCAGTATTAGGATTTCGAGGAGAACTTTTCAAAGAAATTAGTTTCATCTCCAACAAGCATTGCAGAACTTGTGACATTGGAGTGCTGAACTTGATAAATTGCCTTCTATATTTCTTGTGTTGAGGTGGATTAACCTTATCAGGTCTTTCTTCTTCAACTGAAGAACAATCAATGGCAACCTGTTTCTTACCTTCTTTTATCCTCATCTTCCTTTCAACCAAATCAGCTTGTTTTAACGGAGGTTGACTGACAATTAGATTCCTGACTCCACTACTTTGAAGTTTGTGAACAAAGGTTCTTAGCTCTTCTTGCCCCTGAGCTAAACTTTGAATAAGAGCCACCTGGTCATTCATCTGGATCCTCATTTCTGTCATCTTAGCTTGCAGTTGTTCCAACTGATTATCCTTATCGTCCTCAGGATTCTTCTTCTTAGCCAGCAGTGTCTTCAACTCATCTTGTCCCTTGGACAAGTTCAGAATCAACTCTTGGAATTGTGCATTTTGTGCCTGGAGATCTTTGATAGTCTGTTCAAGAGCCATTGCTGAAATAAACAGCGAGAAGATAAGAAACCTGTGCACCATAAACCTGTGATGCAATGATATGGTATGTGAATGTATATGCAATGTTTTCAAGGACCGCAGGATTTAAATTTGTTCAAACAATCAAGAAAGTAAACTTTAATTAGTAATAAATTCGTTTGCCCCTTGGGCTTACAAAATGAAATGAAATAAATACAAAAGATGGGGTTTTAAGTCTCCCATGGACGTTTCCTCTTTGTGTTGAGGTATGAGTTGAGATTCCGCTCCTCGTGAAGTTGCTTTGTTAGCTCCAAGATTCTTTCTTGACTTGCCTTGTAATGAGCCTCGAAAGTTTCCCTTTGCTCCTTCAACTGGATCCAGGACCTCTGTAAGTCTTCCATGTTAGTGGGCATGTCTGGGTGAAGGATGGTATAAGAGGTATCTCCTTCAGCAACAGGCTCCATAGTAACTGGCAGGATGGCAGGATATGGCATCATGAAAGTCTGAGCACGAGATCGCACCCATCTGAGGTAAGCTTCCATAGGAATGGTGTACTTGGGCTCCAGAGTCTTGCTGTCAACCTTGTTCACTTTTCCCCATGCTCGTATGAACCTCTGACGGTAACCTTGAAGATCATTGTCGTAGTCAAACACATTACCCCGAATCAACATGTCATGTGGACCATCACTCCGAGCATAACCAAACTGTCGTAAAGCTAAAGAAGGGTTGTAATTAATGCCTCCTCTTATGCCTAGAAGTGGAACATTAGGAAACTCCCCACAACGGTCAATGATAGTAACATTTTCCATAGATCTGGAGCACCAATGAATATCTGAATGCGAGAGTGACATGATCCTCTTGGACCACCTGAACCCTTGCTCATTCTTCATCACTGAGAGAGGAAGGTGAGAAATAAACCACCTAGATAGCAAAGGTATGCAACACATCAAAGTTCCTCTTGCCCTTGTAGTACGGGTGTGAAGAGAATGTAGAATGTCTCCAAGAAATGTAGGCACTGGATTGTGACTCAGAAATATGTTGATGGCATGAATGTCTATGAACTGATCTGGATTGGGGAACAACACTAAGCCATAGATCAACAAAGCTAAGATCTCCTCAAAAGCATCATAGCTCATAGCCTTCAAGAACACTTGAGCCTTCTCTATCAACACCTTAGCAAGAATACCCTTAACTCCGCTTCTCATTTCTAGAACAATGTCTGACTTCTTCAGATGTAGAGCTGCAGCTATAGCCTCCGGTTTAGGCTCTTTTTCCAAGCCTGTGAATGGTTTCTCATCAAGTACAGGTATACCCAGAAGTTTAGAGAACTCTTCCATTGTAGGAACCAGCTGATAGTCGGGGAATGTGAAGCAATGGTGCTTAGGATCAAAGAACTGAAACAGAACACTCATCATGTCTTCATTGAACCCTGAGGTGACTAGATCCAATAGATGACCATGTCTCTTGATGAACTGGGAGCTTTCAGAAACTTGAGAAACCAATTCCTTAAGCTTAGGAGGTATGCCTACAAAGTTGATCCTGATAGTGTTTCTACGAGCAGAAGCCATGACTTGCAACAAAGAACAAAGATAAATCCTTTGGTCCTTGAAATGGTTAGTGAGAATGATATGCTTATGATGCATGATGATGTCATGATGTTATGCTCAATCACAAACATGTGGCACACACAAATAAGTCACACAAAAGCCCTAGGTTTAAAGGCTTGCATGAGGTTTAAAGGTAAGTACCCTCCCCTGAAGTTTAGATGGTTCATCCTGTCCTATAAAGTAACCAGGTTCTAAGGGATCTCAATATCATTGATCCTTCACAAGGGTGGTTGTTCAGTAGGCAACTTACTTGCCAACCAAAACCCTCCAAGTTTAAGATCTCAATGAGTGTAGCATCGAGTATCAACCAACTTCAGTCTTCACCAAAGCCGGTTATCTCACTACTTTCTAAAGGCCAAGATGGGATGACTAGGGTTCTAAAAGTTAGTTAGTGTATTGACAAAATATGGCAGCCTCATATTATCCTCAACTTGGCTTAAGGAACATAAGCACCAACCAAGAAGTCACACTAACTATGGCCACCAGATCAACCGTATCGGTATACGCCGTACAGTTTCCTTGGTCTATTGCCATTTACCTAAGGTACACTAGATCCGGGTTAGGATCTTTCACACATAAGATCCCAACAAGTAATATAAAGCAAACAAGGCAAACAATTTAAGTGATCTAGTTCCTAAGGGTACCCCTCTTTTATTAAATCCCCAGCAGAGTCGCCAGTTCTGTAACACGGTGGGAGAACTGACTTTAGTTAAATGTTGCGGATAGCAAGAGTCGCCACCGACTTTTATTTTATCCAAAGGAAAGGCATAAAAGAACAGGAAAGACCTTTAAAAGATTTTTGGGTTCGGGGGGTAGGTTATGTAAAGGGAAGGTGTTAGCACCCTTCACATCCATGGTTATCCATGGGCTCTTAGTTACTTAGCTCACTTTAAAATGTTTTTGAGAAGTGTAGTGTGTGTTTAGAAATTTTCTTAAGTATTTTATAATGATCCATGTACGGATATATATAAAGTCTTTGTTTTGAAAATTGCTTGAAAAATGTGAAGTGTTTGAAATGTTTTTGAAAAGTGAGTAAGTACATAAGAGGAACCTACCCTATGTTTAGATCTTTACTGTTCTTGAATGTTCTTTCAAGGGTAAGACTATCTCTATTATTAAGGAATAGGTAGTCATTACCTTGGATGTGTGAGGGACCAATGAAGGGACAACTGTTTATTTAGGCAACTATAAGGTGTATAAGCAATTCGAAGGGACTTATCATCTTTATTCGAAAGGGACAAGATCATTACGAAGGCAACGTCGAAGGGACTTGATCTTTTTATCTGTTAAGGGACTAGATGATGTGAGATTAGGGACTTTGCTTTATACACCTTACTTGACCTTTTGTTTAGGCAACTTGAGAGGCAACCCTTAAGAAGTGAGATGGCGATCCAGGATCGACTTACGTGTGTGAGTGTACCAATTCAAATATTTATCTTTAAGATTAATGATCTAAATTCAATTTTTAAATACAAACATGTTTTACACTCCCTATTTTACTAACCATAGCATTTAAAAATAAATAATAAAAATTATTACAACTATTACATAAGGGATACAATTACATTATAATAATTAAAATAATTAAAATAAATAAGTGAATAAATAAATAATTGGGTTAGTAATAATAATAATAAAATAAATAATCACATAAGAAGTGAATAAATAAAGGGGGTTAGTAGTAATAGAATAAATAAGAATAAGAATAATAAAAAAAAGTTCAATTTTAAATGAATAATTATTTTTTAAGATTTTTTAATTAATAATAGAAACTAATGATAAATATTATATATTAACAAAATATGACTAATAGTCTAATTATTTTAATTTCATATACATATTATAAAAATATCTAATCAAAATTAAATAAGCATAAATTATATATATAAAATAAAATTAGGGTTTAATTATTTAGAAAAAATACATTAGGGTTTACTACTTAATTAAAATATAAACAAAAATTATGAAATTAAAATAAACAAATAAATTAATATTTACAATTAGGGTTTATAAAAATATTAGGGTTAATTAATTAATTAAGTTATTTACATATAAAAATTATATACAAATTATAAAATAAACATACATGATTAAAATTTACAAATAAATAAATTAAGACTAAAAATATAATTAGGATTTATAAAAATAAATTAAAAATTTTTAGAACTAAAAAAGATTAGGTTTATAATTTAATTATCAATTAATTTTAATTAAAAAGCAATAACAATAATAATTAAAACAAAAAAATAAAATGAGAGAAAGAAAAAAGGGGGAGGCCTGGTTTTGATCCCAGGACCTCCCCAATACCTGATGAGAACCCAGCCACTGGGCCAACGTGAGCTTGTGAACATAGGATGAACACTGGTTATTATATTTTAAGCTTGGAAAATAATGGAACTTTTCACCAAAAAATAACTGAGGACAGGTTCGAACCCATGTCCTTTGCTTCACACATGCGCGTATCAACCACTGGGCTAAGCATCATCAGCTGAAATAATACTCAAACAATTTGATAAAATATTAAATCAAAATTTCAAATCCCAGTTGCGCGCCAAGAACTTCATCTTCTTCGTTTTACCTGCGAAAATACTTGCAATTTTTTCCACGCATTCACCTGCGAATTTTCACAACCAGAAACCTACGTTTTTTGAAACATCATGAAAACCATCATAATAATAACAATCAAGAACCCAGATCAATTGCTTATTGTTTATACATTGTAGCCATGTCTTTAGAATGTCCAAAATCAATGTAAAACATGAAACCCTAAAGTGATGGCCGAAACCCTAATAATGGCATCTATCGTATTTGTCCATGGTTCTTCACCAAATCAATCCAGAAACCATCTATGAACATCAACAAACATTAGTATATGATCAAAATTTATTATAAACAGGTAAAATTAATGAATCGAAGAAGAATAGATCAATGGCATATATGCTTCGGGTTATGCACATGAGGACGAATCAGAGCCAATAAAGGGGTGGTTTCGATTCAGGGAAGCTCAAGGAAGCTTCTTATGTCCTTATAATACCTTGAAAACTCCTGCAAAGATGAAACCGAAAATTGACTTTTTGTGTATTTTGTGAAGTTTGAAATTATGGTTTGAGGCTGCAAAAATCGTCCCTATGCATTTGTGTAGTTTGTATACTTATAGAGGAATGGAATTAGGTCAGAAAAGTGGTGGATTTGTGGGCTTAATGGATACCTTGAGTGTGAAGAATTCTCCTTGCCAAATTAGTCAAAAAATCAAATATTTTCATGCTATAATGCCTTAGCACGAATTTGGATGGTTTTGAATCAACTTAAATGGTCATTAAGAGTTTCTAGAAGAAGAATCACTTTTAAATATTCAATTTTCATATTTTATTTTGATTTAAAATGATTTTAAATGAATAAAATCAAAATAAATAAAATAAAAATAATAAAAATATGAATAAATTAGGATTGGGTCGTGCATGATGTCATGTTGAAGTTTGGATCACAAAATTGCAAGCCCATTTGGAAGAAATTGATTTTAAGGCCCTATTTGCTTCATAAACCTCCCAAATATTTCCCACCTTTGCAAGGGCACAAATCCTTCAATTTTAATGCTATGAGGGTGTTCTTGGACATTTTGGGAAGCTTAAGGAGTCCTCTAACCAACCCCATTGGTTTCATGTCCATATCTTTTACCATTCTCAAGTTATGCCCTTTTGAAGTTGTTGACTTTTTGTTGACTTTCAAAAGGACCTATAATGTCTTAGCTCATACCTTCCAAATGAAGCATTTTTGGGCTTGGCTTACGAGACACAAAGTTGTAGAGAATTCAATTTACTTCAAAATGAGCTTTGGATGGGAAAAATTTGATGAAGCATGTGAAAGTTATGGCTGGTCAAAGTTCAGTTGACTTTTCCTGTGAAAACCCTAATTTAGAAACTCCTGATTCTTGATGACCTGAAATCTCCTTGATGAATCATGATCAACCCTTGATTAAATGATGAATTTTACTTCATATACTTGATGTTGGCAAAAAAATCATGAAGTTTGACTTTGGTTTGACCACAGTTGACCTCAGTTTGACTTTTTAACTGCTTTGACTGATTTTGACTTATCTGATCATCTGACTGAGCAAACCTTTGAGAAAAGTCTTGAAACTTGTCATGGGGATTCTTCAACATATATAAGATGTTATGAAGCTCACTTGAAGTCTTGGAAGTCCATTTAGCCAGATTAAAGTCAAAACCCTAGTTTAGGATGCATTGTTTAGGAGGATGCATTGTCTGAGGGAATTGTCAAACTTTTTGACTATCTGTGAACTTTGTGAACCTTGTGAACATCATGAGATGTCTTGTGAACCTTGTGAACCTTGTGAGAGGTCTTTTGAACCTTGTGAACCTCATAAGAAGTCTTGTGAACCTTGTGAACCTCTTAGCACACAAAGTCTTGTTTTGTGAGGGCAAATTTTGGGGTGCAACACCCATCACCCATGGTAGGAAAGATCCAATCATCCAGGTTGTAGTCTTCATCATGGTCACCCACAGCATTGATTTGATCTCTTATGACCCTTTTATTAGTGATACGAACAGCACGAGCACGGCGAACAGCCTTCTGAGATTCTGTAGTGAAACCCAAACCAAATTTGTCAGACTTGTAAGGGATGTTGGGAAGCTGACCCCAAATAACACAACCACCTTTTTCAACCACAGCCTTAACATCTTTGAGGGAGGCCATTGCAGGAGTTATTCTAGTAACCACAGGAGCTCTTTCAGAAGCAGGGACAGACTGAGGAACAGGAGCAGAGCAAGGAACAACTTCAAATGTTTGAGACGGAGTTTCAACCAATTCACCCTCCATTTCTACATATTTGAAAGTATTCACATGGCTAACCATGTACTCTTCTTCACCATAGACAATGACAATTTTGCTTTTCACTGGATATTTCAACTTCTGATGCAAGGTGGAAGTCACAGCACCTGCCCCATGGATCCAGGGGCGCCCAAGCAAACAAGAATACGCAGGACGAATATCCATCACATAGAAAGTAGAGTTGAAGACTTGAGAGCCTACTTTGATTGGGAGGTCTACTTCTCCATGTACCATTCTTCTTGAACCATCAAAGGCCCTTACCACCACATTACTTGGCCTTAACACAACATCTTCAGGACTGAGCTTGTCCAGAACCTCTTTAGGGAGCACATTTAATGAAGAACCATTGTCCACCAGTACATGAGACAAAGTAGTGCCCCTACATTCAATGGAGATATGCAGAGCTCTATTATGGTTTCTCTTGGCGGGAGTCAGATCAGCATCAGAAAAGCCCATACCATTATCACTAGTCAGATGTGCAACACAATTCTCAAACTGATCCACGAAAATTTCATCTGGCACATGAGCAGCCTTTAAGAACTTGATTAAGGCTTTAGCACGGGCCTCAGAACACAGCAGCAAAGATAACATGGAGATTTTGGAGGGAGTATGCCCCAACTGGTCAACAATATCATAATCACTCTTGCGAATGATCTTCAGTACTTCTTCCATCTGTTTAGAAAGATTTTCAGCAGTTGGTGCCTCAACTTGCACAGGTTCAATCACAGGACCTTTGCCCCAGGCATTAGTACTTGGCCCAGAATTAGAGGTATGAGCTGGAGTAACTGTACTTTTAGATGTGTCTTGAGAGGAGAAGATTCTTCCACTTCTGGTGACCTTACTAGATCCAGCAATATTGTCAACATCAAGATTGTGGTTGGCAATAGGAGGGTCAGCCAGAGGCTCTTGCTTGATACCATGGATATACACATCAGAACCATAATTCCAAGGTACAAATTTATCAGAAGTATAAGGAACAAGGCCAGGAGTGGTAATGATCATGGGATCCACTATAGCTTCTGCAACAGTCTTCACAGGGCCTTCAGCAGTAATCTTCACTGGTCCTTTAGATGTAATCCTGACAGGACCTTTAGAGGTGATCCTGACAGGTACTTTATCAACCATAGCTACATCTTCAAGCTTCGTGTTTCGAGTCAGATATTCACACATACTTTCCACAGAAGGAGTTTTCTCAAACAATATAGTGTAATTGTCCATGAGGCGTTGAATACCATCCTTCAACTTCTAGCAACTATCAGGTTTATAGGCACAGTAAAAACAGTCTTCTTTGCAACCTGGAAAGAACCTAGCCTGCACCAGCTTCTTCTTGACAATGGATAGAGGAGTAGTCAGATCTGCTACTGAGGAAACATATGAAACCTCATCAACATCATTAACAGTCTTCTCATGATTGGGCATAGGAGCAGTGATCACATTTAGGGTCCCAGGAGGGTCAAATTCAATTTCCCCAACTTCAATCATGTCTTAAATCTTGTTTTTCAACACCCAGCAGTTGGTGGTGTCATGTCTCGGACTATTAGAATGATATGCACATCTTGCATTAGGATTGTACCGAGGAGAGGATGTATTAGGATTCTGAGGAGGATCCCTTAAAGTAATTAGCTCCCCTTTCAACATGTGTTGCAAGGCTTGGGCCAGTGACATTTTGATCTTGGTGAACTGTTTTCTAGGCTTCTGTTGATTGTTTTGTTGTTGCTCTGGTGCTGTAGGGGCAGGATTGGAGATGTGAACTGCTCCCACGGATTGGTGACTCCTGTTACGACTATGTTGACCATACACAACATTAGACTACTTCTTTCCACTAGGGGGCTTCTTAGCAGTGCTTGATGAAGAGGCACCCACCTGTATCTTACCACTTCTTATCCCACTTTCCACACATTCTCCAGTCATTATCAGCTCAGTGAAACCAGATGATGAGCTTCCAATGAGGTGATTCAGCGTACTCATAAACATATCCACCAGCTCCCTGTCAGTCAAAGGAGGTTGAACTCTGCCAGCCAGATCTCTCCATTTCTGAGCATACTCTTTGAAACTCTCCTTAGCACCCATAGACATGCTTTGGAGCTGTATGCGAGTTGGTGCTAAATCAACATTATATTGGTATTGCCTATAGAAGGCCTCAGCAAGATCATTCCAATCACGAATATTAACACTTTCAAGTTGATAATACCATTCCAATTAAGCTCCAGATAAACTCTCTTGGAAGAAATGAATCCATAGTTTCTTGTCAGCAGTATGTGGTTGAATCCTCCGGACATAGGACCTCAAGTGCAGTTTAGGACATGAAACACCATCATACACCACAAAAGCAGGAACCTTGAAGCCAATAGGTATAACCACTCCAGAAACTAAACTCAAATCTTCAAAATCAAGCCCAGAAGATTTTTGTAATTCCATAGCGTCCATTCTGTCTACTAACATCTTATACTTCTCCTCACTAGCAGGATCATGATAATAGTTCTCCTCAGAATCAGAATCTTCCACGGTACCATGGAGACTACCTCCTTCTTTCTCAGAATTTTCAGACTCAAAATCCTCAACCTCTTCTTTGGTCTTGACAGGACCTCTGAATCTTCTACCCAGGTTGATGAGGCCCCCTGATTTTCTAGTCTTCTTCTTCTTCTTAGTCAGAAGTGCCTTCAGCTCATCTTGTCCCTTGGACAAGTTCAGGATCAGTTCTTGGAATTGTGCATTCTGAGCCTGGAGATCCTTAACAGTTTGTTCGAGAGCCATTTCTGCTGAAATAAACAGCGAGAAGATAAGATACATGTTCATAATAAACTTGTGATGCAATGATATGGTATGTAGATGCATATGCAATGTTTTCAAGGACCGCATGATTTAAATTTGTGTAAACAACCAGAAGTGAAACTTTTATTAGTAAGCAATAAACTTATTTGCCTTTTGGGCTTACAATAAAATGAAATAAATACAAAGATGGGGTTTTAAGTCTCCCATGGACGTTTCCCCTTTGTATTGAGGTATGTGTTGAGATTCCGCTCTTCGTGAAGTTGTCTTGTTAGATCCATGATTCTTTCTTGACTAGCTTTGAAATGAGTCTCAAAAGTATCCCTTTGTTCCTTCAACTGGACCCAGGACCTCTGCAATTCTTCCATGTCAGTGGGCATGTCTGGATGAAGAATGATATAAGGAGTATCTCCTTCAGCTACAGGCTCCATGGTAACTGGCAGGATAGCAGGATATGGCATCATAAGAGTCTGAGCACGTACTCGTAGCCATCTAAGATAAGGTTCCATGGGTATGGAATACTTTGGTTCCAGAGTCTTGCTGTCAACCTTGTTCACTTTACCCCAAGCTCGTATGAACCTTTGAAGGTAACCTTGCAGATCGTTGTCGTAGTCGAACACAATACCCTGAATAAGCAAACTTACGTAGAGCTAAAGAATGATTGTAGGTAATGACCCCTCTTATGCCAAGGAGTGTCACATTAGGGAACTCTCCACAACGGTCGATGATAGTAACATTCTCCATAGATCGAGAGCACCAATGAATATCTTGGGAAAGTGACATAATCCTCTTGGACCACCTGAACCCTTGTTCATTCTTCATCACTGATCGAGGAAGGTGAGAAATAAACCACCTAGACAATAAAGGTATACAACACATTAGAGTTCCTTGTGCCTTCGTAGTACGGGTATGGAGAGAATGTAATATGCCTCCAAGTAATGTAGGCACTGGATTGCGAGTCAGAAATATGTTGATGGCGTGTATGTCTATGAACTGGTCTAGATTAGGGAACAACACTAAGCCATAGATCAATAGAGCTAAGATCTCCTCAAAAGCATCATAACTCATAGCCTTCAGGAACACTTGAGCTTTCTCCATCAATACCTTAGCAAGGATACCCTTAAATCCACTTCTTGTTTCTAGGACAATGTCTGATTTCTTCAGATGTAGGGCTGCAACAATGACTTCAGGTTTAGGCTCTTTTTCTAAGCCTGTGAAGAGTCTCTGATCAAGGATAGGTATACCCAATAGTTTGGAGAATTCTTCCATTGTAGGAACCAACTGATAGTCGAGGAATGTGAAGCAATGATGTTTAGGATCAAATAACTGAAACAGAACACTCATCATATCTTCATTGAACCCTGAAGTGACTAGATCCAATAGGTAACCATGCCTCTTGATGAATTGGGAGTTTTCAGAAACTTGAGAGACCAATTCCTTAAGCTTAGGAGGTATTCCTACAAAGTTGACCCGAATAGTATTCCTACGAGCATAAGCCATGACCTGCAACAAAGAACAAAGATAAATCCTTTGGTCCTTGAAATGGTTAGTGAAAATGCTATGCTTATGATGTCATGATGTCATGATGTTATGCTCTATCATAATTATGTGGCACACACAAACAAGTCACACAATAGCCCTAGGTTTGAAAGCTTGCATGAGGTTTAAAGGTAAGTACCCTCCCCTGAATTTTAGTTGGTTCATCCTGTCTTATAAAGTAACTAGGTTCTAAGGGATCTCAATATCATTGATCCTTCACAAGGGTGGTTGTTCAGTAGGCAACTTACTTGCCATCCAAAACCCTCCAAGTTAAGGATCTCAATGAGCGTAGTATCGAGTATCAACCAACTTCATTCTTCACCAAAGCCGGTTATCTCACTACTTTTCTAAAGGCCAAGATGGGATGACTAGGGTTCTAAAAGTCAGTTAGTGTATTGACGACATATGGCAGCCTCATATTATCCTCAACTTACTTAAGGAACATAAGCACCAACCAAGAAGTCACAGTAACTATGGCCACCAGATCAACCATATCAGTATACGCCGTACAGTTTCCTTGGTCTATTGCCATTTACCTAAGGTACACTAGATCCGGGTTATGATCTTTCACACATAAAGCCCAACAAATAATATAAAGCAAACAAGGCAAACAATTTAAGTGATCTAATTCCTAAGGGTACCCCTCTTTTATTAAATTCCCAGCAGAGTCACCAGTTCTGTAACACGGTGGGAGAACTGACTTTTAGTCATGTTGCGGATAGCAAGAGTCGCCATCGACTTTTATTTTTTCCAAGTTGAAAGGAAATAAAAGAAAATGAAAGACCTATTTTAAAAAGTCTTAGGTTCGGGGGGTAGGTTATATAAAGGGAAGGTGTTAGCACCCTTTATATCCATGGTTATCCATGGGCTCTTAGTTACTTAGCTCACTTAAATTGTTTTTGAAGAGTGTAGTGTGTGATTAGAAATTTTTCTAAGTACTTTGTAATGATCCTTGTATGGATGTATACAAAGCCTTGTTTTGAAAAATGTTTTGAAAGTGAGGTGTATAAAGTATTTTGAAATGTGAGCAAGCAACTAAGAGGTACCAAACCTAGATTAAGTCTTTCATGTTCTCGTATGTTCTTTCAATGGTAAGACTATCCCTATTATTAAGGAATAGGTAGTCATTACCTTGGATGTGTTAAGGGACAAGCGTAGGGTCATCGTATGGTCAATGAAGGCAACTTAAGGGATGTCTTTAGCAATTCGTAGGGACTATCATCATTTATTCAAAGGGACAAGATCATTATTCCGTAGGCAACCTCGAAGGGATTTGATCTTTTAAACTGTAGGGACTATGATGATTTATACTTGAAGGGACTTTGCTTAAGACATCCCTATATTCGAGGGACTTGATCATTTAGATAAGGCAACCAAGAGGAATACCCTAGGAAGTGCAAGATGGCGATCAAAGATCGACTTATGTGTGTGAGTGTTTTTTATTCAGATATCTGTCTTAAATTTAATTTTCTAAGTTCAATTATTTACAATTATGTTTTCACTCCCTAAATTACTAACCACGCAATTTAAATATTTACAGAATTTAAAAGACATAAATTAAAATGTAGAAATTAAAACTCCTACATTATTACATGGCTTTGGGGCAGTTACATGAAAAAGATGGCGAAAAATAAAACTGAAAATATTACAAGTTAAAACTTAAAATATTACAAGGGCGAAACAATTACAATGTATGAATAACATAAACATGAGCGAAAATAAGAAATAATAACAGGTTTGTTAAGGTTTGAGAAAATGTTTATGGTTTAGAGGAAATAACACGGTTAAAGTTTATAAGAAAGTTTTAAGGTTTACATGAAAAAATTCATAAAGAAAATATATAATCAGTTTTAGAGAAACAATTAAGGTTTGTATAAAAAATTTAAGGTTTTAGGAAAAAATCAGGGTTGAAGTTATAGGTTTGAAATTTTGAGTTTGTGGCGAAAACTTAGGGTTTATGAAAAAAAATTAGAGTAGTTAGTTATCTGCACAGATCTAAATATATGTATATAAATAATATGAATTAAAAAAAAAGGAACAACAACGTTGCTAACGCAAAAATTGTGATCATCGCAACTGGATTGGATCAATACGAGTGTCACACCCCATGCACATAAATATACGAACAGTGTATCGACACGATCCGATCCGAATAAAAACTAAAACAAAACTATATTATATATTATACTAACATTATATTATATATATATATATTATATATTATATATTATATTAATAAAATATTAATATTATATTATATTACATATAAAAGTTAGAAATGTGTTATATTATATATAATAAGTTAGAAACGTGTTATATTATATATCTACACAGTGGAGATGGAAAAGTTCTATATACTTATTAGTAACAAAAATATATCGATGAAACAATAGTCAGGCAGTGGATATTACCAAAACAAGAATGTATAATGCAACAATAGGAGTCACAAAACCTGTACTAACCGAAAATGGCTACGTCGGTAGAGGAAAAAAAATGAGAAAGAATATGAATGATCTGGATCCGCCGCTTCCCCTTTTTTGTTTTTTTTACCCCCCGCCTCTCTAACACAACAACACATTAGGTATATATAGGGACCAATTAGGATTAATGTAAATGGGCCTAAATATTTATTTTGGAGCCTAATAAAATATTAATATAAATAATTAAATAAAGTTTAATAAAAATAGTTAAAATTAAAATAAAAACTAATTAACCTATTTATTTATTCTAGACCTAATATAAGAATAAATAGACTCAAAAAAATAAAAGTCGGGCATCAAAATGCTCAAAAAAATAAAATGAACACGTCAAAATAATCAGCACGAAATAAATGACTCGGAAAAATACAGCGTTTGGTCGGATTTTAAAATAAAAATTATGACCGTTTAAGCTGATCAGACTGATCAATATATGACCAAAAATAGTCGTAAAAATATTTTTAGCATGTCAAATTAAACCACGTGAACCGCAGATTAATATTACCGACATTTTCAAACTTAAACTTGACATTTTTTTTGTTCACTGATTTTAGACACAGTTAAAAAATTAATTTGACCAGTCTATCTGTAAATTCCGAGAAATTATTCCGGCTAATATTAAGACAAAAAAATGTTATGCTATGAAGATGATGCAATATGAATGCGAAACAAAAAGTCGGTTAGAGTTAAAAACCGAGGGCAAATTTTGGGGTGCAATAGCTATTAGTATCATAAAATAATTTTTTATGAAGAGAGTGTAAGATGTCTCCAAGTAATGTAGGCACTGGATTATGAGCCAAAAATATGTTGATGGCGTGTACGTCTATGAACTGGTATGGATTAGGGAACAACACTAAGCCATATATTAATAAGCTAAGATCTCCTCAAAAGCATCATAGCTCATAGCATCCAAGAATATCTGAGCTTTCTCCATCAATACCTTAGCAAGAATACCCTTAACTCCACTTCTTGTTTCTAGAACAATGTCTGATTTCTTCAAATGTAGGGCTGCAGCAATGACTTCAGGTTTAGGCTCTTTCTCTAAGCCTGTGAAAGGTCTCTGATTGAGGATAGCTATACCCAACAGTTTGGAGAACTCCTCCATTGTAGGAACCAACTGATAGTCGGGGAATGTGAAACAGTGATGTTTAGGGTCAAAGAACTGAAACATGACACTCATCATGTCTTCATCAAATCCTGAGGTAACTAAGTCAAGTAGGTGACCATGCTTCTTGATGAACTAGGATCTTTCAAAAACTTGAGAGACCAATTCCTTAAGCTTAGGAGGTATCCCTACAAAGTTGATCCGAATAGTATTCCTATGAACAGAAGCCATGACCTGCAACAAAGAACAAAGATAAATCCTTTGGTCCTTGAAATGGTTAGTGAAAATGATATGCCTATGATGCATTGATGTCATGATGTTATGCTCAATCACAAACATGTGGAACACACAAACAAGTCACACAATAGCCCTAGGTTTGAAGGCTTGCATGAGGTTTAAAGGTAAGTCCCCTCCCTTGCAGTTTAGATGGTTCATCCTGTCCTATAAAAGTAACTGGGTTCTAAGGGATCTCAATATCATTGATCCTTCACAAGGGTGGTTGTTCAGTAGGCTACTTACTTGCCAACCAAAACCCTCCAAGTTAAGGATCTCAATGAGCGTAGTATCGAGTATCAACCAACTTCAATCTTCACCAAAGCCGGTTATCTCACTACTTTTCTAAAGGCCAAGATGGGATGACTAGGGTTCTAAAAGTCAGTTAGTGTATTGACAACATATGGCAACCTCATATTATCCTCAACTTACTTAAGGAACATAAGCACACACCAAGAAGTCACAATAACTATGGCCACCAGATCAACCATATAGGTATACGCCGTACAGTTTCCTTGGTCTATTGCCATTTACCTAAGGTACATTAGATCCGGGTTAGGATCTTTCACACATAAGAGCCCCAACAAGTAAAGTAAAGCAAACAAAGCAAACAAATTTAAAGTGATCTAATTCCTAAGGGTACCCCTCTTTTATTAGTCCCCAGCAGAGTTGCCAGTTCTGTAACACGGTGGGAGAACTGACTTTTAGTCATGTTGCAGATAGCAAGAGTCACCACCGACTTTTATTTTATCCAAGTGGAAAGGACATAAAAGAACAGGAAAAACCTATTTTAAAAGACTTGAGTTCGGGGGGTAGGTTATATAAAGGGAAGGTGTTAGCACCCTTTATATCCATGGTTATCCATGGCCTCTTAGTTACTTGCTCACTTCTTAAAATTACTTTTTACACCTCACTTTCAAAACATTTTTCAAAGCAAGACTTTGTATACATCCATACGAGGATCATTACAAAGTACTTAGAAAATTTCTAATCACACACTACACTTTCCAAAAACAATTTAAGTGAGCTAAGTAACTAAGAGCCCATGGATAACCATGGATATAAAGGGTGCTAACACCTTCCCTTTATATAACCTACCCCCCGAACTCAAGTCTTTTAAAATAGGTCTTTCCTGTTCTTTTATGTCCTTTCCACTTGGATAAAATAAAAGTCGGTGGCGACTCTTGCTATCCGCAACATGACTAAAAGTCAGTTCTCCCACCGTGTTACAAAAATTCCTAGAAAAATTCTAAAAACATTTGTAGCAGCCAGGTTTCGAACCCTTGCTCTCTCAATTGCTTGACAAGCTATCAACCACCACACCATTTCACACTTATTTATATATCTTACACAATAAATGGAATAAAATTGTGTCTTTCTCCACTCAAACCAAAGAGAATAATCATCAACATAGATTTGCCCAGAATTATTTCACACCTGTAACCATATTCATCAACAGAATAATTTCAAACACCTCAAAGAAAAACAGATGAAAAACACAAAACTGTTATGAAATTAATCATCTTTAGAAAATCACCAACAACTTTAGAAAATTAATCATATTTAGAAAAACATCAAACATGTGAAAATCATCAACAACATGCATGTGAAAATCACCAACAACTCAAATTCGAAACTGTAATTTGAAACTGTTACAAAATTGAAATTCAAAATTGAAATCCCAAACTAGTGTTATGGTTAATTGGGGATTCGAATCGTTACTACATAAACATAATGGAGTTTCGAACATTATCGGTTATGAAATCCCAAACTGGTGTTAGGGTTAATTGGATTTTCGAGTCGTTACCGTGGGTTGATTAGTGAATGATGAAATTTTAAGAAATTTGATGAAATTTTAAGAAATTTGTTTAGGGTTGTTCTAGGTTGAAGAAATTTGATGAAATTGTTGTTGAAGAAGAAGAACAAGGGGATGTTGTTGAAGAAGAAGAACAAGGGGAAGAACAAAAGCGAACAAAATATTATTAATTTTAATGATTTTTTTGTATTGTATATTTTTCCTACTTAAGTTCTGGTGGCATCACTTGCTGCAATGTGTTAAACATACACGCATATGAATTAACTGGACAATTATCTGGTGGCATCTTCTTCTATATGAGGATAGACAGGTTCTAATGAATAAACTTTAGATATTATTTTGTATTTGTAGTGTGTTTAAATTCCTTTGTATTGTTTACTGAAATGAAAATGTACTTTCACAGCTTGTTGAAAACGTTTCTATCTGATTAATCAAAATTGTTGATCGAGTTTCTCCTTTCTCAGAAATGTTGGATGAGCTTTGTAAGCATGGATTGATTCAATAGGTCACACATCTTTTAAGTATAAATGTTCTAGCTAGCCTATCCCAATTAATTTATAATGTAAGCAATTTTTTCTATGATATTTCACTTGCTGCAATATGTTAAACATACACGCATATGAACTAATTGAACAATGCACATAACAAAATTATATTTGATTGTTTTCTAAGACTTTATGAATTTATACAATAAAGCCAAATCATTGTGTTGTAAATACAAATAAGTGTGAAGTGGTGTAGTGGTTTGATATGATTTGTAGCAACCAAGTGAACCTGAGTTCGAATCCTAGGTTTCACATACCCTGTAAAAAAATTAGCACCGTTTGGGAAAATTGGATGAAAAGGACTAACGTGGTCCTTTTTGAACAATTAAAGGATCACTTTGAAACTTTTTAAAGATAAGGGACCAAATTGGACCCCGAGGTAATTGTGCAAGGTAACATTCTTTTTCTCCTTCATTTAGCCGGCTTCTGAAGTAATTTTCCATGATTTTTTTCATTATACGCCCACATAATATAAGTTGGCTCCAAGATTCCATAAATACTTGATTTATTCAACTTTATACAAAGACGGTGTATGTACCTAAATGGTCAAATAAAATGAATCAATTAAGGGATAACATACAAAAAATGATAATGTTAATGACATGTATATTCTACAATATACTTACGTGCACCAAAATTGCAAAATACATACGTCAAGACCTTAAATCCTGCGAGAAAATTCTTTACATCTTCAGGACCGTAATATATTATGTCCAAATGCGGGCAATTTTCTAACAGGAGAGGTTGCGATAAATTTGTTGTTGCAATGAAGATGTATAAATTGATTATTTCATTTTGACTAGGGTCCAATAATCCATCACGGTTATCCACATGGTGGAGGGGTTGTATTACTTCCTCTTGTAGAAGCACGATTTACAACACTTCTACTTGGAGTTTGATGATCATCATCATCAACGCAACGATTATCTTCATTTGTTCATTGTTCGAGGTTTTCACTTAATTTCTACATCATAACATTGAATTATAACATAAATAAATAAAAAAAGCACAATATATATCATACATATCAAGTAAAGCACATACCGAATATAACTCTAGTAACTTTTCCATATCTTTTTCCCTTTTTTCCCTCTCCTCTTCAAACATCCTTCGTTGTTCTTCCAATTACCTCAACATTTTCAATATTTTGTCGTTGAGCTTTCAATTCAGGGGTTTCGGTGTTTCTCCTTTGAGACTCTAAGTATGACCTCAAGCCAACACCTTCTCCAACACCATGGACACAACCTCCATGCTCACCTATTCTGATAGCTTCCATTAATATGTCATGTCATGCTTCCAAAACAAATATGCCTTCACGGGCCGCCACAACCAAATTATCCTACACAACATGAGCAACTTACATAAGCAAACACATTTAAATAACATAAGCAAAACAAAATGTATACTTACAATTTTCTCAGCAACTACCCTTGAAGCCTCAAAGGTGTACTCTCCATTAGGTCTTACTCGAGCCCTCTTCCATTTCTCGTGTCTTGATGATAGAGATGGAATGTCACCATCTCCCATTTGTTGTTGTTTTCAAGCATCATATTCTTCTCAAGTTTCCTGTAAACCCCATGAGACAATCTATGGGGGTACATTTATTTCGCCTTATTTTGAACCCCTGCTTCGCTTTTAGCCTGTTATTAACAAAGTGGTTAATGTGTATGATTAGTATCTATAACTCATTATCATAACATTATCAATTAAATAAGACTATTTCTAACTCTGAATTCCTCAGAACGATGTTTCTTCGTAAACATATGCCACACCTTCCTTGATTTAAAACTATACCGAATCCATGGATGTTCAAGACCGCTCTTAGGCCTCGTAATGTAGTCAGCCATGAGCTGTGACTTAAAACCCCTCCAACAAACACTGGCATATGATATCCACTTATTTTTCAATTTTGAGTTATTGATAATCTTAAAATTAAACTATATTTAAATCAATACATAAGTATGAATCAGAAACTATAGGTAGTGAATTAGAAACTATAAAGTATGAATTAGAAACTATGTAATACCTTAATGTCTGTCCATATGCTATCTTTGACATTATCATCCACTTCTCTCCATTCATTTATCAATATACTGACCTTGCTATGTGCAAGGAAAGAAACATAACTCTTAAAAGTAGAGTCATGTGGAAAATCCACTACTCTATACAACGAATCAAACTCAATCGGAATTATCACACCAAATGAGTTGCAAACTGATATTAATTGGGGCATCATTGTGGCACCTTTCTGTGATCTTTTCATTTGAGTTATATTCGCAGAATACTCAATCGTTTGAGTATCTTTGCTGCTTCTTGTTAAAGAACTCGACAAGGTTTACATCTATGATAAAAAATAACAAAAACAACATGAACAACATGAATAACAAGAACATAAACAACAACAAAATGAACAACAATGGAAAATGAGTTTACTATAGATGCATGGGGATAATATTTTATGTACCCTAAACGTGATCACTAAGTTAATGATGTTGGTGTTGGTGTTGGTGTTGTTGTTGTCTTCATTCCTTGCGATAACAACATTGTTGTTGTTATCTTCCTTCTCGATGGTGACAATGATAATGACGATGTTGGTTGGTGCATAATCTTCCTTCGGTAACGATCGTGACGATGATGAAGAAAATGACAACAACACAGTGAATAATGGACACCGATGATGCAATATTTGGTTGAAATTGATTATTGTTCCCAATATATAACGTTAGGTTTAGGGTTAAAATCTTCTATCATTTTGTCTAGTTTCTATTTTCAATGGAAAAAGGATACTGAAGAGACAAGTAAACTAGCTAGGAGTATATTGTAAAGCTACTACGACAGTCTATACAATCAGCTGTTATGATACAAAAAATATTGAAATTATACTACGACGGTCATTATTACAAGTCGTCATGATATATTCCTTTCATAATGAAATTTCATAATGAAGCGCCAAATTCATATTTAGAATAAGAAATTAAAAAATCATACTAAATATATCACAACGATGGAAAAAACAATTGTAGTCATAACCTTTAAGTTTTTTTTATTTAAAAGTAAATAAAAAAATAAAAGACACGCCTTAACATAAAAGGAATAATATATATGATGGCGTTGAGGTTCGAACCCATGAAAGCTTGATGGTATCACTACGGTTGGCTTATCATCTGTTGTTATATACAAATAATTTTAAATCAAAAAACAAATATAATAAAGTAGCATCATATTTTAGATATGTCACAACGCTGTAGGGATGAACCGTGGTGAGCCTGGCTTCGTTGTTTAAGCGTTTTGCAATAATGAATATTAGAGTCTTGGAAGCAACCTGTTTTACCTTTTTTATCTTCTTACATTCTCTTCAATTTGGGTTCAACAGGGGTTGTTTCTATAATTTCCAACTCTGCAAAAAATGTTTTTCACTGCTATCACCAGTTACAACTTTCTAGTAACCGGTTACAGGCTCTTGCAACTCATTTATTTAGTAAAAAATGACATCTCGGCTGATCACAATCTTTATGTTTGTTGTATCATGCAACTTGTACTCATCTGTAAAGTCATACCCTGCAAGTATCATCAATTCTCCCTTATTATCCAGCTTTTTTCTAAGTTGCTCTGTAACATGCCGATACGCTACGAAACTAAAAACTCTTAAGTGATTCAGATTCAATTTAAAACCAGACCATGTTTCCATTGGCTTTATCTTCTCAAGTTTTTTTGTTGGAGACTTATTCAAAAAATATGCATGATTCTCACCATGTTCATAATCAATCGATTCTTTCTTTCGACAACACAAATTTACTATGATGTATAAGGTGGTACTACCTCATGTATTATCCTTGCTTTATCATAAAACCTCTCAAAGTCATCTGAGACATATTCTCCTCCACCATCTATTTTGTTCATTTTAAGCTTATGACTGCTTTACCTCTCAACCATGGACTTGAACTTTTTAAACACTTTGAATACCTCATATTTTCTCTTGATTATGTATGTCCATAGCTTTTTAATATAATCATCAATGAACGTGACAAAATATATATTTCCACCAATTAAGTTAACTTGCATCGATCCACACACATCATAATACACCACCTCAAGGTGATGCTTGGTTATACAACTTGCATCCTTAATGAATTTACCCTTATGTTTCTTTTCTTGCACACATTCTTCACAAATTTCATCTGGTATGTTAATCAATGACAACCTCATTACCATCCAGTTCTTTTGCAAGGCATTGAGATCTCTATAGTTAAGATGCCCAATCATATAGTTTCATATCCATCTTGCTTTTGTCTATCCTTCTCGTTTCACCTTTAAAGTTGCCATGACCACCATTTTCGTTGCAACCACTCTCACTCTTTTGAAAAGTTGAATTCTTGGAACTTTGAGATTCTCTACCGCCAAAATCATGAAAATTTCCTTTACTCTTCATGGGCCATTTTCCTTTCGATCTCTTGTCCTTCTCGTTGAAACGAGTTTGAAAAGTGATTTCTGCCTTTTCCTTATCATAATTTCTATCCTCCATTCTTTTCTCATGTTCCTCAAGAGAGCTTTGTGTCGCTCCCACCAAATGACACATAAAGGCCAAGAGGGGTACAGACGCGAACGGTCGGCGAAAGGGAACAATGAGAACACACAGCAGTGAACTCACTGGAAAAGAAAAGAGTTTCCAGCTAGGCATTTTTATCCCGGAGGAAAGGTAATGCTGCATAAACCTAGAAAGATACGGATAAGACGGTTGCGAACCAGAGAGACTGAGAAAGGGGGTTGGTTACAACCTGGGAAGGTATTAGCACCCAGATTGTCCGTCGTACTCGACGGGATCCACGCTTAAAAGATTTGTGTTTTAAAGGGGTAGTGTCAGTGCAATCTGTGTATAAAGAGAGCTGGAAAAGGTGTACAGGTGTCAGTGTAAAAGAAGTGCAAAGTGTGATATATACAGTGTCAGTGTAAGGATGAGAGTATGCTCAAGATCATGAGGCTTAAAAGAATTAAACTGAAAGGAGGGGGAATATACAGAGACTTTTGTTCGATAACTGTTAAGTTATGCCTACGTATCCTCTCGTGCAATGAGGAAGTCAGAACACCGTAGTTTGACCCAAAGAGACTGAAAGATGAATTGACTTGTGAACTGCTTGCTTGTCAATGCTCAAGTGTATGACCTGTCTGGCTCAGGTGCAAACTGTCTTGCATTAGACGGAAGAAGCGAGTTCTCGTTTATGAGTGAAGGTGATGAGAAAAGAATCCCGAAGGAGACGATTATTGTTTGTTTTTGTGTTTTCAATCTTTTATTGCTTTTGAAAGTTTGTCATAAGTTAATGAGCTTAAGCCTAAACCAATGGGTTAGTAAACTCATCACATCTTCCCTCTGATTAGGGGTAATGAGAATACCTTAAGTGTGAAGTCAGCTTCTCACACTTGAACACCTTTGGTGTAGGGTTAAGATCAATAACCTATTTGTTATTATTTAGATGTTTTTGTTGTTTTTGTCTAGTGTCGAGTAATGAGATTAATCCATAATCAGGGATTAAACAGACTCATTACACCATCCTAATAGAAGGATAATAGATGAGAATGTTTAAGCTGAGGAAAGCTCCTCAACTTAATCCATGATTAGGGATTAAACTCATGACAAAACAAAGCCTTTATTAAGTGGATTTTATTTAATGGTAAGATGATGAAGTGGATTTTATGATTTGTAAGACAACTTGAGGGGGACTTGTCCATTAACACTAGGGTTAGTCCTTCTTAACCAATTAAGGAAGAATTAGAACCCTAATGCAAGGCCCAAGTTACAAGCTTGATGTCTTGATGGTTATTATGTGAATTGATTAAAGGATTTAAACAACATTAAGGGTTTAACACTTAGGATTAAAGTTATACACTCCATCCTAATAGAAGGATGCAGGCATAAGCTTAATCACAAAGCCTTAAAGCCTTTTGGGTTTAGTCCCTGATTATGAGATGAGAAGAGAAGACTCAATGAGACACAAAGGTAAAACTAAGTGGGAGACTAATCAAAACCCTAATCATTGTCATGCTTGGTTGTTCCTAGGGTTTGTGAGGTTTACAAGAGAAGTCTTCAATGGAACCACCAGGAAGCAGATGAAAGGATCAGGAGAAGCAAAGTAACTTGCTTCATTTAAGAAGTCAAGTCACTTGAAGAAAGAAAGTGAGAAGAATAAGAATGAGCAAGCTCAATCTCAAACACATAACAAAATGCAGCAAGGATGCATGAAAGAGATGAAAAGAGAATGTGAGAAGTGAAGGCAAATTCACTTCCCAAAGTAACTTACCACCTGAAAAGTTAGTGAATGGAATGCAATGCAATGCAAAATGGAATGAAATGGCATGATGCAAACCAAAACCAGAAGCATATATGAGATGATAGTGATGCTATGCAATGATGCAAACATGAATCAAGACATGGGGATGATCACATGAATCAAATGAATGCCAATGGGGGCAAGTTAGAATCATGAACACACATGAAAAGTTATGAGATGCAAATGACATACAACATGGCAAATGCAAGATGCAATGATCAAACATGCTTTCAATATGTCTTAAGATGTCAAATGAACCAAATGGATGCACAAAATACTATGGCAAGTCATGTCATGCAAGCAAATGCAAGATGGGTGCATATGGAAGCCCAAATTAGGGTTTTTGATCAAAGCATCAAACACAAATCAAAATCAGAAGTAAACATCAATACAAAAAATTGAAAATGCACTCAAAGGATCCCTAAACCTATACTAACTCACTTCCCAAAGGAAAAGTTCCAACTCTTAACCTAATTCAAGTTATGATTTTCCTAAAATTCCTTGGGTTTTAGGGTTCCTTAACAAGAAAAATGTCAAACAAATGGAAAATGAAAGATCAAATCATGCCCATTTAATCTCACAAACTACATGCTAAACACAATGCAATGCAAAAAGAATCAAGGTCCAACCCTCAATGGTTAGGCAGAAATGATTTTTGGAAGTTTGGATCAAAATAATACTTTAAAAATGAATTAATTCCATGGAAAATTATCAAAATGCATCAAGATCAAAAAAGAAATTTGGTTTGAGGGTTGGACAATGTTTCTAAATGGTTTTAAATGTTTCATGAATTTTTTGGTGATTTTTAAATACCTAAAAGCATTTTTAATTAATTAATTCTCATTAATTAATTAAAAATAAACTTTTAAATATTTAAAAATATTTTTAAAATGCAAAAAATAAAAAATAAAAATGTTTTTGGTTTCTGAAATTTAATAAAAGCTTGTATAAAAAATTTCAGAATTTTTAAAAAGGTTTTGCTATTTTTAATAAAATGTACAAATTAAATGAAATAATATGAAAAATAAAATGAATTTAAAGCTGAAAAAGAAAAGTAATCCAATCTGATGGTCCAGATTCAAACATGCACGCGCTCGAATTGACCTGGCGCCATATCCAATGGCTGACATTCAAACTTGGCTAATTAAGTGATTAAGCCCTAATCTTGCCCTAATGACTTTCAGATGACCGGAACAGTGGTTCCGGTCATCTTCTCCGGCGAGTCAAAAATGCTAAACCACTCTATACGCAATGAAAATGAAAACTAACTATCCAGAACTCATCCCCATTCAAAAACGAATCAAACCCCTCACTCAAACATCATTTATCATTCATAAACAGAGAGAATCGAATCAAACAATTTTTAGGGCAAAAATTTCAGACACAGCATACATCCTGGTTTCTCAACCATTTTCAAAAGTAAGCACATATTCATGATCAGGGGAATGTATAGAAGCTATTTAGAACTTAAAATCATGCTTCTGGAAAAAAAGTTCACGAAGCTACCTGAGTTTGAAGCTTTTCAGTTTGCAACTTTCTGACCTCTTCTCTTTGTGCAATCCACTCCTTTTAGGCTCCTGATGAAGTCTTGATGCTTAGAAAGGGTTTGTGATGGCTGGTTTGAGAGTTTGCAGCAGTTCTGTTCAAGTTCAGGTGAGGATCGTGTTTGTGATTCTTTGAGTTTCAGGCTGTTTTGAAGGGTGCTTTGTGTTCAGTGAAGCATGGTGAGAAGGTTTATGAAGTTTGTTTGAGTGTTTGTGGCCTGTGGAATGAGTTTCGAATGCTTTTGCAAGTGAGGGTGAAAATGTGAATGTTGTTGTGTGGCTGGTTTCAGGCTTGCTTGTGCTTATGTTTGGCTTGCCTTTGATTTGTATAAACAAATGCTATTGGTCAGATGACATGACATGTGCTTTTTTGATTGGTATGGGTGCTTTTGCAAAAATGTCAACTTTGTGTAAGAAGGGCATGGGCAACTTGCTAGCCTAGTACAAGAGGCATGTCCTGCGTAGCATGAGGTGAGGAAAAGCCTAGGACTGATCAGCCAACTAGCCAGCAAGTGGATGAGAAGCCATGATGGATTTTGCAACTTGGTTCACTTTGGTTCTTTATGAAAAATCTTGTTCCACAAACCCTAAAAATGTGTAATTCTTTGGTCCATTCTGAACTTTAGGTGTCACATGATCATGTTATGTGGATTAGAAGTGAATTTGATAGCTTTTGAACACTTGATCAAGTCATTTTGCAAAATGCCTCTTTGGTAGAAACTTTGAAATTTTGTGATTTTAGCCAACTTTGACAAGCCATAACTTTTGATCAAAAATGAATTAGGTCATGTTCTTGTACTTTTTGAAAAGGGAATGATCTATTCTACAACTTTCATGACCAAAGTTTTTCCATTTGAAGCTTTTTTGAATCAAAAAGTAAGGGTTGAAAAGTTGCCTAAAATGACAAATTCATTAAAAGTCAAACTTGCCCAAAAAGTCAACTTTGCAAAAGACTTGAAATTCTTCAATTTTGTGAACTTCCAACTTCTTCCATGATCAAATAAAGATCATATACATTCAAAATGATGAAGAACACCCTTTGGTTGGGTCATTGGGAGCCTCAGATGCCCTGATTTTGCACTGACTTGCTTGAAAAGTCAACTCTTGATCAGATGACTTCCCCATGGAATTTCTTCATGAAAATTGATATGCATACTTCCTATACCATACAGAGACCAATAGAAACAAGAATGACCAAAAAATTTGGAGTTATGGCCTCTGAAACCAAAACCCTAATTTCAGGTCATCTGTGCAGTCAAGCCTGGCTCTGCTTCCATACCAATCTCAGTTCTTGTGATTCTTTGACATTCTTGACTTTGAGGGAGTATAATATGATACTTGAACACACATAGACCTCTTTGAAGTGATTGATGGCCTTTGGAATGGCTCAAGAGGCTCCTGGATTGCTCAGATCACAAACCCTAGATGCAGATGACTTAGGACCAATGCAGTGAATCAAAAATGTGATATGAGATGGTGTGATTGAGTTTATGCATATGAAATGATCACAAGCCATGGTGTGAATGGGTGAGGGAAAATTTGGGGTGTTTACAGCTGCCCCTATTCAAACATGAGTTAGCTGTGCAGGATGTAAGCAACGGCTTATCAGGCAAACACGATAACTTGTGGTTGAATACCAAAGACAGTCCAAAATTTGCACTCACAGAATGAAGAAGAAAAGGGATATAGATTGCAAAAGAAAATAAAGTATATTGTAAAGTGTGGGCGACGGAGGACGACCATCGAGCAGAGGACGACTGCTGGGTAAAGAGCAACTACGGGGACGGCCGATATGCTGGAAAAAGTGCGGGAAATGAAGCAATGACGGGGACGGCCGACATGCTGGGGATAAAAAGAATTATGATGGGGACGGATATCAAGATAAAGCTGCAAGATTCTTTGGGGATTAATGGAAAGTGATGGGGACGGCCATTAGATTCACAAAGTAAAGTAACCAACGATGGGGACGGCCATCAGGCTAAACTGAAAGGAAAAGGGACCACGACGGGGACGGCCGTCGGGTTAAAGAATAAAGGAAATAAACAGATGATGAGGTACGGTCATCAAAGGTGAAGGACGATCACCTAGCAGGGGATGGCTGCTCTGTTGGGTTAAGATGAGGGATGGTCATCTAAGGTGGAGGACGACCACCTGGCAGGGTACGGCTGCCGAAAATATCGCGACATAGGACGAATGCCGGATAAAAGGTCAACGATGGGGACGGCCATCGGACGAGCATGACGGAGGACGACCATCAAGAGGTGGAGGACGACCACCTAGCAGGGGACGGCTGCTCTCGAAGTTTATCATGACATAGGACGAATGTTAGATAACCAGAAATCAACAATGGGGACGGCCATTGGATGAAATGATGAAGGACGATCATCAAGAGGTGGAGGACGACCACCTAGCAGGGGACGGCTGCTAAATATCATGACATAGGACGAATGTCGGATAGAAAATCAACGATGGGGACGGCCATCGGATGAGCATGACGGATGACGACCATCAAGAGGTGGAGGACGACCACCTAGCAGGGTACGACTGCTCTCAGGGTTTATCATGACACAGGACGAATGCCAGATAAAAAGAAAAAATGCTTTGGTAGCGATCTACTGGGGAATAGTAAACACGGCCGAGTGTTTATATCCAAGAAATAAAGTATAAGTGTTTAGATGTTTGTGTATGGATTAAAGATGCGGACGAGCATCCCTAAGACTACGATACGGACGAGTATCGGGTAGAAACAAAAACTGACACGTGTTCCGAGATGATGATACGGACGAGTATCAACTGGTTAACAGAGAACACGGACGAGTGTTGAATCTGCGGGGATATATAAATGGTGTATACAAGATACAGACGAGTATCTGTATGGGTGACATAAGTATGAGTGGTGTGTAGATGAGTGTTTAACCTGCTGGGGAAGAGTGACACGGGCGAGTGTCAAAAGGAGAAGAGTATAGTATAAACGAGTATTTGATATACATAGTGTTTATGTTACTGCACTGGGGAGAATGACACGGACGGATGTCAAGGAAATGTATAAGTATATGTGAGTGCAAAGAGGATGTCTTTGGCTTTCTGCTAGGGATATGACACGGACGGGTGTCAAAAAGTAATCTGTAATACGAGTGGTACTGTTTGCACAGAGTGCTCAGGCGACTTTACTGGGGAATGATGACACGGATGGGTGTCTAAAGGAGTATATACTGGTGTTTGGGAATGTAAGGCAACTGTGTTTGCTGGGGAATCTCCGCTGGGGATTTTGGGGGGAGTTTTATGTATGTTGATGGATTGTCATTATTCACAAGTGTTTGATTTAAATCATGGCTTATGATTATGCAATACGTTTGCTTTTTGCCATAATGCTCCGTATTAGACGGAATGCTACGCTTTGTGGGTGAATATGATGCAAATGCCATGATTATGCAAAGATACCAAACTGGGACTCGGATCCCGTTGCTGTGAAGATTTCAGGTCGATCTGTTTGAAATGGACATCCCAGCTGGGGGTGAGATCATTGGTAGATCTGATGAGATGATATCTGCTTGGGGATACAGGTCACTGATAGACCTGTCTCAAATAATGAGGGGCCCAACTGGGAGTTTGTAGAAGCTTTCGTCACTCTGTTGTATTCCCTTCACGCGTTGCTCTTCTGAATAGAGACTGGAGCCTTGTGGGGAGATGGTCCCTTGACTTTTGTACTTGGCTGAGGAGGAAATGGCAACTCGGCTGGGGAGAAAGAGAGGTCACTGAAAGACCTCCCTAGAGATTCTGTTGAGGAGGGTTCTTGACTTAACCGGGGATATGGGTGCCTTCTGGTACTGCCCTGTTGGAGAAGTGATGCCTGGAAACTCTGATAGGGAGAAGCAACAAGTGGTAATTCGGCCGGGGAGAAAACACCTTGAGTGTTTAAGACTGAGTGTTGATTTGCCGGCTTGCTGGAGTGAAGCTTTCATGCCCCAAGTTGCGTTCGGATACCTGCGATCCTGCAAAGATATAGAAACACACAAGTAATCCCGAGGTATCCCTTACCGGATTCCGTCATAGGAGTTTAAACACTTCTGAGAATAAGTATATTTCCTGCAAGCATGTGATTTTTATTACATATTTTTTTGAAGATAAGCATCTGTATTTATGCAATCAGTTTTTTAGAGACATCAGACATTTTTTGCAAAAATAAAAAATGTACAAGACGAAACATGACTGAAATTTGGTTTTATTAATTCGTGTGCCCTGAATTGGCAATATACAGTCAAAGAAACACATCCCCTGAAATGAGGAGATTGTTACAAATTGAGAAACAAAATGCTAGCAATGTTGACGACGCTTCGAGGAGCCTCCCTTTTTGCTATGACTCGTATGACTTTTGACTTTCTTCTCGTCTTGCTTTCTGAAGAAGGCTGATTCTGATTGAAGCTTGATCCTTTCGAAGCTTACCAAGTTATGAACGATACAGACGAATTCAGAATGCAGTTGTTCGCCTATTCCCTTATTTTGCCTGGATCGCCCTTTCGGGTTTTCAATCCATCGGGATACCCATTTTTGCCTGAGTTGTCCAATGCTGCTTTTCAACTCAGCGGGTGTACATTTTTGTTTATTTTTCCCTTATTTTTGCCCGAGTCTTTTATTCTATTTTTGACTCGCCGGGATGCCCTATTTTTGCCTGGACTCACATTCTGTTTTTATGTCCAGCGGGTCATTTTTATGCGAAGCATTTTTTAACTACATCTGAATTCACAGGGGACGGGAAGTCTTCACCATCCATAGTGCTGAGCATCAGTGCTCCACCAGAGAAAACTTTCTTTACTACGAATGGTCCTTCATAATTTGGAGTCCATTTGCCCCTGTGGTCTGTATGAGGAGGGAGGATTCTCTTCAGCACAAGATCTCCTACTTGGTACTCTCGGTGCCTGACTTTCTGATCGAAGGCTCTCTTCATTCTTTTCTGATACAACTGCCCATGACAGATTGCAGCCAATCTTTTCTCTTCAATCAGACTCTGTTGTTCGTATCGGGACCTGACCCATTCTGCTTCGTTCAGCTTAACATCCATTAGTACCCGTAGAGAGGGTAATTCAACTTCAACAGGTAGGACTGCTTCCATACCATACACAAGTTGATACGGTGTTGCCCCAGTGGATGTCCTGATTGACGTGCGGTACCCATGCAAGGCAAACGGTAGCATTTCATGCCAGTCTTTATAGGTGACTACCATCTTCTGCACAATCTTCTTGATATTCTTATTTGCTGCCTCAACAGCGCCATTCATCTTTGGCCTGTAAGGAGAAGAATTGTGATGTTGAATTTTGAAGTCCCGGCACAGTTCTGCCATCATTTTGTTGTTCAAGTTGGAACCATTATCAGTAATGATTCGCTCGGGAACTCCGTATCGACAGATGATATCTCTCTTCAGAAATCTGGCTACCACTTGTCTTGTAACATTTGCATAGGATGCTGCTTCGACCCACTTGGTGAAATAGTCAATGGCAACCAGGATGAATCTGTGGCCATTCGAAGCAGTTGGCTCAATCTTTCCAATCATGTCAATGCCCCACATAGCAAAGGGCCAGGGTGAAGACATCACATTCAAAGGATTGGGAGGCACATGCACCTTATCCGCATAAATCTGGCATTTATGGCATTTTCTGGCGTAGGCACAACAGTCAGCATCCATTGTGATCCAGTAATAACCTGATCTTAGCAACTTTTTAGCCATGGCATGTCCTCCAGCATGGGTACCAAAGGATCCATCGTGCACTTCATGCATCAACAAGTCCGCTTCTGTTCTATCAACGCATCTGAGAAGTACCATATCAAAATTTCTCTTATACAGGGAGCCACCAGTGTTCAGGAAGAAACTACCAGCAAGCCTTCTCAAAGTCTTCTTATCATTGGAAGATGCCCCAGGTGGGTATGTTTGGTCCTCCAAGAAGCACTTAATGTCGTGGAACCAAGGCTTATCATCTTTGACAACTTCTGCTACGAACACATATGCTGGTCTGTCAAGTCTGGATACTGAGATCTGAGGTACAAAGTTGGAAGCTTGAACTTTGATCATTGATGAAATGGTAGCCAGAGCATCTGCAAACTGATTCTCGTCCCGAGGGATATACTCAAGCTTGACTGTTGTAAAGAAAGTCAATAACCTCCTTGTATAATCCCTGTAAGGTATCAGATGATCCTGGTGGGTGTACCATTTGCCGTTGGTTTGATTAACTACCAGAGCTGAATCTCCGAATACAATCAATGTCTTGATCCTGAGGTCAATGGCTTCCTCAAGACCCATAATGCAAGCTTCGTATTCAGCTTCGTTGTTAGTGCAGTTGAAAGTGAGTTTTGCCGATAAAGGCATGTGGACTCCCTTAGGCGTAATGAGTACTGCACCAACACCACGACCATTCATATTAACAGCCCCGTCAAACATCATAGTCCATTCTTCTTCCGGGTCAGGCCCTTCAGTGTGAACAGGTTCTTCATGATCTTTTGCTTTTATGAACATGATGTCTTCATCAGGGAAGTCAAACCTCATAGGCTGGTAATCATCAATAGGTTGCTCAGCAAGATATTCAGACAATACACTGCCCTTGATGGCTTTCTGAGAAGTGTACTGGATGTCATATTCTGTGAGGATCATTTGCCATCTTGCAACCCGTCCGGTAAGAGCTGGCTTCTCAAATATGTACTTAACGGGGTCCATCTTTGAGATCAACAAAGTAGTGTGGGTCAACATATACTGTCTCAGTCGGCGAGCAGCCCACGCTAAAGCACAACAAGTTTTCTCGAGCAGTGAATAACGTTGTTCACAGTCGGTAAACTTTTTGCTTAGGTAGTATATTGCATACTCTTTTCGACCAGACTCGTCATGCTGGCCCAGCACACACCCCATTGACTCTTCTAATACTGTCAAGTACATTATCAGAGGTCTTCCTTCAACTGGAGGCATAAGGATTGGAGGCTCTTGTAAGTATTCCTTGATCTTGTCAAAAGCTCTTTGGCAGTCTTCATTCCACCTGACCGTTTGTTCTTTTCTCAACAATTTGAACAAGGGTTCGCAGGTTGCCGTAAGGTGAGATATGAACCTTGAGATGTAGTTCAATCTACCTAGAAACCCTCGAACTTCTTTTTCAGTTTTCGGTGCAGGCATCTCTTGAATAGCTTTGACTTTGTCGGGGTCAACTTCAATCCCCTTCTCACTCACAATAAATCCCAGCAGCTTACCGGATCGCACCCCAAATGTGCACTTGTTGGGGTTAAGCTTCAGTTGGTACTTCCTCAGACGCTTGAACAGCTTTAGCAGATTTACCAGGTGATCTTCTTCAGTAAGGGATTTGGCAATCATGTCATCCACATAACATTCTATTTCTTTATGGATCATGTCGTGGAATAATGTTACCATAGCCTGTTGATACGTTGCACCAGCATTCTTCAGTCCAAATGGCATCACCTTGTAACAGAACGTGCCCTAGGGTGTGATGAAGGTTGTCTTCTCCATGTCTTCAGGTGACATTTTAATCTGATTGTATCCTGAAAATCCGTCCATGAAGGAGAATACCGAGAACTGAGCCGTATTATCCACCAATACATCAATGTGAGGTAATGGGAAGTCATCTTTCGGGCTAGCTCTGTTCAGATCCCGGTAGTCAACACACATTCTTAATTTGCCGTCTTTCTTAGGCACAGGTACTATATTAGCAACCCACGGTGGATAGCTAGTTACAGCAAGGAACCCGGCGTCCCACTGCTTTTGTACCTCTTCTTTGATTTTCATTGCCATGTCTAGGCGGGTACGGCGCAGTTTCTGTTTAACCGGTGGGCATTCTTCCCTTAAAGGCAGCTTGTGCACAACAATGTCGGTGTCCAACCCTGGCATATCTTGATAAGACCAAGCAAACACGTCCACATACTCTTGAAGCAGGTCAATCAGTTGTCTCTTCACTGAGTCTTGTAGGCAGGCCCCGATTTTAACTTCTTTCACATTCTCATCTGTACCAAGATTAATTGTCTCTACCTCCTCCTGATGAGGAGTGATAACCCTTTCCTCTTGTCTCAACAACCTGGCTAGCTCTTCAGGAAGCTCATACTCTTCTTCAACCCCTTCATCAGCTTGATTGATTGGATTGTCAAAGTCATACGAAGTCATAGTCGTGCTGTTGTCGGTGCAGTCTGGAAGGCACACTCTGCAAGGGTTCAGTTTGTTCATTTTAGTGATTTGATTTTAATCTTGTTTAGAAAAGTGAAATAAAGTTATCATTTTGAAAACACTGCCATTTTATTTTTTGTACAAAAAAGAAAAATGAAAAAACAGTGAGCGGGAAAAGAAAAGGACTCATTTGCAAAAAGATGTCTGATATTTCATTGATTAATCTTTGTTGCACAAAAATTACAGATGGCCCGATTACAAAATGAGTCTTGTCATCTTGGGCAAGATGCAAGACTTTGATGCATGCTATAAAAATACAGGAAATAATAATTACTCTGCAGGAGTAACTCTTATAATTTCCTGGGAAGACCAGTTTGAGATACTGCTCCCCGGGATCTTTGGACGGATCCAACTCTCCAGGTTGCGGTCGCTTTCATCCTCGTCTTCCAAATTGTTGACAACATCGGGGGTGAGCATCCCCCCACTAACAAAGTTGGGCTCCTTAGCAGCCTCTGCTTGATCTTGTTGAGTTGGTTTGTAACCCAACCCAAATCTATCTTCTTTCTTCTCCACAGGTAACAATTTGCCCCAGCCTTGGGCAGTTCCTTCTTCAACAACCTTCCGGGCTTGTTGATAAGATGTTATTGAGGTTCCAGGTACAGCATAAGTTTCATTTATGTTCAAGGCCTCAAACCCTTGACTCATTGTTTCGTGGATCTCCCCATCCATCTCAATGTATTTGTAGGTAGCCAGGTGGCTAACAAAAATATCCTCCTCTCCACAGATAGTAACGACTTGGCCCTCCCACTCGAATTTTAACTTCTGGTGAAGGGTTGAGGTCACGGCGCCAGCGGCGTGAATCCATGGCCTACCCAATAGACAGCTGTAGGCGGGCTGTATATCCATCACGTAGAAGGTCGTTTTGAAAGTTTGCGGGCCAATCGTTATAGGCAACTCAATTTCTCCCAGAACTGATCTCTTAGAGCCGTCAAAGGCTCTCACTACCAGGTTGCTGGGACGTAATGCCAATCCGTCATACTCTAGCTTCACAAGGGCTTTTTTAGGTAAGACATTGAGGGATGATCCTGTGTCTACCAGCACATGGGAAAGAACTGCACCTTTGCATTCCATGGTAATGTGCAAAGCCTTGTTATGATTGCGGCCTTCAGTAGTCAAATCAGTGTTGGTAAATCCTAGTCCATTACTAGCATTAACATTCCCAACCACAGCTTCCAACTGATTGACTGTGATCTCTTCTGGAACATAAGCCGCGTGCAAGACTTTTAGTAGCGCGTTCCGATGAGCCTCGGAGCACATAAGCAATGATAGAATAGAGATCTTGGAAGGCGTCTGGTGAAGCTGGTCCACTATTTTGTAATCACTTTTCTTGATGATTCTCATGAATTCATCAACTTCTTGATCAAAAGGTGTTTTCAAAGCTTCTTTAACAATTTGCTCTTCTTGCACCAAGCTCTTCCCTTTTACCTTGGCAGCAGCTTCGGCTTCGGCAGTGGGTCTTTGAATTTGTGGAGCGAAGAGACGTCCGCTTCGAGTGAAGCCTCTGCCTCCCCCCACGTTGTCTATTTGTGGTGCAGGGGTTGATGATTCAAGAGTGATTTTCCGTCCTTCGCAGTATAGATCAGAGCCGTAATGCCAAGGGATGGCGTTACTGCTTTCATAAGGTACTGGCCCAGGCACTGTGATAGTGACTGGACTGATGGTGGCTGCAGAAGGGACCATGATAGTCTGTGGATCATAGTATATTGTGACTGGTGCTCTGATGGGAGTGGCATTTTGTGAGTTGTAGGCAGAATCATTTTCAGGATCATAATAAATTGTAACCGTTGAGACATTTGCTGCTGAAGTTGTAGGAGACATTGTTGGAAGGATGGGTGTTGTTGTTGTAGGAGATTCTGAATGAAGGGGTGCTGAAGTTGTAGAAGGGATGTTTGCTGATATCTGGTCCGTTGAAAGAACAGATGAAGCACTTGTTGATGAGATTGAAGAGTTGTTTGGAACAATGGTTGTTGCATTTGTAGAAGACTCGGGGATTGCTGTTAAGGAGATTGCTGGATTGGTGGGTATTGATGTTGTGATTTGAAGCAGGCCACTCTGGATGAGACCGTCTATGCCATCTCTCAAGTTATCACAACCGTTCACTGAAATGTTGCAATAAGCACACCCTAGCTCACATCCCGGGAACATTTGACATTCAAGGAGTTGAGCTTTGATCTCTACCAAGGGTGTCAGAATCTGACCCACACTGGTTATTAAGTAAGACAACTTGTCTTCTTCAATAGCATTGATTCTGGGACCTCCGTGGTTTGGCATAGGGTTCTTGTTAACATTTGGTGGTGGCGCAAAGTTCAGAGCCTTAGAGTCTACCAAGTCTTGTACCTTCATGTGCAAAGCTCTGCACTTCTCTGTACTATGGCCAGGTGCATTTGAGTGAAAAGCACATCTGGCGCTGGCGTCATAATTTCTAGGCAAACTGGCAGGATCCGGAGGTGCCAACGTCCTTAGCTCAACTAGGTTGAGTTTCAGGAGTTGTGGCAGTAATGTGGTATATGGCATAGGGATCGGATCGATCACCCTATTGGCCTGAGAAGGTCTCTGTTGGAACGGTCTTTGCTGATTGTTGTTGTTGGTGTTGTTGTAGTTTCTCTGAGGAGGATACTGATTTTGTTGCTGATAATTTTGTTGTTGTGGTTGATAAGCTGGTTGTGGATGAATTGGAGCGGGAATGGTGACTGCTGCCACAGACCTATGAACATATTGGGGTCTGCCCCTGTTGGTATGGATAGCATTGGTCTCACCAGTCCTTCTTGGGCCCACAAAAGGCTTCCTTGTGTTGCTGGATGAGCTGGCACCATTGTCAGAAATTTTTTCCCATCTTTAACAGGCTCTCAATTCTCTCTCCAGCTATAACGACATCTGCAAAGCTGGTAGAAGAGAAAGCAGCCAGCCTGTCAATGTATGTTCCTTGGAGGGTGTTCATAAACATATCTGCCATCTCCCTCTCTGACATAGGTGGCTGGACAGCAGCAGCCAGCTGCCTCCACCTCTGGGCGTACTCGCGGAAGCTTTCCCTGGATGACTGTGACATCCCCATCAGGAGGGTCCTGTTGGGTGCCATATCCAAATTGTACTGGTATTGTCTAATGAAGGCTTCTTCCAAGTCCTTCCAACACCTGATGGTTGCTCTAGTCAAGTGGGAGTACCATTCCCTTGAAGCTCCCGTTAAGCTATCCTCAAAATAAAACATCCATAGCTTCTCGTCCATGGTGTATGCCTTCAACCTCCCCAGAAAGGACTGTAAGTGGGTCCGTGGGCAGGAGGTCCCATTGTACTTTTCAAAACAAGGAGGCTTAAACTTATGGGGAATCCTGACCCCGTCCACTAAGCCCATGTCCATAACATCAAAACCCAAAGAGTTTTGAGACTCCAAGGATCTTAATTTTTCAGCAATTTCGTCCAGCCTTCTGTCATAGGCCTCATCCCCAGCACCCATTACTGTGAACTGATCCTCCTGGGGGTCTTCTTGCAGCACTCTGCCTGCAGTGGCAGTCCCTTGTACATTAGCAGGAATGTTGATCTCTGGATGAAGGTGGGGTCCAAATACAGGGGGGTTGACATGAGGTTGGACCCTCTCATTGTTGCTTGTCCCAGCAGTCCCTAGATGGGGATCTTCTTGATTCTGCCTTTCTACCATTGCTCTTAATCTCTCTTGGCTTTGAGCCATATTGTTCATCACCTCCATAAATTGTGTCATCTGAGCCCTCATTTCCAATCTTTCATTGGCCATTTGGTTCCTGACCTCTGTAAGGTCCTGTTGTACCTGGTCCATCTGTATACCCGGAAGGTTGTTACGGGTTGGATATCTGTGTGGACGGTTGAGTGGGAACACCCGACGTCGAGCAATAGTTCCTGAGATCACAACAGATTTAGTGACAAAAAAAACAAAACAAACCTACAAAACAAACAAAGGTTAGCATGCAATGCAGTATGCTTATTTGTTTCCAAGGTATCCGGCTTGGCACTTGGTTTTGACCTTTCCAGACCCTTGAAGATGCTGTTGATGTTGCTTTGAAGGAAACTCAAATGGAATAAACTGATACATATATTACAAAAAAGCAAATGATACATAGTTTTTTTTTTTTTTTTTTTACAATACATGCCCCCTGAGGGGTCAAAATACAACACAAGAAAATAAAAGTACATGAAATGAAAACAACAACAAGCAAAAGTCAGACACCAAGACCAAACTCATCCTCTTGAACTTCCTTGAGAAGTGCTTCAGTCACAGGATCAGCTGGACGCTCTGTAAGGTTCCTGATAAGGAGATTCCTGGTAGTAACAGCTGCAGTTAGCTTCTTGTGTTGACTCTGGTCCTTTGACCTCTTCACTCCAGCTCTAATCTTCAGCTCTGAGATCTCCCTCTGGGCTGCTGCCAGGGCTTCCTGTTGCTCTTTTGCACTAGCTTCCAGCTGCTCAATCTTGTCCTGAGTCCTCTTATCTTCCAGAGTACGAGCTTCGGTGATTCTGACCCACCTAGCTTGGCTCTCCTTCAGATACAAGTCAGTCCTGGCTTTTTGGAACTGGGCCTCCTTGCAGGCATTCTTCAGAATTTGTTCTCGAGCCCTAGACTTCTTGATATAATCCTCTGACTTCTCAATTCTGGCTAAATGCTCCACTTTCAGCTTCTCTAACCTCTCAATATCCAACCTACCATCACTCCTCTCCCAGAGGGTCTTCTGTAGAGCCTGAGTCAACTTCTCATTTCTCTCTTTCAATTGCTCAAACTCCTCCAAACTGACAGTGACAGGAGGTGGTGCTGAGGATGGTCCAGGTATATCTTCCATGGTGAAGGGCATCCCAGAAAATTGAGCCCTGGCATGGGACCACTCATAGTATTGTGCTGATGCCACATTGTTGCACTTCCCCAGAATGGTTACTCCTTTAGTCTGAACATTGTCCCAGGCCCAGGCTGCTTGCCTGACAATAGCCAGATTAGGCTTGTTCTCACAGTAAAGAGTCTCAGCCAAGTCTTGTGCCTTAGGAGTGTGGACCAATTCATAGCCCAGTTGTCTTTTGAACAGTAGAGGGTTGTAGTTGATGCAACCCTTTACTCCTATCAGGGGTACATTGGGAAACTGCCCACAACTGGTAATGATATCCCTGCCTTTTGTGCTTTGAGTGCACCATCTGATATTAGCTGAAGTTAAAGCAGTGAGTCTTCTAGCCCAGTTCCTCTCCTGATGAGGATTCAAGAATGCATCTGTCTTGGGCAAATGCTTGAGCAGCCAAGTATGGAACAAGGGAGCACAACATCTCACTAATCTTACTCTTTGCTTTTCATTCCTTTGGTGGACAGAGTAGTAGAAATCCCCCAATAAAGTGGGCACTGGGTTCCTCAGGATGAAAAGATGGATTGCATTCTTGCTAACAAACCTAGGCTCATCTGCAAATAAAATGACCCCATATATGCTAAGGGCCAATAAAGCACAGACTTCCTTCCACTCTCCCAAAGAAGCCTTCATGGTAGCCTGAGAGATCAAGAAATCCAGATGCAGGCCAGAGATTCCAGCCTTAGTAGTCATGTTCTGCCCAATCAGAACTGGTTCCAGATATAAGGCCTTTGCCACCTCTTCATTACTAGGGAAGACCATCTCAGGGTTGAAGGGGACACCACCCCTGACAGGTATACCAACCAATGATGAGTACTCTTCCAATAAAGGCCCCAACTGAAAATCCTGAAAAGTGAAACACCTCAGAGGGGGATCATAGAACTGCAGGTAAGTATGGACCAGGCTCCTCTGTAAAGGGTCCAAATCCATAACCACATCAAGTATGCCTCCATAGTGTTCTCTGAATAGTGGTATATGGTCTGGAGTAATCAGGGTCTGAATCCTCCTGATGTCAGCTAGCTCAGGCTGAAAGAAGTGATAGGAGATGTTACTCTTCTGAGGTGTCATGTTGCTGAAGAAGAGTTGAGACAGATGCTGATGATGACACTGAAGATGGGCCACTGACAGGCTGAGACTGGTGGCTGAAGCAGGTAGCTGATAACTGAAGTGAATACTGATGAAGATAGGTCTATGCTGATGATGGGGTCAAAACCAAGCCAGAAATAAAGTATGGATACCCTGAAAAACAAATAAGCAAATGTTAAAATGATGCAACGATGATGTATGCAAATGATATGCAAGGGTTTGTGACTGAGCTGGGTATGATCAAGTGCTCTGATATAAGTCCAGGTATGTTCAAGAAATCCAGATGGAGGTCTATAAGTCTAGTAACCAAGGTGGGGGACTCAAATAAAGAGCCACATGTCCAGGGTTAAAATCACAAGAACTGTTCCAAAATGGAGTACTCTTAATCAAAACGAAGTAACAGGGTATGTTGAGGTCAAGGGTACCTGCAAACCTGTAAACAGCCCAACCCCCTCACAGGTGGTGTTCTAAAACAAGGATCCTCAGACTTGGATCAGTTATGAGAAGTGTAAACACTTCTAACCCGGAGGTACAGTGTTTACAATAACCATAAAAGTTCCTCCTCTAATTCACCTCAGTTTCTGAAGGTCAATACTAAAGGTCATCCAGACTTAGCAGGCTTCCCAGATAGCCCTAGTACTGCAGGAAATCTGCAACACAGAGTTCTCAAGAAGAAACCCATATCTGAACCGTGTTTCATATTCCCGCACCAGACCGAGATGGAATGGGAAAGAATATGAACCACTCTAGCCTAGGTATCACTCAGGTCCCAGGTATAGGACCTCAACTCTCAATAGAACACCCACCCACCAAAGCAACAAAACAGATCCAGCCAGCACAATATGACAGTATGATATATGTAAAGCTATAAAGAAAGCAGTAAAACAACTGTACATAAAACAAAAGTAAATACAAATACAAGCTCAAATAGCACATAACACGCTAGTAAACACAAATCAATCAAGCGCTAGGAGGAACCCACAAAAAGAACCAGAAGCCCTGGTTGCAGTATAAGGGTCCCCAGTGAAGTCGCCAAGCTGTCGCTCCCACCAAATGACACATAAAGGCCAAGAGGGGTACAGACGCGAACGGTCGGAGAAAAGAACAATGAGAACACACAGTAGTGAACTCACTGGAAAAGAAAAGAGTCGCCAGCTAGGCATTTTTATCCCGGAGGAAAGGTAATGCTGCATAAACCTAGAAAGATACGGATAAGACGGTTGCGAACCAGAGAGACTGAGAAAGGGGGTTGGTTACAACCTGGGAAGGTATTAGCACCCAGATTGTCCGTCGTACTCGACGGGATCCACGCTTAAAAGATTTGTGTTTTAAAGGGGTAGTGTCAGTGCAATCTGTGTATAAAGAGAGCTGGAAAAGGTGTACAGGTGTCAGTGTAAAAGAAGTGCAAAGTGTGATATATACAGTGTCAGTGTAAGGATGAGAGTATGCTCAAGATCATGAGGCTTAAAAGAATTAAACTGAAAGGAGGGGGAATATACAGAGACTTTTGTTCGATAACTGTTAAGTTATGCCTACGTATCCTCTCGTGCAATGAGGAAGTCAGAACACCGTAGTTTGACCCAAAGAGACTGAAAGATGAATTGACTTGTGAACTGCTTGCTTGTCAATGCTCAAGTGTATGACCTGTCTGGCTCAGGTGCAAACTGTCTTGCATTAGACGGAAGAAGCGAGTTCTCGTTTATGAGTGAAGGTGATGAGAAAAGAATCCCGAAGGAGACGATTATTGTTTGTTTTTGTGTTTTCAATCTTTTATTGCTTTTGAAAGTTTGTCATAAGTTAATGAGCTTAAGCCTAGACCAATGGGTTAGTAAACTCATCACATCTTCCCTCTGATTAGGGGTAATGAGAATACCTTAAGTGTGAAGTCAGCTTATCACACTTGAACACCTTTGGTATAGGGTTAAGATCAATAACCTATTTGTGATTATTTAGATGTTTTTGTTGTTTTTGTCTAGTGTCGAGTAATGAGATTAAGCCATAATCAGTGATTAAACAGACTCATTACACCATCCTAATAGAAGGATAATAGATGAGAATGTTTAAGATGAGGAAAGCTCCTCAACTTAATCCATGATTAGGGATTAAACTCATGACAAAACAAAGCCTTTATTAAGTGGATTTTATTTAATGGTAAGATGATGAAGTGGATTTTATGATTTGTAAGACAACTTGAGGGGGACTTGTCCATTAACACTAGGGTTAGTCCTTCTTAACCAATTAAGGAAGAATTAGAACCCTAATGCAAGGCCCAAGTTACAAGCTTGATGTCTTGATGGTTATTATGTGAATTGATTAAAGGATTTAAACAACATTAAGGGTTTAACACTTAGGATTAAAGTTATACACTCCATCCTAATAGAAGGATGCAGGCATAAGCTTAATCACAAAGCCTTAAAGCCTTTAGGGTTTAGTCCCTGATTATGAGATGAGAAGAGAAGACTCAATGAGACACAAAGGTACAAATAAGTGGGGGACTAATCAAAACCCTAATCATTGTCATGCTTGGTTGTTCCTAAGGTTTGTGAGGTTTACAAGAGATGTCTTCAATGGAACCACCAGGAAGCAGATGAAAGGATCAGGAGAAGCAAAGTAACTTGCTTCATTTAAGAAGTCAAGTCACTTGAAGAAAGAAAGTGAGAAGAAGAAGAATGAGCAAGCTCAATCTCAAACACATAACAAAATGCAGCAAGGATGCATGAAAGAGATGAAAAGAGAATGTGAGAAGTGAAGGCAAATTCACTTCCCAAAGTAACTTACCACCTGAAAAGTTAGTGTATGGAATGCAATGCAATGCAAAATGGAATGAAATGGCATGATGTAAACCAAAACTAGAAGCATATATGATATGATAGTGATGCTATGCAATGATGCAAACATGAATCAAGACATGGGGATGATCACATGAATCAAATGAATGCCAATGGGGGCAAGTTAGAATCATGAACACACATGAAAAGTTATGAGATGCAAATGACATACAACATGGCAAATGCAAGATGCAATGATCAAACATGCTTTCAATATGTCTTAAGATGTCAAATGAACCAAATGGATGCACAAAATACTATGGCAAGTCATGTCATGCAAGCAAATGCAAGATGGGTGCATATGGAAGCCCAAATTAGGGTTTTTGATCAAAGCATCAAACACAAATCAAAATCAGAAGTAAACATCAATACAAAAAATTGAAAATGCACTCAAAGGATCCCTAAACCTATACTAACTCACTGCCCAAAGGAAAAGTTCCAACTCTTAACCTAATTCAAGTTATGATTTTCCTAAAATTCCTTGGGTTTTAGGGTTCCTGAACAAGAAAAATGTCAAACAAATGGAAAATGAAAGATCAAATCATGCCCATTTAATCTCACAAACTACATGCTAAACACAATGCAATGCAAAAAGAATCAAGGTCCAACCCTCAATGGTTAGGCAGAAATGATTTTTGGAAGTTTGGATCAAAATAATACTTTAAAAATGAATTAATTCCATGGAAAATTATCAACATGCATCAAGATCAAAAAAGAAATTTGGTTTGAGGGTTGGACAATGTTTCTAAATGGTTTTAAATGTTTCATGAATTTTTTGGTGATTTTTAAATACCTAAAAGCATTTTTAATTAATTAATTCTCATTAATTAATTAAAAATAAACTTTTAAATATTTAAAAATATTTTTTAAATGCAAAAAATAAAAAATAAAAATGTTTTTGGTTTCTGAAATTTAATAAAAGCTTGTATAAAAAATTTCAGAATTTTTAAAAAGGTTTTGCTATTTTTAATAAATTGTACAAATTAAATGAAATAATATGAAAAATAAAATGAATTTAAAGTTGAAAAAGAAAAGTAATCCAATCTGATGGTCCAGATTCAAACATGCACGCGCTCGAATTGACCTGGCGCCATATCCAATGGCTGACATTCAAACTTGGCTAATTAAGTGATTAAGCCCTAATCTTGCCCTAATGACTTTCAGATGACCGGAACAGTGGTTCCGGTCATCTTCTCCGGCGAGTCAAAAATGCTAAACCACTCTATACGCAATGAAAATGAAAACTAACTATCCAGAACTCATCCCCATTCAAAAACGAATCAAACCCCTCACTCAAACATCATTTATCATTCATAAACAGAGAGAATCGAATCAAACAATTTTTAGGGCAAAAATTTCAGACACAGCATACATCCTGGTTTCTCAACCATTTTCAAAAGTAAGCACATATTCATGATCAGGGGAATGTATAGAAGCTATTTAGAACTTAAAATCATGCTTCTGGAAAAAAAGTTCACGAAGCTACCTGAGTTTGAAGCTTTTCAGTTTGCAACTTTCTGACCTCTTCTCTTTGTGCAATCCACTCCTTTTAGGCTCCTGATGAAGTCTTGATGCTTAGAAAGGGTTTGTGATGGCTGGTTTGAGAGTTTGCAGCAGTTCTGTTCAAGTTCAGGTGAGGATCGTGTTTGTGATTCTTTGAGTTTCAGGCTGTTTTGAAGGGTGCTTTGTGTTCAGTGAAGCATGGTGAGAAGGTTTATGAAGTTTGTTTGAGTGTTTGTGGCCTGTGGAATGAGTTTCGAATGCTTTTGCAAGTGAGGGTGAAAATGTGAATGTTGTTGTGTGTCTGGTTTCAGGCTTGCTTGTGCTTATGTTTGGCTTGCCTTTGATTTGTATAAACAAATGCTATTGGTCAGATGACATGACATGTGCTTTTTTGATTGGTATGGGTGCTTTTGCAAAAATGTCAACTTTGTGTAAGAAGGGCATGGGCAACTTGCTAGCCTAGTACAAGAGGCATGTCCTGCGTAGCATGAGGTGAGGAAAAGCCTAGGACTGATCAGCCAACTAGCCAGCAAGTGGATGAGAAGCCATGATGGATTTTGCAACTTGGTTCACTTTGGTTCTTTATGAAAAATCTTGTTCCACAAACCCTAAAAATGTGTAATTCTTTGGTCCATTCTGAACTTTAGGTGTCACATGATCATGTTATGTGGATTAGAAGTGAATTTGATAGCTTTTGAACACTTGATCAAGTCATTTTGCAAAATGCCTCTTTGGTAGAAACTTTGAAATTTTGTGATTTTAGCCAACTTTGACAAGCCATAACTTTTGATCAAAAATGAATTAGGTCATGTTCTTGTACTTTTTGAAAAGGGAATGATCTATTCTACAACTTTCATGACCAAAGTTTTTCCATTTGAAGCTTTTTTGAATCAAAAAGTAAGGGTTGAAAAGTTGCCTAAAATGACAAATTCATTAAAAGTCAAACTTGCCCAAAAAGTCAACTTTGCAAAAGACTTGAAATTCTTCAATTTTGTGAACTTCCAACTTCTTCCATGATCAAATAAAGATCATATACATTCAAAATGATGAAGAACACCCTTTGGTTGGGTCATTGGGAGCCTCAGATGCCCTGATTTTGCACTGACTTGCTTGAAAAGTCAACTCTTGATCAGATGACTTTCCCATGGAATTTCTTCATGAAAATTGATATGCATACTTCTTATACCATATAGAGACCAATAGAAACAAGAATGACCAAAAAATTTGGAGTTATGGCCTCTGAAACCAAAACCCTAATTTCAGGTCATCTGTGCAGTCAAGCCTGGCTCTGCTTCCATACCAATCTCAGTTCTTGTGATTCTTTGACATTATTGACTTTGAGGGAGTATAATATGATACTTGAACACACATAGACCTCTTTGAAGTGATTGATGGCCTTTGGAATGGCTCAAGAGGCTCCTGGATTGCTCAGATCACAAACCCTAGATGCAGATGACTTAGGACCAATGCAGTGAATCAAAAATGTGATATGAGATGGTGTGATTGAGTTTATGCACATGAAATGATCACAAGCCATGGTGTGAATGGGTGAGGGAAAATTTGGGGTGTTTACACTTTGCATCTCTTATTTTCTTATTGTCGCAAGATCCTTTGATTCCTCAATCGCTACGACCGCATTGTCAAATCTTGGTGTTAAAGAATGCAAAAATTTGGCGACATCATAAATATTTGTTATTGTTTCTCCACATGCTTTTATTTGGTTCTCCAACCGAGTAATTCTAGTTGTGAAATCATTAATGTTCTCCTTCTCTTCCATTTGAATCAATTCAATTGAACGTTTATGAGTTTGTGACATTACCACCTTAATCTTATCAGCCCCTATGTATATTTTCTCTAAGATTTTCCATGCTTGCTTTGATGATTCACAATCACTAAGTTTTTCAAACTTTTTTGTATCCATACATTGATGGATAAAAAACATCGCCTTGAAATATTTGTTCTTTTCTTTCTTATGTGTTTCTCATTGTTCATCCGTTGCACCTTTGATAAGAGGATTTACATCATCTTGATTACTTTAAGAACATCTTGGTAGCCAAACAACACCTTCATTTGTTTGAAGAATTTTTCATAGTTCTTCGCATCAACTATGTGTAAGTTTTTAATGATTCTTTCATTGAAGACTGAATTCATGTTTCACACTATGTGTTTGGTGGATCAAACCATACTCTTGATGCTAAATGTTAGAACTTGGTACCACACGGTTGGTGAAAATGAAGTAATTGAGTGTGGAAGAGGGAGAGTCAGAGAGAATTTGAGAGAGTATAATTGAGGGCGAGGATTTTCATTAACATTTATTGAGATACCCTTTGGGTATTTATACAAAATTACAATGGATTGGGACACATATAACAAAACACAAAAACTAAAAATAATTGCTTGTAATCGGTTACTCCAAAGTTGTAATCAGTTACAGCTGTTTAAATAAAACAATCACAAAACAATGGTAACTGTTGCGAACTAGAAACCTATTACACCCTTAAGCAAAATATTTTATTCATAAATTGTTTATATTCTAACACAATTGTAACTAATAACAACCCCGCAGTAACCGATTATAACATCTTTTAACTGATTACACCCTCGAGCAAAATCTTTAATTTGTTTTTCCAATTTTTTTCTTTTATTTTTCCTTTTTATGAATGTGATGATCCAGTAGGACCTTTCTCTTTAACTATTGTTGGTGGTGATGAATTTGATAAGAAACTTGCGTACTATGATTACAGTTTTAACAACGTGTATTGAAAAAGTATTTTATGAATAATGTTGTATGGTGTACACACTAGGGTATATTTATATTTGTATGAGTTGTATACAATAAGTTAATACAATAAATACAATTTATTCTAATTATTACACATTGATGACATTCTATTTCTAAGTTTTTGGTTTATACATGGAAACCCAGAGTTGATGAAATATGGAATGTCACTTGATTTTAGCATATGAGTTTTGTGGCCTGAAAACCTCCAAACCTAAGCTCTAAGAGTACATTTTTAATCCATTCAATCTCATTTGAGGCTCCTACCATATCATTGTATTCAACTTCAACACTAGAAATTGTAAATGTATTTTGTTTCTTGCTTCTCCATGAGATCATAAGTTCTCCAATAAGAACACAATATCTAGAAGTGGATATCCTATTTGACAATGATCCTGCCTTGTCCGCATCTTAATAATAAGTGATTTTAGCGTCGCACTTATCTTCATATAATAGTCTTCTTCCTGGTGCATTATTTATATATCCGAGAATTTGAATAATTATGTTCCTATAACTATCACAAGGAATGTTCAGAAATCGGCTCATAATGCTCACTACAAATGTATATTTGGTATGGTGACTATAAGATAATTTAGTATACCCATAACATGTCGATATATTCTCGGGTTTTTCATTGGACCCCCCTAACCCGAAAGAAGCTTGATGTTGGGATCCATAAAAGTATCAATAGAACGACAATGAAGCATACCAGTTTCACTTAGGATGTCTAATGCATACTTAATTTGGTTAATTGTAAGGCCTGATGAGAACTCAACAACTTCATTGATTGGAAAATATCATAGTGGACCCAAATTGTTTCTATGAAAGTTTTTAAAAATATGACTTTTGAGTCGTTGGATACCAACAGGTTCGTCTCCATTGATAACAATGTCGTCAACATATACAAAAAGAAAGATAAGTCGTCCGGTAGAGGAATTGAAATTCTAGTTATGCAGATACTGCAAAGTCCTATCATAATGGTAAGGCAATGAATATTGCACTTTAGTGAACAAAAGAATTACACAGCTGTTGTTTTGAAGTAGTACAACACAAATACCAATAGATGTCCAAACAACATGTTGGGACATCTTATTCAAGAACATATAACATAAAACTGTTAATCTGCAGAATATAAAGAACATGATAATTGTTGACCCAGTTCAGTGTTCATAAACCTACATCCGAGAGATACCAATCCAGGATGAAGACTTCACTATATCGTAGTATTATCACAAAGTTAAATTCCCCCGTTTACAACTTTGGCTCCTAATCACTACCCTAATGAACATCCTTACCAAAGCTAAATTCTACGATTTACAACCTTGATATGAGAACCACTCACATCCTTCATCACTACCTATGATGTCTCTGTCTTCTGCTGATTTTCAGAACTTGTTACGGTTTCTTGACCTACAAATTATCCTGGTCTTGCTTCACAGATTCTTCCAAGAACATTACCCAAACCATTACCTAAAGGCTTCTAGTTGTTCCCCTTGTATCTCTACCTTCCACTCTGCATCCCATACTGCAGATCAGAGACTTCTAACCCCTACGAGAGCCAACGACTCTCAAACCCTAAACCCTTATTTTACAAAGTATTCATATTAAAAAGTTACAAGTGATACAAAAGTTACAAAGGTTAATTTAACCCTAGGTCTAAGTCTCCTTATATAGTATTCTACTATTGGGCCTTCTATCTTTGCTCTTGACCTACTTTGCAAATTCATACCAAATCCTTGACATATATGTTAAGTATAAAAACCTTCTATATTAGGAAGATGTCTTGTCATGATGTTGATACAACTTATGTAAATTCTTTAATCCTAAGCATATTTCTTTATCATATCAATTTTTTACCAAAATTTAGTCAAACCACAGGAGCTTTCAATCTCCCCTTTTTGACAAATTTTGGCTAAAACATTCTTCTTCCTGTGCAGAATGAGCGCGAGCCTTCTTCGTCTTGAGAGTTACCTTTTATGATAACTCCTTTCTGAAATCCAGAAAGAGCTTAAACAATCATAACAGTGAGTACATACATCATGTAACTCAGGTCACAAATCACAACCTATTTTTCAACTCAGATCACAAGACACAAACAAATAGAAGGATTAAGGAAAATGATAGAACATATTTCTACATCATTCTTGCATTGGCACTGCTCGAATGAACCCAATACTCAAAATACCATTCTTCTCCCCCTTTTTAGCCAAAAATTGGCAAAAGTGACACATACAACTCCAAACCCAGATACAATTCACCCAATATTTGAAGAACGCCATTTGATCACTCACTAGAAGAGCAAGAATTATGAGACCAATAAGTGTCACAACAATCTTATTTATAGCCAATAATTTCCTTAGGAATTAACGCTGGTCAATTCAGCTGACCCTTAACCTAGGAAATAACTCCACCGCCTACGCACCGGCCAAGACTGTTGGTTGTTTTTTCTTTTGAGGAACCGTCCATAGAAATTCAGTGATATGCAAATATGTTCTACAGAAATGTCCTAACATTGTGTCATAAATTTTCTTCACTTTACATGCACTCCTCCTTAGATAAAACAAGACTTCTTATGTCAGCATAATAGTCAGAAATCAATCCACCAAATAATGAATTTATTTTGCAGAGAAAACTAAATTCTCCTAGATTCTTCAATGATTCTTTGAGCATCCAACAAGAATCATATATTATGTATTGTCAAGTTTCCCCCAACTTACAACAATACAATGTCAAGACATAATACTTGACATCTTCATCCCTACTGGATGGAAAAGCTCTACTTATTACTCACCATAAGCTTGATGTTGATGATCCTTACATCAAGAGGTAACTCCCCCTATCTAATACAATTTTTGTTCCCCCTGAGCACTTGCATAAAATGAATGGAAAACATAACACATCTTTAATGTCTTCAAGAGCAACACCCTATGTCCATCCATTTTCTAAGACACATTCACTTTACCTCATATGAACACATGCTTAAGAATAACATGACTTGCTAGACAAAAAGTCCTTCCACAAAATTTTTAAAAGACAAAACCTCAATAAGGATCACATAACTTCAATCATTCACAACTCTCCAAAGGCAATCATTCCTATCATTCTCCCGTATGATAATCTAGAATACTCCTAATCAGTTGTTGGCTATTCACATGCATATTTCAAAGCAATAAATCTTGATCTGCTTCATTCTCTTCTACATCCTGCATCCCCGACATACATGTAGGTAAAAAGCTCCTAGAACCAGAGCAATAATCATCCTTAACCAAGGATATCTGTTCCAAATAATGTCTAACAAAATGTTAGAACATCTTCCACACACCAAGAAAAAATTCTTGATATGATCCACCAACTGGAATTATTAAAGCATAGTAATCCAAAGAACCGAAGAGCCTTCATCACTGTGCCACCAGCTCGAATAAGAACTCTAGAAAGATAGTAACCCCTCATCCACCTTTAAGAATAAAATAAATCTTCTTGAGTCTTCAGTTTGTAATTTTTCTGATCAAGAGTAACTTGTTCCAAGACATAACCTCAAGACTAACCAGTTGCCACCTACTAATTATCTTGATTCTTCGAATCCACTTCTAAGATTAACCAAATGCCATAGTTTAATCACCTCCTTCATGAATCCTCGTATGAATAATCCAATTGCCACATATTGTCTTCTTCACATATTTTAGAATTATAAAAAAGATATCTTGATCTACCAACTGAACTTGATCTTCAATTTACATGTATCCACCTGCTCAATAGAAATACACACTTAGACTCCCTAAGCCATGGATAATATTTTATAAGAATCCCTATTCATTCCTGTAGATTACCTTATCTTGAGTTGATGTGCCACTGCACCAACTGAGATTCTGATTTTGAAAACTAGATGTCATAACATTGTGATTCGACATCTAGCTGTTGAAATTAGCTTATTCTTCTGCCACTTGAAAGAACTTCCTCCCTTTATAGAACAAGAGTCCCGTGCTCTCATAGACTTGATTCACCAACCAAGTTTGAGTAGATATCCTCCATTATGTTGATTTTGCAGTTACTTCAACCAATCTCACACATTGAAGAGTACCTGTCAGTGCTTCTCCAAAGACTTCAAATCTGCCATTGTTTGAATCTTCAGAAGGACTAATTAGAAACTAACCCCTATAGATGTACCAAGGATGCCACCTTTCCTTGAGTAGATTCGTCTTCACAAAGTTGTTGATACGTCACCTATCTGAACTCCATGATGAGCATTATGGAATGCCCTAAAGTACATGGATTAGAAATAAACCAATCCAAGCAGGTCATCAAGATTATGATGTCTTCATAATCTTCCATCTCCATCTTCAAAAATAATGCATCACCGTCTGGACAAGTCTCAATACTTTCTAGGAAAAGATTCGAAGCCAATAATCCTAGGTAAAAATCCTAGGAGACTTCTGAGCGAATGTAGAACCCCTCATATGATTCTTCAAACCTTTGATGAAGAGATGTTAGAACATCTAATATAACATCTTCAATCTTGAATAACAAGGATAATCAAATATGCACAAAGCAATTGATTTTTAATCCTTGTAGTAACAACCCTTGTCTGATTCCAGCATATTCTGAATATCATATATATATATATATATATATATATATATATATATATATATATATATATATATATATATATATTCTTTTTCATGTTGTCTTCTTTGTTGTTGTGCAAGTTGTTAAGATATCAAGGTTGCCCCCTGATTCAAGCTCTTAAGATGCTCTTTGAATGAATCCTAATTACCTTAACGAAGTATGAGTTCTTTCTCGCACGCTAATTATGAATGGTGGAAATAAATCACCTCCATTGTTTTCACTTCCATGCTTAAGAGAAAGCACCTCCTAGTCTAAAGAATAACTAGCAGACTACAGAATACGGCTGAATTGCCTTGATTGGAATTGATCATAATATCAAGTGTCTTCAACAACTTAACCAACAAGTAATCATCAAACCTCTTGAGCATGACTCTGATAATTCATCTTACCTCTTCTATCCAATCTTACTTTAGCATACATGATGACGCCATTCAATTAAGTACAAAGTCATGTAAGACTCAATCATCACAATAACATCCCTCTGCTCCCGACTTTGGAATGCTATGTGTCTTCAACCGATTGACATCTACAAGAACAAAATCAGGTAAGGAAAGCTACAAGCTTTCATCAATCAGTACTCCAGTATTCCATACTACTATAAATCTTCAACCATAATGTATGTAGCGAAAATACCAAAGAACAACTTTAACTTTCCCTAGACAAGATGTCAAAACATCTTTCAGGATATCATCTAAGAGAACTAGACACTCCTCCCGTTTGTTGTTGCAGAACCCTTCCAAAAATAACTTCTCCTATTTAATCACCAGAAAGTACTCCTTGGATCTCATCCAGAAAGAAAACCAGGATGACTGGCTCTGATGCCAATTGAAATTCTAGTTATGCAAATACTGCAAAGTCTTATCATAATGGTAATACAATGATTACTTCACTTTAGTGAACAGAAGAATTACACAACTATTGTTTTGAAGTAGTGCAACATAAATAACAATAGATGTCAAGACAACATGTTGGGACATCTTATTCAAGAACATATAACATAAAACTGTTAATCTAGAGAATATAAAGAACATGATAATTGTTGACCCAGTTCAGTGTTAACAAACCTACATTTGAGGGATACCAATCCAGGATGAAGACTTCACTATATCGTAGTATTATCACAAAGTTAAATTCCCCCATTTACAACTTTGGCTCCTAATCACTACCCTAATGACCATCCTTACCAAAGCTAAACTCTACAGTTTACAACCTTTATATGAGAACCACCCACATCTTTCATCACCACATATGATGTCTTTGTCTTCTGCTAATCTTCAGAGCCTGTTACGGTTTATTGACCTACAAGTTATCCTAGACTTGCTTCACAACTTCGTCCAAGAACATTACAGAAATTATTACCTAAAGGCTTCTGGTTGTTCCCCTTGCATCTCTTCCTTCCTCTATGCATCCCATACTACAAATCTGAGACTTCTAACCCCTACGAGAGCCAATGACTCTCAAACCCTATACCCTTATTTTACAAAGTATTTAGGTTACAAAGTTACAAGTGATACAAAAGATACAAAGGTTAATTTAACCCTAGGTCTAAGTCTCCTTATATAGTCTTCTGTTGTTGGGCCTTCTACCTTTGCTCCTTGATCCACTCTGTAAATTCGCACCAAATCCTTGACAGATTGGTTAAGTATAAAAACCTGCTATATTAGGAAGATGTCCTATCATGGTGTTGAGACATCTTTTGTAACTTCTTTAATCCTGAGCAAAATTCTTTATATTTATCATATCAATATTTTACCAAAATTTAGTCAAACCACACGAGCTTTCAGGAGTGAAGGAAGAAAACTAAGTGACACGCTTCATATCTAGTCATACCAAATTATATCAAGGAAGAGTTGAATCGGCCAAACCAAGGTCTGAGAGTTGTTTTAAACCATAAGAGAACGTTGAAGTCAACAATTTTAGAGTTTGTAGAAATAGTAAAACCTGGAGGTTGATCTATATAAACTTTCTTCTCCAACTTTTAGTGTAAAAAGGCATTTTTAATGTCTAACAAATGAAGCGGTGAATGGTGAATGACAGTCATTGCAAGGAAAGCTAGACTAAACCGATCTTAGTCATTAGAGAAAAGGTTTTCATCATAATCGATACCAAATATTGTGTGTATTCTTTAGCTACCAAACAAGCTTTGAAACGGTCATTCTGATATTTGGTTTAACTTTCATTGTATGAACCCATTCCCATCCCACAATAGTTTTTTATGGAGGTAAAATGTCTCAAGTGTTATTTGAATGCAAAGTAGACATTACTTCCACCATTATGTGATGCCAAATGAGATTAGTCATATATTCACTTTATAGAGTTAGGAATAGATAAAGAATCCAAAGTAGAAGCAAAAGAAACATAAGAAGTAGAGAGATAGTCATAATTTAAAACACATGCATATTTATGATTAGGATGTTGAGACCAAACACCTTTTCATAATGACTATGTAGGGAAAGTTTTATCTGTATCCTGATTTGGAAGCCTAGGTGCGAAGCTTATTTGTGAGAGACTGACTCTTGATTATCTGTATCTTATATGAAGCATAAGATGGGAGGCAAAAAAAGTGTTGGTAGACTGACTCTGTATGAAGAGTGTATTGTCTGTTGATTTATGATATATGGTCATTAGGCATTCCTTTATCTGGGGAAAATTCGATTGTACAAAGTCCAAGAGGAAGCTATCTTAGTCATCCATCAGGGAGAGGGAGACTACTGTATGTTTTTTATTCTAAGGTCTGTTTCTATGCTTTTTGGAAGCCTGTGAGGGTTCTTGTGTTTAAGCCCAAGAGGAGGCTAGGTTACCTGTATGAGGCCCATGAAACCTTGGATAAAGCCCAAGAGGAGGTTGGGGAAGTCTGAGTAACTTCTAAGCCTGAGTGAAGGAACCTTTAGGAGGCTTGAGGGTCCTTGAATGACGCCCAATAGGAGGTTATGTTTTTCCCTAGTTTGGTTCTATTTATTCAGAGGTTAGGTCTGGTGACAATAACCTGATTGCTGAGATTCTACCAGAGATGCAAATATATACAATAAATATGCATGAACACAAATAAATGTGTCAGTGAATATGCTGAACATTTTTTAATATGTCTTTGCTATGGTTTGAATATTCTTAAGTTGTTTTATTAAGAATGAAGTTAGGGGTTACACGGGGAAGAAGAGGCCTAAAATCCCAAGGGAGAAATATTACAAATGTGTTTTATACATTGTATTCTCTTTGTCATTAAGAAGTATTTTATTATCTTTTCTATATCATGAGGTGAAGAAAGATAATTTTGGCAAACAGTTCTATTCTAAGAAAGCACAACAATTTAAGAAAACAACGAGAAGTTAGAAAGAGGGAAGATGGCTTATAAGCCAATAATAGGGCTTAAACATAAGGATTCCTATGGAATTTGTTTTGTTGATTAATTATCTAATGATTTAATACACAGAGTAGCGCTTTGGTGCTGAAAAGCTACCTATAACATAGAAAGCAGTTCACTGGAGTGAAGGTCAGTCTAGTTGTTGGTGTATTAGATATTTAGTCATAAAGATGAAAAAAAAGAGATGGGATTTGTAAACAAGTGAGCCCATAATCTCTGTATAAGAGATTGACAACTATTTAAGAAACAGTTGGTGGATTCAGGACTTATACGGAAGTCTGACGGACTTTTAAAACAGACTGGAGAAAGTTTAAAACAGAACAAATGAGTCCTAAACACAAATGATTCCTCATGAAACATTTTGACAATTCGTTTTAGAAAACAAATGGTTATGTGTAAAGATATTCACAGAAAAAAGATTCACAGATGAAAACTTAATACGGTAAAAAGGTGATCGCGTCGAGTTTTTTTAAAATGGATCAGATGAACCCTAATGGTTCATTTTTCAAAAAAGGATGTGTCTTACACTTAATAGAGGCCCAAGAGTGTGACAAAAGTCAAATTGAGGGTATGAAAGTCAAAACCCTAATTTTGAATATTTATTTGAAATAAAATATTTGATAAATTTCAAACACTAATGCAAAACAAGAAAAAATCTTGGATCAATATTTGAAAATTCATATTTTACCCATAGAATATCTTGAGATTCATTTGTGTTTGAAAAATAAAGAGAAATAATCATTTTAAAATGTGTAAAAACAAATAAAAAATAATTCTTTGAAAAAATACAAAATATATTAAAAAATATAATTTTTTGGAAATTTTTTATGGAATAAAATATTTAAATATTTTTGAGAATTAATGAAAAAAAATCACTTAAAGACCCAAAATATTCAGAGAGAAATTAATTTTGGATTGAATTAAATAAAATTACAAAATTCAAATATTTGAAAATTTGAAAAAGGGCGCCAAGAACACGTGCCATGGTTGTCTTGCCCAAAATTTGCAAAATAAATTGTATCTCATGGAATAGGAATTCATTTGAGATGAAATAAGCATCAAAATTGCTCGTTTTGATCCCACGAACACAATGATACCAATTTATTTCATTTATTTTAAGTGTAGAGTGAAAAATTAGTGAAGAACACTGAAGAACCCTAATTTGGCCTGAGCCTCATAAAATTCTACATGATGAAGATGTTGTGAAATTGATTGAGGGGAATTACTTAGAATATGATTACGCACATATTTAAAAAAGATAGTGCGAGGAAATATGTATGGACCATTAATTGGTAAAGTTTGAGGCTTACCTGAACTTGAGCTTTCAACTTGAGTTGTGATTTCAAGCTGGAGGTATTACATAGATGTTCTGATGATCTAGACAGCTTCCCTACACCATATGGAGTATGTTTGTACACTTGGACTTGATTGCAAATGGCTGGATCAACTTTTGATCTTCAAGTTGCAGAAACAAAGCTTCTTTGAGGTTTCGAAGAGTTATTCTGGGTTGGAAGTGTTCTGGATGTGATATAAGTGTTTGAACACCTCAATAACACCATATGTTATGTGTGTGCACAAGTGGTTTGAATTTATAGTGGCCACAACTCCAAAACCAATAGTGATTGCTCGAAATATCAAGTTTTGGGTCTTTGAGAGCAAAGGAGAGAAAGCTTGGATATCAGAGGCGTTGGTGTAATTTTTATGATGGAATGAGGTCTTTATTTATAGGCAAATATGTTGATATTTCTTAAACCTTAAGTCTTGAAAAGCTGAGGTCACAATTGTGAGTCATGGTTTATGAAAATATCTCTTACACATGTGATGGTGAACTTCTCAAATAGCTCAGCTATTGCAGCAACAAATTTCACATTCCTCGAAAGTTTTATGCTTGGATTATGTCCACCTATTTCTTGTTGAACAAGAGATCCAAGAATATGCCATTTTGGAGCTTGGTGACCCTTGGATCAAAATGCATAATGTTGAAATTTATGAATGTCATTTAGGTGAATTCCATGGTGTAATTATGAATTTGCAGGTTTGTTCAGGTTTGTAATGATTGTTTAGATGCTTAAACCCACTTGACATTGCCCTTTTATTAAAAATAAAACAGATTTTACAAGTTTATGAAAATCAGTTTTTTTTTGCAAAACAACTTGAGATGGTCACTTTGATCCATGATTTCTTCATGTACAAGCAATATCATTTCATGCCAATTGGTTCTTTGAAATTTGGCAACATTTGCAACAACAATGGTGTTTTGAAAATAATTTGAATCAACTTGGAACTAGGTGAAAAGTCCCTCCAAGTTTTGGTGTTTTGTTGATTTTGTACTTAGACAGGTTTTGTCTAAGTGATGAAAATCAGTATTTTTCTTGATTTTGATCCATCTTCAACTTAAAATCCATAATGAATTGGAGTTTCTTGTAGTTGAATCATTTGTAGTTTGTGTTGAGATCTTTCATTTGAGCTTAGGTTCACCTAAATATGATGCTTGGATCACAAGTTATGATGCTTGAAAGTAGGCCACTTGAACACTTTTTTCCATAACTTAGAAAATTTTCTAAGTTTCAAAGGTTGCCCCTTTTACAAGTTATCTTCAAACTTATGATTTTTTGTGATAAAATGCATTCATGGACCATATATTCTTATAATATAGGTCATGAAGATCATTTTGGGTGAAAAAGTTAATTTTGACTTTTTGGTCCAGATGGAAATTACACTGTATACCCCTGGTTCTCTGATTTTTTGATTGGACATCCTCTGAGGTATTTAGACCTTATGAATGGACTTCATTGATGTATATGAGCTATTCAAAACATTCTCTATGGTATAAGCTCTTGTCCAAATGAAAATTTTGACTTTTGGTTCCCCGATTAGTCAGAAACCCTAATCTGGGCACTGTGAAACCCTAATCTTGCAGTCTTTCTGCACCTTTTGTACTTGTAAATGACTTGTAAAAGTCATGCCAACATTTCTTGATGATGTATGGAGTTATTGGATCCTTTCTCTATGAAAGAACTTCATCTAGAGTGCTCAGATGACTGAAACTCTAATTGGGGATTATGATGGCTCGAGGCCCAGATCACTGAAACTTTTGTACAGTCCTTGCAAGATTTTACATCATTTGAGATTCCTTAACCCTTTGATTGGTGATTGAAAGGTTAAAAATCTTATGTATTAATGATTGGTCCTTTTCCCGAATCCTCTGAGGGACTCAAGAATGCTGATTCATTACGGGGATACTATCCTGATCAGTCTGACACAGTCCTTTGGCCAATGGATTTTCTCTGATGAGGTATAAATCTTAGGGTCAAAATTTAGGGTATGACACACTGGAAGTCTGATTTCCTATCAAAGCGAATACCTTTCCTCCAATTGAACCTTGCTTCGGCATCTGGAAACAGGTGCTGATATGGCCCTACTATCCATAGTTGTAACAAGTCACCATATTAAATTTGCAATCAACAACCAAATGTCCTGGTTGTCCACACTTGAAACACTTTTTCACGTCACACGTGCACTCACTGACACAATGACCCAATTCTTCGCATCTGTAGAACTTCAAAGGAGCAGGAGCGCCTCCCCTACTCAGCTTCTTGCCATCAGTATACCTCTACTTACCTTTATCAGCAGGAGCTGCATAAGGCTTCCCATGATGCAACTGTTGTTTTCCCTTCCTCTCGACCAACCCCTTGAAGTGAGCCGATCGAGCCTTGATATCCTCCTTATAGATCCTACAACAATAAACCAAATCTGGAAACCTTCTGATCCGCTGGTAACAATTGACTGTTTGATCTCAGGCCTCAAACCATTCTCAAATTTAATGCACTTAGAGAACTCTGCAGTTGCCTCATTGTAGTGCAGATAAAACTTTATCAAGTCTGAGAACTTGGCAGCATACTCCGTAACTGACATACTACCCTGCTTCAATGCAAGAAATTTGATTTCTTTCATCCCTCGAACTTCTTTAGGAAAATACTTCCTCAAAAACTCCCTATTGAACACAACCCAATTTATCTCTTCTTCGGCTATCCTCAATCATTGGCGAGTGCTAACCCACCAATCATCAGCTTCTCCCGCTAACATGTGAGTACCCAAACACACCTTTCTTTCCTCATGATATTCCATGACTCAGAAGATCCTATTGATTTCCTTGACCCACTTCTGCGCTCCATCTGGGTCAAACTTTCCCATGAAAATAGGCAAGTTATTCTTCTGATACTCGTCCTTCTTGTTAATCCCAGCATTCGACAAATTATGGATTATATAAGCAACAAGATGCAAAGCGGAAGCAAGTACAACATCATTCCTTCCAACCATTCTATATATGTTATGCATCAACAACAGATAACAATGGTTAAGGAACCTACATAAATAATACTCAATTGTCACACACAATGAAGACTGAACGACTCGACGAATTGGTCTGACGGACCGACCTGCTATGATACAACTTTGTAACACCCTAAATTCCCCCACATAATTTAATTGAAAAATCAGAGTAAAAGAATACAATCAAGAAATTAAGGTATTACTTTCAACGAACAATTTATCTTTTCAAGACATGTAACATAAAACTAGAATAACCAAATTTAATTTATTACGCAACAAAGCATAAATCATCTCAAATATAAAAACATTAACTTATGAAATCGTAAGGTGAATATAAGATTCTTCAAAAAAAAAACAAATCAAATGTAAATCATTCGCGACTCCTAAACAGAAGGGGTGAGATCCTCAAATCAATAGAAAGAAACAAATGATATAAATATGTGAGTATAAATCATCAAGTAATTCACCTACATCACAATCGATCAACAAAATCACACTTCAACACATACACAGATAATCACACCGAATACAATGCAACACAACTATCATAAATGCAATGAGACACAACTAGACTTAATGCACGTGGTACCAATTAGATCACTATTTCATGATCATTATTCCCGTCAAAACGTCTATTTAGTCGCTCACACCCCACATGGGAACATGACAATCATGATTTCTCACACCCCCATGGGCACACAATCACCCAATAATAACATCGATTCCATTAAAAGGAATCTAGATAGACACTCACACCCCTCATGGGCACACGTCATCCCTCAACTCATGCAACATGCTATGAACCTTCAACGACAACATGCAACAACGAGAAAAATGCATAAACATAGCATATCATCAATACTCAAATCACTATTGAGTAACAACACACATACACCTATCCATGCATTTTTATAACAATCCTCCCAAAATACGGTTAATGCAGAAATTATCAACTAAGCAATAAGAAACCACGTGAAATAACAAGAAAATTACAAAAATTACAAAAGCAAAATGGATGTGCCTATATGCACTGCCTGGAAGCACACATGCGTAAGCCCTCCCTTAATTCCAACAAAATCCAGTAGTGTGAGATGTTGTGCCTCTTTATCACCGCCCAACACTACACCGTCCGGTGTTACAATTCCACCGTCCGACGCTACGAGTGGGTAATAGATTTCTTGTAGTCACAATTTCTACTACATAAGACCCAATTTCCTCCCCAGAGCAGTCTTCATATTGCACTAAAATCACATCAAATCTCAGCAACAATTAGCAACAATAATATGTATCATATTATAGACAACATCATGAACAAATCCTAACATTCTAACTCATTATAACCTATCCTTTTCTCATCAAACCCTATCAAAATCCCAAATTATCTATCAACAAACATTCAACATTCACATGAATTCAACCTAATAATTAACTATCCAAACACATATATCATCAATCCCTTTAGAGATGAAATAATCCAACCCCTACCTTATATTGATGAGCCTTATTTCTCTCTAATGGAGTCTTCTCCCTTATTTCCCTAGACTATTCCACTTTTGTTCTCTCTTTTCACGTAAGATAAAAATAACTCCGTTATTCTCTAATTTTCTCTATAAAATCCCTCAAATATGTTATGCCTCTTTTACCCTCACTCCTTTCCTCGATAATTACCAACTTATCCCTTAATTCTCTACACAACCAAATATTTTATTATATTATTAATTATTTCATTGATCCCTCTAAATATTAATAAATAATAATAATAATGATAATATTAATCCACATATCTACAAATTCCACCAATCCTTTACACATAAGTCATATACCCTTATTAAGAGTACTCAAAACACATCGAACCACGCCAAAACACATAATTGGTCACAACAACTCCTAATTATTTCACAAATAATAATTAAAAGGAAAATGGGGAATTACAATGAGAAGTAGGATTGGGAGTCCATGTCATTTGGCCGACAATTCTGGAAGTCCTCAAAGGAGGCTTTGTTTGTGATTGTTTACTTTTGTGCCAAAAACCTCAAAAAGGTGTCCCATTCTCCATTTCCCCGGAAAGTCCTCAAAGAAGGCATTGGGCGGAAGGAGAGTCTGCAATCGACTCCCACCATTTATAGTCTTAAGTCGTTCAGAGCTTGCATTTCATGTTGATGATTTGAACATAGCTTAATCTTGTTATCGATTCAGTTAAGTGGGAAAGGATTTTGCAATCAAACCCTCACGCTTTGTACTTAGCTCGCATCAGACGATCTTGATGGTCTATGTGCTCTTATTCACATCCCCCATATTCTCCTCATCGTGATCCATAATATCATTAGTTAAGAGTATTTTGATTTCCCACAGTTAGCTTGCCTCGATGATCGATATCTTGGCTAAGCCTCCTTTTTATCCTACTTTGATTTTTTCCCATATCTTTGCTAGGTGCTAACTCTCTTATCTTCTCTTCTTAATTCTTCTTCCTTAGGGATCATTTTGTCCTAACTTGATTCATAATCAAGTTAAGATAAGTAAGAAGTAGATGCCTATTCTAACTTTATTAAGTTAGATAGGATAGAAACTTTAATAGAGGATCAATATTGCATGCTAACACTTAGGATAAAGGTTAGTTTACCATTAAATTTTTCTTTTATACTTTTAGTCACTTCTCATCTTGAAAGAAATAGACACCTAAAGGAGGAAAAATGTGTATGGTACGCCACGAGCCTTAAGTACATTTGAGTAATGCTTGATACATGTTTTGTCTCGGAGCGACGTATCAGGTACTCGCTCTTATGTGATAGTCTTTAGCATTGTACATACCCAAAACAAAATCCATGAAGACACTTCTGTTTAAAATACTTGAACTAAGTTTCAACCGTCTTTCTCTTCTCATCTCATACTCTGATGCAGTCGTAATGACTTGTCAATTTCGTTCTACCACAAACAGGAAATGCCCGAGTTTCAACTCCGTGAAAGGAAAGCCCTAACTACTGGAACGTGAACACTGGCATTGTCAACATAGGAAAAAAAACAACCAATTGGTCACCCATAGTGAGCTGAACTATGATAACTCTTATTCTCATTGCGATGAGATACGTAGGCACAAGCGGGATTCTTGGAGAGCGTAATTCCTGGTTCTGTTTAGAACTACGTCGACTCTGATTCTCATTCCCGATGAGATACGTAAGGCTGGGATGCGATATCCTCTCGAGTTAACTTCTTTCTTTCACCCCTTCGTTTCTCTCTTTTTCCCTTCCTTCCAATTAGCAACAGATGGAGCATTCAAATGACAACACCATTTGAGCAGAACATCAAGTGTGGATCCCATCGAGTAAGATGGACATGAAAGGGTTCTAATACATTCCCCTCATGTAACCGACTCCTGAGCCCGGACTTGGTTTCGTTGACCTTGTCTTTCCTTTCCCCCAGGTTTTCTTTGATTGTTTCCTTTCCATTCCAGGATTAATGACGTTTGGTGGCGACTCTTCTATTCTTTTTTTCTCCAATTATTTTTCACGTTGCGACAGAGACTAGTTAGGGTATGTTGTATTTTATAGAGTGCTTGAGTAGAGTGCACTTAGATTGGCATCTATCCATGAGTAGAAATCTAGCCATTGGTTATGTGATTTATTTCTATAGCGGGTCTTGAAATTTTAGTTGTTGTTGCATATAAGGAGAGCAAGTTGAATATTTGAAAAAAAAATTGTAACCTTTACCTTTCAAGATTTACAAACACTTTTCCATAAATTGTTTTCGTTCATCCTTCCTCGTGGGTATCATTAGAAGAGGATCAATGCTTCCCATAATTATTTCTCCTTATTTAATTCCTTATACTTCATCAATCTCCCGTATCCAAGTATCCTTCTAACCCAAACTTTACTTTCAGTATTTCATATTTTCTATTAAGGATGAGCAGTAGTACCATTGATTTAGTGAGCAACTTTGAAGTTGAAATTTCATCTACTTCTGCAACGAAAGTGTCCCCTAATTCTCCTCACCCTTCTCTTAGTGGGGATCACGTAGGACCAAAAATCATAGCCCTTTCATAAGACTCTAGGTCAGATTGGGCATCTAGGAATCCTTAGAGGAAGAAACATCTTCTTCTGGGTCATTAGACACCCTTATATCCAATGTTAATTGAAGAAAAAATTATATTGAGGTCCCAATTTCCCTTTGTGTCTTGTCGGAAGAAGAGGTACAAACCAATGTTCAAATGAGGGAATGTGCTATATAGACTTCATCCAGGTTTTCATGTAGTCGGAAGGTGTTGATCCTAACGACACTAAGGTGCTAGAACATTTGAATCTTTGAAACTGGTTGAATGCGCTGATATATGACTGGGTGGATAAAAAAGTAGCAAGCACCTCCTCGACTCTAGGAACTACGGCCGCCCTAAGTGATATTGATATTATGGTTGAAGGTCTTTCAAAATGGTTAGTCCTTTCGATTTCACGGGAGAAGAGGATATGCAATTCTTTTGAAGACTGCATGGTTCAGTTCCATGAATGCATGTCTACAAGAATAGGACTTCAACTGCCTTTTTTTTCTAAATTTGAGGTTGTCTGAAATACCCATATATAAAATACATACGTCAAAGTATATTTTTCATATATAAGTTCAAGTTTGGTACTGAAATACAAATAAGTTCTCAGTACAACACATTGTAAAATTTTAGCCAACTAAAATACATAAGGTACTACAACAAAAATCTAAAAAGAATACAAGATGTCAAAAAAAAAGAAAATCTAAGAACTAGATTCAAAGATATCAAAATATCCACTGCGGAAGCAAAGCCATCAAGAAGTAAGGATAATTAAACTGCCTTATCCTTACCCTTTGCGGAACCGGAAGTACCTAAAAATATATCAACAACATGGGATGAGATAACACCATCTTAGCGAGTTCCCTATCTTAGATTTCCCTCGACTCTAAAGGTTCGAATCTAACCATTATTTAAGTCTAAGGTCTCTTCTCTATAAGGAACCAAAACAATATGAAACATTTATTCAACGTTCTCGACACTTCACGTGGGACTCAATGTAATACCCACCTCAAGTGCTTAACATTTGCTTCCCGTGGGACTCAGTGTAATACCCACCTCAAGACTTTATTGATTCTTCTCGTGGGACTCATTGTTATACCCACCTCAAGACTTTATCATTACAGCTTTCCATGGGACTCAGTGTTATACCCATCTCAAGCCCTTACCATCATATCTCTTCAACAATTTTGTATCAACCTAGGGTTGTTCTAACCATCTCACAAGTTATACATTTTAATTCCAAAAGCTTACAATTCCCTAACTAACATAATTATGGTTAATTAGAAAAGTCGGATAAAAGTCAATTCAAAATAATATTTCTCAGTCTCATAAGATAAAACATATTATTAGCTTCAAATCTATATAAAGAACAATTAAATCGGATTAATGATGAAAAAGTTATGAATTTTTAAAGATAAAACAAAATAAATTTTTTCCAAGACTTACAGTGTTAACCGGTTAACATATTTGGTTAACTGATTAACCAACTCATATTTTCACTTCCAGTAGCGCATCTGAGTTCTGTTAACCGGTTAACCAACAGTCAGTAGCAGAATACCTGAATTTTTAAAGTACATAACTTCTCCAAACTCAATCCAAATAACACCAAACATAAAAAAAATTATCAACAGAGGTTGCTACACCTATAGCCAGCATACTCATGCATTTAATCGATATTTCAACTGTTCAAACTCTCGATTCAATTATTTATAGCATTTTTTACCTAACATCAAGATATCTATAACTTATAGAAATAAAAGTATCTATCTAGAACCCACCTTTACCAAAGATGATTGAGAAGATTGAGAGATGAATGGATGGTGAATCTTCAAGACCAAGAGCTTCTTCTTCTTCTTCTCCAAGCTTTTCCCTTCTTCTCACTTCTTTCTCCTTTCTCTTCCTCTTTCTATTGTTATGTTTCTATGTTACATAACATAATAAAACAAACTTTAGGTCTTATACGGGAAAGTATAATTTCCCCCCAACGGGTCCAAATAGAGGGTATCCAAAAATGTCTCTTAATCAATAATTTAATAAAACCTCTGAGTCAGATAATATTAGTTAATAAAAATAAACTCGCCGATTGCTCCAATTTCTTTTGTTAAAATCTCTCAGAGCAACCCGGATCCCTATTTATATCAAATAATATTACTCAGAGCATTAAAATAAATTATGGGGTATTACATCCTCCCCCCTTAAATAGAAATCCGTCATCGAATTTTAAGATTACCTAAACAGGTGAGGATACACCTCCCGCATCTTTGATTCCAGTTCCCACGTAGCATCTCCCGAATGCGTCACATCCCATTGTACCTTAACAAGTGAATCTCTTTGTTTCTTAACACTTTGGTTTCTCTTCCAACAATACAACTCGGTTGGGGTTCAAAAGTCAAGTCCGCTTCTATCTCGATAGAATCAGGCAGAATAGGCTGAAGAGGATCAAGAACAAACCTACGAAGTTGAGATACATGAAAGACATCATCCATTTTTGACAAAGAGGGTGGTAAGGCTAATCTGTAAACAACTTCACCAATCCTTTCTAAGATCTTATACGGTCCTATGTATCTGGGACTTAACTTGTGTGACTTGAACGGTCCTTCAATCTCAATCTCGGAGTAACTTTCAAATAAACATGGTCACCCTCCTCAAATTCCAAAGGTCTCCTTCGATTCTCAGCATAACTCTTCTGATGATCTTGAGCTTGCTTAATTTTCTCTCGAATCATTCGAATCTTTTCCGTAGTCTCTTGTATAATCTCGGGTCCTAAAATCCTATCTTCACCCACTTCCGACTAACATAAAGGCGTTCTATATTTTCTTCCATATAAAGCCTCATACGGAGCCATAACAATGCTCACATGGTAAATATTATTGTAAGAGAACTCAATCAAAGGTAAAATTTCCTTCCAATTTCTTCTACTTTCCAACACATAAGCTCTTAAAATTTCTTCCATTGTTTGAATTGTTCGCCCAGTCGGACCATCCGTTTGAGGATGATTAGAAGTGCTCAAACGTAAGTTCATACCCATAGCTTTTTGAAACACTTTCCAAAACCTTGAAGTAATCTTTGGATCTCTATCGGACACAATGCTAGACAGGACACCATGCAACCTTACATTTTCAGCAATAAACAACCTCGCAAGATGACTTGCCTTGTATGTAGTCTTAACGGCCAAGAAATGTGCATATTTTGTTAGTCGATCTACAATCACCCAAATAGAATCATAACCACCTTGAGTACTAGGTAATCCCACCGCAAAATCCATAGAAATACTATCCCACTTCCCAAATGGAATACCCAAAGGTTGTAACAAACCACCCGGTCTTTGGTGCTCGATCTGCACTTGTTGGCACACCGCACACTCAGACACAAATACTGCAATATCCTTTTTCATACCGAACCACCAATACTCTTTCTTTAAGTCTTGATACATTTTTGAAGAAACCAAATATATCGTAAAAGTACCTTTGTGAGCTTCCTCCAAAATATTTCTCTTTAACTCAACATCATTTAGAACACAAATCCTTTAGTTAAATAGGATAATCCCATCCAACGCTCTTACAAAACCCGGTTGGAGTAACATCTCTTGTAACTTCTCATCTAGAACTTGTCCTTGTTGAATTTTGCTTCTTAAGGTAGAATTGATATTCATATTTCCCATGATCACCCCACTCGGAGTCCATACAAATTGAAGATTAAGATCTCAAAACTTCTCCAATAATGCATATTCCAACACCATTAACTCAGCACCATGAATCACTTTTCGGCTTAAAGCATCTGCCACTTTATTCACTTTTCCTAGATGATACTTTAATTCTAGGTCATAATCCTTCGAGTACTCCATCCACCTTCTTTGTCTCATATTCAATTCTTTCTTATCAAAAAGATACTTCAAACTCTTATGGTCGCTGAAAATCTCAAAGCTCACACCATACAAATAATTCTGCCACACCTTTAGAGTAAACACCACGGCCGCTAATTCCAAATCATGAGTTGGATAATTCTTCTCATTAACTTTCAACTATTGTGAAGCATAAGCTACAACTTGTCCTTCTTGCATAATAACACCTCCTAATCCCATCTTAAAAGCATCACAAAACACTTTTTAAGACTTGTTAGGACCGGGAATGATCAACACCAAAGCAGTCATTAATCTTTCCTTTAGACAGATGAAACTTTGTTCACAACCAGAATCTCATTCGCAAGAGAAATCCTTTCTAGTAAGCTTAGTCAATGGTAACTTCTCCAAACTCAAAATAACACCAAACATCAAAACAATTATCAACGGAGGTTGCTACACCTATAGCCAGCATACTCATGCATTTAATCAATATTTCAACCGTTCAAACTCTCGATTCTATGATTTCTAGCATTTTTGAACAAACCTCAAGAAATCTATAACTTCTAGAAATAAAAGTATCTATCTAGAACCCACCTCTACCAAAGATGATTGAGAAGATTGAGAGATGAATGGATGGTGAATCTTCAAGACCAAGAGTTTCTTCTTCTTCTCCAAGCTTTTCCCTTCTTCTCACTTCTTTCTCCTTTCCCTTCCTTTTCCTCTTGTTATGTTTCTATGTTACATAACATAAGAAAACAAACTTTAGGTCTTATACGGGAAAGTATAATGTCCTCCCAACAGGTCCAAATATAGGGTATCCAAAAATGTCTCTTAATCAACAATTTAATAAAACCTCTGAGTCAGATAATATTAGTTAATAAAAATAAAATCGTTGATTGCTCCAATTTCTTTTGTTAAAATCTCTCAGAGCAACCCGAAACCCTATTGATATCAAATAATATTACTCAGAGCATTAAAATAAATTATGGGGTATTACATAGTCGTCCTGACACATTTAAAATTTACTCCTTATCAACTTCATCCAGGGTCATGGGAGTACATAAGGGTCTTCAAACAGTTTGTTGAGTATAAATCCTGAAAGCCCGCTCTTAGCCTTTTTTATCTTTTCCGTTGGAGGCGCACTTCTCCAGACAACTTTTATGATCACGGGCTTATTAGTTTTTATCTATTCAACCTTTGGTTCAACCCTTTCATTATGGATTTGAAGAGATTTTCTAGGATGTTTCTCCTTGGTGAAACCTCTCAGCTTCACTACTTATTCTATTTTCTATTACCTTCCCGCGGACTCTCTTAAATTTTGTCGGTGTTTTTATACAAAATATTGGTCCAAGCTTCATTTTAGCGGTATTCCTACTCCTGTTATATCACGTTGGGTTCTCTTTCTCGGGACGAGGTTATGATGAAGGAGAATATGTAATCCTAGTTTCAAGATCATGGCTATGAGGACAGGTTCGACCCTAATGAGGCGCCTTCTAGTGATGTGAGGAAAAGACAAATTGATACTCATATTATCTTGTGCGCAGTTATCCAAGAGGGGATGGTGAATATTTTTTGTGAGGGTGGATCCTTCATGCTTTTATTACATACATGATTACATTTTGTAGATAACATGGATAAGATAAGTAAGTTGAATATGTTCTACAGACTTGCAGATGCTTAAGGTATTTTGATTACAATGAATATTTAGGCTACTAATTTTGAGCCTACTAAGTTGGCCACCACTATTACAACTCAGGTCCTTTCTCCTTCCCCGAGCATTAAGATGCCTACTCTAGCTCCCGAGTGTCGCTCCCTGGATTTCCATCCTAGTACAAATGCGAAAGTGACATGGGAAAGGGTAGAGTCGCTAGCCAGGCATTTTTATCCCACAATAATGGGAAAAGTAATGTTGCACAAACCGAAAGAAGAAAAGGAAGGACAAAGGTCCTGCGAACCAAAGAAACTGGGTTCGGGAGTCGGTTACGACCTGGGAAGGTATTAGCACCCCAGATCGTCCTCCGTACTCGACGGGATCCACGCTTGCAAAGAAACTGTTTCAAAGGGTGAAAGAATGAAGCTGCTGCAAAAGAAAAGGAACTGGATCTGGAAAAGAGTAAAGAAAAAGGAAAATGTAGGGAAAATAAAAGAGTGCTCTAACGGGCCCTACCCCGTTGCCTGCGTACCTCATCTGGATATGAGGATCAGAGACGTTGTAGTTCCCCTAACTGGGGAGTAAAATGGCTTGTGTTTTAAAAGCTTGAACTACTTATGTCAATGTTCAGGTGTTACAGGCTCGTCTGGCATTAGTGCATTACCATCTTGCAAAGTGACAAGTAGGATCAAGTTCTTACGTTATGAGGGAAGGTGGTGAGAAAAGAAGTCCCTAATGAGAGACGTTTATTCTTTGTTCAATGTTTTTTAGGAGTTTTTGCGTTGAGGTTTGCATAAGTTAGTGAATCTGAGTCTTACTCAATGGGATGCATACTTCTTACATCATCCCGAAATGGAATGTGCAAAAGGAACACCTAGCTATGCGGGAAATCCCCAAATCTAGTCCCACAGATGAAGGCTCAGACACACTGACCTACTGGCATTTATTAAGTGTTTTTGTGATTTTTTGATTAAGAAGTGTTTTTTTAGCTTTTCTTTGTGAAGTAGTCTCATGCTAAGACCTATTCATCATGATAGATATCTTACACCTCTCCCCGAAATGGGTCGCGTGCAAGTACCCCATGATAAAGTCTCGTGGCACATGAGAAGACTTGTAATTTATTAAGTGACTTGAAGTTAAGTTTGAAGATGAGAAGACATAGAGAGAGCACCAAAAGGATCTCAAAGGTAAAAGGATAAAGGGGGACTACAATTCTAGATGTTATCATGCATAGGATTCCTAGGTTAGTGTGGTTTAAAGTCTATCCTAAAGAAGAATAAAAGAAGAAAAGAAGAAAAGAAAGGAAAAAGAAGAATGGAGGAGGTAGAAAGCAACTTACTTCTCTTAAAGAAGATAAGTTATTTCTAAGAGGGATGAAAAAAAGTTGGACAAATAATGGTCTAAGCACATCTTAATCACAAGTAGAAAGCATAAAAGAATAGAGGAAAAAATAATTTTGAGATGTAGACATCTCATCCACACCTCTTACTTACCATAGCCCCTGAAAATGTTAGAAACATTCATAAATGACAAAAGAAAATCAAGTAAGTTCAAACAATGGAAGAACAAGCATTTAATCATTTCAAACCAACAAAGTCAGAGCCTAATGATCATACAAGAATGCTAATGTTAGTCATACAAACCACAAGCAAAGCATACATGAAGAAGTGAGATAAGAATAAGTGATTAAGAGAAACAAACAAGTCAAAAACCACTAAGTATCACCAAAGTCAGAAGCTAAACATGTTGATTAAGTGCCTAAGAAGAAGAGACAAACATCAATCAAAGCATTCAAGCACATACTAGGTCCATTAGAGGAGACATGAGAAGTGTGAAGTGAAGTGAAACATGCTTGTTAAAGTGTACCTTAGTACACAAGTAAACATCAAACAAGAAAGGGTAAGGATCTCATACTAAAGCTAGGGATCACATGACATATTATCAATCAACAAACAAGATCCTAAGTGGTGGCACAAGTGCCTTCCTACTCAAGCAAACAAACATGATTAAAAAACACTTTAAATTAGACATTTAAATAACAAATCTCAAAAAATTAGTGAACATGCCTTAGAAAATCAACCATTAAGCAAAAAGACATTTCAAGTATATACAAACATCATATCAAAGTTACAATACCATAACCAGAAGCAAACACAATGAAATAAATGGTCCAAGAGGATCAATCCAATGCGCACGAAAAGGTCAATAGATCCACACAATCAGCCAGATCAAAACATCACAACGCAAGAACACACTAACTATTATACACAAGCACACACATAACATTATTGTGAAACATGAGATCATAAGACATGCATGTGTTTTTTAATGCATTGTCAAGTCCAGAGCCATCAGATCAACTCATCCAACGGTGGAGACTTCATCTTCTACCCCCAACAAGCTCAGCCACCTGAAACACAGCCGGTGTCGGAGCTAGGGCTCCGGTCACCGATAAATTCATACCAAGAAAAAACTATCCAGGAATTCATTTAAAGCTCCAGATCCATACTAATTCGCATACTGGTTACGAATTCAAGCTCAAAATCACCAAACGATCAATATATCTCACGGATTGAAGAAAATAAAATGAACATCAAACCTTCAAATCCATAATACAAGCTCAATTTACGTCCAAATCACAAACATAATACATCAATCAACTCAGTGAAGCACATAGATCACAATGCACACATCAAAAACAATATCTAGAGTGATGAATTTTGAAGCTAACCTGAGATGAAGCTAGGTCAAATACTCAAAGAAATACTCCAGAAATGTGCAGATCCACTCCTTAGCACCTCTATTTGCAAAATAAATGCAAATAGAGCTTCAAATCAGCTTAGATCTTGAGTTTTGAAGGAATTTGCTTCTGAATGGCACTATGTGAAAACCTTTCTCAAAGTTCAAACCAATGGTGGATTTGTGTTCCTTAGAGATCACTGATCAAGGATATGGAAGAAGTTCTCACTAAAACTCTAAGGATGAAAAGTTTCGAAGAGAATTGCACAATGAGAAAAAAGTTTGAAAGTGAGAAATGAAGAGTGGAGAGCTAAGAAATTCGTGTGTTTCCCTTATATATCAAGGGTTTAAGAGACTGATTAGGGTTTTACAAGCAATGGGAGCATGGAATGTGTGATAGGGAGTGAAATGCAATTTTGCATGAAAGTGCACATGTGATGAATCCCTCGTGCAAACCCCTCATCAAGTGCATGATCAGATTCATTTTAAGTCACTTATCACCCTTGGGTTGATCTTAGGGCTTAGGATGCTTGGAAATTTGAATTGTGAATGATTTTGAAAAATGGCCAATGGTGAAAATACTTGTGTACAAGCCACGGGTTTGCATGATTCTTTGGGAAAACTTGATTGTTATAAGATGTACTTTGGTATGGCAATCATCATTGATGAACTATTGTGTCGCTCCCGAAGATTTGCATCCCGGTACAAGCACGAACGGTCGGAGAAAGAGAGAACATGATGATGAACTGAAAAGAGTCTCCAGCTAGGCATTTTTATCCCAAAGGAAAGGTAATGCTGCATAAACCTAAGAAAATATGGATAAGACGGTCGCGAACCAGAGAAACTGAGAAAGGGGGTTGGTTACAACCTGGGAAGGTATTAGCACCCAGATTATCCGTCGTACTCGACGGGATCCACGCTTAAGAGATTGTGCTTAAAGGGGTAGTGTCAGTGCTATCTGTGTATCAAAGCTGGAAAAGAATGCAAGTGTCAGTGCAAAAGAAATGTGAAGTTCTCAGGAATGAGGCTTAGAGAATGATGCTGGAAGAGGGGGAATATACAGAGAATTTTGTTCGATAACAGTTAAGTTATGCCTACGTATCCTCTCGTGCAATGAGGAAGTTAGAACACCGTAGTTCGACTCAAAGAGACTGAAAGATAAATTGACTTGTAAATTGCTTGCTTGTCTATGCTCAAGTGTATGACCTGTCTGGCTCAGTTGCAAACTGTTTTGCATTAGACGGAAGAAGAGAGTTCTCATTTGTGAGTGAAGATGATGAGATAAAAATCCCGAAGGAGACGATTATTGTTTTTTTTGTGTTTTAAATCTTTTATTTCTTTTGGAGTTTGTCATAAGAAAATGAGCTGAAGCCTAAACCAAGGGTTAGTAAACTCATCACATCTTCCCTTTTATTAGGGGTAATGAGAATGCCTTAAGTATGAAGTAAACACCTCACACTTAATCACCATGATGTAGGATTAAGATCATTAACCTACTTGCATTTATTTAGATGTTTTTGGAGTTTTTTGTTTAGTGTTAAGTAATGAGTTTAAGCCATAATCAAGGATTTAATGGACCCATTACACCATCCTAATAGAAGGATGATAGATGAGAACATTTAAGCTGAGGAAGGCTCCTCAACTTAATCCATGGTTAGGGATTAACCTCATGACAAAACAAAGCCTTTATAAAAATGGATTTTAGTTAATGGTAAGATTAAGAAGTGGTTTTTAGGGTTTGTAAGACAACTTGAGGAGGACTTGTTCATTAACACTAGGGTTAGTCCTTCTTAACCATTTAATGAAGAATTAGAACCCTAATGCAAGGCCCAAGTTACAAGCTTGATGTCTTAGTGTTTATTAGATGAATTGATTAAAGGATTTAAACACATTAAGGGTTTAACACTAAGGATTAAAGTTATACCCTCCATCCTAATAGAAGGATACATGCATAACCTTAATCACAAAGCCTTAAAACCTTTAAGGTTTAGTCCATGATTAAGAGATGAGAAGAGAAGACACAAAAGATGACACAAAGGTAAAACTAATGGGGGGACTAATCAAACCCTAATTGTGATCATGCTTGGGTATTCCTAGGATTTATGAGGCTTGCAAGAGATCTCCAAGAAGAGCCACCAAGGAAGAAACAGATGGAAGGAAGAGAAGCTGAAGAAAAAAGCTAACTTACTTCACTTAAGAAGATAAGCTAATTGAAGAAAGAAAGTGAAGAAGGAGAATGAATGAGCAAGCTCACTCTAATACACATACAGAATGCAGCAAAGATGCATAAGAGAGATGAGAAGAGATTGTGAGAAGTGAAGGCAAATTTACTTCTCAAAGTAACTTACCACCTGAAAAGTTAGTAAAAGGAAATGAAAATGAAATGAAAATGAGAAGTATGCAATGATGCAATCCAAAACCAGAAGCAAGTTCATGATGTAAATGATGCTAAGAGATGATACAAATGTATGTCATGAGATGCCAATGATCATACATGTAATGAGGATGCAAATGAAGCATGAAAGGAGCATGAAAGTTCATGAATGCATATGAAATGAAATGGATACATAACATGGAAAATGGATGATGCAATGATCAAACATGATTCTAAAGTGTCCTAGGATGTCTTAGATGTCATGTGGATGCAAGAAATGTCATGGAAAGTTCATGGATGCAAGCATATGCAAGATGAATGCAGATGAAGATGCAAAGTTAGGGTTTATATGCAACATGAGATGCAAAACTCAAAAACAGAAGCAAATCATAAGATAAAAAATTGAAAATGCACTCAAAGGAACCCTAAACCCATGTGATTTCATACCGCAAATGAGGAGACCTAACTCTTAACCCTAAGGGACTCATGATTTTTCTAAGTTTTCTAGGGTTTTAAGGTACCTAAAGGGAAAAAATGCCAATCAATTCAAAAAAGCAGAAGAAATTCATGACAAAAATATGCTAGAAAATACATTTCAAATGAAGATCAATGCAAAAAGAACCATGGTCATACCATTCTTGGTTAGGCAGAAAATAATTCTTGAAGTTAGGGTTCAAAAATGGGATTTTATGAACCCTAAATTCAAATAAAAAATGTCAAAATGATTCAAAACCAAAAAGAAATTTGTGAGGATGGTATGACAATGTCTCTAAATGTTTAAAGATGCAACATGAATTTTTTGGGATTTTTTAGAAACCTAAATGATGTTTTAATTAATTAATTTTCATTAATTAATTAAAATAAACATTTAAATGTCTATAAAATAATTTTTAAATGCAAAAAATAAAAATAAAAATATTTTTGGGTTCTGAAAATTAATAAAATGTTTGATAAATATTTTCAGAAATTTTTGATGGTTTTTACTATTTTTAAAAATTCGTACAAAATAAATTAGAATAAATGAATTAAAAACAAAATAAATGGAAAGTATTTAAAATGGAGAGTCAGGATTGATTCTGGGTTTGAATCAATTGACCTGGCGCGCATCTGGATGGTCTACATTTAAACTTAACTAATCTTATATAATTAATTAAATAAACCTGATTAAACACTAATGACATGATCCTAGCCCTACACTGCACGCGGGAAAGCTTAATCTAACGGTCTAGATTCAAAAAGTGCCCTAACCCTAATTAAACAAATTAATGACTTTCAGGTGGCCGGAAATGACCTCCGATCATCTTCTCCGGCCACACCTCCCCTGAGAAATTTCCAAATCACTCCCTAGGCCATTTCTGGAGCTCTAAAGCTCCAGATTGATTCCTCTCACTCTCCTAAGATCAAGCCCACCCTCAAAAACAATTTATTTTCACTCAATCTTAAGATTCGAAGCCAAGAACAAAAATGGTGAAACTTTCAAACAGACCATACATTCTCATTTCTTCATCATTTTCAAAAATACAAAGTTCATTGCACTCAGGGGAACAAGCTTAACCATTTAATAACTTAAAATAAAGGTTCTGGAAAAATTGATTCACATGGCTACCTGAGATGGAGCTTTCAACCCTGGAGCTTTCTGGCTGCTTTCTTGCTTCAAAATGCCTCCAATGACCTCCCTAAAGAAGCTTTGATGCTTGGGTGGAGTTTTTTATGGCTGGTTTGTGAGTTTGTGTTTAACTGGTCAAAAAATCGTGTTTTGCTAGTGAGGTGTTCTTGGCTATTTTGAGAGGTGGCTTATGATCAGTGATGAATTTGGAGATGAATGGTGGAAGAAGTTTGAAGTTTTGTTGAGTGTGTTGAGAGTTTCGAAGCAAAATGCAAAGGAGGGGATTTTTGTGAACTAGGGCAATGCTGAGGATTTAGGCTTGGTTCTTGTGTGAAATGAGTTCCATAAGGCATGTATGTGAAGCTGTGATAGGTCAGAATAGTTGGTGTGGGCTATGCTGATTGGTATGGCTGAAAATGCAAAAAGTCAATGTTGGTTGTACTAGAGGTATGGGCAAGTGGCAGGATGGGATTTGGGCATGTCCTGGTTCAGCTGAGATCCAGGAATGTTTGTGAATCAGATTTGATGAGTTGTGGCAAGTGGATGAGAGGTTTTGTACCATTTTGCAAATTCATGAAGTTTTGGCCCCTTTTGGATTTCTTCATGTGCAAGTCATGAAATTTTGAGATTCTTGGGCCAATTCTGAGTTTTAGGCCTTGCATAATGATGTTATGATGTGTAGAAGTCAATTTGAAGTCACAAAATGAATTGGCAAGAGGTTTTGCAAAAATCCCTCTTTGGCATGAAACTTGAAATTATGTGATTTTTGCCAACTTTGACAAGCCATAACTTGAGTTCCAAAATGAATTATATCTTGTTCTTGTATATTTTGGAAAGGGAATGATCCAATCTACAACTTTCATGACCAAGAATTTTTCATTTGAAGCATTTTTGGTTGAGAAAGAGGAGGTTGAAAAACATTCCCAAAATGGAAAGTTTTCATTACAAGTCATTTCCATTTTTGGCAACTTTTGGTTTTGCTCATCTTTCTTCAAATTTGTGAACTTCTAAGCATCCCAATGATCAAATAAAGATCATACAACTTCAATTTGATGAAAAATCCACTTTGGTTCCATGTTGGGGCCTCAGATGCCCTGATTTTGCTCTGACTTGTTCAAGAAGTTACCTAGTGATCAGATGACTTCCACAATGAATTTCTTCATCAAACTTGGTATGCATGATCCTTACAACATATTAAGACCAATATAAACAAGAATGACAAAAAAAATTGGAGTTATGGCCTCTGAAACCAAAATCCTAATTTTAGGTCATCTGTGTAGTGAAACCCTAGCTCTGCTTCCATGCTTTCCAAGTTCTTGTGATTTCTTGACTTCCTTGATCTTTGGAGGACATAATATGATGATTGAACATACATGGACCCTCTTGAGATGATGGGAGGCCTTTGGAGTGGCTCAGAAGGATCTTGGATTGCTCATTTCACAAACCCTAGATGCAGATGAACTTGAACCAATGCAGTGAAGCAAAAAAATGCAATATGATGTGGTATGATTATACTAATGTAAATGTGAAGATCACAAGCCATGGTGTGAACTTAGTAAGGGCAAATTTGGGGTGTTTACATGTAGGTCTTGAAAATTCACAATGAACCTTTTTGTAATTGGTGCAAACTTTGAAAATGTGAGAAACCCTGAAAATATGCCAACTTCTTTTAATCATAACTTCCAATCCACAAATGATATGGATGATTTCTAGGACGTTTTGGAAAGGGGAGAACAAACCCAACAACTTTCATGTTTGAGGAAAAATAATTTGGAGCCATCTTGATCATGAAAGAATTGATTGAAGTTAGGGCAAAAATTGCTAAAAATAGAAATTTTTATTATAGGTCACTTTCCATATTTAGCAACTTTCTTCCAAACTCTTGATTCTTGATTCTTGAGATCACCCAAGCTATTCTTTGCCCTCATGAAGGTCCATAAGCTTGAAAATCTTAATCAAGAATTTATGAATCAAACTTCATACATAGGCCTTATATACCATATAGAAGCCTTTGACCACAAGAATTGGTCAAAGCTATGAGGATATGAGGATCTGAGGCAAAACCTTAATTAGGGTTTCTCTTCCTAGGAAAAAATTACACTGTTGAGCTTCTGATGAATTCCACCCTTTCTTGGGCTTTGAGGATGAATTTGAACTTGTATAAGATATGAGGATCCTTTGTAGGCTTCTTGCAAGACCACTTGGCTCTCCACTTGACTTTGAAGAATCATAACTTGTTAGATGAATGATCACATGCCCTATGCTTGTAAAAATGGATGTCATGCCTCATTTTTCTATGCAAAATGCTAAGATATGAATGCTTTATGCTATTCTATATGATATGAAATGAGAGGGAAAATTTTGGTGTGTTACAACTGCCCCTATTCAAGCAACAGTTAATCTTAAAAGGACGAGAGCATCGGTTGTCATCCGTTCGAGATAAATTGTGATTGAATACCAAAAGAACCAGAAAATTTGAATTTTGCTGGGGAATAAAAGTGATGCAAACCCGAACAAGGAAAACAAATGCTTGAAAACCCTGATGAGGTGAAACATAACTCAGTAACCATGAAATCTTTCTCATATATCTTGCGTAGATATATGATGTTTAGAACAGACGAGCCGTCTTCAAATAACCTGTGCGTCAGGTATATGATACATAGGATAAATGAACCCTCTTCATATATCTTACGTAGATATATGGTGCCTAAGGAAAACGAGTCTTCTCCAAATAACCCGTGCGTTAGGTAAATGGTGGTGCACTTAAGTCCTTGGGATATACATGTACGAATCAGGATAGACGAACCCCTTTCACATATATTGCGTAGATATATGGTGCTTAAGACAGACAAGCCTTCTTCATATAACATGTGCGTTAGGTAAATGGTAATTATGCATATGTTCTACTAAACTGCAACATTTTGATGTTTAATCCCACCGTCAGGACTTCAAACCCCTTCAACACAAACGAGTATTGGATGATCATCAAGGAAACACAGACGAGTGCCCTAATTCAATGACACAGACGAGTATTAGACGATGATCCAAGAGACACAAACAAGTGCTCTAGGCAACGATATAGACGAGTACTGGACAATGATACAAACGAGTATCAGAAAAGTATAGGAACCCAACACAGACGAGTGAATAGACAATGATACAGACGAGCATCAAAAGGCTATCAAATCACACACATACTAGTGACTGAAAAAGATTAACACAGGCGAGTGAATAAGATAAAGAAATAACATAGACGAGCGTTAAAGGCGATACAGACGAGTATCAAGAAAATTATCAAACATAGACGAGTTCCTGACCAAAGGATAACACATACGAGTGTTAAAAATCATACAGACGAGTATCAAAGATTAAAAACCAAACACAGACGAGTGCTTGAATAAGGGATAACACAGACGAGTGTTAAAAATGATGCAGACGAGCATCAGGAAACTATCAAACACAAACGAGTGGATAAAGCCAAAAAGTAGACACAGACGAATGTTAAAACAATGCAGATGAGCATCAGGAAACTATCAATCACAGACGAGTGAATGAAAAAAAGATACAAACGAGTGTTAAAACAATGCAGACGAGCATCAGGAAACTATCAAATCAAACACAGACGGGTGAATGAAAAATGATACAAACGAGTATAAAAAGGTTATGATCCAAATACAATAGAGAAAATAAAGCCAAAAATATAACACAGACGAGTGTTAAGAATGATGAGAACGAACATCAGAAAGCTATCAAACACAGACGAGTGAATGAAGAATAACACAGACGAGTGTTAAGAATGATACAAACGGGTATCAACAAGATATAAAAAACGTACGAGTGCATGACATAAAATAATAACACAGATGAGTGTTCAAAAATGATACATATGAGTATCAATAAGAATGCTTGATTTGAGTGAAGACTCTGCAATGGAGAAAACTACTTGTAATTCTGTCGGGGATGAGAATGCTCTGACTAACATTCTGCTGAGGAACAACCTTCTAATATTATGACAATACTTGAGTTTGGATGAGGAATGTGAACACTGTCTGTTTCACTCATCACATTGACCAAAAATAAATTGGCAATCACACTGGGGAATATTTCAATGACGGTTGTGTCCCAATCACGAAACTCTGTGAGAAAATGACCATCTTCAGACTTAGCTGGGAGATACTTGATCAAATAATCCCGCTGAGGGGAGAACTCTATCATTCTGCACTCTGTGGGGAAATAAGTATTCAGCTACTTTCTAGGAAAACTTTATTGTGACGCCTCCACTTGGGGATGCGAATCGTTCAACAGACCTTGACGTTCTGCGGGGACCTACCATTCTGCTCTGACTCAGTTGGGGAAGGTTTCTTTTTGAACTCTACTAAGGATGTTAGGGATCACCTTCTGCTAGAGATAAGAGTTGTAAAGTGTGTCTCGCTGGGGAGAAGAAACTTGCTTGGGAAATTCTGTCTTGTAACACCTTTCTTCCTTGGCTGCAAAAACCTGCAACAGCAAAGTATATACATATGCCCCGGGGAATTATATGGTATGAGTCAATCATACAATGTTTCCTAACATTCAAAGTTATTATAAATGTTTTCCCCATTCACACGTTATTCATAAAGCCACCTCGTTTAAATGTAATGTTCTTTTATAAAAAATTCAGCACATTTTTGCAAACAAAACATGTAAAATAAAAACAAGGATAAAGCTTTTTGACTTAATATTCTTTTATTGATGAGCCTTTGAATAGGCCAAAGTTACATCAGGAAGAAACCACTTGGAAAGAGGTGATCACTATAAATTGAGAAAAGAAACTATCCTAATTGCAATGTGAACGACATTCCAATGAGTTTCAATTCTGCTATGACCGGTATGTCTTCAAGATTTCTTCGTTTTTGCTCTTGCTTTCTGAAGAAGAAGATTGGACTAATTCCTACCCTTTGGAGATTACCATGTTGAATGAGACGATGATGTAGTACAAATAACTTAGATTGAAGTCATTCACTTATTCCCTCATTTTGCATGGACCGCCCTTTCGGGTTTTCAATCCACCGGGATACCCTTTTTTGCCTGAGCTGTCTGATGTAGATTTTCAACTCACTGGGTGTACAAATTTTTTATTTATATCCCTAACTTTTTCCCGAGCCTTTTATTCTGTTTTTGGCTCGTCAGGATGCCCTTTTTTTGCATGGACTCTTTATTCTGTTTTTTGTCCAGCAGGTCTCTTTATGTAAAGTATTTTTTAATTGTGTCTGAATTAACATGGGAACTAGAAGTCTTCACCATCCATGGCAGTGAGCATCAGTGCTCCACCTAAGAAAACTTTCTTCCCCATGAATGGACCTTCATAGTTTGGAGTCCATTTGCCCCTGTGATCTGTACCTGGAGGAATAATCTACTTGAGTACAAGCTCACCAACTTGATACTCCCGATTACGCACCCTCTGATCGAATGCTCGCTTCATTCTCCTCTGATAAAGCTGACCATGGCATACAGCTGCAAATCTCTTTTCCTCAATTAAGCATAATTGATTATATTAGGCACGCACCCATTCAGCCTCATCAAGCTTGACATCTATAATTACTCGCAAAGAAGGAATCTCGACTTCAATAGGTAAGACTGCCTCCATACTATATACTAGGGAGAAAGAAGTTGCCCCAGTATACGTCCTGACTGACGTTCGGTACCCATGCAAAGCAAACGACAACATCTCATGCCAATCTTTATAGGTGACGACCATTTTCTGCATAATTTTATTGATATTCTTATTTGTCGCCTCTACCGCGCCATTCATCTTTGGTCGGTAAGGATAAGAATTGTGATGTAATATTTTGAAGTCCCAACACAACTCAATCATCATTTTGTTGTTAAGATTAGAACCATTGTCAGTAATGATTCTCTCGGGAACTCCGTATCTGCAGATAATGTATGTTTTTCAGAAATTTGGCCACCACTTGTCTAGTGATGTTGGCATAACATGTTATTTTGACCCATTTGGTGAAGTAATCAATCATGACCAAAATGAAACAAAGTCCATTCGAAGCAGTTGGCTCGATCTTCCTGATCATGTCAATGCCCCACATAGAAAAGGGATAGGGAGATGACATGACATTCAGCGGGCTTGGAGGTACATGCACTTTTTATGCATAAATCTGGAAATTGTGGCACTTTCCGGCGTATGAACAACAATCTGCATCCATTGTTAACCAGTAATACCCCGACCTCAATAACTTTTTTGCCATTGCATGCCCTCCGACATGGGTACCGAATGATCCCTCATGGACTTCCTACATTAACATGTATGCTTCGTGTCTATCCACGCATCTGAGAAAGACCATGTCAAAGTTTCTCTTGTACAGAACGCCATCTGCATTTAAGAAAAAACTTACAGCAAGTCGCCTCAAAGTCTTTTTGTCTTTGGAAGATGCCCCAGCTAGGTATTCTTTACTTTCCAGAAAACACTTAATGTCATGATACCACAGCTTATCATCAAACATTGCATCAACAATGAACACATATGTTGGTATATCAAGTCGGGAGATATCAATCTTGAGGACATAATTCCAGCACATCACTTTGATGGTAGAAGAGAGCGTAGCCAGTGCATCGACAAACTGATTTTCATCACGCGGTATGTATTGAAGATTTACTATTTTGAAAAATGTCAAGAGCCTTCTGGCATAATCCCGGTATGGAATTAAATGTTCTTGATGCGTATACCACTTATCGGTAATTTGATTAATCACAAGAGCTGAATCTCTGAATATATCGAGGGTCTTAATCCTGATATTAATAACATCCTTTATTCCCATAATACAAGCCCTATACTCTGCTACATTGTTGGTGCAACCAAAAGTTATTCTGGCGGCGAAGGGAAAATGAACACCTTCAGGAGTAATTAGAACAACACCAACTTTGCTCCCATTGATATTAACAACCCTATCAAACATAAATCTCCATTTGGATTCAGGGTCTGGCCCCTCCTCTAGGAATGGTTCCTCGCAGTCCTTATCTTTGAGGTACATGATGTCCTCATCAGGAAAGTCAAATCTCATGGGTTGATAGTCATCCTTAAGAGGTTGTTGTGCAAGATAGTCTGAGAGCACACTTCCTTTGATGGCTTTTTGCGAAGTGTATTGAATATCGTACTCAGTCATCACCATCTGCCAATGTGCAACCCTTCCGGTCAATGCTAGTTTCTAAAAAATGTATTTAACAGGATCCATCTTTGAAATTAATAGGGTAGTATGGGTCAACATATATTGTCTCAGTCGTCGAGAAGCCCATTCCAAAGTGCATCAAGTTTTCTCGAGTAATGAGTATCTTGATTCACAGTCGGTAAACTTTTTAATAAGGTAGTATATTGCATGCTCTTTTCGACCAGACTCGTCATGTTGGCCGAGAACACAACCCATTGATCCTTCAACCACAATCAAGTACATATTGAGCGGCCTCCCCGGAACCGGAGGCATCAGGATTGGAGGTTTCTGCAGATATTATTTGATCTTTTCAAAATCCTTTTGACAATCATCATTCCATCTGACCACTTGTTATTTTCTTAGCAATTTGAATATTGGTTTGCATGTAGCTATGAGGTGAGATATGAATTGTGCAATGTAGTTCAATCTACCCAGGAAGCCACATACTTCTTTTTTAGTTTGCGGTGCAGGCATATCTTGTATGGCTTTGACTTTAGCAGGATCTACCTCTATCCCCCTCTAGCTCACAATGAAACCCATCAGTTTCCCAGAACGCACCCCGAAGGTGTACTTGTTCAGATTAAACCTCAGACGAAACTTTCTCAATCGTTCAAACATCTTTTTGAGGTTAATCAGATGCTCTTCTTCATCTCGAGACTTGGCAATCATGTCATCCACGTAGAATTCAATCTCTTTGTGGATCATATCATGAAACAGTGTTACCATTTCCCGTTGGTATGTTGCCCCGACGTTCTTCAACCCAAAAGGCATAATCTTATAGAAAAACGTACCCCACGGGGTAATGAACGTTGTTTTCTCCATGAGTTCCAGCGCCATCTTTATTTGATTATAACCGGAGAAGACATCCATGAAAGAAAAGACCGAGAACTGAGTCATGTTATCAACCAATAAGTCAATGTGAGGTAATGGGAAATCATCTTACGGGCTTGCTCTGTTTAAGTCTTGGTAGTCAACACACATCCAGACCTTTCCGTCCTTCTTTGGTACTGGTACAATGATAGCTACCCAGGGAGGATAACTAGTCACGGCAAGGAACTCGGCGTCCCACTGCTTCTGAACTTCTTCTTTAATTTTCATTTCCATGTCAAGACGAGTTCTACGAAGCTTTTGCTTAACTGGAGGGAAGTCCTCCCTCAACGGAAGCTTATGCATCACATTGTCTGTATCTAAACCTGGCATATCTTGATGTGACCAAAAAAAGATGTCCACGTATTCTCGAAGCATGCCAATCAAATCCTCTTTCACCCTGACCTGCAGACTGGCCCCTATCTTGATTTCCTTCTTTGCATCTTCTGCCCCAATATTGATAACCTCAACCTCTTCCTGGTGAGGTTGAATAAATCTTTTCTCCTGTCTCAATAACCTGGCCAATTCTTCAAGGATTTCACAATCTTCCTCAACCCCTTCATCAGCTTGGTAGATAGGATTATCGAAGTTATACTCAATCATAGCAGAAGTGTTATCAAAGGAATCAGGGTGATTCTGCACAAGTGATGTGCATATTTCAAAGTCTGTTTTATGAAAAGAAAGAAAACAAAATAAGATAAAACATTGTCATTTTATTGTTTTTTGTGAAAAAGTTTAAACGGAAAGAAAGTGATCACAATTTTGAATGAAAAAATGTCATTTATTCATGATAAACTAAAATTGAACTTAATGCAAGGGAAGCCCTACAAATGGATCCATGCACCTTGGGCAGAGTGCAAAATTTGACATGCGTATGAAATGGAAAAAACAAAGAAAATTACTATGGATGGTAAGTCCCTTAAACGATGTCCTCCATAAACCAATTCTTTAATTCTTCTCCAGGTACACATGGTCTTACCCAGCTATCCAGATCACAATTGCTATCAACGTGTTCTCCGGCAGCAACAATAATCTTTTTCGGATCAATAACCCCCCCTTCGCTTGAGAAGCTTATTGAACCCTTGCTTTGAGACCCCACAGATTGGCCTAGTTTGTACCCTATTCAAAACTTATCCTCTTTACGATCAACCTCAACAACGTTTCCCCAGCCTTGGCCATTGCCTACTTGCACGACTTCCAAAGTTTTCCTGTAAGAAGCTATGAAAGTTCCAACTTTATCAGCACTCTTGACCACAGAGTTGGGAGAAACCTCATTGATGTTAATTGCCTCAAAAGATTGACATAATGTCTCATGGATCTCCCCATCCATTTTGATGTATTTGAAAGTTGACAAGCTGCTTACAAATATGTCCTCCTTTCCACAGACGGTGACCACATGCTCGTCTACAACATACTTCAACTTCTGATGCAATGTGGAGGTTACTGCGCCAGTAGCATGGATCCATGGACGCCCGAGAAGACAGATGTAAGACAGCTGTATGTCCATAACATTAAATATTCTCTTAAAGACATGGGACCCGGTCTTCACCGGTAATTCTACTTCTCCAAATATTGATCTCTTAGATCCACCAAAATCTCTTACTACCAGATCACTTGGACGCAACACAATCCCATCTACATCAAGTTTCATCAATGCCTTTTTGGGAAGTACATTCAATGAGGACCCATTGTCCACCAACACGTGGGAAAGAATGGCTCCTTTGCATTCCATAGTAATATGCAGAACTTTGTTGTGATTTCTTCCTTATGAAGTCAAATCCCTATATGTAAAGCCTAATCAATGACTAACATTCACGTTGGCGACCACAACCTCCAATTGATTAATAGTAATTTCTTGTAGAACATATGCCATCTGTAGAACTTTCAGCAAAGCTTCTCTATGTGCTTGGGAACACATCAAAAAGGGATAATATTGAGATCTTGGAGGAAGTTTGATTTATTTGTTCTACCACATTGTAGTCACTATTATTTATGATTCTCATAAACTCCTCCACTTCCTTCTCAAAGGTATTTTTCTCGGGAGCAGGAGTCACAACGTCTTTCGTAGCCACTTTCTTACCTTTAGCACGTGCAACAACTTCAACTTCAGTGTTGGTTCTGAGAGTTTGGGGAGCGAACATTCTTCCACTTCTGGTAAATCCTCCCACACCTCCTACATTAACAATACTATGATCAATCGTCACTGGAGACTTCTCTTCCACTCTTTGTCCCTGTACACATACGTCCGCACCATAGTGCCACAGAACAACTTTTTCGTTATATTATGGTACAGGACCTAGAACCGTGATGGTGACAGGGCTCACCTCCTGAAGTATATATATAGTAACAGGCTCCGGACTGAGAGGCACCAACATATCCTCAAGAGTTAAATAGATGGTTATCGTTGACACATTGTCAATTTTGTTGTTAATCTGGTCAAATTGTAAAGACCCTTCATCCATCAAGCTCTAAATTTCTTCCCTTAACTTGACACAACCATTCTGAGACAACAGACAATCTTCACATTCACTAGGACAACCTAGGAACACATGTCCCTTCAACAAACAATCTTTCACCATGACCAATGGAGTCTAGACATCATCAATATCAGTAATCAAACTCAACTCCTATCCGTCTTCAATAGCATTTACCCTTGCCCCACCATTGTGGTTAGGCATCGGGTTGTTGGTGACATTAGGTGGAGGAGCGAAGTTGATGGCTTTTGAGTTAATCAAGTCTTGCACTTTCATTTGCAGAGCTCTGCACTTCTCTGTAGAATGACCTGGAGCGCCCGAATAGAATGCAAAACGTGCTTTAGCATCATATCCCTGAGGAAGATCACCTTCTTGATGTGGAGCCAATGTCCTAAGTTGTACCATCTGTCGCTCCCAAAGATTTGCATCCTGTAACGCCCGTTTATTTAATTAATTATTTAATTAAATATAATTGTGGTATGTGGTGTTAAGTCGCATTGATTTAATTTGATTTCCAAAATATCGGAATATTACGTTGATAATTATAAGTTTGTTTAAGTCGAATTTGATTAATTAAGTTGATATAAGTTGTGGAATACGATATATAATATTCTTCAGGTATTGTTAGATATGTTGTCGGAATTGTGTGAACCATTTGGTTTATAATTGGAATTTAATCGATTAAATCGGGAATAAGTATTTAGTCATTAATTATTATTCGGTTGATTTGGCATTATGGGAAATTAAGTCGTTAAGTCGGAAAAATAAGTCGAAAGCCGTAGAATTAATTAGTAGAATTAATTATATAGTTGTGGGGTTAATTGGTTAAGTGGACTAGAATTCGCGTTTGGATTAGTAATATGGGAGGTGTTATTGTTAAGCCCATTAGTAGTGATAATATTAGTTTAATTTTAATAAAAACAAATAATAAAAAACATATGAGTTAGGTTGTATCAGTGGAGGAAATTTAGAAAACTAAAAGTGTAAGAACGTGGGAAAGGAGTCGGGAGAGGAAAACTTCAATCGGAAGCGGTTTCCGGAATCTGATTGTAAGAGCAACCTTCAATCCAATATAAGGTAAGGGTGGGTTTGATTCTTATAATAGGGTATGAATTCAATACGATGATTGGATTTGAATTTGGGTATTAGGTTGTTAAATCTGTACTGTTATGTAGAAATTGTATATGGTTATTGTTCTGATTTTGATGTGAAATTGGGTGGTCTGATTGTTGATTTTGTGTTGATATAAGTTGCTCTGATGTTGCTGAATTATTGCTGATAAAAAAAAAACAACTATGTTGTGAAATTCTGGAAATTTCTCAATTCGAAGACGATGAACAAAAGTCTGGTTGGGAAAATATTGGTGGAATAACATGGCGCAGGCCATGTGGTATTATATATAATACAATATGTATTATATATAATACATGGCGCAAGCCATGATGTATTATATATAATACATATTGTATTATATATAATACAGTAACATTCATGGCGCAGGGGGCATGTCACGGCCCAGGCCGTGAGTGTGAGTGGGATTTCATGGCCCAGGCCATGAATGTGAGTGGGAAAGGGTGGCGCAGGCCACCCTGTTGTATGGGGAAAGACAAATTTCAATAAATCCCTAATTTCTAATTAATTCAATTAATCTTTTATGGAATTAAATAAATTTTATGGTTTTATAAAATTCTAGATTAATATATTTTTAAGGAGAAATAAATTGGATAATGAAGATTAGCATTGTAAATGTAGGTAGAATAATCAGTAAATAAACCGTTCTAAAAATAATAATGTGTTATGCAGTTATCAGAGATGTTGCAGGTTTAGCCAATTTGACAGAAACAATAGTAGCAGTCTATTTTCTAAGACAGATGAGTTTTAACAAAATTTAAAAAAAAATTCCAGTTTTGTAATAAAGTCGTATTAATCGCAGAAAGTAGAAAACAGTACTAGTTAGTTGGTTTATCCGAATTCGGTGAAAAATTGGAGTTGCTCGGAATTTAATGAAATTCGTCGGGGTAAGTCGGGTAATATGATAGTTGATTTTAATGAGTTGTTTTGCTGGAAATTCTGTTGCCAAATGTTGCTACAAGTACAGATGAGTTGATGTGTTGTTCCGGTTACGGAATTGCCTTAAGTTGATATGTTATAGGCTTGTTAAGCCAACGTTGAATATAAGTTGATTATGTTGAAAACATTGTCGTGTTGATCTTGTTGTCATGTTGTCTGAGTTGTAGAGTCGTGTATGCATTTAACTCATTTGCATTTGTCGGAGCCGTTGCTCACACCACGTTGACCTGGATTGGCAATTTAAGTTGAAAGTTGAAGGCTTATGCCTTGATGCCTCGATAACCTGGAAATAATTTAAGTTGGGAGTTTTACTCCGATGGTACCATATGCATAATTAGTTGAGTCGCATTAAAGTTACATTCTTGTTGAGTTATTTGTGTTGATGTTTGGTTGGAGTTGTGAAGTGGTGTTTGTTTATGATCCTTATTCATTGTATTGTTTTTCATATACTGCTTATAATTATCGTAACTCACCCCTTCTGTTGAACGTTGTCCTTATGTGACAACGTGAAGGTAATCCTGAGAAGTAACCGGTTACCGTTGGTCGAGTCGGTGGTCAGTCGCTCTGATACGTAGCACTGGGGGGGGGGGATTGTCGCGTGTCTGCTTTGTTGATCTTTTATTATTGCTGAATTTTAATTAGTTGAAGAACTTAGAGTTTCTTAATTCTTATTTTAAAGTTGTTATTATGTTGTTTAAAGATGATATGAATCAATTTATGAATCCGTTGCGTAATATTTTATGAAGTTGAACTATTGGAGTGAATGACGTTGTATATGTTGAATTTACGAAAAAGTGCTATGTATTTAGTATGATTTCCTTAAATTGGAAACTGTTTAAAGTTGAATATGTGATATCTCGTTTTGTAGAAAAAATTTACGAACTCTGATTTTGTTTATATTTCGTGGGTAGAAAATGGGGTGTTACATTAGTGGTATCAGAGCAGGTCGGTCCGTCCGGCCAATGTTGTCTAGCGTTGTTGATTCTTAGTACGCGACATGTGTGTGAAACACTGTCGGTACTTGTTGTTAGTTTCTAGTCGTTGTCTGCAGGTGTTGGTTGGAATTAAGTGGGGGAGAAGCTTGACTCCCGGACTGATTTTAGAATGTCGGAGTTGGTTCAAGTTGATGTTGATTGCAAGAGTGCAAGGTTGTTGGAGAGAGGTTGTTGCGGACCGGTGAGAGCATAGATTCATGAATTCGTATCGGTCAGGTTGAGAAGTACGTGGATTTATGGATGGAGATTGTTTAAGAAAGAAGGATTTATTCCAAATAAAAAGACAAGTTGATGAATTAAGTTGAAGGATCAAGTCGGTAGATTGCTATGCCTTGAGTGTAGTGGATTAAAGTCGAGTAAATTTCGAAGTTAGGTGTAGAGCAAGATTTTTGGTAGAACATGGAATTAAGATGGAGAGAGGTGGAATTTACATTCATCAATCTCAAAAATTCTGGTTTTTGCAATCTTGGAGAAGCTGTCACAAGAAGTGGCATAACGTTTTAACCGTGATTCGGATTGAAGCGGTTCTAGAATTTTTGGAAAGCTTACGAAATTCCCTACAGTTTGCATATAAGATTTGCATTCAGGAGTTTTATAATGAGGGAGATAAGTAGGTTTTAATAGTTGGGTCTGCTGCTGATTTTGGAAATTCTGCATACGAAAATTATTGACCAGTCCCATTGTGATGGGGATAACATTTTACTCGTAAGTCGGATTCGAGCGATTCTTGAAGTTCTGGAATCTGCACAAATTTTTATTCATGTTAGAATATAATTTTGTGATTTGGAGGTCTGTATTGGAGAATATAATTGCGTTCGAAGTGAAGCGTGTGTTGCTGGAAATTTTAGAAAGATGAAAATGTTGGAAAAATAATAAGATATTGGTATTAGAGAGAATGCATAAGTATTCGGAGAATGAATAAATATGTAATGAGGATGATTAAAGTGCTGATGTTAGATAGAAGTAATGTCGAGAGGAAGGCAGATGTTTGAATTGTGTTGTTAAGAATTATAATTTGGATGAAAGTCATGATTGGAAGAGATAATTTTGTTCGAAGTTGAACATCTATTGCTGAAAATTTGGAAAGATAAAAATGTTATTAAATAATGAAATGTTGGTATCGAAGAATGCATAGAGATACGATTTATGTCGAATGAGAACAATTAAAATGCATATTCTAGAAGATGGTGATGTTGGGAGAAAGATGGAAGTTGATTAGTGTTGTTAAATATTTTAACTTGGATGAAAGTTGTAATTGGAACAGACAGTTTTGGATGGTACTTGTTGTAACGACTCCGGTGTTAGATGGATATTGAAAGTCGTGTGGTACTATGTGTGTACATGAGAGAATGTGTATTGGATTTTTGGATGTTGTGTATCGTTGATGAAGTTGGAATTAAGGGGACTAAGAAGGAGTTGATAAGCCGTAGAGAGTTGGCGGAGTATTATGCTTACGGACTCTGGGCACAAGTTGAAGTACGCTATGGCGTTGGGTAATGATGATTGATGCCTCTGTTATGGTTGCTGGATGTCTATCAACAAATTAAGGAACTGATCACCCTTAATCTATTGTTGATAGTAGGCGGAATCATAATTGATGGATAGATGTGTCATGTCAACTAGTATAGTATGTACGTCGAATTGGTTGGAGTCAAGCCGAGTGCTTTAGTATTGTTTGTTTTGTTGATGCAAGTTATTATATGAGAGTATTAGTTGGAATTTAAGAGGGAAGTATGAAGTTGCATTTGGATTGAGCTGTAATAAGGAAACTCATAGTTGAACTCTGAATAATTGGAATGTTGGTTAGTGAGGGAATAATTCGCTTGAGATTTGAAGTTTTCTTAAGATGATTAGAAAGGGAAGTATGTGGATATGTAAAAGGATGATTTGATAAGAATGTCAGACAAGGTTAAGTTGCAAAGTATTAGAAGAAGCGAAATTTTAAGTTGGACTATTATAGTACGATTTTTTATTGGAACAAGAAGATTTGTTTGGTTGTATTGACTCGGATAAGAATTATGAAAGGTTGTATCGGTATGAGTACGAAATCGAGTATTCGGTGGATTGATTTAGTCGGAAGTGAAGGGTATGAGTTATCTTGTGAGAATTCGTGGGAACCAAATACCTTATGTTGTTGTAATGATGTTGTGTATTTAAGAGGAAAGTCTATGAAAATGTAAGACCATGATTTGACAGGCATGTTGGCAAAGTTGTAATTATGTTGAGGATGACTGAGAAGTAGAAGTATATCTTATCTAAGATTTCGAAGTAGTCGCTGTGGTAAGTGTGTTGGACGTTAAGAGGTATGTCTTATGAGTCTAAGTTGGAAGTATTCGGTAACTACGAAAGAGTTAGAATACCTATTAGGATGAAAATTATGAGGAATAAGTTGGAGGCTTTGTTAATATGTTGATTTTGGTGATTGTAAGCGGGGGTTAAATTTGGTAAACTTAATCAGAGTGCGCAGCGAGCGCGTGGTGTGGTGTCGTCATTGTACACAAATGACAACGAGGTTGGTAGCTTGGTTGAATTATATGTTATGTTTAAGTTGTGTGTTCTTGTGTTGATGTGTCCTAAGTTTTAAGTTGGTTACTCGTTGTATCGTGTTGATAGTTGTCGAGCGTATTCCTTGAGAGTTCTTCGTTTCGTGCTTGACATCGAAGTTATGTATTATTGTTTGTGGTATATGTGGGTTGCCTTTGAATATGAGAGTTGATTAGTTGGATGGAATAAGTAGTTGGAGCATTTGAATCGGATAAATTTTCGAGGACGAAAATATTCTAAGTGGGGGAGAGTTGTAACGCCCGTTTATTTAATTAATTATTTAATTAAATATAATTGTGGTATGTGGTGTTAAGTTGCATTGATTTAATTTGATTTCCAAAATATCGGAATATTACGTTGATTTTGTTTAAGTCGAATTTGATTAATTAAGTTGATATAAGTTGTGGAATACGATATATAATATTCTTCAGGTATTGTTAGATATGTTGTCGGAATTGTGTGAACCATTTGGTTGATAATTGGAATTTAATCGATTAAATCGGGAATAAGTATTTAGTCATTAATTATTATTCGGTTGATTTGGCATTATGGTAAATTAAGTCGTTAAGTCGGAAAAATAAGTCGAAAGCCGTAGAATTAATTAGTAGAATTAATTATATAGTTGTGGTGTTAATTGGTTAAGTGGGCTAGAATTCGCGTTTGGATTAGTAATATGGGAGGTGTTATTCTTAAGCCCATTAGTAGTGATAATATTAGTTTAATTTTAATAAAAACAAATAATAAGAAACATATGAGTTAGGTTGTATCAGTGGAGGAAATTTAGAAAACTGAAAGTGTAAGAACGTGGGAAAGGAGTCGGGAGAGGAAAACTTCAATCGGAAGCGGTTTCCGGAATCTGATCGTAAGAGCAACCTTCAATCCAATATAAGGTAAGGGTGGGTTTGATTCTTATAATCGGGTATGAATTCAATACGATGATTGGATTTGAATTTGGGTATTAGGTTGTTAAATCTGTACTATTATGTAGAAATTGTATATGGTTATTGTTCTGATTTTGATGTGAAATTTGTGGTCTGATTGTTGATTTTGTGTTGATATAAGGTCCTCTGATGTTGCTGAATTATTGCTGATAAAAAAAAACTATGTTGTGAAATTCTGGAAATTTCTCAATTCGGAGACGATGAACAGAAGTCTGGTTGGGAAAATATTGGTGGAATAACATGGCGCAGGCCATGTGGTATTATATATAATACAATATGTATTATATATAATACATGGCGCAGGCCATGATGTATTATATATAATACATATTGTATTATATATAATACAGTAACATTCATGGCGCAGGGGGCATGTCACGGCCCAGGCCGTGAGTGTGAGTGGGATTTCATGGCCCAGGCCATGAATGTGAGTGGGAAAGGGTGGCGCAGGCCACCCTGTTGTGAGGGGAAATGCAAATTTCAATAAATCCCTAATTTCTAATTAATTCAATTAATCTTTTATAGAATTAAATAAATTTTATGGTTTTATAAAATTCTAGATTAATATATTTTTAAGGAGAAATAAATTGGATAATGAAGATTAGTATTGTAAATATAGGTAGAATAATCAGTAAATAAACCGTTCTAAAAATAATAATAATGTGTTATGCAGTTATCAGAGATGTTGCAGGTTTAGCCAATTTGACAGAAACAATAGTAGCAGTCTATTTTCTAAGACAGATGAGTTTTAACGAAATTTAAAAAAAAATTCCAGTTTTGTAATAAAGTCGTATTAATCGCAGAAAGTAGAAAACAATACTAGTTAGTCGGTTTATCCGAATTCGGTGAAAAATTGGAGTTGCTCGGAATTTAATGAAATTCGTCGGGGTAAGTCGGGTAATATGATAGTTGATTTTAAGGAGTTGTTTTGCTGGAAATTATGTTGCCAAATGTTGCTACAAGTACAGCTGAGTTGATGTGTTGTTCCGGTTACGGAATTGCCTTAAGTTGATATGTTATAGGCTTGTTAAGCCAAAGTTGAATATAAGTTGATTATGTTGAAAACATTGTCGTGTTGATCTTGTTGTCATGTTGTCTGAGTTGTAGAGTCGTGTATGCATTTAACTCATTTGCATTTGTCGGAGCCGTTGCTCACACCACGTTGGCCTGGATTAGCAATTTAAGTTGAAAGTTGAAGGCTTATGCCTTGATGCCTTGATAACCTGGCAATGATTTAAGTTGGGAGTTTTACTCCGATGGTACCATATGCATAATTAGTTGAGTCGCATTAAAGTTGCATTCTTGTTGAGTTATTTGTGTTGATGTTTGGTTGGAGTTGTGAAGTGGTGTTTGTTTATGATCCTTATTCATTGTATTGTTTTTCATATACTGCTTATAATTAGCGTAACTCACCCCTTCTGTTGAATGTTGTCCTTATGTGACAACGTGCAGGTAATCCTGAGTAGTAACCGGTTACCGTTGGTCGAGTCGGTGGTCAGTCGCTCTGATACGTAGCACTCGGAGGGGATTATCGCGTGTCTGCTTTGTTGATCTTTTATTATTGCTGAATTTTAATTAGTCGAAGAACTTATAGTTGCTTAATTCTTATTTTAAAGTTGTTATTATGTTGTTTAAAGATGATATGAATCAATTTATGAATCCGCTGCGTAATATTTTATGAAGTTGAACTATTGGAGTGAATGACGTTGTATATGTGATATCTCGTTTTGTAGAAAAAATTTACGAACTCTGATTTTGTTTATATTTAGTGGGTAGAAAATGGGGTGTTACACATCCCGGCACAAGCGCGAACGATCGGCGAAAGGAGAAATGAAGGTGAAGTGAATAGAGTCGCCAGCTAGGCATTTTTATCCCGAAGGAAAGGTAATGCTGCATAAACCTAGAAAGAAATGGATAAGACGGTTGCGAACCAGAGAAACTAGGAAAGGGGGTTGGTTACAACCGGGGAAGGTATTAGCACCCAGATTGTCCGTCGTACTCGACGGGATCCACACTTAAAAGATTGTGTTTAAAGGGGTAGTGTCTGTGCTATCTGTGTGCAAAAGCTGGAAAAGAATATATAAGTGTTAGTGAAAGAAAATGTAGTGAGGTGCTCGGGAATGAGGCCTAAAAAGAATGCTGAAAGAGGGGGAAGACACAAATACTTTTATTCGATAACTGTTAAGTTATGCCTACGTATCCTCTCGTGCAATGAGGAAGTCAGAACACCGTAGTTCGACTCAAAGAGACTGAAAGGTAAATTGACTGATGAACTGCTTCCTTGTCTATGCTCAAGTGTATGAATCGTCTGGCTCGAGTGCTAACTGTCTTGCATTAGACGGAAGAAGCGAGTTCTCGTTTGTGAGTGAAGATGATGAGAAAAGAATCCCGAAGGAGACGATTATTGCTTTGTTTTTTGTGTTTTCAATCTTTTATTGCTTTTTTCTGTTTGTCATAAGTTAATGAGCTTAAGCCTAAACCAAGGGTTAGTAAACTTATCATATCCTCCCTTTGATTAGGGATAATGAGAATACCTTAAGTATGAGATAAACATCTCAAACTTAATTTCCATAATGATGTAGGATTAAGATTATTAACCTACTTGTGATTATTTAGATGTTTTTGAGTTTTTGTTTAGTGTTGAGTAATAAGTTTAAGCCATAATCAAGGATTAGTGAACCCATTACACCATCCTAATAGAAGGATAATAGATGAGCACACTTGAGCTGAGGAAGATACCTCAACTTAATCCATGATTAGGGATTAACCTCATGACAAAACAAGCCTTTATTAAAGTGGATTTTAATTAAGGGTGAGATTAAGAAGTGAATTTTATGATTTTGTAAGACAACTTGAGGGGGACTTGTCCATTAACACTAGGGTTAGTCCTTCTTAACCAATAAAGGAAGAATTAGAACCTTAATGCAAGGCCCAAGTTACAAGTTAATGTCTTAATGATTATTAAGATGGATTAATTGAGAGGTTTAAACAAATTAAGGGTTTAAAACTTGGGATTAAAGTTATACACTCCATCCTAAGAGAAGGATGCAGGCATAACCCTAATCACAAAGTCTTAAAACCTTAATGGTTTAGTCTCTAATGATGAGGTGAGAAGAGAGACACAAAGAAGACATAAAGGTAAAAGATAAAAGGGGACTAATTACAACCCTAATTATTGTCATGCTTGGATGTTCCTATGGTTTATAAGACTTGCAAGAGATCTTCAGAGAAGTCACCAATGGAAGAAGCAGATGAAGGGAGGAGAAGCAGAAGAAATAAGTTACTTACTTCACTGAAGAAGATAAGTAACTTGGAGAAAGAAAGTGAATGATGAACATGAATGAGAAAGCTCACTCTAAAGCAAATGAAAATGCAGCAAAGATGCATAAGAAAAAGATGAAGAGAAATGAGAAGTGAAGGCAAATTCACTTCTCAAATTACTTACCACCTGAAAAGGTTAGCATAAAGGAAAGAGATGAAATGGAAATGAGACATATACAAAGGCAAAACCAAAACCAGAAGCAAACACATGGTTCAAATGGTGCTATGAGATGATGCAAAAGCATGTCAAGTGTCATGAATGTGCATACAAAGTGAAAGGATGCAAATGAAGCATGTAGGAAGCATGAAAACACATGTATACTTATGAATTGAAATGAATGCAAATCATGGCAAATGAATGAAGAAATGATCAAGCATGATTCTAATATGTCTTATGGTGTCTAAGATGGCATACAAATGCTTAGAATGTCATGGCAAGTTCACATGTTCATGCAATGCAATGAAAGATGCAAGTATGGATGCAAAATTAGGGGTATATGAAAGGATGAGATGCAAATGACAAAAACAGAAGCAAATCACATGATAAAACTTTTCAAATGAACTCAAAGGAACCCTAACGCCATATGATATCACATCCCAAAGGAGAAGGTCTAACTCTTAACCTAAAGAAAGTTATGAATTTTCTAAGTTAACTAGGGTTTTAAGGTAACATAAGAGGTAAAATGCAAATCAAATGGAAAATGCAAGATAAATTTGTGACAAAAATATTCTAGAGACTACATGTTATATGAAGAACAATTCAAAAAGAATCAATGTCAAATCCTTCATGGTTAGGCAGAAAAGAATTTTTGAAGTTAGGGTTCAAAGAAGGGATTTTTATGAGTCCTAAATTCAAGAAGAATATCAAAGTTGAATCAAAACCAAAAAGAAATTTGTATGAATGGTTTGACAATGTTTCTAAATGTCCTAAGATGCAATGTGAATTTTTTTGGAATTTTTAGAAACCTAAATGGTATTTTAATTAATTAATTTCCATTAATTAATTAAAATAAACATTTAAATATTTTTAAAATGGTTTTTTAATGAAAAAAATAAAAATAAAAATGTTTTTGGGTGGAGAAAAAATATTTGAAATCAAAATGCAGAAGAAAAATATTTTTTGAATTTTCTAAGTATTTTAAATAAAATGTACAAAATAAATGCAATAAAATGAATTTAAAATGAATTAAAAGGCTGGTAAACGCATCTGAGGACTGAGATTCAAACTCACAGGGAAAGGGTTGACTGCGCGCGTGATTGTGTGGCCCAGATCACTCCTGGCTAATAAATCCTAATTAATTTAATTAATTCAGTTTAGGGTTTAATGACTCAATCTCAATCATCCACGCACGCGGGTTAAACAAATCCTACGACCATTATTCACACTTAGCCCTAAACACGTCATTAACCCTAATTACTTTCAGGTGACCGGAGCTAAGCTCCGGTCATCTTCTCCGGCCAGCCAAACGTGCTATCTCACTCAAAACGTAAAATAAACTCATCAAACTCTCCAGAAATGATCCTTACATCACTCCAAACAAGAATCAACCAGCCAAATTCATTTATTTTCACTCAAGATCATGAATCAAAGGAAAACGGAAAATACGCAAAAATTTCAGAAGCTTCATCCATGCTTGTTTCTCACTCATTTTCAAAACAAAATAGATCATGATGATCAGCAAAGCATAAAGAACATTTCTATAACCTAAAATTACATTTCTGGAAAATTTATTCTTGAGGATATCTGAAGTGGAGCTTTCTCAATATGAGCTATCTGGCCTCCTCTTTGGTGCAAAATGACTCCAATGATCCTCCTGGTGATACTTTGATGCTTGAAGAGAGTTTATAATGGATGGTTTGAATGGTTGTTCTTCAACTGGCCAGAAATCGTGTTTCAGTTTTGGGTGTTTTTAGGCTGCAATGAAGGGTGGGAAATGATCCTCTGGTGATGCTGAGTTGATTGATGAAAAAAGTTTGAAGTTTGAGTGTGTGTGTGTGTGTGCAATGAGTTTCGAAAGCTTTTGCTTTTAGGGTGATTTTGAGGAACTTGGTGATTTTGAGGTTTCAGCCTTGTGTGTTGTGTGTTATGAGTTGCATTTGGTTCACATAACAAGCTTGGATAGGTCAGAAGAGTTGTTGTGGCCTATGGTGATTGGTATGGGCAAGTTGCCAAAATGTCAACATAACTTGTACTTGAGGTATGGGCTCATGTTGCAGTTGGCTTTTGGCTTGTCCTGGCTCAGCAAGGATCAAGGAGAACCATGGAACATGTTTTGTGGTGATTCAGCAAGTGTGTGAGAGGTTTTGTATCATTTTGCAATTTTGAGGAAGTTTGGCCCCTTTTGAATTTCTTGAAGTTCAAGACATGAAATGGCATGATTCTTTGGGATTTTTTGGTCACAAAGCATTGCATTATGTTGGTATGATGCTTAGAGAGTGATTAGAGGTCACAAAATGACTTGGTATGTGAATTTGCAAAAAATCCTCTTTGGTGTGAAAGTGAAAATTATAGGATTTTTGCCAACTTTGCCAAGCCATAACTTGAATTCCATAATGAATTAGAACTTGTTCTTGTACTTTTTGAAAAGGGAATGATCCAATCTACAAATTTCATGACCAACAATTTTTCATTTGAAGCATTTTTGGTTGAGAAAGAGGAGGTTGAAAAACTTTCCCAAAATGGAAAGTTTCCATTACAAGTCATTTCCATTTTTGGCAACCTTTGGTTTAGCTCAATTTTCTTCAATTTTGTGAACTTCCAAGAACTTCAATGATCAAATAAAGATCATATAACTTCAATTTGATGAAAAATCCACTTTGGTTCCATTGTTGGGGGCCTCAGATGCCCTGATTTTGCTCTGACTTGCTCAAGAAGTTACCCAGTGAACAGATGACTTCCACAATGAATTTCTTTATCAAACTTGGTACACATGATCCTTATAACATATTGAGACGATTAGAAACAAGAATGACCAAAAAATTTGGAGTTATGTCCTCTGAAACCAAAACCATAATTTCAGGTCATCTGTGTAGTGAAACCCTAGCTCTGCTTCCATGCTTTGCCAGTTCTTGTGATTTCTTGACTTCCTTGATCTTTGAGGGATATAAAATGATGATAGAACACACATGGACCCTCTTGGAATGATTGGAGACCTTTGGAGTGGCTCAGATGGATCTTTGGATTGCTCAAATCACAAACCCTAGATGCAAATGAACTTAAACTAATGCAGTGAAACAAAAATGCAATAATGAGATGGTATGCTTATGCTTATGCAAACATGAAAGATCACAAGCCATGGTGTGAACTTAGTGAGGGAAAATTTGGGGTGTTTACACCATGTTCAAATCTAGTAACCTCTATAGCAGCACTTTGTAAGTCATAGGAATAGCTTCAATAACACGACCAGTTTGACGGGGTTAGCGTTGTTGATAGGGTCTTTGCTGGTTGATGTATTGTGGGCGCCTCTGTTGTTGTTGAGGAACAAACTCAGTAGGAATAGTGATATAAAACACCTGAGCATAATGATTATGACGATTACGGCCTCTCCCCCTACCGTACATAACATTGGTTTAACCTCCCCTCCTTCTCTGAGGTCCATCAAAAGGTTTCTTAACTCCCAACGAGCTACTTGCGCCTACATCTTGATTCTTGTTCATCTTCAACAGATTCTCGACCCTCTCTCCAGGAATTACTAGGTCTATGAACTTTGTGGCTGAGCACAAAGCCAAACGGTCCATGAACACTCCTTGCAATGTTCCCATGAACATGTATGCCATTTCACTATCCAAAGGAGGTAGTTGAACCCTGGCAGCCAACTGACGCCACCGCTGAGTGTATTCTTTAAAGCTTTCCTTAGACATCTGGGACATGCTTTGCAACTGAGTGCGGTTGGGAGCCATGTCTATATTATATTGATATTGCTTCACGAATGCTTCAGCAAGTTCCTTCGAATTTCTGATAGCTGACTGACTGAGCTTCATGCACTACTCTTGAGATGGCCCTGTAAGGCTATCTTGGAAATTATAAATCCACAGCTTATCATCTTCAGTATGTGCAACAATTCTCCCCACGTAGGCTTGGAGATGATTTTTCGGGTAGGTGGAGCCGTTGTATTTGTCAAAAGTTGGATCTTGAACTTGTGTGGGATTGTCACCCCTGTAGCTAATCCCAAATCAGCAACATCGAAACCTAGAGTACTTTGAGATTGCATAGCACGAATCTGCTCAGCTAGTTCATCACAGCGACGATGCATATCAACATTATGATTACCCATGTCACCTTCAATAAGAGTAAATTGGTCATCCTGACCATCCATAAGAACTTGAGTTGGGGCACCAACATTAACATGAATAGGAATACCAGTACCATCATTCCCAGGACCATCACATCTAGTGCCAGTACCATTACCAGGACCATCACCTCTAGCTCCAATACCAATACCATTCCCCGCACCATCACCAGTGCCACGATTTCCTTCAACCATTTCTCTGATCCTCACCTGATTCTGGTGCATACCAATCATCAGGTTCATAAACTGATCCATTATGTTGCACAATTCCACAAGCTTTGTCTGTATTTGTTCCATGATTCTGATTCTTCCTCGATTCTCCTTGGTCAGGTATCTGTGAAATCTCTTTGCAACAATAGTGCCTAGAATGGAAGAGATGTTAGAAACCTGTAGTTGTCCCTGCAAAACAAAGAAATAGGGTGATATGCATGTGTCTCTCCCACCAAATGACACCCGATCAAGAGTGGTACAGACGCGAACTGTCGGCGAAGGAGAGAATAGATGAAAAGAGTCGCCAGCTAGGCATTTTTATCCCGAAGGAAAGGTAATGCTGCATAAACCTGAAAAAAGATGGATAAGACGGTTGCGAACCAGAGAGACTGAGAAAGGGGGTTGGTTACAACCTGGGAAGGTATTAGCACCCAGATTGTCCGCCGTACTCGACGGGATCCACGCTTAAAAGATTCGTGCTTAAAGGAGTAGTGTCAGTGCTATTTTGTGTATAGAAGCTGGAAAAGAATGCAAGTGTCAGTGCTGGAAGAAAGTGTGAAGTGAATAAAAGAAGTGTCAGTGTAAGGAAAGAATACAATGCTCAAGACAATGAGGCTTAAAGAATAATGTTGGAAGAGGGGGAATGTACAAAGACTTTTGTTCGATAACTGTTGAGTTATGCCTACGTATCCTCTCGTGCAATGAGGAAGTCAGAACACCGTAGTTCGACTCAAAGAGACTGAAAGATAAATTGACTGATGAACTGCTTACTTGTCTATGCTCAAGTGTATGACCTGTCTGGCTCAGGTGCAAACTGTCTTGCATTAGACGAAAGAAGCGAGTTCTCGTTTATGAGTGAATGAGGTGAGAAAAGAATCCCTGAGGAGACGATTATTGTTTGTTTTTGTGTTTTTAATCTTTTATTGCTTTTTGTGTTTGTCATAATAAAATGAGCTTAAGCCTAAACCAAGGGTTAGTAAACTCATCACATCCTCCCTCTGATTAGGGGTAATGAGAAAACCTTAAGTATGAAGTAAACACCTCACACTTAATCACCATGATGTAGGATTAAGATCATTAACCTACTTGCCATTATTTAGATGTTTTTGGAGTTTTTGTTTAGTTGTTAAGTAATGAGTTTAAGCCATAATCAAGGATTTAATGGACCCATTACACCATCCTAATAGAAGGATAATAGATGAGAACATTTAAGCTGAGAAAGGCTCCTCAACTTAATCCATGGTTAGGGATTAACCTCATGACCAAACAAAGCCTTTATTAAGTGGATTTTAGTTAATGATAAGATTAAGAAGTGGGTTTTATGGTTTGTAAGACAACTTGAGGGGGACTTGTCCATTAACACTAGGGTTAGTCCTTCTTAACCAGTTAAGGGAGAATTAGAACCCTAATACAAGGCCCAAGTTACAAGCTTGATGTCTTAGTGATTATTGAGTGAATTGATTAAAGGAATTAAACACATTAAGGTTTTAACACTTAGGATTAAAGTTATACACTCCATCCTAATAGAAGGATACATGCATAACCATAATCACACAGCCTTAAAACCTTTAAGGTTTAGTCCTTGATTATGAGATGAGAAGAGAAGACTCAAAGATGACACAAAGGTAAAAACTAATGGGGGACTAATAAAACCCTAATTGTGATCATGCTTGGGTATTCCTAGGGTTTATGAGGCTTACAAGAAGATCTTCAAGGAGAAACCACCAAGGAAGAAGCAGGATGAAGGAAGGAGAAGCAGAAAGAAGCAAGACAACTTACTTCATTTAAGAAGATAAGTTGCTTGAAGAAAGAAAGTGAGGAGAGAACATGAATGAGAAAACTCACTCTAATACAAAAGTAAAGTGCAGCAATGATGCATAAGAGAGATGAGAAGAGATTATGAGAAGTGAAGGCAAATTCACTTCTCAAACACTTACCCCCTGAAAAGTTAACAACAAGCAATGAAAAGAAATGAAAATGGGATGAAATGAAAAGATGCAAACCAATATCAGAAGCATATTCATGATGCAAATGATTCTATGAGATGGTATGAAAGCATGTCAAGAGATGCAAATGATCATACAAGGAATGAGGATGCAAATGAAGCATAAAGGAAGCATGAAAGTTCATGAAGGCATATGACATCAAATGGAAGCAAAACATGGCAAGTGGATGATGCAATGCTCAAGCATGATTCTAATATGTCTTAAGGTGCCTTATATGTCAAGTGAATGCATAAAATGTCAAGGCAAGTTCATGTATGCAAGCATATGAAGGATGAATGCAAATGAAGATGCAAATTAGGGTTTACATACAATATGCAATGCAAAATTCAAAACCAGAAGCAAGACATGAGATAAAAAATTGAAAGTAGGATCAAAGGTACCATAAACCTATACAAGTTCACTGCCCAAAGGGGAAGACCTAACTCTTAACCCTATAGAAGTTATGATTTTCCTAAATTTGCTAGGGTTTTAGGATGCCTCACAATGAAAAATGCCAAACAAATTGAAAATGAAAGATAAATTCAAACCAATTTTATCCTAGAAACTACATGACATGAGGAGTGCAATGCAAAAAGAACCATCATCAAACTCTACATGGTTAGGCAGAAAGGTTAAGTTAGGGCAAAAATATTGACTTTTAAGAACCATAAATCCAAAGAAAAATGTCAAAATAGGTCAAGAACCAAAAAGAAATTTGTGTGAAGGGTTTGATAATGTTTCTAAATGTATCAAGATGCAATGTGATTTTTTTGGTGATTTTTAGAAACTTAAATGGTATTTTAATTAATTAATTCTCATTAATTAATTAAAATAAACATTTAAATATTTTAAAAATACGAATTTTATGCAAAAAATAAAAATAAAAATTATTTTCAAAATGAGAAAAATATTTGAAGGAAAAATGCAAAAGATAAAAATTTTTGAAAGTGTTTTGCTATTTTTAATAAAATGCACAAAGAAATGCAATTAAAATGAAATTAAATTGTGAATTAATGGAAGTATGATGATCCAGTGGTCCAGATTTGAATGAGAAAGGGAGGGAATTGACTTCGCACGCTATCCAAGGGCCAGAATTCAAACTACACTAATTACACAATTAAGCCCTAATCTGAACCCTAATCACTTTCAGGTGACCGGAACAGTGTTCCGGTCATCTTCTCCGGCCATCCTCTCATGCTATCTCACTCAATACGCAATCCCAAGCCCTTAAACTCTCCAGAAATGATCCCCACCCCATTCTAAACAAGAATCAACCATCAAACAGAATTTATTTCACATGAACAGAGAGATTCGAAGCAAAACGGAAAATTTCTCAGAAATTTCAGAAGCTTCATACATGCTTAAAACTGAATCATTTTCGAAACCAGAAGGTGCAGTGTGCTCAGTGAAGCATGGAGAACAATCTAAGAACTTAAGAAATCATTTCTGGAAAAAATGTTCTTCATGATACCTGAACTGAAGCTTTCGAAAATGGCACTGGCTGGCTGCTTCTTTGCTTCAAATCAGCTCCAATGATCCTCCTGAAGAGTTTGTGATGCTTGGTTGGAGTTTAAATGGTCTCTAAATGAAGTTGGCAGAAGTTCAGTTCAAGAAATGTCAAAATCGTGTTTTTGATTCAGGGTGTTTCAGGGGAAAAAGAAGGGTGGGAAATGATCAGCAATGAATATGGAGTTGAATGATGGAAATTGTTTTGAGGTTTGATGGCTGAGCTATGAGTTTCGAAGGCTTTTGCGTAAGAGGGAGTTTTTGTAATTGCTGATTTCTTGGAGGTTTCAGCCTATGTTGTGTTATGGAATGGCCCTCTTTTGGTACACATATCATGCTGGAATAGGTCAGAGGGTGGGTGATGGCCTATGTTAATTGGTATGGGGAAAAATGCACAAAGTCAAGAGTTGGTGTACTTTGGGTATGGGAAAGTGGCAGGCTGAGACAGGGGCATGGCTATGCGCAACAAGGATCAAGGAATGCTATGAAATCAGATTTGATGAGCTGTGGCAAGTGGATGAAAGGTTTTGATCCATTTTGCAAATTCATGAAGTTTTGGCCCCTTTTGGATTTTGTAAAGTTCAAGGCATGAAACTTGGAATTTCTTTGGGCAATTCTGAATTTATATCATGTATGATGTTTTTGTAATGGTTAGAAGTCAAATTGAAGTCACAAAATGCTTTGGCAAGTGTTTTTGCAAGTTTCCCCCTTTGGCACATAAGTGAATTTTTGTGATTTTTCCCAACTTTGCAAGGCCATAACTTGAGTTCTATGATGAATTAGATCAAGTTCTTGTACTTTTTGAAAAGGGAATGATCCAATATACAACTTTCATGACCAAGAATTTTTCATTTGAAGCATTTTTGAATCAAAAAGAGGAGGTTGAAAAACTTTCCCAAAATGGCAATTTTGCATTACAAGTCACTTTCCCAAAATGGCAACTTTGCAAATGGCTTGAAATTCTTCAATTTTGTGAACTTCTAACTTCTTCTAAGATCAAATAAAGATCATATACACCCAAAATGATGGAGAAGACCCTTTGGTTGGATGATTGGGGGCCTCAGATGCCCTGATTTTACACTGACTTGCCCAAGAAGTCATCTAATGATCAAATGGCTTCCCCATTGAATTTCTTCATGAAAATTGGTATGTATGATCCTTATAACATATAATGACCAATAGAAACAAGAATGACCAAAATTTTTGGAGTTATGGCCTCTGAAACCAAAACCCTAATTTTAAGTCATCTGTGTAGTTAAGCTTGGCTCTGCTTCCATACCTTCCTCAGTTCTTGTGATTTTCTTACTTCTCTGATCTTGGGAGGATATAATATGATGCTTGAACATAAATGGACCCTCTTGAGATGATTGAAGACCTTTGGAGTGGCTCAGATAGCTCAGGGATTGCTCAAATCACAAACCCTAGATGCAGATGACTTTTGAACCAATGTAGTGAAGCAAAAATGAAATATGAGATGATATGATTGAACTTATGCACATGAATAGATCACAAGCCATGGTGAAAAGAGTGAGGGAAAATTTGGGGTGTTTACAGCTTCCCCTATTCAAGCATGAGTTAGTTGTGCAGGATGTAAGCAACGACTTAACAGGCAAACAAGGTAACTTGTGGTTGAATACCAAAGACAGTCCAAAATTTGCACTCACTAAATGAAGAAGAAAAGGGATATAGATTGTAAAAGAAAATAAAGTATGATTATAAAGCGCGGGCGACGGAGGACGATCGTCGAGCAGAGGACGACTGCTGGGGATAAGCAGAGACGGGTACGACCGACATGCTGGGGAAATAAAGAGACCATGATGGGAACGACCATCAGGTAAAGTAACAAGATTCTCAGGGGATTAAAGGTAAAGGCAATGATAGGGGCGGCCATCGGGTTAATGAAATAAATGATGAGGTACGGTCATCAAAAGTGAAGAACTATCACCTAGCAAGGGACGGCTTCTCTGTTGGGGATAAGATGAGGGACAGTCATCTATTGGTGAAGGACGATCACCTGGCAAGGTAAGGTTGCCAAAAGTATCACGACATAGGACGAATGCCGGATAAAAAGAGTCGACGATGGGGACGGCCATCAGATAAGCATAATGAAAGACGATCATCAAGAGGTGAAGGACGATCACCTAGCAGGGTACGGCTGCTCTCGGGGTTTACCATGACATAGGACGAATGTCAGATAACAGAATCAATGATGGGGACGACCATCGGATAAGAGTGATGAAGGACGATCATCAAAAGGGTGAAGGATGATCACCTAGCAGGGGACGGCTGCTAAAAGCATCACGACATATGACGAATTCCGGATAGGGAAGAGGTTCCAATTATGGAGACTCCGCTGGGGGAACGATGAAGGACGATCATCAAAAGGTGAAGGACGATCACCTGGCAGGGTACGGCTGTCGAAAGTATCATGTCATAGGACGAATGTCAGATAGAAAGGAAATTTATTGGGATTTGCTGGGAACTCTTATGGGGAATGGTAGATACAGATGAGTGTCTACATTCAATGAAAGAAAGGTATAAGTGTTTTGACTCTGTGTATAGATTAAAGATGCGGACGAGCATCCTTAGGACCATGATACGGACGAGTATCGATAGAAACAAACGTTGAGGCATGTTCAGAGATGATGATACAGACGAGTATCAACTGGTTAACAAAGAATACGGACAAGTGTCGACTCTGAGGGGAAATAGGCGGTGTATACAAGATACGGACGAGTATCTATGTGAATAAACATGAGTGAGACCCAGACGAGTGTTCAACTTGCTGGGGAGAGTATGATACAGACGAGTATCATAAGAGGAAGTGTATAGGTTACGAATTTATAAAAATAAAAGGTTTTTGACGACCTGTGGGGATAGAATGACACGAACGAGTGTCAAGAAAGTGTAATAAGCAAGGGTTTAGGCAACTGTTTTGGGGATAGGTGACACGGACGGGTGTCAAGAGAGTGTATTAATATGTTTTTGTGAGTGCAAAGGGGACGCTTTGGCTTTCTGCTGGGGATATGACACAGACGAGTGTCGAGGATTATTTGTAATGCATAAGTATCTTTTTGTGGAAAGTGTTCCAGCGACTTTCTGGGGAAAGATGACACAGACGTGTGTCAAGAGGGGCATGTATCTGGAAATGCAAAGAAAATGCATTGGCATTCTGCCGAGGATTTTGAGAGGTGTCTTGTATGTTGTTTATGGGATGTCAATATTCACAGGTGAATGATTCAAAACATGACTTGTGATTATGCAATATGTTTGATTTTTGCCGTAATGCCCCGCATTAAACGGAATGCTACGCTTTGGGGGTAATATGATGCGAATGCTATGATTATGCAAAAGATACCGATCCGGGATCCGGATCCCGTTGCCGTAGAGATTTCTGACTGATCTTGTTTAGAAAGAACATCCCAGCTGGGGATGAGATCACTGGTAGAGCTGATATATGATTCTGCTCGGGGAAGTAAGTCACTGCCAGACCTATCTTGGTAACGAGAAGCCCAGCTGGGGTCTGTGGAAGCTTCCGTCACTTCGTTGTGAGATCTTCAACATTGTTCTTCTAGATAGAGGCTGGAGCTCTGCGAGGAGATGGTTTCCTGTCTTTGCACTTGGCTGGGGAGGAACGATCACTGAACGACCTTCCTAGAGATTTATGTAGAGATCCTGCTGAGGATGGTGAAATTTGCTGGGGAAAGGAGCCCCTTCTGATGCTGTTTGGTTTGGGGAGGAGCTTTCGTGCCCCCCATTGTGTTTTGCATACCTGCAATCCTATTATGACAAAGAAAACATACAAGTACCTCGAGGTGTCTCTTACCGGATTCCATCATAGGAATTTAGACACTCCCGGGAGCAAATACATTTCCTGCTAGCATGTAATTAAGAAAATACACATTTGTATTTATGCAATCATTATATTAAAGACATCGGACATTTTTTTGCAAATAAAAATAAAATATACGCGACAGCATGTGACTGAAAATCTGATTTTATTAATTTGCGTGCCCTGAATTGGCAAATACAGTCAAAGAAACAAATCCCCTGGAATGAGGAGATTGTTAAAAATTGAGAAACAAAAAGGTGTTGGCAATGTTGATGACGCTTCAGTGTGCTTCCTTTTGCTATGACTCGTATGACATTGACGTTCTTCTCATCTTGCTTTTGAAGAGGCTGATTCTGACCGATTCTTTAAACTTTCGAAGCTTGCCATGTCACAAGTGATACAGACGAATTCAGAATGCAGTTGTTCGCTTATTCCCTGATTTTGCGTGGATCGCCCTTTCGGGTTTTCAATCCACCGGGATATCCATTTTTGCCTGAGTTGTCCAATGCGGCTTTTCAACTCAACGGGTGTACATTTTTTTATTTATTTTCCCTTATTTTTGCCCGAGTCTTTTATTCTATTTTTGACTCGCTGGGATGCCCTATTTTTGCCTGGACTCACATTTTGTTTTTATGTCCAGCGGGTCATTTTATGCGAAGTATTTTTTAACTGCATCTGAATTTACAGGGGACTGGAAGTCTTCACCATCCATAGTACTGAGCATCAGTGCTCTACCAGAGAAGACTTTCTTTACTATGAATGGACCATCGTAATTCGGAGTCCACTTGCCCCTGTGGTCTGTATGAGGAGGAAGTAGTCTTTTCAACACAAGATCTCCTACTTGGTACTCTCGAAGTCTGACTTTCTGATCGAAGGCTTTCTTCATTCTTTTTTGGTACAGCTTCCCGTGACAGATTGCAGCTAATCTCTTCTCTTCAATCAGGCTCAGTTGTTCGTATCGGGATTGGACCCATTCTGCTTCATTCAGCTTAACATCCATCAGTACTCGCAAGGAGGGTAATTCAACCTCAACAGGTAAAACTGCCTCCATACCATACACAAGCTGATACGGTGTTGCCCCACTGGATGTTCTGATCGACGTACGGTACCCATGCAAGGCAAATGGTAGCATTTCATGCCAGTCTTTGTATGTGACTACCATCTTCTGCACAATCTTCTTGATATTCTTGTTAGCTGTCTCAACAGCGCCATTCATCTTTGGCCTGTAAGGAGAAGAATTGTGGTGTTGGATCTTGAAGTCCCAGCATAACTCTGCCATCATTTTGTTGTTCAAGTTGGAACCATTATCAGTAATGATTCGCTCGGGCACTCCATACCGACAAATGATGTCTCTCTTTAGGAATCAGGCTACCACTTGCCTGGTGACATTTGCATATGAAGCTGCTTCAACTCACTTGGTAAAATAGTCAATAGCTATCAGGATGAATCTGTGGCCATTTGAAGCAGTTGGTTTAATCTTGCCAATCATATCAATGCCCCACATGGCAAAGGTACAGGGTGAAGACATCACATTCAAAGGATTCGGAGGCACATGCACTTTATCTGCATAAATCTGGCATTTATGACATTTCCTGGCATAAGCACAACAGTCTGCATCCATTGTGATCCAGTAATAGCCTGATCTTAGCAACTTTTTAGCCATAGCATGCCCTCCAGCATGGGTACCAAAAGATCCTTCGTGCACCTCGTGCATCAACAAGTCTGCTTCTGTCTTATCAACACATCTGAGAAGTACCATATCAAAGTTTCTCTTGTACAAAGATCCATCAGCATTCAGGAAGAAACTACCAGCCAACCTTCTTAATGCCTTCTTGTCATTGGATGATGCCCCAGGTGGGTATGTTTGATCCTCCAAGAAGAATTTGATGTCATAGAACCAAGGCTTATCATCTTTAGCAAGGTCTGCAGAGAATACGTATGCTGGTCTATCAAGTCTGGATATTGAAATCCGAGGCACAAAGTTGGCAGCTTAAACTTTGATCATGGATGAAATGGTAGCCAGAGCATCCGCAAACTGATTTTCATCTCGAGGGATAAACCCAAGCTTGACTGTTGTGAAGAAAGTAAGCAACCTTCTTGTATAATCCCGGTAAGGTATTAGATGCTCCTGGTGAGTATACAATTTGCCGTTGGTTTGATTGATTACCAAAGCTGAATCTCCGAATACAGTTAAAGTCTTGATCCTGAGGTCAATGGCTTCCTCAAGACCCATAATACAAGCTTCGTATTCAGCTTCGTTGTTAGTGCAGTTAAAAGTGAGTTTCGCCGAGAAAGGCATGTGAACTCCCTTTGGTGTAATGAGTACAGCACCAACCCCACGACCATTCATATTAACAGCCCCATCAAACATCATAGTCCATTCTTCTTTCGGGTCAGACCCTTCAGTGTGAATAGGCTCTTCATGATCTTTTGATTTTATGAACATGATGTCTTCATCAGGGAAGTCAAATCTCATAGGCTGGTAATCATCAATGGGTTGCTCAGCAAGATAATCAAACAATACACTGCCTTTGATGGCTTTTTGAGAGGTGTACTGAATATCATACTCTGTGAGAATCATTTTCCATCTTGCAACCCGTCCGGTAAGTGTTGGCTTCTCAAAAATGTACTTAACTGGGTCCATCTTTGAGATCAATAAGGTAGTGTGGGTCAACATATACTGCCTTAGTCGGCGAGCAGCCCACGCTAAAGCATAGCAAGTTTTCTCGAGCAGTGAATAACGTTGTTCACAGTCGGTAAACTTTTTGCTTATGTAGTAAATTGCATACTCTTTTCGACTAGACTCGTCATGCTGGCCCAACACACACCCCATTGACTCTTCTAATACTGTCAAGTACATTATTAGAGGTCTTCCTTCAACTGGAGGCATAAGGATTGGAGGCTTTTGTAAGTACTCCTTGATTTTGTCAAAAGCCATCTGGCAGTCTTCATTCCACCTGATCGTTTGTTCTTTTCTTAACAACTTGAACAAAGGTTCACAGGTTGCAGTAAGGTGAGATATGAACCTCGAAATGTAGTTCAACCTACCTAGGAACCCTCGAACTTCTTTCTCAGTCTTCGGTGCAGGCATTTCTTGAATGGCTTTGACTTTATCAGGGTCCACTCAATCCCCTTCTCGCTTACAATAAATCCCAGCAGCTTACCGGACCGCACCCCGAATGTGCATTTGTTGGGGTTTAGCTTCAATTGGTACTTCCTCAGACGTTTGAATAGCTTTAGCAGATTCACCAGGTGGTATTCTTCTTTGAGGGACTTGGCAATCATGTCATCCACATAACATTCAATTTCTTTATGGATCATATCATGGAATAATGTTACCATAGCCCGTTGATAAGTGGCACCAGCATTCTTTAGTCCGAATGGCATCACCTTATAACAGAACGTGCCCCAGGGTGTGATGAAAGTTGTCTTCTCCATGTCTTCAGGTGACATCTTGATCTGATTATATCCTGAAAATCCATCCATGAAGGAGAATACCGAGAACTGATCCGTATTGTCGACCAATACATCAATGTGAGGTAATGGGAAGTCATCTTTCGGGCTGGCTCTGTTCAGGTCCCGGTAATCCACACACATCCTTACTTTGCCGTCCTTCTTAGGCACTGGTACAATGTTAGCAACCCACGGCGGGTAACTAGTCACAGCAAGGAAACCGGTGTCCCACTGTTTTTGTACCTCTTCTTTCAGAGGCAGCTTATGCATAACAATGTCGGTGTCCAACCCTGGAATATCCTGATAAGACCAAGCGAAAACATCCACATACTCCCGAAGCATGTTAATAAGTTGCTCTTTTACTGAATTTTGCAGACAGGCCCCGATCTTAACTTCTTTTAGGTCTTCTTCCGTACCAAGATTAACCGTTTCAACCTCCTCCTGATGAGGAGTTATAACCTTCTCCTCTTGTCTCAACAACCTGGCTAGTTCTTCAGGTAGCTCATAATCTTCTTCAACCCCTTCATCAACTTGATTAATCGGATTGTCAAAGTTATACGAAGTCATAGCAGTGTTGTTGTCGGTGCAGTATGGAGGGCACTCTCTACAAAGGTTTAGATTTGGTTCATTTTAGTGATCGGTTTTATCTTGCTTAGAAAAAGTGAAAATGAAGTTATTACTTTGAAAAACATTGCCATTTTATTTTTGTATAAAAAATAAAAAATGAAAGACAGTGAGCGGAAAAGAAAAGACTCATTTGCAAAAGATGTCCTGATATTCATTAATTGATCGTTTGCACAAAATACAAGATGGCCCGATTACAAAATGAGCCCTGACATCTTGGGCAAGATGCAGGACTTGATGCATGCTTTAAGACAGGAAATAATAATTACTCTGCCGGAGTAACTCTTATAATTTCCTGGGAAGACCAGTTTGAGACATGGTTCCCCGGGATCCTTGGACGTATCCAGCTTTCCAGGTTGCGCTTGTCTTCTGACTCATCTTCCAAGCTATTCACAACATCTAGGGTGAGCATCCCCCCACTAACAAACTTGGGCTCCGTTGCAGCCTCTGGTTGATCTTGTCGAGTTGGTCTGTAACCCAACCCGAATCGGTCTTCTTTCTTCTCAACTGGCAGTAACTTGCCCCAGCCTTGAGCGGTACCTTCCTCAACAACCTTCCGGGCTTGCTGATATGATGTGATGGAAGTCCCAAGCACAGCAGATGATTCATTAATATTGAGGGCCTCAAACCCCTGACTCATTGTTTCGTGTATCTCCCCATCCATTTCAATGTATTTGAAAGTAGCCAGTTGGCTAACGAAGATATCCTCCTCCCTACAAATGGTAATGACTTGGCCTTCCCACTCGAATTTTAACTTCTGGTGAAGGGTTGACGTCACGGCGCCAGCGGCGTGTATCCATGGTCTACCCAATAGACAACTATAGGCAGGCTGTATATCCATCACAAAGAAGGCCGTTTTGAAAACCTGTGGGCCAATCATTATAGGCAACTCTATCTCTCCCAGAACTGATCTCTTAGAACCGTCAAAGGCTCTCACTACCAAGTTGCTTAGGCGTAATGCCAATCCTTCATATTCCAGCTTATCAAGGGCTTTCTTGGGTAGGACATTGAGGGATGACCATGTGTCCACCAATACGTGAGAAAGAACTGCACCCTTACACTCCAAGGTAATGTGTAAGGCCTTGTTGTGATTGTGACCTTCCATTGTCAGATCAGTGTTGGTAAATCCTAGTCCATGACTAGCATTGACATTTCCAACCACAACCTCTAACTTATTGACAGTGATCTCCTCCGGTACATAAGCTGCGTGCAGGACTTTTAATAGTGCGTTCCGATGAGCCTCGGAGCATATTAGCAATGATAGTATGGAGATTTTGGAAAGAGTTTGGTGAAGCTGGTCCACCACCTTGTAATCACTTTTCTTGATGATTCGCATGAATTCATCAACCTCTTAATCAAAAGGAGTATTCAAAGTTTCTTTAGCAACTGGTTCTCCTTGCACCATGCTCTTCCCTTTTGCCTTAGCAGCAGCTTCTGCTTCAGCAATGGGTCTGGGAATTTGCGAGGCAAAGAGACGTCCGCTTCTGGTGAAGCCTCCGCCTCCCCCCACATTGTCTATCTGAGGCGAAGAAATTGATGATTCTAAAGTGATTTTCTGCCCCTCATAGTATAGATCTGAGCCATAATGCCAAGGGATGGCATTATTGCTTTCGTAAGGAATTGGCCCAGGCAGTGTGATAGTGACCAGACTGATAGAAGTTGCAGAGGGGACCATAATGGTGTGTGGATCATAATATATGGTAACTGGAGCTCTGACAGGAGTAGTATTTTGTTGCGAGCTGTTGGAAGGAACATTTGCGGGATCGTAGTATATCGTAATCGTTGAGACGCTTTCATTAACTGTTGCTGATGTTGTAGACGGAGTTGAAGTTGTAGCAGGAACTGATGGAATAATGGATGTTGTCGTTGTAGAAGAAATTGTGACTGAACTTGCATCCGTTGAAGTGATTGATTGAATTATTGTTAGAGTTGTAGTAGAATCTGTTGGAACAATGGTTGCTGACGTTGTAGGAGTATCTGTGATTGTTGATGAAGGAACTGTTGGAGTTGGAGTCGCTGTTGTTGTAATCTGAAGAGTGCCATCTCTAATGAGGCCATCTATGCCGTTTCTCAGTCTCTCACATCCATTAACAGCAATGTTGCAATATCCACAGCCGAGCTCACATTCGGGGAACACTTGGCATTCTAACAGCTGAGCTTTGATTTCAAACAAAGGTGTTCGGATTTGTGCAACACTGTTGATCAATGTGGATGGTTTTCCCTCCTCAATAGCATTAATCCTAGGCCCGTTGTGACTAGGCATTGGATTTCTTGTGACATTCGGGGGAGGTGCAAAATTGAGAGCTTTTGAGTCCACCAGATCTTGGACTTTCATCTGTAGGGCCCTACATTTTTCAGTATTATGCCCCGGTGCGTTTGAGTGGAAAGCACACCTGGCATTTGCATCATAGTTCTTCGGCATATAAAGAAGATCCGGAGGAGCCAGTTTCCTTAACTCAACTAGGTTGAGCTTCAGGAGTTGTGGCAAGAGTGCGGCATACGGCATTGGGATTGGGTCAATCACCCTGTTTGCTTGTGATGGCCTTTGTTGGAAAGGACGCTGCTGCTGGTTGTTATTACTGTTGTTGTAGGTTCTCTATTGCGGAAAATGGGATTGTTGCTGATAGTGAGATTGTTGTTGATAATGTGGTTGTTGTTGTTGAGGATACAATGGTTGTTGTGAAAGTGGAGCTGGGATGGTAACAGCTGCTACTGACCGGTGAGCATACTGAAGCCTGCCCCTGCTTGCATGAATGGAATTAGTTTCACCTGCCCTTCGGGGTCCTGCAAATGGTTTTCTTGGATTGCTGGAAGAACTAGCACCACTATCGGAGATCTTACCCATCTTTAAGAGACTTTCGATTCTCTCACCAGCTATGACTACGTCAGCAAAACTGGTAGAGGAGAAAGCAGCCAGCCTATCAATATAAGTCCCTTGCAACGTGTTCATGAACATGTCAGCCATTTCCCTCTCTGACATGGGCGGTTGAACAGCAGCAGCAAGCTGTCTCCATCTTTGAGCATACTCCCGGAATCTCTCTCTAGAAGATTGAGACATTCCCATTAGGAGGGTCCTATTGGGAGCCATGTCCAGGTTGTATTGATACTGACGGATGAAAGCCTCGGCCAAATCCTTCCAACATCTTATGGTGGCCCTAGACAAATGCAAATACCACTCTCTTGAATCCCCCGTCAGACTGTCTTCAAAGTAGAACATCCACAACTTTTCATCCATAGTATAAGCTTTGAGCCTTCCCAGGAAAGATTGCAGGTGAGTGCGAGGACAGGAGGTACCATTGTACTTTTCAAAGCATGGGGGTTTGAATTTGTGGGGAATTCTCACCCCATCTACTAGTCCCATATCCATCACATCGAAGCCCAAAGAATTTTGAGACTCTAAAGATCTTAACTTTTCAGCAAGCTCATCCAATCTCCTGTCATATACCTCATCTCCAGCTCCTATGACAGTGAACTGTTCTTCCTGGGGATCCTCCTGCAGGATTCTTCCCCCAATAGTGTTACCTTAAACATTCCTTAGGATATTAACCTCAGGATCCAGGTGAGGTACATATACTGGTGGATCAATACGAGGCTGGCCCCGTTCGTTGTTGCTAGTTCCTCATGTTCCAAGATGAGGCTCCTCAGGAGTTTGTCTTTCCACCAGCTCTCTTAACCTTTCTTGACTCTGGGCTAAGCCAGTCATCACTGCCATAAACTGAGACATTTGATTTCTCATCTCCACTCTCTCATTGGCCATCTGGTTTCTGACCTCAGACAGGTCCTGTTGTACTTGTTCCATTTCAATACCGGGAAGGTTGTTACGAGTTGGGTACCGGTGCGTGCAGTTGACAGGGAACACTCGGCGACGAGCAATATTTCCTGAGATCACAAAAAAGTTAGAAACAATAATAATAACAAAACCTACAAAACAAAAACAAAGTTAGTATGCAATGCAGTATGCTTATTTGTTTTCCAAGGTATCCGGTTTGGTTCTTGGTTTTGACCTTTCCAGACCTCGAGGAAGATGCTTGATGTTGTTGAGAGAGAGCCCAAATGAAAAACAAACTAAAATATATTACAAATGGTGAACAATACATTGTTTATTTTACAATACATGCCCCTGAAGGGTCAAAACATAACAAAAGAAAAGTACATCAAATGGCAACAAACAGCAAGCAAAGGATCAGACATCCAGCCCAAACTCATCCTCTCTGACCTCCTTCAGGAGTGCCTCAGTCACCGGACCAGCTGGGTGCTCTGTAATGGTCCTGATAAGGAGGTTCCTGGTGGCAATAGCAGTGGTCAGCTTCTTGTGCCTGTCCTGGTCCTTTGATCTCTTCAATCCTGCTCTGAGCTTCAACTCTGAAATCTCCTTTTGGGCTGCCAACAAAGCTTTCCGCTGCTTCTTCTCATTGGCCTCTAGCTGTTCAATCTTGGCTTGATTCTCCTGGTCTTCTTGTGTACGGGCTTCGGTGATCCTGACCCACCTAGCCTGACTCTCTTGCAGATAGTGCTCAGCCCTAGCTTTCTGAATCTTGGCCTCTTTACAGGCATTCTTCAGTATCTGTTCCCCAGCCCTTGCCTTTCTTATGTAGTCTTCTGTCTTTTCAATTTTGGCAAGGTGTTCAACCCTGAGCTTTTCCAATCTCTCAATGTCCAGGCGACCATCACTCCTTTCCCAAAGGGTCTTCTTCAAGGCCTGAGATAGCTGCTCATTCCTTTCCTTCAACTTTTCAAATTCCTCCAGGCTAACTGTTGCTGCAGGTTGTACTGTGGATGGTCCAGGTGTGTCTTCCAAGGTGAAAGGCATTCTGGTAATCTGAGCTCTAGTACGGGACCAGTCTATATACTGAGCTGAAGCAACATTATTACATCTTCCAAGAATAGCTACCCCTTTGTCTGGATGTTATCCCAAGCCCAGGATGCTTGTCTGACAATATCTGAATTAGGTTGAACTTCAAAATATAGGGTCTCAGCTAAATCCTATCCTCTGGGAGGGTGAACCAAGGCATACCCTAGTTGTCTTTTAAACAGCAAAGGGTTGTAGTTGATACAACCTTTTACTCCTATGAGAGGCACATTAGGGTATTGTCCACAACTGGTGATAATGTCCTTGCCCTTGGTGCTCTGGGTGCACCATCCGATATCATCTAAAGTCAAAGCAATGAGCCTCTTGGCCCAATTCTTCTGTTGGTGGGGGTTCAAGAAAGCATCTTTCTTAGGCAGGTGTCTGAGCAGCCAGGAATAAAACAAAGGAGCACAACATCTCACCAACTTCCCCCTTTGTTTCTCATTCCTCTGATGAATGGAGTAATAAAAGTCCCCTAGCAATGTAGGCACTGGGTTCCCCAGAAGGAACAAATGGATGGAATTCTTGCTGACAAATTTAGGCTCATCTGCAAACATAATAACCTCATATATGCTGAGGGCTAACAGTGCACAGACTGCCCTCCACTCTCCCAATGAAGCCTTCAGGATGGCCTGAGAAATCAAGAAGTCCAGATGTAAACCAGGAATCCCAGCCTTTGTTGTCATACTTTGCTCAATAAGGGCAGGCTCCAAGTACAGTGCCCTTGCTATCTCTTCATTTCTGGGAGCAGTCATCTCTGGGTTGAAGGGGATTCCACCTCTGATAGATACTCCAATCAATAAAGAAAACTCTTCCAGCAGAGGCCCTAACTGGAAGTCTGGAAATGTGAAGCATCTCAGTGGTGGGTCATAAAACTGCAAGCATGTGTTGATCATGCTCCTCTGAGAAGGATCAAGGTCCATAACCATATCCAAGATACCCCCATAGTGCTCTCTAAACAGTGGGATGTGGTCAGGTGTGATGAGTGACTAGACCTGCCTGATTCCACTCAATGCAGGCTCAAAGAAGTGGTAGGATATGTTGCTCTTCCTGGGAGTAGTCATGAGTGCTGCTGAAGAAGCTGAAGATAAGTGCTGATGAAGATCACAGACTGAAGTACTGAAGCTGGACCACTGACAGACTGGTACTGGTGGTGATGGAGATAACTGAAGCAGATAATTTGATGAAGACAGCTGAAGCAGAGGTCTATGCAAAAGAAAGGGTCAAAACCAAAACCAAGATACAATGAAATGGATACCCTGAAAAGCAAATAAACAAATGTTAAATGATTCAATGATGATATATGCAAATGATAAGCAAGGGTTTGTGATCAAGCTGGATCTGATTATCTATCTTGATATAAGGCCCAGGTATGTCCAAAAGTCCGGATGAAAATTTAGAAATCCAGTAACCAGGGATGGGGACTCAAATAAAGAGTCACATATCCAGGGTTAATCACAAGAACTGTCCAAAGTGAAGTATTCTTAAACAAAACAATAACAGGGTATGATGTGGCCAAGGGTTCCTGCAAACCTGTAAACAACCCAACCCCCTCATAGGTAATGTTCTAGAACAAGGATCCTCAGACTTGGATCAGTTATGAGAAGTGTAAACACTTCTAACCCGGAGGTACAGTGTTTACAATAACCATAAAAGATCCTCCTCTAATTCACCTCAGTTTCTGAAGGTCATAATAAAGGTCATCCAGACTTAGCAGGCTTCCCAGATAGCCCTAACACTACAGGTAATCTGTAGCACAGTGTTCTCAAGAAGAAACCTACATCTGAATCGTGTTTCATATTCCCGCACCAGACCGAAATGGAATGGGAAAGAACATGAACCACTCTAGCCTAGGTGTCACTCAGGTCCCAGGTATAAGACCTTAAACTCTCAATGGAACCCCACCCACCAAAGAAAACCAGATCCAGCACAGTGATAATGACAGTATGAAATATGCAAAACTGAAAAGAAAACAATAAATAAAGTTGTACATAAAGCAGTAAATAAAGCAAAATAAACACACATAGCACATAGCACCCCAGTAAACACAAATCAAACAAGCGCTAGGAGGAACCCATAAAAAGAACCAGAAGCCCTGGTTGCAATATAAGGGTCCCCAGCAGAGTCGCCAAGCTGTCGCTCCCACCAAATGACACCCGGTCAAGAGGGGTACAGACGCGAACTGTTGGCGAAGGAGGGAATAGATGAAAAGAGTCACATGCTAGGCATTTTTATCCCGAAGGAAAAGTAATGCTGCATAAACCTGAGAAAAGATGGATAAGACGGTTGTGAACCAGAGAGACTGAGAAAGGGGGTTGGTTACAACCTAGGAAGGTATTAGCACCCAGATTGTCTGTCGTACTCGACGGGATCCACGCTTAAAAGATTCGTGCTTAAAGGAGTAGTGTCAGTGCTATTTTGTGTATAGAAGCTGGAAAAGAATGCAAGTGTCAGTGTTGGAAGAAAGTGTGAAGTGAATAAAAGAAGTGTCAGTGTAAGGAAAGAATACAATGCTCAAGACAATGAGGCTTAAAGAATAATGCTGGAAGAGGGGGAATGTACAAAGACTTTTGTTCGATAACTATTAAGTTATGCCTACGTATCCTCTCGTGCAATGAGGAAGTCAGAACACCGTAGTTCGACTCAAAGAGACTGAAAGATAAATTGACTGATGAACTGCTTACCAATCTATGCTCAAGTGTATGACCTGTCTGGCTCAGGTGCAAACTGTCTTGCATTAGACGAAAGAAGCGAGTTCTCGTTTATGAGTGAATGAGGTGAGAAAAGAATCCCTGAGGAGACGATTATTGTTTGTTTTTGTGTTTTTAATCTTTTATTGCTTTTTGTGTTTGTCATAAGAAAATGAGCTTAAGCCTAAACCAATGGTTAGTAAACTCATCACATCCTCCCTCTGATTAGGGGTAATGAGAAAACCTTAAGCATGAAGTAAACACCTCACACTTAATCACCATGATGTAGGATTAAGATCATTAACCTACTTGCCATTATTTAGATGTTTTTGGAGTTTTTGTTTAGTTGTTAAGTAATGAGTTTAAGCCATAATCAAGGATTTAATGGACCCATTACACCATCCTAATAGAAGGATAATAGATGAGAACATTTAAGCTGAGAAAGGCTCCTCAACTTAATCCATGATTAGGGATTAACCTCATGACCAAACAAAGCCTTTATTAAGTGGATTTTAGTTAATGATAAGATTAAGAAGTGGATTTTATGGTTTGTAAGACAACTTGAGGGGGACTTGTCCATTAACACTAGGGTTAGTCCTTCTTAACCAGTTAAGGGAGAATTAGAACCCTAATGCAAGGCCCAAGTTACAAGCTTGATGTCTTAGTGATTATTGAGTGAATTGATTAAAGGAATTAAACACAATAAGGGTTTAACACTTAGGATTAAAGTTATACACTCCATCCTAATAGAAGGATACAGGCATAACCCTAATCACAAAGCCTTAAAACCTTTAAGGTTTAGTCCTTGATTATGAGATGAGAAGAGAAGACTCAAAGATGACACAAAGGTAAAAACTAATGGGGGACTAATAAAACCCTAATTTGGATCATGCTTGGGTATTCCTAGGGTTTATGAGGCTTACAAGAAGATCTTCAAGGAGAAACCACCAAGGAAGAAGCAGGATGAAGGAAGGAGAAGCAGAAATAAGCAAGACAACTTACTTCATTTAAGAAGATAAGTTGCTTGAAGAAAGAAAGTGAGGAGAGAACATGAATGAGCAAACTCACTCTAATACAAAAGTAAAGTGCAGCAATGATGCATAAGAGAGATGAGAAGAGATTATGAGAAGTGAAGGCAAATTCACTTCTCAAACACTTACCCCTTGAAAAGTTAGCAACAAGCAATGAAAAGAAATGGAAATGGGATGAAATGCAAAGATGCAAACCAAAACCAGAAGCATATTCATGATGAAAATGATGCTATGAGATGGTATGAAAGCATGTCAAGAGATGCAAATGATCATACAAGGAATGAGGATGCAAATGAAGCATAAAGGAAGCATGAAAGTTCATGAATGCATATGACATCAAATGGAAGCAAAACATGGCAAGTGGATGATGCAATGCTCAAGCATGATTCTAATATGTCTTAAGGTGTCTTATATGTTAAGTGAATGCATAAAATGTCAAGGCAAGATCATGTATGCAAGCATATGAAGGATGAATGCAAATGAAGATGCAAATTAGGGTTTACATACAATATGCAATGCAAAATTCAAAACCAGAAGCAAGACATGAGATAAAAAATTGAAAGTAGGATCAAAGGAACCCTAAACCTATACAAGTTCACTGCCCAAAGGGGAAGACCTAACTCTTAACCCTAAAGAAGTTATGATTTTCCTAAATTTTTCTAGGGTTTTAGGATGCCTCACAATGAAAAATGCCAAACAAATTGAAAATGAAAGATAAATTCAAACCAGTTTTATCCTAGAAACTACATGACATGAGGAGTGCAATGCAAAAATAACCATCATCAAACTCTTCATGGTTAGGCATAAAGGAGTTTTCTAAGTTAGGGCAAAAATATTGACTTTTAAGAACCCTAAATCCAAAGAAAAATGTCAAAATAGGTCAAGAACCAAAAAGAAATTTGTGTGAAGGGTTTGATAATGTTTCTAAATGTATCAAGATGCAATGTGATTTTTTTGGTGATTTTTAGAAACTTAAATGGTATTTTAATTAATTAATTCTCATTAATTAATTAAAATAAACATTTAAATATTTTAAAAATACGAATTTTATGCAAAAAATAAAATAAAAATTATTTTCAGAATGAGAAAAATATTTGAAGGATCAAGAAATGATCCCCACCCCATTCTAAACAAGAATCAACCATCAAACAGAATTTATTTCACATGAACAAAGAGATTCGAAGCAAAACGGAAAATTTCTCAGAAATTTCAGAAGCTTCATACATGCTTAAAACTGAATCATTTTCGAAACAAAAAGGTGCAGTGTGCTCAATGAAGCATGGAGAACAATCTAAGAACTTAAGAAATCATTTCTGGAAAAATGTTCTTGATGATACCTGAACTGAAGCTTTCGAAAATGGCACTGGCTGGCTGCTTCTTTGCTTCAAATCAGCTCCAATGATCCTCCTAAAGAGTCTGTGATGCTTGGTTGGAGTTTAAATGGTCTCTAAATGAAGTTGGCAGAAGTTCAGTTCAAGAAATGTCAAAATCGTGTTTTTGATTCAGGGTGTTTCAGGGGAAAATGAAGGGTGGGAAATGATCAGCAATGAATATGGAGTTGAAGGATGGAATTTGTTTTGAGGTTTGATGGCTGAGCTATGAATTTCGAAGGCTTTTGAATAAGAGGGAGTTTTTGTGATTGCTGAGTTCTTGGAGGTTTCAGCCTGTGTTGTGTTATGGAATGGCTTGCTTTTGGTACACATATCATGCTGGGATAGTTCAGAGGGTGGGTGATGGCCTATGTTGATTGGTATGGGGCAAAATGCACAAAGTCAAGAGTTGGTGTACTTGGGGTATGGGCAAGTGGCAGGCTGAGACAGGGACATGGCTATGTGCAGCAAGGATCAAGGAATGCTATGAAATCAGATTTGATGAGCTGTGGCAAGTGGATGAAAGGTTTTGATCCATTTTGCAAATTCATGAAGTTTTGGCCCCTTTTGGATTTTGTAAAGTTCAAGGCATGAAACTTGGAATTTCTTTGGGAAATTATGAATTTATGTCATGTATGATGTTTGTGTAATGGTTAGAAGTCAAATTGAAGTCACAAAATGCTTTGGCAAGTGTTTTTGCAAGTTTCCCCCTTTGGCACATAAGTGAATTTTTGTGATTTTTCCCAACTTTGTAAGGCCATAACTTGAGTTCTATGATGAATTAGATCAAGTTCTTGTAATTTTTGAAAAGGGAATGATCCAATATACAACTTTCATGACCAAGAATTTTTCATTTGAATCATTTTTGAATCAAAAAGAGGAGGTTGAAAAACTTTCCCAAAATGGCAATTTTGCATTACAAGTCACTTTCCCAAAATGGCAACTTTGCAAATGGCTTGAAATTCTTCAATTTTGTGAACTTCTAACTTCTTCTAAGATCAAATAAAGATCATATACACCCAAAATGATGGAGAATACCCTTTGGTTGGATGATTGGGGGCCTCAGATGCCCTGTTTTACACTGACTTGCCCAAGAAGTCATCTAATGATCAGATGGCTTCCCCATTGAATTTCTTCATGAAAATTGGTATGTATGATCCTTATAACATATAATGACCAATAGAAACAAGAATGACCAAATTTTTTGGAGTTATGGCCTCTGAAACCAAAACCCTAATTTTAAGTCATTTGTGCAGTTAAGCTTGGCTCTACTTCCATACCTTCCTCAGTTCTTGTGATTTTCTTACTTCTCTGATCTTGGGAGGATATAATATGATGCTTGAACATACATGTACCCTCTTGAGATGATTGAAGACCTTTGGAGTGGCTCAGATAGCTCAGGGATTGCTCAAATCACAAACCCTAGATGCAGATGACTTTTGAACCAATGCAGTGAAGCAAAAATGCAATATGAGATGATATGATTGAACTTATGCACATGAAAAGATCACAAGCCATGGTGAAAAGAGTGAGGGCAAATTTGGGGTGTTTACAGCATGCAATTCGAATGTTTGTATTTCATATCTCAAGGTCAATAATGCTCCGGTTCAGGTATTTAACAAAGAAATTCAGATGGCTTTTGACCCTCAACTTTGAGAAAACCCTTACACGCAAACAGATTTATCTAGATAGAACGACCCAAGTGTTAGTGCATACTAAATTTAAGAAACTGAACAAACACTGCATAACATAACAAGCCTATAAGGCAACAGTAAAATAATTCCCAGTAGGGTACAAGTTTTACAAAGAAAAAGATAATAAAGAAAGAAAAACAAAGGATTCTTACAACATGTTTGTAGGTAATCCAGATACACAAAAAAGAAAACAAACTAAAACTAGATTTGCACGAAAACTTCAGTGCCCACCCCATTAGATCCTGGCTCCGACCTAACCTTCTTAACTTCAACCCTTAGTTTGAGATCTGCAATCTCCTTCAGTGCTTCTTCTAGCTGCTGGGACTTCTCTCTACGACTTTTGTGGGTTGACTCTAACTCTTCTTTCTGGTATTTAATCTACAACTCATAATCTTTCTCTTTTTCTTTATGATTTTTTTGACTTTGATCCCACCTGTCTTTCCATAAGGTAATACCTTGGTTAGCTTCCCTTAGAGACTTTTTGGTCTTCTTATGATCAGTCTCCCTTCTGATGTCCATCAAGCCTTTCCTTCTGAAATAAGCTTCTCTTCCAGGAAATTATTTCTCTTTGGCCTCTCTCTCTTGTTGCATCTTGTGCATCTTCTTTTTCAAGACCTGGTTAGCCCGAGCCATACGATGATACAAGCTGGTGACCTCTGAATTCTCCACCCGTACCTCATGCAACTGGGCTTCTAACTTCTTGTAATCTTCAAGAGGATCAGTAGTTTTAGGCTCAGTCACCGGAGGAACTGGAGTATAGAATGTTAACAACACTTCTTGAGCTTTACTCTTCAGCCATGCCTCATACTCAGGGAAAGTCTGATTGTTACTCTTACCAAAACAGACTACATCCTTTCTTCTGATACACTTCCAAGCTCCAGCAGCTTTCCTCATCAATGGCATATTGTCCTTCACCGGGAAATAAAATGTCGGAGCCAGCTCTAATTATTTTGGGACGTCTCTCAAAGGGTGACCTAATTTCCTTCTCAACAATACTGAGTTATAGTTGATTTCCCTAGTCACTCCCAACAAAGGTACATTAGGGTAACCCCCACAACTGGTGACAAAACTCATACCCTTCATCCTTATAGTAATCCACCTGACATCTTTTGCAAACAACCTCTCTAGCTTCTGAGCCTAAACTAAAGCATGATTACTAAACACCCCAGAACTAGGCAAATGCCTCATGAACCACATATGAAACAAAGTAGCACAACATCGAACTAAACCTCCCCACTTCTTCTTAATCTTGTAGTGCACTGAATAATATAAGTCCCCAACAATGTAGGCATTGGGTTCTTCAACAAGAACAAATGTATATCATTCATGTCCACAATATTCCATTGATAGAAAGAGCTAAGATGGCACACACAGAGTCCCATTGTGCCTTGGTAGCAAGTTCTTCAGCTTTCTTCACCAAGGACTCCAAATAAAAACCAGACATACCCCCTTTGGTAATAGTCAAAGAATTCACCATAGAAGGGCTCAAATAAAGAGCTTTGGCGCGTAGGTCTGACCATTTCAGCATTAAAAGGAACCTGGTCCTGGATGGGCACTCCCAGAATCAAAGCGTACTCTTCCAACAAAGGACCTAACTGAAAATCATGCAAAGTAAAGCACATGAGCTGAGGATCATAACACTGATGCAACGTGTGAATGACTATCCTCTCAGAAGGATTTAACTCTACTACCACATCAAGAATACTCCCATAAGCTTTCCTAAACTCTTCCATATGGTTGGGAGTGATCAAATCTACCCTTTTCTTCATCATACCCACCTTTGTATCAAAGAACCTGTAGTGAACATTATTCTTGCGAGGGTCCTCCATCTCTGAACAGAATACCAGAACCAAAGATAATAAGACAAAACTGAGAATGAAAAAACAAACATGGTTAATGATGGGATGATGTAATGCAAATGCAGGGCATGCAATCAATCTGAAACTGCCTGGATACTGGATAAAAAGACCAAGAACCAAGTTCTCTGAAACCCAAAAGGTCCTCTGGATAATTCCTCACAGATAAGAACTCAAAACTAGATAATAAAAACTCCAGAACCATAATAACCAAATCAAAACATAAGATCGCACTGATAATAAAGGGTATGTTGCGGTAAATGGCTCCTGTAAACCTGTAATTCCCTCCCAATATCATGGGTGTGCTCCGGGTCAAACATCACACACTCTCAAAGCCAAATAACAATTATACATTCACCATTTCCGAGAAATGGCTCATGACCAGATCAGGGAATCGGTCTGTTATTATGTACTACTCAGGGAGGTCTCAGCTGGAGTCCGGGAAGAACAAGCATCCTTTATAAGTCCCCAACTTCAAGCGTTGAAATCGAGAAACAATAGTACATTCAGCCCATGGGATATAGTACTATTGTCATACGATCAAATGCTTTGACTGAGTTCCTATGGGAGAACCAGGCCATCCTATTCTAGTTCCCAGTGGACCCTCGGGTGCGAATGGGTTTCCCACATAATATGGTCTGCCACTGTCACCACTGGAGAGGGTTGTTTCTATAAAGGTTCTCAATTATCGGTCCCCAGATGCATATAACTATCAAGGTCCTATCCCGAAGTGGAGGAAATCCCCACACAAGATATTCCCAAGAAGGTTGCAGTCTGGGTGTGGAACACACCGCCATTCTTCATGATGAAATACCATGTGAGTACAATGTCTGCCCACGATAAGTTATAGGGTGCACTCGAGCCCCGGTTACGAGCTCATCTCATAGTAACAATCCACAATCCACCAAAAGAAAACCAGCACAGCCAGACAGTCCAGTATATATATGATGCATGAAAATAAATACTAAGAGCAATAAATAAAGCTGTAAATAAAACTATAAATAAAGCAGTAAAATAAACACACAACAACAAACAATCAAACACCCAGTGAAACAAAAACAAACAAGAGCTATGAGAGACTCTCAAAGGGGAAACCAGAGATTTTGGGTTCGGTCCCAAGTAGAGTCTCCAGCTGTTGCTCCCTAGATTTCCATCCTGGTACAAACGCGAAAGTGGCGCGGGAAAGGGTAGAGTCGCCAGCTAGGATTTTTTATCCCACAGGAATAGGAAAGGTAGTGTTGCACAAACCGAAAGAATAAAACGAAGGACAAAGGTCCTACGAACCAAAGAAACTAGGTTCGGGAGTCGGTTACGACCTGGGAAGGTATTAGCACCCCAGATCGTCCGTCGTACCCTACGTGATCCACGCTTGCAAAGAAACTGTTTCAAAGGGTGAAAGAATGAAGCTGCTGCAAAAGAAAAGGAGCTGGATCTGGAAAAGAGAAAAGAAAGGGAAAATGTAGGGAAAATAAAAGAGTGCTCGAATAGGCCTTACCCTGCTGCCTACGTACCTCATCCAAACATGAGGATCAGAGACGACGTAGTTCCCCTAACTAGGGAGGAAACTGGCTTGTGTTTTAAAAGCTTGAACTTCGTATGTCAATGCTCATGTGTTGCATGCTCGTCTAGAGCGAGTGTGTTACCGTCTTTCAAAGTGACAAGTAGGAGTAAGTTCGTACCTTATGAGTGAAGGTGGTGAGAAAAGAAGTCCCGAAGAAGAGACTTTTATTCTTTGTTCAGTGTTTTTTTTAGGAGTTTTTGCTTTGAGGTTTGCATAAGTGAGTGAATTTGAGTCTTACTCAATGGGATGTGTACTTCTTACATCATCCCGAAATGGAATGCGCAAGAGGCACACCTAGATATGGGGGAAATCCCCAAATCTAGTCCCACAGATGAAGGCTCGGACACACTGACCTACTGACATTTATTAAGTGTTTTTGTGCTTTTTTGATTAAGAAAAGTTTTTTAGCTTTTCTTTGTGAAGTAGTCTCATGCTAATACCTATTCATCATGATAGATATCATACACCTCACCCCGAAATGGGACGCGTGCAAGTACCCCATGGCAAAGTCTCATGGCACATGAGAAGACTTGTCATTTATTAAGTGACTTGAAGTTAAGTTTGAAGATGAGAAGAGAGAGAGCCCCAAAAGGATCTCAAAGGTAAAAGACTAAAGGGGGGCTAATAATCCTAGATGTTATCATGCATAGGACTTTTAGGTTAGTATGGTTTAAATTCTATCCTAAAGAAGAAGAAAATAAGAAAAGAAAGGAAAAAGAAGAAGGGAGGAGGTAGAAAGAAACTTCCTTCTCTTAAAGAAGCTAAGTTGTTTCTAAGAGCGATGAAAAGAAGTTTTGACAAATTATGGCCTAATCACATATTAATCACAAGTAGAAAGAATAAAAGAAAAGAGGAAAAAATAAGTTTGATATGTAAACATCTCATCCACACCTCTTACTTACCATAGCCCCTGAAAATGTTAGAAACATTCATAAATGACAAAAGAGAATCAAGTAAGTTCAAACAATGGAAGAATAAGCATTTAATCATTTCAAAACAAAAAATTTAAAGCCTGATGATCATACAAGAATGCTAATGTTAGTCATACAAACTCACACCAAAAAGAATGAAAGAAGTCTCACAAACCACAAGCAAAGCATACATGAAGAAGTGAGATAAGAATATGTGATTAAGAGAAACAAACAAGTCAAAAACCACTAAGTATCACCAAATTCAGAAGATAAACATGTTGATTAAGTGCCTAAGAATAAGAGACAAACATCAATCAAAGCATTCAAGCACATACTAGGTCCATTAGAGGAGACATGAGAAGTGTGAAGTGAAGTGAAACATGCTTGTGAAAGTGTACCTTAGTGCACAAGTAAACATCAAACAAGCAAGGGTAAGGATCTCATACTAAAGCCATGGATCACATGACATAATCAACTAACAATATCCTAAGATGTGGCACAAGTGCCTTCCTACTCAAGCAAGATAACATGATTCAAAAACACTTCAAATTAGGCATTTAAAGAACAAATCTCAAACAATTAGTGAACATGCCTTAGAAAATCAACCATTAAGTAAAAATACACTTCAAGTATGTAAACATCATATCAAAGTTACATGAACAGAACCAGAAGCAAACACAATCAAATAAATGGTCCGAGAGGAGCTAGGGTTTCACTTGTTTACATAAGAAGCAACAAGTAAAAAACCAGCCAAGCAAAACCCAAAAATTATGATAAAATCAGAAAAGTACTTCATCATGTTAGCAAAGCATAGAAAAAAGAATCAACCTCAAACCTATTTTGAGACTCAAGATAAAAAAATCTACAAGGCAAGGCATGCATATTATAAAGCAAATATAAAGAAATTAATTGCAAAAATTAATTCACATCCTGAAATAAAAGAAAAATGAAAAATAAAATTTGGATAAATTTTATAAAACCCTAAATATCACTCATGAATTTTCTTGGGATTTTTTAATACATAAAACTATTTTTAAAAATTAAAAATGAAACTGAAAAAAGAAAATAAAATAAAAATGAAATATGACCAAGGAGGTGCGGATAGCAGCCCAAATTAGTTCAAAACAAAAGCATGCTACAGGAAGGGGAGTGAAAAGCAATAAAATCCCAATAATATAGTCAATACAGTCAATGGATTAATGTGAACCCTAGTCAAAGTCAGACTTCAATCACAACCTCAGGATCAATCCAATGCGCATGAAGAGGTCAATAGATAAACACAGTTAGCCATATCAAAACATCACAACGCAAGCACACACACTAACTATTATACACAAGCACACACATAACATTATTGTGAAACAAGAGATCACATGACATGCACGCGTTTTTTAATGTGTTTTCAAATCCAGAACCGTCATATCAACTCATCCAATGGTGGAGACTTCATCTTCTACCCCCAGCAAGCTTAGCCACCTGAAACACAAGCGGTGTCGGAACTAGGGCTCCGGTCATCGGTAAATTCATACCAAGAATAAAACTATCCAGAAATTCATTTAAAGCTCCAGATCCATACTACTTCAAATGTTGATTACAAATTCAAGCTCAAAATCACCAAACAATCAATATATCTCACGGATCGAAGAAAATAAAAATGAACATCAAACCTTCAAAACCATAATACAAGCTCAATTTACATCCAAATCACAAACATAATACATCAATCAACTCAGTGAAGCACATAGATCACAATGCACACATCAAAAACAAAATCTAGAGTGATGAATTTTGAAGCTAACCTGAGATGAAGCTAGGTCAAATACTCAAAGAAATCCTCCAAAAATGTGCAGATCCACTCCTTAGCACATCTATTTGAAAAATAAATGCAAATAGAGATTCAAATCAACTTAAATCTTGAGTTTTGAAGGAAGTTGCTTCTGAATGGCACTGTGTGAAAACCTTGCTCAAAGCTCAAACCAATGGTGTATTTGTGTTCCTTAGAGATCACTGATCAAGGATATGGAAGAAGTTCTCACTAAAACTCTAAGGATGAAGAGTTTCAAAGAGAATTGTACAATGAGAAATTTTTTTGAAAGTGAGAAATGAAGAGTGGAGAGATGAGAAATTTGTATGTTTCCCTTATATATCAAGGGTTTAAGAGACTGATTAGGGTTTTACAAGCAATGGGAGCATGGAATGCGTGATAGGGAGTGAAATGCAATTTTGCATGAAAGTGCACATGTGATGAATCCCTCGTGAAAACCCCTCATCAAGTGCATGATCATATTAATTTTAAGTCACTTATCACCCTTGGATTGATCTTAGGGATTAGGATGCTTGGAAATTTTAATTGTGAATGATTTTGCAAAATGGAAAATGGTGAAAATACTTGTGTACAAGCCACGGGTTTGCATGATTCTTTGGGAAAAATTGATTGTTATGAGATGTACTTTGGTATGGAAATTAGCATTGATGAACTAGAGGTCTTGAAAATTCACAATGAACCTTTTTGCAATTGGTGCAAACTTTGAAAATGTGAGAAACCCTAAAAATATGCTAACTTCTTTTAATCATAACTTCCAATCCACAAATGATATGAATGAGTTCTAGGACTTTTTGGAAATGGGATAACGAACCCTCCAAATATCATGTATGAGGAAAAATAATTTGGAGCCATCTGGATCATGAAAGAATTGATTGAAGTTGGGCAAAAATTGTCAAAAATAGAAAGTTTTATTATAGGTCACTTTCCATATTTAGCAACTTTCATCCAAACTCTTGATTCTTGATTCTTGAGATCACCCAAGCTATTATTTGTCCTCATGAAGGTCCATAATATTGAAAATAAGGATTGGAACCCTTGAAATATCATGGTTGACTTTTCTTCTGCACAATTGACCTCTTTCTTCATTTACAAGTAAATGCACCAATGCCTGACTTCCTCGGTGAATTTTTGAATCAAACTTCATCCATATGCCTTATATACCATATAGAAGTATTTGACCACAATAATTGGTCAAAGCTATATGGATATGAGGATCTGTGGCAAAACCCTAATTTGGGTTTCTCTGCTTAGGAGAAAACTACAATGTTGAGCTTCTGATTAATCCCACCCCTTCTTGGGCTTTGAGGATGAATTTGAACTTGTATAAGATATGAGGATCCTTTTTAGGCTTCTTGCAAGACCACTTGGATCTCAACTTGACTTTGAAGAATCATAACATGCTAGATGACTGATCACATGCCATATGCTTGTAACCATGGATGTCATGCCTCATTTTTCTATGCAAAATGCTAAGATATGAATGCTTTATGATATGAAATGAGAGGGAAAATTTTGGTGTATTACACCGAGGTAGATCAACTTGTGGATGTTGAGGCCTCTTTATTAATGGGATAATTAATCCTGCCTCTAGTTTTGACAAAGAGAATCCTAGATGAAGAACAACAAACTCCCCAGACTGAAGGTTCTCCAAACTAAGATCGGGATGTTGAAGGAGGTTTTTCTGGGGTAATAACTCCCTTGATAAAGATACCGAGAATTTTATCTTCCTGGCTTCCATGTAATTTTTAGAAGGTTGTTGTTATTTTTTTGATGTCGAATTTATCCTTCGTTCATAATATCTTTGAGGGAGATAAGATGGAACTAGCTTCTCAACTTGCCCACAACATGTTCAAACCTGCTTTTATCTCCTCCCTTGTTTTTGCTGGACATGGAGATGTCTTGGCCCTTAGTATTTTTCTCCCAAAAAAAGGATACTTGGAAGGGGAAATATGAAAATATGGAGCCGGTGTGCATTAATCTCCATAAGGATTTTGTTTCTACATAAGGAAATTAAGGTTGTCAACTCTTTGAAAATGGATTCATACATAATAAATCTTCCTTTTGCTTTGTCCGCTCGAGTGAAAAAGCTAGAGGATTCCCTCGAGAATGCATAAGAGCAATATAGGAAGCTTATGATCTTGTTCTAGAGAATACTTGCCATGTAGAGGAGCATCGGAAATCCCTTCTTCAAGAAACTAAAGCTCGTGTAAAGGCCTTAAAAAACCTTCAAAAAAAGGTGGCTAATTTGAAGTGAGCGCTTTGTGCTTCTTTTAAGCGGACTATGTGGGATGTGCTTCGCGTAAATGAACGAGTTTTGGAATATGCAAGGAGCTTATACCGTGATGCTATAATTTCTATCGAGTCGTTGGATCCATTTAGACCTTCCCTCAGCATGGCTTTAAAAGGTACTCTTGGTACCTTGGATTCAGATGCTTATACTTAATTTTCTTTTGTTTTGTATTATTTTACTTCCTGCAATTCAACCCAGACTTTTGCGCCTTATGTGTAAAAATGTTTAATATTTAATGATATATTTTACCTTGATGCTTCAAGTATCATTTACTTCATAGCTTTGTTCCAGTATTTTCTTTAACATTGTCGTTGTTTGTGAATTGTTATAACTTCAGGCATACTCTTTTACACCTTAAAGTCCTTATTTTGTTTAGAGTTTAGAAAACCCCACAAACCATTAGGATCTCCTTTTGCATGCAATAAACAACTTAGGGTTACGTCTTAGTTCCCTTATTTTTTTCCTTTCTCGATTTGAGTCTCTCTTTCTCATCTCATAAAGAAAACAGTAAAAAAACACTTAATAAAGGCCAATAGGGTATAGTTCTTGAGACCTATTCTTTGGAACCAAGTATTGGGGGATTTTCTCCTTACTTGGAGCTCTAAAGAATAGGACTTGAATACATTCACCTATGAAAACCTCAGTGATAAAGCTTCTAAAAAATACAACAAATATAAGCATCTTTCCTTCGGGAATTCTTTTCTCATCTCATTCACTCTCAATGTAAGAACTTGCTCATATTTGTACTTTTGCAAGACGGTAACACACTCTTACCAGACGAGCCTGCAACACTTGATCATAGACATAAGCAGTTCAATTCATAAAAAAACACAAACAAGTTCTCGCCTTAGTTAGTCGAACTATGTTAACTCTGATTCCTCAATAGGGATACGTAGGCAGTGGGGTAGGCCCGTTTGAGCACACTCTTGATTTTCCCTACATTTTCCCCCTTCTTTTCGTTCCCTTTTTCCAGTTCCCTCTCTCATTCCAGTTCTAGTTAACAGTTCTTTTATTTATAAGAATTTTATTTCTTTTACCCTTTGAAGCAGACAAACAAGCGTGGATCCCGTCGGGTACGGAGGACAATATGGGGTGCTAATACTTTCCCAGGTCGTAATCGACTCCCGAACCCAATTTTTTGGTTCGCATGACCTTGTCCTTTCCTTTTCTCTTAGGTTTGTGCAGCATTACCTTTTCCTTTCATTTGGGATAAAATGCCTGGCTGGCGACTCTACCTTTTCCACGCCACTTTCGAGTTTGTACTAGGATGAAAATCCTGGGAGCGACACCTATGAGATAAAAGATATAGGCTTTGATGAGAGAATCTTGAGAGTAAATGGGAAGTATCTAAAACAATATAAACATATGCGACAAGAAGTACACATACACGCATAAAAGATTTCATTAATAATGGTCATAATAAACCAATAACCAAAATTGGAATACAAAGAGGGCATAATGCGTTACAAATTAAACATAAAAAGCATGTAGGCTAGCATAGTGCAGAAAATGAAATGCACAAACAGCCAAATGGAGTTTGGCAAAAAAAACTGGTTATTCATCCATGCCTCTCCATGCTCCTGAATTGAGGAAGCTCATCCAGTTTTTATCAGCATTTGGATCATAATGTGGAGGTAGCCTCTTCTTGGGAGGTTTCATCTAGGTCACTGATGTCTTCCCATCAATTTTAGCCCCAGTCTCCGACACAGTAGCCTTTGAAGTGGTCGTTTTAGAGGGCTCTGGAACTTTCTTGGCCATCTTCTGGGCCGCGAGAGAATTTGAAGAAAATCTCATGGAAAATTTGAATGAGTGTAACAAGAAGGTGCATGAAGCCCCACCTTTTATAGGAGCAATATTCCTTGAACAAACTACCTGGCGGTAGGGTAGGCATAAAATCGGTCTTGGACAAGAGTTCCGCCCAAAAAATAGCCCTTTCAAGGTCTTGGAAACGGTGTTCTTTCTTCTTCAACTAATGTAAAGGAACGATTTCAGGGAAGGGGATTCAGGTCATTATCTCCATTCCAAGTTACAAAAAGACTAAGAGGAATTATATTTATACCCAAGGCCATGCGACGCAACGGTTTTTCCTAGGGTGTTGAGCTATTTTAGTGGGAAGATGGGAGATCTCCACGTCTAAGAAAGTTGTGGTACCAAAAGTGGAATCATGATGGATGTGACAGTTTTTCTCGATCCAGCATAAGGTAAATAGTTGATTGGTGAAAATCGACGGTAAAAAATGCATTGAAATCACACAGGGAATTCCAAAAGGCCAAGCTTCTTGGTAGACTACCTCCCTATCAAAATTGGCCTTTTAGGGGGCAATTTGTTGGCTGGAGATTTCAACTTATTCAGAATAGGAGGTTTGGGAAGCAAAATCATGAGAATTCCAGAAGGAGGGGTCAGACCCAGCCAAAGAGAAGGAAAATTCAGCTATGGGTCGACAATTAGGTGTAGGAATCCAAAACCTAGTCGAAGCACTTTGACGCATCCCACAGGCACCACCAGGTCGAAGGCGTTTCGACAGAACCATTTAGGAAGTCGTGGAAAAGAAACTGCTCCAATGAGTGGGACAATGTAGTGGGTGGTTACCAGGAGAATAGGTTGACAGGTGTCAAAGCCTGATTTATTGGAAAGTGTCTGACATTTATTTTATTTGTCTATATAAGTAAATTGTATTTTCATTATTTGAGGTCGCATTTATTTACATTGTAAAAGGGACACACTCAAAGTACCGAGCATCAAAGAAACGAGTTAACCCCCTACACAAATGTATGATAGCGTCCAAACACTTATGTATCTCAAGTCATTTTAATTCCAAGTCAATTTAAAATACCTGCCTTTTTGTCTTTATCCTTTTTATCCTGCATTTATTCGCTTTTCTTGTCTTTTCATTCAAGCATTCCGCGTGACTTTGCTATAAACATAAAATACTAAATATATACACAAGAACCCCCATTACCATTCTACATTACAATAGTTAAAAGCATAACTAATCGGACAGAATAGTCATGGGACTCGTTTGGCCGGTCCCGCAAGTAAACCTCGTGCAGAGGAGGCCAACAAATTGTTAGTGTGAAATCCACGTGCGAACAATATGAAATAAATAATATTTTTGGGAAATTTTGGCAAACCAAAATATTTTAACATTTTTGTGAATTTTGAAAATAATAATTTTTTCAAAAACATCAAAATTGTGAAAGAAATTAAACTTTGAAATTATTTAAGAAAAATATCAAAAATTCAAAAATTTAAATTTGAAAAAAGGCGCCAAGAACATTATGGGTGGCTCACACATGTTCTTTACTTGCAAAAATGAAAATTACATGCTATCTTGCGATTTACTTGATGAAATTAAGTGGAACCCACGCCAAACTTGTTAGATTTTCATTCACGAACATGATCATGGTGTTTAATTTCATTTATTTAACGTGTGTAGTGACAAATCAGGATGAATCACTAATGAACCTTAATTTTTCAAAACTAACGTGAAATTCTAAATACGGATGAATCATGCAATTAATTGAGGGTTATTACTCTATAAACTACAAGAAACATGTTGGTAACTTGCAACTGAATTTATGATGCATGCAATATAGAGTTTGAAGGTTGCAGGCTTACTTGTGCAATAGAGAATCAAATTTTAAGTTGGAGGAGTTCCAAAAGTTGTTGGATGATTTGAACAACTTTATTATACCTTATATAAGGTGTGTGGATGCTTGGAGTTAATTGGAGACCTCTGGATCACTTTTTGGTTCTTCAAATACAGATGGCCTTGGGGTGGCTATGGTGATTCATGATTCTGGTGTTACAGATGAAGGATGAGTGTTTGGATAGCTCATATATGTTATATGTAATATTTTAACATCATTGGTTTGAATTGTATTTCTCTCTAACTCAAAACCCGATAGTGACTTCTCAAGAAAAAGGATTTGGTGCTTAAGAAGGGAATGAGAGAAAGTTGTGTTATGAGTAGCTTTGATGTGAGTAGAATTATCACTAAGAGGCTCTATTTAAAGGATAAGAGTTATCTTGAGGTTGTTTCCTTTAAGCTCAAGGGATAAGGCTTGGAGTTTATAGTCTTGTTAGGCATTATTGCTTCCTACATAAGGCACTCGTGGTTGCTTCAAATAGCTCAGTTATTCTTTGGTTCAATCCACTTTCTATAGACATTTTAATTGTTGTTTATTAAAGATATTGACTGAAATGAATAAGAATCTTGAATATGCATTATTTTCCCATCATTGCCTTTGAATCCAAGGCTTATGTGTTAAAGCTCATTATTTCAAAAATAGAAGAATCTTAGCATCTGATCATCATTTTGAAGGTTGGTTCAGGTTTGCGATGATTACATGATATGCTCTTGGCTTAGTGATCATTTATTCTTGATCTAAAATCATGGACAACAAGTAATTATTCAAAACTGTTTTTGAAAACAGTTGCAGCAAGGGGTGTTTTGGCAGCCCTAACTCTTGATTCAATTGGAGTTATTTCATGCCAATAAGCTCTTTGGAATGTTTGCAAGATTTTCAACAACTTTGATGTTTGGATTTGGATATAGTTCATCTTGTAACTATGTGGAAAGATCCTTCAAACTTTGATGTTTTGCTTAAAATTCAACTTAGTAGAATTTGTCTAAGTGTTGGATACATTTCTAACTTTTTATGATTTTGATCCAACCCTAACTCAAAATCCAAGAAGAATTGGAATGAGGGGTAGTTAACAATCTTGTAGTGTGTGACGAGATCAATCATTTGAGCATTTGAGCAAAAATTTGGATGTGTGGATCAAAAGTTATGGCTTTCCAAAGTATGGTACTTGAACATCCATTTTTAGTAATTTAGAAATTTTTTGAATTTATCAAGATAGCCCCTTTTACAAGTTACCTCTATTTCTTGATCTTTTCATGTTAAAATGAAACAATGTACCATATATTCTTGAATTATAGGTCATTGTGAACATTTTTGGTTAAAAAGTCAAACTTTGACTTTTGGTCCTTAGATGAAAATTACATTGTGAAACCCTAATTTTTTATTTTTGTTTTGTGCATTTCCAGAGGTATTTAAAACTTGGGAATGGAGTTCAAAGGCGTATATGATCTATTTAATCCATATACTTGGGTATTATTTCTTGTACATATGAAAATTTCCCTTAGGGGCCATCAATCGACCAAAACCTTAATTTAGTGACACTGAGGGTCTTGAGGCTTGACTCCTTTGAAATTGTGTAATCTTGTGATTGATTCTTGATGTTGATGCTCTCTTGAATCTCATGGATGATTGAGGAGCTTGAAAACTTGGATATCATGCCAATTTTTTATTGATCCTTTGCCTGATCTCTTTTGTGAAATCCAAAACCCTAATTCCTTGTAGGTGAACAATAAGGAACAAACTTTGGTCTTTCCCAATGGATTAGTGATGCATAAAAAGTGTATGAAAATGATGTATAATGTATGAAAATTTCATGGGATCTTGAGGTCAAAATTTAGGGTATGACACGATGGTTCCAGTTGAGATCAGTATGTCGATATTGAGATGTCATGCTCTTGACAAAAGTATCGGGTCAACATGGATAAATAACTTAATAGGTTTGTTGGACAAAATTGTGGAAATGCTCCTTGACAAAGAATTCACAGTGGGAAAAAGAATTATTAGGAGGCTTGATATCCAAGTGAAGGAAAAATATTTTGCAAAGATGATCTTATGGTAAATTAGATGTAAGATATCAAGAAAGAATGTCGAGTAACTCCGAGTTGGGAAGGACCCTATCACATCAGTCAAAGATCGAGTAATGGGGCTCACAAGTTGGAAGGATTAATGGAAAATAGGATATAGAATGTAATTAATCTTTAATTTTGTCCTATCGTATGTAATAAATATCATAAATAAAATTATACGGATTTACTCTTTTTCCTCGGTGTGGGTTTCTAATGAGGCGCCCATAAAAAGCAAATGTATTGTGTAAAGTTGATAAGGTGATCCTAGGGTATAATCCATAAACAAAGTCAAAGAAATTTAAAACCTTTGGCATAATAAGTTGCGATCAGGCTACATTAATATACCTTAGGCCAAAGTCCATGCAACTTAAAGCCTCAGGCGTAATCGATTTCGGTCGGGCTATGTTAACATACCTGTCGTGGTGAGAATCGGATATCAAGCTATTAAGTTAACTTGTATCGCAAATCATAAAATTCACCATTGAACTTTAATTTCTCCAAGGGAAGATAAAAAGATCAATAAACCCTAATAAACATATTATGCTAAAGATGAGGCTAAAAGCTAAGCAGTCAGAGATCGAAGGTACGGGGGTTGGTTATACGTAGGGAAGGTGCAAGCATCCTAAGTATTTGTAGTACTCTATGGGAACCTCTTGTTATATATATGTTTTGTGCGTAATTATTTTCTAAGTGAAGTGGAAACTAAAGCTATAATGAAAATGTGAGAAATGGTGAAAATCGAAAGGAGTGGAAAAAATGAGAAAGATGAAAAAGAAACAAATGAAAGATGAAGAAAATAAAAATGTGCTTGCCAAGGATAAACCTCGTGCCTACGTATTCCCTCGTGCAATGGAAAAGTCAAAATGTCGTAGTTCGGAAAATTATGGGTAAAAAGAAGGAAAAGCTTGAATGCAGAGCTTGTGAAAAGATTAAAGGATAAAAACAAAGGTGGAAACACACAAGTGATGAGTAAATGACGATAAGTCAATAGAACATCTTCTTCCCTTGGGTTGGGTAAAGATCATCAGGCAACAAGTAAAGTACGCTCACGGCTAAACATCGTGAAAGAAAGGAAGAATCGAGAATACGCTCATGGCAAAAACATCATGAGAAATCGAACAAGCATCGTATATGGAAGAGCGTTGTAAAGACAAATTATGCACGACAAAAACATCATGGAAAAGATATGACAAATATTATCAAAGTCACGGACCCATCAGTTGGTTTGCCACGCGCGACAACTACTTGTCGAGTGTCAACTCAATCCAATGAATCTATTTTGATTGAGGTCCTCGTATGGACCCAACGAGAAACGTATCTCGTGGACCCACACTACGAGACCATCGACACTAGGGTTATCTTGACAAGGGCGACGCATCAAGATCCATGGAGAATCGAGTCGAATTGAAAAATGTTAACATCTACTAATTTTTTTGAGTTTTTTGATGTCTAGAATAAGAAGCTAATTAAATTAAAATAAAAAATATAATGAACTAATGAAGATAAATAGACAAATATTTTTTATTTTTTTAATATGTTAACTATATTATACTATATACTATCAACAGATTCTAAAAATAATTAAATAACTAACTAAAATGTACTAATCAAAACTTCAAAATTAAACTAAAATTAAACTTAAACCTAACTAGGATTAAACTAAATAAAATCAAACTAAACTAAAATAATTAAGGCCATAATATAAATTTTAAAAAAATAATTAATAAACTTAATAAAAAATGAATTAAGTAAACAAAAGATAATGGACCATAAGAAGGGAGCTCAATCCAACCATAAAACCCTAGTTTAGAAATGAAATAAACAAAACCATTAATGAATTATAAGAAAACCTGGAAAAAAAAGAAAAATTAAAAAAAAAGGGAAAAGCCACCAGAAGAGAAACAAAGGAATGCGTTATTCCTCTTCTCCCTCTTGCGTTGATTCCTTCCTTGTTCTCTCTACTCACCGGCGGCGGCGCATACCCTCTGTCTACTCTGTTCTCCTCCGGCACCGTTCCATTCGCCCCGTCTCTTTCCATCTGTGACAGCGACACAAGGTGGTGCGGTTGTTGTCATTGATGTTGTAGGTGGGTGCAACAGTTGTTGTGGTTTAAATAGTGGAGGAAGGATTTGTTGCTTGGTAGAGTTTGGAACAAAGGTCAGAGAGTTTGTGTTGATTGTCATTATGCAAGCAGTGTGAAAATGGTGAGGAATGGAAGGGTTTCATATTGGGATTTGATGAAGGTGTGAGTTGAGGTCGATGGATGGTCAGGTGATTTTTGAAGCCTGGAGCGGTTATTATTGTTATAGTGAGAGTAAAAATAGAGGTGTTTTGAATGATGGATGTGGTTTGTATGGGTCGAGGAGTTGAAGGTTTAATGCTATGGCCAATGACTTTTGTAAGGAGAGAGTTTCTTCTGCTAAGTTTTCTTCTTCTGTTTTAAGTCTTATGAATTTTTCCTCTATTTTCGTGTTATTAGTTAATGAGCTATGTGGTTATGGAGGTGAGGTGACGGTTCTCGATTTCAGTTTTGTACGGTTATTATGCGGAGTGGCTTAGAGTGGTTGATGTGGAACAATGAAAGTATGAAAGTAGACGATGATGGTTTGTGAATGGAAATGGTGTTTCGGTTTGGATGAATGTGGCGGAGGGAGGGCTAAAGGTGGTGTTAGTGAATTTGTGTTGTTGAGGGAGGGGTTTTATGTATGAAAGGTTAGGGTTGAAGGTTGGAGGAAAACCGACAGAGGGAGGGGTTTTCTGAATTTTCGAGCGTTCCTCCCTTGTAGTTATCATGAAATTCTTATATAGAGTTTTCTTTTCATTTATTTTGGTATCCCCTCATTTGCAATTCAAATTTTTCTCTGGTATATGTCTCAGAACTTCTTTTCATGTGCAGGGTTTTTGTTGGTTTATTTTGATGCAATGTTTGTAATGCTTGTGTATAGTGGAGCAGAGGTAGCAGAGAGTAGTGATAGGTAGGTGGCGCAAGTTACAGGTTGGTGTGGGAGGTATGGTTTAACAAGCTGAAAATGGTTGGTGGTGCAAGTGGGTGGCGTGGGAAGAATTGGTACAGGCTGGCTTATGTGTGTATTGTGGGATATCAATTAAACTATCAAAATAAATTGAACTAATTTAAAAATAAAAAACTAATTAAAAGAATAAAAACGTAAATAAAAAATAATACCCAATTTAAAATTAAACTAAACACAAGTGATAAAAATTAAACTAATAAAAATCTAAAAAAGACTAGATAAAACAAATACATTACCTAATAAAATAAAACTAATTAATATTAAACTAATTCTTAATTGAAATTAAACTAAAAGGAAATTGAATTGAAATAACTAGTAAATTATAAACTAAATAAATAGATAAAAACACTAATTACTTATTAAACTAATTAAAATATAAAATAAATAAAATAAAACTACATTAAATACAAACCGAAATTAAACCAAATTAAATACAAACCGAAATTAAACCAAATTAAAAGTTAAACTAAAACTAATTCTAAATAATTTAAAATAGATATTTAACTACAAATTAAAATTGAAATAATTAAATTACAAAATGAGATAAAACTTATTTTTAAACCGAAACTAATTCTAAAATCAAGAATAAAATGAAAATGACTTTGAAGGATAAAAATGATAAAAAAATGCATGATTAATGATTAATAGGATGTTTATCTAAAAAATGCAAAATGACTGACTATCAATACTGCGATAAAATGCGTCATATGAAATGAAAAATTTTAAATACGTCCAGTCAAAATTTAGGGTGTGACTGATGCCCCTATTTAATCATCTTGAACCTGAATGTATGAATAACAAAGATTTTTTTAGACATTCAAGGTGGAAGAGGAAATATATACTAGAATACCTAGAATTTTGACCGAATGCAGATGAAGTTCAATGTAAATGAATGCATGAAAAATGAATTATGCGGGGATAGATGCTACATGAGGCAGACTAATAAGAAAGGATCCACTTGGGGAAAGGTTTAAGAAGCTTGGGAATGAGTAATGACTGAGAAATATAATATATTATGGGAATTCTTCAAGGCGAAAAAGAATATCCAACAATACTTGGAAAGAGAGACAACAAATTCGAAGGCATATTCAGAAAATCAATCGGATTAACAAAGTCATATCTAGAAGAGTAATCAGATAGACACGAAGGAATTCTGGAAAATCAATCTGAACAAAAGACATATTCGGAACATCAGAAGCAAAGTCATATCTGGAAGAGAAACCAGATAGACACACGAGAAATTTTTGTAAAATCAATCAGAACAAAAGACATATACTGGGGATAAAGAAACAAAACCGGGGAGGTATTCCAAGTGATAAATCAACAGGTTCAAGTGTAACTGCTGACACTAAGAATAACAACCAAAAGGAACAACGTCCATGGATGGTATTAAACAAAGTGAAATAAAACTGACATCAATGGATTGTATTAGATGACAAAGAGGAACAACTTCCATGGATTGGATTGGACGAAGTAGGATAAAAGATCTTTAATCAAGGATTTGAATGAAATGGTTGACATATCCAGGAGTAGTATTGGACAAACATGCATATATGTTTTGATAAGTGACAAGTAAGTTGGACTTTGATCACAAGGTAAGATGTTGAAAACAACAGAACCTCAAGAAATGAATATGAGGACTAAAACATTATGCATACGTATACAAAAATGGGGACTAAAACACCCAAGGAAACACATATGAGGACTAAAACACTCATTATGTGAACGAATATGAAAATGGGGACTAAAACACCCAAGGGAACACATATGAGAACTAAAACACTCATTATGCGAACAAATATGAAAATGGAGACTAAAACACCCAAGGAAACGCGTATGAGGACTAAAACACTCATTATGCAAACAAATATGAAAATGGGGACTAAGATACCTAAGGAAACACATATGAGGACTAAAACACTCATTATGCAAACAAATATGAAAATGGGGACTACAACACCCAAGGAAACGCATATGAGGACTAAAACACTCATTATGCGAACAAATATGAAAATGGGGACTAAAACACCCAAGGAAACGCATATGAGGACTAAAACACTCATTATGCAAACAAATATGAAAATGGGGACTAAAACACCCAAAGAAACACATGAGGACTAAAACACTCATTTTGCGAACAAATATGAAAATGGAGACTAAAACGCCTAAGGAAATAATATGAGAGCAAAATCTTGACAACCAGTTTAGACTCTTAGGGGAGTAGACAAGACTGGAAAATTGATTCCTCTAGATTATAAGATCATCGATATCATTCTCGGTGATTAGAGATGTTGTCGATTAACACATATTTTCCACACTGCTAAAGCGTACTAAGTTGACGATCCTTGGAAATAATGGAGAGTTGTTTAGGGATTCTTCCAATGAATTGCCCCAGATAAGTTGATTATTGTAAATGAGCTGATTATTGCTTTAGATTGACTGATTTCTTTAGCATATACTGGAAGGCTTGCCCCAGTATGAGTCTTGTAAAATATTTTGGATAAACCAACTCTGAGATGGACTAGCACTGAACAACAACCTTGAACTGATTCTCAACATGGTCTGGAAGGAACTTGCCCCTGATAGGATCACCGACGAAGTTCTTAACTATTTGAAAATTCCTTGATAGAAAATATAGTTTGCAAACAAAAACATTTATAAAATCATGGTAATTTTAAAACAATTGCAACTTTTGAAATCAGAATCATTGTTGGAAAGATGCAAAACACTATGAATCAATAGTCAAAACACGACGGTTTATGACATTCAAAGTGAAAGGTAAAGAAAAGATATGCACAAAATAGATGACTTGCAAAGATCCTTTTGGAGCCAATTTACGCAACCTTACTGTAATATGCTTTCAGAATAACCTTGACTCAATTAGGTTTTTTGAAGGTTGTAACCTGGTCTGTTTCACGGTTTATGAAACAAAATATATAAGGCTCAAAGTTTATTTGTACCCACCCCTCTTCGTGATGAATCTCCAGTTCTACGTTCAGTTGAATTTACACATATTTTTCTTGACAATGTAAGGGTAAAGATGATGATTTAAGGTTCATTGAAAATGACAGTCATTTTATTTGGCTTTCATGGATGTTTGTAGTAACCCATCGGTTTTGGACATGGTGGTCTCTAAACCTTACTTTTTTGATGTTGAGGATTTGAGAGCCTCTTTTGCTTGATTATTCTTTATTTTACGATCCCTGCCTTTTTCCTAAGTTATTTTTTTTTACTTAGAGGGATTTTCTCTTCTTTTATTTTTATTTCTCTTTTTTGAAAGGTTGAAAGTTATGACTGCTAAACCATTGGTTGTAATGGATCGTCTTATAATTTGAATATGTAATCAAAAAAACTGAACAACTACCCTGCCTCAGGTTAAGCATAAAGGTTTAAATTCGAAAGAAACTCCTACTTCTAGGCTCGAAGTGGTGAACTAGGGATTAACTCCTTATCTCTCTAGTGTTTGGGAATTGAAACAATGCTTGTACATCATCAACAAGGTTTTATCCGAAAGCATACCACAATAGTTATAGGTATTTTGTTTTCATCATCCTCCCTCAAAATTTTGCATAAACAATTTTTTTGAACAAAAGGTATATTTTTTAAAGATAAAATGCAAAGATGTGAATAAACAGATGAATTGAATTCAAAATATTACAAAATGCTCATTTCATTAATCATGGAAGTACAATCATAATTGAAAGCAAACAGATGATACAATTAAAGTAAAATGCAAACAGAAAAGAAACAAGGCCTAGTGACTAATCAGTTACAAGGATGAGATACCCTGTCTTGAAACACTGGCTTATAGGGAGAACGGATGAAGTTGACTTAAGCTTCAAGTTGCATGTCATGGCAATGGATTATCTCTGACATTCTGTCGCTCCCGGGATTTTCATCCTAGTACAAACGCGAAAATGGCGCGGAAAAGGTAGAGTCTCCAGCCAGACATTTTTATCCCGAATGAATGGGAAAGGTAATGTTGCACAAACCTAAGGAAGAAGGAAAGGACAAGGTCATGTGAACCAAAGATCTGGGTTCGGGAGTCGGTTACGACCTGGGAAGGTATTAGCACCCCAGACCGTCCGACATACCCGACGGGATCCACGCTTGTTTGTTTGTTTGTTTGTTTCAAAGGGTGAGAAAAATATAACTGATGCTGAACAAATGAACTACTACTGGAATGGAACTGAGATGAGAAAAGGAATTGGAAAAAGAGAACAAAAAGAAAGAATGGGGAAAATGTAGGGAAAATAAAGAATGTGCTCGAACAGGCCCTACCCCGCTGCCTACGTACCTCATCAGGAAAATAAGGATTAGAGTCGACGTAGTTCGCCTAACCAGGAGGGAACTTTGTTTGTGTTTTTTATAGCTGGAACTGTGTATGTCTATGCTCAGGTGTTGTATGCTCGTCTGGTACAAGTGTTTTACCGTCTTGCATGTGAGACAAGTCGTTGCAAGTTCGCGCTGGGAATGAATGAGATGAGAAGAGAAGTTCCCGCGGGAAAGTCGCTTATTGTTTGTTGTTTGCTTTTTAAGACTTTTGTATGAATTTGGCACAAGTAAGTGAATTCAAACTCTTTTCCATGGAATGTGTACTTGCCACTACATTCCAAGATGGAATAATAGAACAAGTACACCAAGCAAGGAGAATTTATCCAAGACTTGTTTCCACAGATTAGGGTCTAAGTTCACTAGCTTGTTGAACTTAATTACATGTTTTTGTGGCTTTTGTGAAGAAATGTCTTTTAGATTTTTCTTTGTGAAATAAACCCCTAATAAGACTTGTACATCATGCTAGACAAGCCTACACCATTCCAAGATGGAATGAATGAAAGTGCCCCATGGAATAAGGTTATACACAATGGATCTTTTCATGCATTTATTAAGACTTTTTGGATTTGTTTGAAGATGAGGATAGAAGACTCAAAAAGCAAAGGTAAAAGTTAATGGGGGACTAAGACACAACCCTAAGTCATCTTATTATGTACAAGAGTGATTCTATGGTTAATGAGGTATTCTAACCTAAGGAGAAGAAAGAACAAGTTAGAATTCAACTTACTTCCTAAGGAAGTTAAGTTGAATCTAAAGGGAGAAAAAGGGGACCTGTGAACAAAGCACAAAGGTGCTACAGCAAAACAAATTGATGCATAAGAGATAAGAAATTAAGTAATTACCTTATCTTCCCCCTACAAAACAAACATTAGTATGATAAAGAAAAAATGAACAATTATTACATGGTAAACCTTCTCAAACCATTCACACTATCTAAGGAAGAGATTAGTGAACTTCTAAGGCTAATTACTTAAGTCTAAGCAACTTATAAAATAGAAAACTTAAAAAGTCAGTAGCTAAATCAATTCAAAAGTTTCTAAAGCTACAAAGGTGGACAACCTCAAACTATGCCCTAAAAAGAATCTAAACCCTAATGAGATCTAAGGTAAAGTTACATGGGGAAACTTAAAGGATTAAGTAATCTAAAAAGGCTTAAACCCTAAAGTGAATGGAAAATCCAGGGGTTAACATCACATTAAAGTCTCCTAATAGGTCATGCTACAAAGGATGAAGAGACATAAGTAAAAGAAATGCAAACTATATGAGTGATGGTTTGAACATAAGAAGGAATGCAAGTGAAGCTTCAAAGAGAAGAAATATCTTAAGGTAAGACTCAAACATGAACAAAAAGGATTTGAAATCCCCATACAAAAACCAGGGGCGTAATGAAGTTTTAGAATGGGATTAAGACTCACAAATTTCATACAAGTAAGGTGATGTGGAACCATTAGGACCAAAAGGTTAAGTATGAAGCATTAAGAAGGCATATGACACTAAATGAAGCCTAAGGACTCATGACTTGAAATGGACCCTTGAGAATGTGTATAAAACACTTATGAGATGAATGAAAATTATTTAAGAGGCATACCATGGCCATGAAGTTGGTTTTCAAGGGTTAAGATAGAGGATGAAGAAGAATTAGGTCAAAAGGAGGAAATTATGACTTATGGATTAAGAAATCCCTAAGATCAAAAGGTAAAGATCCAATGGGGGTGCTCTACACTTAAGGACCTATAATATGACCTACAAGACTCAGAATTAAGACCTCATAACAATGGAATGAATGCCTTATTCAAAAGGAATGAAGGAGGTTTCTAAAAGGGACCAAAAATGACTTAAGGACTTAAGCAACTTGGAAAAAATATCAAATGACCTAAGAAAATTATGAAACTCAACAACTCAATACAAAATCCAGAGAGTAGCATGTGTACAAAAAATATCTTGACAATTCCTATTTTTGAGTGGTGAAAGGCTCTTTGGAACACAATTAGGGTTTATGTGATCAATGTGAAAAAATGAGATCAAAACAAGGCATAAAAGGACCTAAAAATCAAAACAAAAATATGGTGAAGTATTTTAGTGAGTCTACTGGTTAATGCAAGAAGAATGGGGTCTTTAATATTTGTGGTTTATGAGAACAAAAAGGTACAAGTTTATTGGTAAAAAATGAGAGAATAAGAAAACAATTAATGTGAAAATTAATTCTGATAAACAAAATGAATAAAAATAAAATCTAAAAAGATGGAAAATTAGGGAAAATTATGAAGAATGTCCATGGATTATTTGGGAATTTTTGGATCATTTTTACTATTTTTTAAAATGAGAAACGAAAACATAATAAAATAGAAAAAAAGAAATTTAAAGAAAAGAATTGGAATGGGCCTTGGGGGTGTAGAAAGCACAGAAAACAACCTGAATGGGTTGAGTGTAAAAACGCGTGGGGTGTGAATATTAGCTGATGACTTTTCTGTTGACTTTGTACCATGTGACTTGCACGTGTTTCATTAATACGCTGGCACAATGTGGAATGTTTGATCAAGCAGATCCAATGATTGTGTTATAAACCTGGGAGAATTAGGGCACTATTGTTCAGAAGACTGGAGATGAATTTCGGTCATCTTCTTCGGCCATGCTCTGCTAGGGATTTCTCATTTCACCACAAAAATGAAATCTAAAGGCATCATCTCACTTGTCTCCTCTCACTGATCACTAATATATCCTCAAAACTCATTTATGGGTCCTAAAATTATCAAATCGAAGGCAAACATTTTCGCATCTAAAACTGGATCTAAGCATCTAATATGCCTATCAACTAGCCAGAGGTGCCAATGCTTCTATCAAGCTTCACTTAACATGAAAACAACAAACAATAGCTGTAAACACCCCAAATTTGCCCTCACCCATTCACACCATGGCTTGTGATCATTCTCATATGCATAAACACAATCATATCATCTCATATCTCATTTTTGACCCCCTGCATGGTTTCTAAGTCATCTGCACCTAGGGTTTGTGATCTGAGCAATCCAAGAGCCTCTTGAGCCACTCCAAAGGCCATCAATCACTTCAAAGGGATCCATGTGTGTCCAATCATCATAATACGTCTTCTCAAAGTCAAAAATTCCAAAGAATCACAAGAACTGAGGTTTGTGTGGAAGCAGAGCCAGGATAGACTGCACAGTTGACCTAAAATTAGGGTTTTGGTTTCAGAGGCCATAACCCCAAATTTTTTGGTCATTCTTGTTTCCATTGGTCTCTATATGGTATAGGGAGTATGCATATCAATTTTCATGAAGAAATTCCATGGGGAAGTCATCTGATCAAGGGTTGACTTTCTGGACAAGTCAGTGCAAAATCAGGGCATCTGAGGCCCCCAATGACCCAACCAATGGGTGATCTTCATCATTTTGAGTGTATATGATCTTTATTTGATCATGGAAGAAGGTTGAAGTTCATAGAAATCAAGAATTTGGAAGTTTTGCAAATGTTGACTTTTTGGGCATAGTTGACTTTTCAAGAATGCTTCATTTTAGGTCATTTTTCAAGCCTTGATTCTTGATCCAAAAATGCTTCAAATGAAAAAACTTTGGTCATGAAAGTTGTAGATCTCATTTTTCCCTTTTCAAAAAGTACAAGAACATGATCAAACTCTTCTTGGATCAAAAGTTATGGTGTGGCAAAGTTGGCTAAAATCATTGATTTTCAAGGCATGCTTCAAATGAGAATTTTGCAAAATCATGATCCAAAGCCAATTGCAACCTCTAATTCATTTCAAACCATGACACAAACATTCCTTAGGCCTTAAAAGTCAGAATTGGACCAAGAATGCCCATGGTTTATGGTTTGTTGGACAAGGAAATCACATGTGAACCATAAGGCAACAACTTGCAAAAGCACTCATCACACTTCCTACAACTTGTGACATTGGCTGCTGACTTTGGCTAGCCTTTCCCCTCACCCTTGCTGCGCAGCCCCATGCTTGTACTTGCCTAGATCATGAGCCATACTTCTCTTACACAAAATTTGACTTTTTGCAAAAGCAAACTTACCTATCACTGCAGGCCATGTCACATCATCCAGCCAATGGGATTAGTTTATACTTTTCATTTGCAAGCCATAACACTCATCTAGCAAGGCTGAAACTCACTCATCCATCACATACACCAAAACACTCCATTTTGCATCTTCCTTCGAATTTGTTTTCTCAGCTTGCAAACATAAAAACCATTTCCATAGATCAACTCACCATACTTCATAGACCTCAAACCACCAAGAGCCAGGCCTGAAACAAGCAAGAACACCCCACTGCCATTTCTCACCTCAACTTGCAGTTTCATTCGAAACTCTTTCCACAGCACACAAACATCCAAACAAACACCACAAAGCTTCTCCACTCACCATCTGGATCACAAAGAACCACTCACAATGGCCTGAAACTGCCTGAGTCATCCCTGCCATTTCTGACTGAGCTTGAGCAGAAGCTTGTCAAACTCCTCATCCAGCCAACATAAATTCCTTTTGAGCATTCAAACATCATCTGGGGATCAAGTGGAGTGGATTGCACTGAAGGAAGTGGCCAGAAAGTCATCAGAGTGAAAGCTTCGAATCTCAGGTAGCTTGAAAATTATTTTTCCAGAAATTATTTTTCATGTTATAAACTTGTTCTCTATGCTTCACTGAGCATCCTGGTGCTCTTGGTTTTTGAAATGGCTTTAAAATGAGTATTTAATTGATCTCTGAAACTTGTGTGCCCTAAAATTTGTTTGCTTCGATTTAGCTTAGTTAGGAAATATAAATTTGTTTTGAATGAGGGTTTTGGTTCGTGAGTGTGTAAGGATCATTTCCCAGTTCTTGGATTTCATTTTAGTTAGGTTTTTGGGGTTTTGGGGATTTTCAGGGGAGATGCTGGCCGGAGAAGACGACCGGAAGTCTTCTCCGGCCACCTTAAAGTGATTTGTGCCCTAATCACGTGATTAATGGTCATTTGAATTTGGACCGTGAGATGCCTTTGACCCGTTGACTTCGCGCGTGAGTGTGTGGCCTGGATCTTCCTGATTAGCCCTAATCCACGTGTTTAAGTTTAATTAATCATAATTTAATTAATTTGACCAGAATCAACCACAGCCACTGGATCTGGCGCCAGTCAACCAATTCAAACTCAGAGCTCATCCTGGCCCTCCTTTCTGATTACCTTTCATTTTATTTATTTTTATTTCATTTTCTTTTCATTTAAATTGCACAATTATTTTAAAATAGCAAAAATGTCTTAAAAATTATGAAACTTTTTCTTAAAAGTTTTATTAATTTTTAAGACCCAAAAATATTTTTATTTTATTTTTTATCATTTAAAAAGTATTTTTAAATATTTAAAAGATTATTTTTAATTGATTAATGGAAATTAATTAATTAAAAATACTTTTAGGTATTTAAAAATCACCAAAAAATTCATGAAATGTTCTAAGACATTTAAAAACATTTTCCAACCTTCAAACCAAATTTATTTTTTGATCTTGATGCATTTTGAGAATTTTCCATTGAATTAAATCATTTTTTATGCATTAATTTGATCCAAAGTTTAAAAATTCATTTCTGCCTATCTAAGAAGAGTTGGACATTGATTCTTTTTGCTTTGTTTTGTGTTTAGCATGTAGTTTCTAGGATTAAATGGCCATGATTTGTTTCCTCATTTTCAATTTGTTTGGTATTTCTTTTGTTTAGGAACCCTAAAAACCCTAATAACTTAGAAAAATCATAACTTGAGTTTGGTTAAGAGTTGAGACCTCCCCTTTTGACTTTGGTTTAGTATAGGTTTAGGGTTTCTTTAGGTGGCATTTTCCATTTTTTATCTTAGGTTTTGTTTCTGTTTTTGGTTTTTGTTTGTTGTTTGATCCATAAACCCTAATTTGGGCTTTCATTTGCATCCTTCTTGCATTCTCTTGCATAACATGACTTGCCATGCCATCCCATGCCTCCATTTGATTCATTTGACATCATAAGACATATAGAAAGCATGTGTGATCATTGCATCTTGCATTTGCCATGTTGTATGCCATGTATGCTTCATAACTTTTCATGTATATCCATGCTTCCAAGCTTGCACCATTTGCATCCATGATCTTGTATGAACATCTCCATGCCTTGTTTCATGTTTGTAGCACTCCATAGCATCATTACCATCATCAACATGCTTCTGGTTTTGTTTAGCATCATACCATTTCATCCCATTTAGCATTGCATTGCATTTCTTTCTAACATTTCAGGTGGTAAGTAAACTTGAGAAGTGAATTTGCCTTCACTTCTCATAACTTCTCTTTTCATCTCTCTTGCATCCATTGCTGCATTTATGTATGTGTTTGAGATTGAGCTTGCTCATTATTGTTCCTCCCACTTTCTTTCTTCAAGTGACTTGACTTCTTGAATGAAGCAAGTCACTTTGCTTCTCTTGATCCTTTCATCTGCTTCCTGGTGGTTCCACTGAAGATTGTTCTTGAAAACCTCACAAACCTTAGGAACAACCAAGCATGACAATGAATTAGGGTTTTGATTAGTCTCCCCTCATAGTTTTACCTTTGTGTTTCTCTTTGAGTCTTCTCTTCTCATCTCATAATCAGGGACTAAACCCTAAAGGCTTTAAGGCTTTGTGATTAAGTTTATGCCTGCATCCTTCTCTTAGGATGGAGTGTATAACTTTAATCCTAAGTGTTAAACCCTTAGTGTGTTTAACTCCTTTAATCAATCCATCTAATAACCATCAAGACATCACACTTGTAACTTGGGCCTTGCATTAGGGTTCTAATTCTTCCTTAATTGGTTAAGAAGGACTAACCCTAGTGTTAATGGACAAGTCCCCCTCAAGTTGTCTTACAAATCATAAAATTCACTTCTTCATCTCACCATTAAATAAAATCCACTTAATCAAAGGCTTGTTTTGTCATGAGTTTAATCCCTAATCATGGATTAAGTTGAGGAGCTTTCCTCAGCTTAAACATTCTCATCTATTATCCTTCTATTAGGATGGTGTAATGAGTCTGTTTAATCCTTGATTATGGCTTAACCTCATTACTTAACACTAAACAAAAACAACAAAAACCTCTAATTAATCACAAGTAGGTTAATGATCTTAACCCTACACCAAAGGTGATTAAGTGTGAGAATCTGACTTCACACTTAAGGTACTCTCATTACCCCTAATCAGAGGGAAGATGTGATGAGTTTACTAAATCCATTGGTTTAGGCTTAAGCTCATTATCTTATGACAAACTTTCAAAAGCAATAAAAGACTGAAAACTCAAAAACAAACAATAATCGTCTCCTTCGGGATTCTTTTCTCATCTCATTCACTCACAAACGAGAACTTGCTTCTTCCGTCTAATGCAAGACAGTTTGCACCTGAGCCAGACAGGTCATACACTTGAGCATAGACAAGTAAGCAGTTCACAAGTCAATTCATCTTTCAGTCTCTTTGGGTCGAACTACGGTGTTCTGACTTCCTCATTGCACGAGAGGATACGTAGGCATAACTTAACAGTTATCGAACAAAAGTCTCTGTATATTCCCCCTCTTTCCAGCTTTATTCTCTTAGCCTCATGATCATGAGCATACTCTTTCCTTACACTGACACTTCACTTATGCACTTCACACTTCTTTTACACTGACACCTGTACATTCTTTTCCAGCTACTTTATACACAGATTGCACTGACACTACCCCTTTAAAACACAAATCTTTTTAAGCGTGGATCCCGTCGAGTACGACGGACAATCTGGGTGCTAATACCTTCCCAGGTTGTAACCAACCCCCTTTCTCAGTCTCTCTGGTTCGCAACCGTCTTATCCATCTCTTTCTAGGTCTATGCAGCATTGCCTTTCCTCCGGGATAAAAATGCCTAGCTGGCGACTCTATTCATCTCCAGTGAGTTCACGGCTGTGTGTTCTCATTGTCCCTCTCGCCGACCGTTCGCGTCTGTACCCTTATTTGACCTGGTGTCACTTATCGGGAGCGACAGCTTGGCGACTCTGCTGGGGACCTTATATTGCAACCAGGGCTTCTGGTTCTTTTTGTGGGTTCCTCCTAGCGCTTGTTTGATTTGTGTTTACTGGGGTGTTATGTGCTTATTTGTGTTTGTATTTGTGTTTACTTTATGTACAGTTTGCTTTACTGTTTTCTTTATAGCTTTGCATATTATCATATTGTTGTACTGTACTGCTGGCTGGATCTGGTTTTCCTTTGGTGGGTAGGGTTCTATTGAGAGTTAAGGTCCTATACCTGGGACCTGAGTGACACCCAGGCTAGAGTGAATCATATTCTTTCCCATTCCATTTCGGTCTGGTGCGGGAATATGAAACACGGTTCAGATATGGGTTTCTTCTTGAGAACTTTGTGTTGCAGATTTCCTGCAATGCTAGGGCTATCTGGGAAGCCTACTAAGTCTGGATGACCTTTAGTATTGACCTTCAGAAACTGAGGTGAATTAGAGGAGGAATTTTTATGGTTATTGTAAACACTGTACCTCCGGGTTAGAAGTGTTTACACTTCTCATAACTGATCCAAGTCTGAGGATCCTTGTTTTAGAACACCACCTGTGAGGGGGTTGGGCTGTTTACAGGTTTGCAGGTACCTTGACCTCAGAATACCCTGTTACTTTGACTTGATAAGAGTACTCCATGTTGGACAGTTCTTGTGATTCTAAACCCTGGACTTGTGGCTCTTTATTTGAGCCCCCCACCCTGGTTACTGGATTTATAGACCTCCATCTGGATTTCTTACACACTTGGACCCATATCAAGGCATTTTGATCAGATCCAGCTCAGTCACAGACCCTTGCATTTCATTTGCATACATAATCATTGCATCATATTGACATTTGCTTATTTGTGTTTCAGGGTATCCATTTTCATCTGGTTTTGGTTTTGACCCCATCTTCAGTTTTGACTTGTCTTCATCAGCTATCTGCTTCAGTTATCACCTGCACCAGCCAGTCAGTGGCCCACTTCTTCAGTATTATCATCAGCACCTGTCTCTATTCAGTCTCAGCATCATGGCTCCTAAAAAGAGCAACATCACCTATCACTTCTTCCAGCCAGAGCTATCAGATATCAGGAGGATTCAAACCCTGATCACTCCAGATCACATATCCTTGTTCAGGGAGAACTATGGAGATATACTTGATTTGGTTATGGATCTGGACCCTTCACAGAGAAGCCTGATCCACACCTGCATTCAGTTTTATGATCCCCCACTAAGATGTTTCACTTTCCAGGACTTTCAATTGGGCCCTCTTTTAGAAGAATACTCATCATTGGTTGGTTTGCCTATCAGGGGTGGAATCCCTTTCAACCCTGAGATGGTCTTTCCTAGCAATGGAGAAGTAGCAAAGGCTTTACATCTGGAACCTGTCCTGATTGAACAGCATATGACTTCTAAAGCTGGGATCCCTGGCTTTCATCTGGACTTCTTAACCTCTCAAGCTACCCTGAAAGCTTCTCTAGGAGAGTGGAAAGCTGTTTGTGCTTTACTGGCCTTGAGTATATATGGAATTGTATTGTTTGCAGATGAGCCTCGATTCATTAGCAAGAATGCAATCCATCTGTTCATCTTGAAGAACCCAGTGCCAACTTTATTGGGGGATCTTTACTATTCAGTGCATCAGAGGAATGAAAAGCAGAGGGGAAGGTTAGTGAGGTGTTGTGCTCCATTGTTCCATACTTGGCTTCTCCGGCATCTACCCAGGACAGATGCATTTTTAAACCCTCATCAGCAAAGCAACTGGGCTAAGAGACTCACTGTTCTAACTTCAGCTGACATCAGATGGTGCACTCAGAGCACCAAGGGCAGGGATATCATCACCAGCTGTGGGCATTTTCCCAATGTGCCCCTAATAGGAGTTAAGGGCAGTATTAATTACAACCCTCTGCTGTTTAGAAGACAACTGGGCTATGCCCTGGTCCACACTCCTAGGGCACAGGACTTGGTTGAGACCCTCTATTGTGAGAACAAGATTAGTTTGACTGTTGTTAGGCAGGCTGCTTGGGCCTGGGATAATGTTCAAACCAAGGGAATAACCATTCTGGGGAAGTGCAACAATGTGGCATCAGCACAATATTATGAGTGGTCCCGTGCCAGGGCCCATTTCTCTGGGATGCCCTTTACCATAGAAGACATGCCTGAATCATCTTCAGCACCACCCCCTGCCACTATCAGTTTGGAGGAGTTTGAGAGCTTGAAGGAAAGAAATGAGAAGCTAACCCAGGCTTTGCAGAAGACCCTCCGGGAGAGGAGTGAAGGTATGAGGGAGATTGAGAGGTTGGAGAAATTGAGAGTAGAGCATCTGACTAAGATTGAAAAGTCTGGGGATTATATCAAAAAGTCCAAGGCTGGTGAGCAAATTCTGAAGAATGCTTGCAAAGAAGCCCAGTTCCAGAGAGCAAGGACAGACTTGTATTTGAAGGAGAGTCAAGCCCGGTGGGTCAGGATCACCGAGGCTCGTACCCTGGAAGACAAGAGAGTTCAAGACAAGATGGAGCAACTTGAAGCTAATGCAAAAGAACAACAAGAAGCCCTGGCAGCAGGCCAGAGGGAGATATCAGAATTGAAGGTCAAAGCAGGAGTGAAGAGGTCAAAGGACCAAACTCAGCACAAGAAGCTAGCAGCAGCTGTTACGACCCGGAATCTCCTCATCAGGAATCTCACGGAGCGTCCGGTTGATCCTGTGACCGAAGCACTTCTCAAGGAAGTTCGGGAGGATGAGTTTGGTCTTGGTGTTTGACCATTTGTTTGTTGTTGCTTTCTTTCCATGTACTTTTTATTTTCTTGTACTGTATTTTGACCCCTTAGAGGGCTTGTGTTGTAAAATGAACAAGTTGTATTATTTCACCTTCTGTAATATATTGGTGTTAGTTTGCTTCATCTGAGTTTTCTTCAAGCCACAACAACAGCATCTTCAAGGGTCTGGAAGGGTCAAAACTGAATGCCAAACCGGATACCTTGAGAGCAAATAAGCATAACTGCATTGCATGCTAACCCTTTGTTTGTTTTGTAGGTTTTTGTTTTATTGTTGCTAACCTCTGTTGTGATGCCTCAGGAACTATTGCTAGGCGCCGGGTATTTCCCCTCAACCGTCCGCACCGTTATCCAACCCGAAACAACCTTCCGGGAATTCAGATGGATCAGATGCAGCAAGACCTTACTGAGGTCATAAATCAAATGGCAAATGAAAGGCTAGAAATGAGGAATCAAATGACCCAGTTTATGGAAGTTATGAACAACATGGCTCAGAGCCAGGAAAGATTGAGGGCCATGGTGGAAAGGCAGAACCAAGAAGATCCACATATAGGGACTGCCGGTACCAGCAACAATGAAAGAGTCCAACATCACGTCAACCCTCCGGTATTTGGGCCACACCTCCATCCTGAGGTCAATATTCCTGCAAATGTTCAAGGGACTGCCACCGCAGCTAGGGTACTTCAAGAAGACCCCCAAGAGGACCAGTTTACAGTAATGGGTGCTGGGGAAGAAGCTTATGATAGGAGATTGGATGAGATAGCTGAGAAGTTGAGGTCCTTGGAATCTCAAAATTCTTTGGGCTTCGATGTCATGGATATGGGCTTGGTAGACGGGGTCAGGATCCCCCATAAGTTCAAGCCTCCTTGCTTTGAAAAATACAACGGGACTTCATGCCCCCGGACTCATTTACAGTCATTTCTGGGAAGGCTGAAGGCCTATACAATGGATGAGAAGCTCTGGATGTTCTATTTCGAAGACAGCTTAACTGGAGCGTCAAGAGAATGGTACTCTCACTTGACAAGGGCAACTATAAGATGCTGGAAGGACCTGGCAGAGGCCTTCATCAGACAGTATCAGTATAACTTAGACATGGCACCCAACAGGACCCTCCTAATGGGAATGTCACAGTCGTCAAGGGAAAGTTTCCGAGAATATGCACAAAGATGGAGGCAACTGGCTACTGCTGTTCAACCACCTATGTCTGAACGGGAAATGGCAGATATGTTCATGAACACCCTTCAGGGAACATATATTGACAGGTTGGCTGCTTTCTCTTCCACTAGCTTTGCAGATGTTGTCATAGCCGGGGAGAGAATTGAAAGCTTGTTAAAAATGGGAAAAATCTCAGACAACGGTGCAAGCTCGTCCAGTGGTACAAGAAAACCTTTTGCAGGCCCGAGAAGAACTGGCGAGACCAATGCCATCCATTCAAACAGGGGCAGGCCCCAATATGTTCAGAGGTCAATAGCAGCAGTCACCATCCCTGCTCCAGCTCATCCACAACCAGTCTATCAACCTCCTCAGCAAAACTATCAACAACAACCTCAGTACCATCAACAAAGTCAGTACCCTCCAAGGAATTACAACAACAGCAACACCCACAGCAACAGTCAACAAAGGCCGTTTCAGCCGAGGCCATCTCAAGCTAACAGAGTGATCGACCCGATCCCCATGCCATATGCTACCTTGCTGCCACAACTTCTGAAACTCAACCTGGTTGAGCTAAGAACGTTGGCACCTCCGGATCCCAACAGTCTACCAAGGAACTATGACTCCAATGCTAGGTGTGCTTTTCATTCGAACGCACTTGGCCACAGTACAGAAAAATGCAGGGCTCTGCATATGAAGGTACAAGACCTGGTAGACTCCAAGGCTCTGAATTTCGCACCACCGCCCAATGTCAATAAAAACCCAATGCCAAATCATGGTGGTCCCCGAATTAACGCTATTGAAGAAGACAAGCCGTCTTATTTAATAACCAGTGTGGGACAGATCAGGACGCCATTGGTAGAAATCAAGGCTCAGCTCTTGGAATGTCAGATGTTCCCAGGGTGTGAATTGGGTTGTGCTTACTGCAATATCTCTGTAAATGGGTGCGATAATTTGAGGAATGGCATAGATGGCCTCATTCAGAGTGGCCAACTTCAGATCACCACATCATTTCCAACAAATCCAACAATATCATCAGCAACGGTTTCAGAACCTCCTACAACTGCAGCAACTATTGTTCCTGACAATTCTTCGGCTTCATCAACAAGTACTTCATCCATCATCTCAACTGATCAGTTTACAACAAATTTTCCTGCTACAACTTCAGCTTCACTCCATTTTGAGACTTCTACAACCACAACATCATTTCTTCCGACAATATCTCCTACAACACAAACAACCAATCATGAAGATGTCTCTACTGTCACAATATTTTATGATCCTGAGAACAACTCTGCCTACCATTCAGAAGGTGCTGCTCCCACCAGAGCACCAGTTACAATCTTTTATGATCCACAAACAATTACAGTCCCTTCAGCAGCAGCAATCAGTCCAGTCACTGTCACGGTGCCTGGACCAGTACCATATGAAAGCAATAGGGCCATCCCTTGGCACTATGGCTCAGACGTGTACTGCGAAGGAAAAAGAATCACTCTTGAAACATCAACACCTGCACCACAAGTAGATAATGTGGGGGGAGGCGGAGGCTTCACTCGAAGCGGACGTCTCTTTGCCCCACCCATTCAAAGACCTACTGCCGAAGCAGAAGCTGCTGCTAAGGCAAAAGGAAAGAGCCCGGTGCAGGAAGATCAAGCTATTAAAGAAGCCTTGAAGACACCGTTCGATCAAGAAGTTGATGAGTTTATGAGAATCATCAAAAAGAGTGATTACAAAATTGTGGATCAACTTCACCAAACGCCATCCAAAATCTCTATCCTCTCACTGCTTATGTGCTCCGAAGCCCATCGGAATGCACTACTCAAAGTCTTGCACGCAGCTTACGTGCCTGAAGAGATTACTGTCAACCAGTTGGAAACCGTGGTTGGAAATGTTACTTCTAGCAATGGGCTAGGGTTCACCAATACTGACTTGACAGCGGATGGCCGCAACCACAACAAAGCCTTGCACATCACCATGGAATGCAAAGGAGCGGTCCTTTCTCATGTGCTGGTAGACACGGGGTCGTCCCTTAATGTCTTACCAAAGAAGGCTCTGGTGAAGTTAGAATATGATGGATTGGCGTTGAGACCCAGCAACCTGGTGGTAAGAGCTTTTGATGGCTCAAAGAGATCGGTTCTGGGAGAGATTGAGCTACCTGTGACAATTGGCCCACAGACCTTTAAAACTATCTTTTATGTGATGGACATTCAGCCCGCCTACAGCTGTTTGTTGGGTAGACCCTGGATTCACGCCGCCGGCGCAATAACGTCTACCCTTCACCAAAAGTTAAAATTTGAGTGGGAAGTCCAAGTTGTTACAATCTGTGGGGAGGAGGATATATTTGTTAGCCATCTGGCTACTTATAAGTATATTGAAATGGATGGGGAGATCCATGAAACAATGAGCCAAGGATTTGAAGCCTTGAATGTAAATGAAGCATCTGCTGTATCTGGAATCTCCATGTCATCTTACCAACAAGCCCGGAAGGTTGTTGAGGAAGGAACTGCCCAAGGCTGGGGCAGGCTACTACCGGTGGAGAAGAAAGAAGACAGATTTGGGTTGGGTTACAAACCAACTCAACATCAAGCAAAGGCTGCTGAGAAGCCCGGTTTTGTGAGTGGGGGGATGCTTACCCCCGATGCTATCAACTGTCTGGAAGACGAGCTGGAAGAGGAGCGCAACCTGGAAAGCTGGATTCGTCCAAAGATCCCGGGGAGCAGTGTCTCGAACTGGTCTTCCCAGGAAATTATAAGAGTTACTCATGCAGAGTAATTATTATTTCCTGTATTTTTATAAGCATGCATCAAAGTCTTGCATCTTGCCCAAGATGACAAGACTCATTTTGTAATTGGGCCATCTGTACTTTTTGTGCAAACAAGATCCATTAATGAAATATCAGACATCTTTTTGCAAACGAGTCTTTTTCTTTTCGTTCACTGTTTTTCCATTTTTCTTTTTGTACAAAAAAAAATAAATGGCGGTGTTTTTCAAAATGACGACTTCATTTCACTTTTTCTAAATAAGACTAAAATCGGATCACTAAAATGAACAAACTTAACCCTTGCAGAAAGTGCCTTCCAGACAGCACCGACAACAGCACGGCTATGACTTCGTATGACTTTGACAATCCAATCAATCAAGCTGATGAAGGGGTTGAAGAAGAATATGAGCTTCCTGAAGAGCTAGCCAGGTTGTTAAGACAAGAGGAAAAGGTTATTACTCCTCACCAGGAGGAGGTTGAAGTGATCAATCTTGGTACAGATGAAGACGTGAAAGAGGTTAAAATCGGGGCCTGCCTGCAAGACTCGGTAAAGAGACAACTGATTGACCTGCTTCAAGAGTATGTGGACGTGTTTGCTTGGTCTTACCAAGATATGCCAGGGTTGGATACCGATATTGTCGTGCACAAGCTGCCTTTGAAAGAAGAATGCCCACCGGTCAAACAGAAGCTGCGCCGTACTCGTCCGGACATGGCAATGAAAATCAAAGAAGAGGTACAAAAGCAATGGGACGCCGAGTTCCTTGCTGTGACTAGCTATCCACCGTGGGTTGCTAATATTGTGCCTGTGCCTAAGAAGGACGGCAAAGTAAGGATGTGTGTTGACTACCGGGATCTGAACAGAGCCAGCCCGAAAGATGACTTCCCATTACCTCACATTGATGTATTGGTGGATAACACGGCTCAGTTCTCGGTGTTCTCCTTCATGGACGGATTTTCAGGGTATAATCAGATTAAGATGTCACCTGAAGACATGGAGAAGACAACATTCATCACACCCTGGGGCACGTTTTGTTACAAAGTGATGCCATTCGGACTGAAGAACGCTGGTGCCACATATCAACGGGCTATGGTAACATTATTCCACGATATGATCCATAAAGAAATAGAGTGTTATGTGGATGATATGATTGCCAAATCCCTCACTGAAGAAGAACATCTGGTAAATCTGCTGAAGCTATTCAAGCGTCTGAGGAAGTACCAATTAAAGCTGAACCCCAACAAGTGCACATTCGGGGTGCGATCCGGTAAGCTGCTGGGTTTTATTGTAAGCGAGAAAGGGATTGAGGTTGACCCTGATAAAGTCAAAGCCATCCAAGAGATGCCTGCACCGAAAACTGAGAAAGAAGTTCGAGGGTTCTTAGGTCGATTGAACTACATCTCAAGGTTCATATCTCACCTTACAGCAACCTGTGAACCCTTGTTCAAATTGTTAAGAAAAGAACAAACGGTCAGGTGGAATGAAGACTGCCAAAAGGCTTTTGACAAGATCAAGGAATATCTGCAAGAACCTCCAATCCTTATGCCACCAGTTGAAGGAAGACCTCTGATAATGTACTTGACAGTATTAGAAGAGTCAATGGGGTGTGTGTTGGGCCAGCATGACGAGTCTGGTCGAAAAGAGTATGCAATATACTACCTAAGCAAAAAGTTTACCGACTGTGAACAACGTTATTCACTGCTCGAGAAAACTTGCTGTGCTTTAGCGTGGGCTGCTCGCCGACTGAGACAGTATATGTTGACCCACACTACCTTGTTAATCTCAAAAATGGACCCAGTCAAGTACATATTTGAGAAGCCGGCGCTTACCGGACGGGTTGCAAGATGGCAGATGATCCTCACAGAATACGACATACAGTACACATCTCAGAAAGCCATAAAGGGCAGTGTGCTATCTGAATATCTTGTTGAGCAACCCATTGATGACTACCAGCCTATGAGGTTTGACTTCCCTGATGAAGACATCATGTTCATAAAATCAAAAGATCATGAAGAGCCTATTCACACTGAAGGGCCTGACCCGGAAGAAGAATGGACTATGATGTTTGATGGGGCTGTTAACATGAATGGTCGTGGTGTTGGTGCAGTACTCATTACACCTAAAGGAGTTCACATGCCTTTCTCGGCAAAACTCACTTTCAACTGCACTAACAACGAAGCTGAATACGAAGCTTGCATTATGGGTCTTGAGGAAGCCATTGACCTCAGGATCAAGACGTTGACCGTATTCGGAGATTCAGCTTTGGTAGTCAATCAGACCAACGGAAAATGGTACACCCACCAGGATCATCTGATACCTTACAGGGATTATACAAGAAGGTTATTGACTTTCTTCACAACAGTCAAGCTTGAGTATATCCCACGGGACGAGAATCAGTTTGCAGATGCTCTCGCTACCATTTCATCCATGATCAAAGTTCAAGCTGCTAACTTTGTACCTCAGATTTCAGTATCGAGACTTGATAGACCAGCCTATGTATTTGCGGCAGAAGGTGTCAAAGATGATAAGCCTTGGTTTCATGACATTAAATGCTTCTTGGAGGATCAGACATACCCACCTGGGGCATCTTCCAATGATAAGAAGACTTTAAGAAGGCTTGCTGGGAGTTTCTTTCTGAACACTGATGGATCTTTATACAAAAGGAACTTTGATATGGTACTCCTCCGATGTGTTGACAAGACGGAAGCAGATTTATTGATGCATGAAGTGCACGAAGGCTCCTTTGGTACCCATGCTGGAGGGCATGCCATGGCTAAGAAGTTGTTAAGATCAGGCTATTACTGGATCACAATGGATGCAGACTGTTGTGCTTATGCCAGAAAATGCCATAAATGCCAGATCTATGCAGATAAAGTGCATGTGCCTCCGAATCCTTTGAACATAATGTCTTCACCCTGGCCCTTTGCTATGTGGGGCATTGATATGATTGGCAAGATTGAGCCGACTGCTTCAAATGGTCACAGATTCATCCTGGTCGCCATCGACTATTTTACCAAGTGGGTTGAAGCAGCCTCATATGCAAACGTCACAAGGCAAGTGGTAGCCAGATTTCTGAAAAGGGACATCATCTGTCGGTACGGAGTGCCCGAGCGAATCATTACTGATAATGGTTCCAATCTAAACAACAAAATGATGGCAGAGCTATGCCGGGACTTCAAGATCCAACATCACAATTCTTCTCCTTACAGGCCAAAGATGAATGGCGCTGTTGAGGCAGCAAATAAGAATATCAAGAAGATTGTGCAGAAGATGGTAGTCACTTACAAAGATTGGCATGAAATGCTACCGTTTGCCTTGCATGGGTATCGCACATCAATCAGGACATCCACTGGGGCAACACCGTATCAACTTGTGTATGGTATGGAGGCAGTCCTACCTGTCGAAGTTGAATTACCCTCTTTACGAGTACTGATGGATGTTAAGCTGAATGAAGCAGAATGGGTTAGGGCCCGTTACGAGCAACTGAGTCTGATCGAAGAGAAGAGATTGGCTGCAATCTGTCATGGACAATTGTATCAGAAAAGAATGAAGAAAGCCTTCGATCAGAAAGTCAGGCACCGAGAGTACCAAGTGGGAGATCTTGTACTGAAAAGAATCCTCCCTCCTCATACAGACCACAGGGGCAAATGGACTCCGAATTATGAAGGGCCATTCGTGGTGAAGAAAGTTTTCTCTGGTGGAGCACTGATGCTCAGCACCATGGATGGTGAAGATTTCCCGTCCCCTGTGAATTCAGATGCAGTTAAAAAATACTTCGCATGAAAATGACCCGCTGGACACAAAAACAGAATGTAAGTCCAGGCAAAAATAGGGCATCCCGGCGAGTCAAAAACAGAATAAAAGACTCGGGCAAAAATAAGGGAAATAAATAAAAAAAATGTACACCCGTTGAGTTGAAAAGCCGCATTGGACAACTCAGGCAAAAATGGGTATCCCGATGGATTGAAAACCCGAAAGGGCGATCCATGCAAAATAAGGGAATAAGCGAACAACTGCACTCTGAATTCGTCTGTATCACTTACAACTTGGAAAGCTTCGACAGAATCAAGCTTCAATCAGAATCAACTTTCTCCAGAAAGCAAGACGAGAAGAACGTCATTGTCATACGAGTCATAGTAGAGAAGGAAGCTCCTTAAAGCGTCGTCAACACCACCAGCATTTTGTTTCTCAATTTATAACAATCTCCTTATTTTAGGAGATTTGTTTCCTTGACTGTATCTTGCCAATTCAGGGCACATAAATTAATAAAATCAGAGTTTTCAGTCATGTTTCGTCTTGTATATATTTCGTTTGCAAAGAATGTCTGATGTCTCTAAGACTAATTGCATAAGTATAGATGTCTTTCACTAAAAATAAAACACATGCTTACAGGGAATATACTTACTCTCGAAAGTACTTAACTCCTATGACGGAATCCAGTAAAGGATACCTCGGGACCTTTTGTGCGTTTCCTTATCTTTGCAGGATTGCAGGTATAAAGGACGCAATTTGGGGCATGTGAGCTTCATCCCAGCAAGCTGGTGAATCAACAAAAGATCTCAGCATCCGAAATGCTCTCCCCAGCTGAGTTGCCTCTCATCATTCCCCAGCCGAGTTGCCATTTCATCCTCAGCTAGATACAGGAGTCAGGGAATCATCTCCCCACAGAGCTCCAGCCTCTATCCAGAAGAGCAGCGCATAGAAGATCACAACAGAGTGAAGAAAGCTTCTACAAACCCCAGCTGGGTCTCTCATTTCAAAGGATATGTCAATCGGTGACCTATATCCCCAAGCAAATATCATCTTATTAGATCTACCAATGATCTCATCCCCAGCTGGGAGGTCCATTTCAAGCAGATCAGCCAGAGATCTTCGCAGCAACGGGATCTGAATCCCGGTTTGATATCTTTGCATAATCATGGCATTTGCATCATATTATCTCCTCAGAGCGTAGCATTCCGTCTAATACGGAGCATTACGGCAAAAATCAAACGCATAGCATAATCATGAGCCATTTTCTAAATTAACACTTGTGAATAATAAACCATCTGTCAGTATACAGAATACAATACACCAAAATCCCCACCAGAGTCCCCAGCAAAAGCAGTTGCCTCACAAATCACAAACACCAGTATATGCACCTCTTGACACCCGCCCGTGTCATCACTCCCCAGTAAAATTGCCTGAATATACTTTACAAACAAGGTTACCCGTATTACAGATACTTTCTTGACATCCGTCCGTGTCAAATCACCCGCAGAAAGCCAAAGACATCCGCTTTGCACCCCCATATACCTATATATGCATCTTTCCTGACACCCGTCCGTGTCATATCCCCAGCGCAGTCACTTACACTTCCACGACCCGTATACTTGTTGATATTATACTTTTCTCCTTTTGACACTCGTCCGTGTCACTCTCCCCAGCAAATTAAACACTCATCTTTACACCATTCACTCTTACACAGATACTCGTCCGTATCTTCTATATACCAGTTATATACCCACAGATTCAACAGTAGTCTTTGTTCTTTGTTAACCAGTTGGTACTCGTCCGTACCATCATCTCAGAACATTGCGTCTAGTGTTTGTTTCTACATGATATTCGTCCGTATCATAGTCTTAAGGATGCTCGTCCGCATCTTTAATCCATACACCGTGTCAAATACCCAAGTCTTCTTGAATATAGACACTCGTCCGTGTCTACTATTCCCCAGAAGGGTCCCTTCAAATGCAACACTCGTCCGTGTTCTTTGTTAACCAGTTGATACTCGTCCGTATCCTCATCTCTGAACATGTGTCAGTTTTGTTCCTACATGATACTCGTCCGTATCATAGTCCTAAGGATGCTCGTCCGCATCTTTAATCTATACACAATACCAAACACTTATACTTTCCTTTCTTGGTTGTGAACGCTCGTCCGTGTTCACTATATCCCCAGTAGATCGCCAACAAAGCATTTTCTTTTATCTGACACTCGTCCTGTGTCATGATAACCCTGAGAGCAGCCGTACCCTGCTGAGTGGTCGTCCTCCACTTCTTGATGGTCGTCCTCCGTCATGCTCATCCGATGGCCGTCCCCATCGTTGATTTTAGCAGCCGTCCCCTGCTAGGTGGTCGTCCTCCACCCCTTTGATGATCGTCCTTCATCATTTTATCCAATGGCCGTCCCCATTGTTGATTTTGGTTATCTGACATTCGTCCTATGTCATGATAAACCCTGAGAGCAGCTGTACCCTGCTAGGTGGTCGTCCTCCACCTCTTGATGGTCGTCCTCCATCATGCTCGTCCGATGGCCGTCCCCATCGTTGACCTTTTATCCGATGGCCGTCCCCATCGTTGACATTTTCGGCAGCCGTCCCCTGCCAGGTGGTCGTCCTCCGCCTTTGATGGTCGTCCCCATCATATTTCCTTTACTCCCCAACAGAGCAGCCGTTCCCTGCTAGGTGATCGTCCTTCACCTTTGATGGCCGTACCCCATCATCTGTTTTTTCATTCATTCTTTAACCCGATGGCCGTCCCCGTCGTGGTCCCTTTTCTTTTAGCCCGATGGCCGTCCCCATCATTGGTTACTTTGCTTTGTGAACTTGATGGCCGTCCCCATCATGTTTCATTAACCCCCAGAGATTTTTACAGTTTTATCGTGATGGCCGTCCCCATCATATATTTCATATTCCCCAGCTAGTCGGCCGTCCCCGTCTTAGCTTTACCTTTTATCCCCAGCATGTCGGCCGTCCCCGTCATCGCTTTACTTCACACACTTTTCCCAGCATGTCGGCCGTCCCCGTCATTGCTCTTTACCCAGCAGTCGTCCTCTGCTCGACGGTCGTCCTCCGTCGCCCACACTTTACAATATACTTTATTTTCCTTTACAATCTATATCCCTTTTCTTTTTCATTCTGTGAGTGCAAATTTTGGACTGTCTTTGGTATTCAACCATAAGTTATCTTGTTTGCCTGTTAAGCCGTTGCTTACATCCTGCACAGCTAACTCATGTTTGAATAGGGGCAGCTGTAAACACCCCAAATTTGCCCTCACCCATTCACACCATGGCTTGTGATCATTCTCATATGCATAAACACAATCATATCATCTCATATCTCATTTTTGACCCCCTGCATGGTTTCTAAGTCATCTGCACCTAGGGTTTGTGATCTAAGCAATCCAAGAGCCTCTTGAGCCACTCCAAAGGCCATCAATCACTTCAAAGGGATCCATGTGTGTCCAATCATCATAATACGTCTTCTCAAAGTCAAAAATTCCAAAGAATCACAAGAACTGAGGTTTGTGTGGAAGCAGAGCCAGGATAGACTGCACAGTTGACCTAAAATTAGGGTTTTGGTTTCAGAGGCCATAACCCCAAATTTTTTGGTCATTCTTGTTTCCATTGGTCTCTATATGGTATAGGGAGTATGCATATCAATTTTCATGAAGAAATTCCATGGGGAAGTCATCTGATCAAGGGTTGACTTTCTGGACAAGTCAGTGCAAAATCAGGGCATCTGAGGCCCCCAATGACCCAACCAATGGGTGATCTTCATCATTTTGAGTGTATATGATCTTTATTTGATCATGGAAGAAGGTTGAAGTTCATAGAAATCAATAATTTGGAAGTTTTGCAAATGTTGACTTTTTGGGCATAGTTGACTTTTCAAGAATGCTTCATTTTAGGTCATTTTTCAAGCCTTGATTCTTGATCCAAAAATGCTTCAAATGAAAAAACTTTGGTCATGAAAGTTGTAGATCTCATTTTTCCCTTTTCAAAAAGTACAAGAACATGATCAAACTCTTCTTGGATCAAAAGTTATGGTGTGGCAAAGTTGGCTAAAATCATTGATTTTCAAGGCATGCTTCAAATGAGAATTTTGCAAAATCATGATCCAAAGCCAATTGCAACCTCTAATTCATTTCAAACCATGACACAAACATTCCTTAGGCCTTAAAAGTCAGAATTGGACCAAGAATGCCCATGGTTTATGGTTTGTTGGACAAGGAAATCACATGTGAACCATAAGGCAACAACTTGCAAAAGCACTCATCACACTTCCTACAACTTGTGACATTGGCTGCTGACTTTGGCTAGCCTTTCCCCTCACCCTTGCTGCGCAACCCCATGCTTGTACTTGCCTAGATCATGAGCCATACTTCTCTTACACAAAATTTGACTTTTTGCAAAAGCAAACTTACCTATCACTGCAGGCCATGTCACATCATCCAGCCAATGGGATTAGTTTATACTTTTCATTTGCAAGCCATAACACTCATCTAGCAAGGCTGAAACTCACTCATCCATCACATACACCAAAACACTCCATTTTGCATCTTCCTTCGAATTTGTTTTCTCAGCTTGCAAACATAAAAACCATTTCCATAGATCAACTCACCATACTTCATAGACCTCAAACCACCAAGAGCCAGGCCTGAAACAAGCAAGAACACCCCACTGCCATTTCTCACCTCAACTTACAGTTTCATTCGAAACTCTTTCCACAGCACACAAACATCCAAACAAACACCACAAAGCTTCTCCACTCACCATCTGGATCACAAAGAACCACTCACAATGGCCTGAAACTGCCTGAGTCATCCCTGCCATTTCTGACTGAGCTTGAGCAGAAGCTTGTCAAACTCCTCATCCAGCCAACATAAATTCCTTTTGAGCATTCAAACATCATCTGGGGATCAAGTGGAGTGGATTGCACTGAAGGAAGTGGTCAGAAAGTCATCAGAGTGAAAGCTTCGAATCTCAGGTAGCTTGAAAATTATTTTTCCAGAAATCGTTTTTCATGTTATAAACTTGTTCTCTATGCTTCACTGAGCATCCTGGTGCTCTTGGTTTTTGAAATGGCTTTAAAATGAGTATTTAATTGATCTCTGAAACTTGCGTGCCCTAAAATTTGTTTGCTTCGATTCAGCTTAGTTAGGAAATATAAATTTGTTTTGAATGAGGGTTTTGGTTCGTGAGTGTGTAAGGATCATTTCCCAGTTCTTGGATTTCATTTTAGTTAGGTTTTTGGGGTTTTGGGGATTTTCAGGGGAGATGCTGGCCGGAGAAGACGACCGGAAGTCTTCTCCGGCCACCTGAAAGTGATTTGTGCCCTAATCACGTGATTAATGGTCATTTGAATTTGGACCGTGAGATGCCTTTGACCCGTTGACTTCGCGCGTGAGTGTGTGGCCTGGATCTTCCTGATTAGCCCTAATCCACGTGTTTAAGTTTAATTAATCATAATTTAATTAATTTGACCAGAATCAACCACAGCCACTGGATCTGGCGCCAGTCAACCAATTCAAACTCAGAGCTCATCCTGGCCCTCCTTTCTGATTACCTTTCATTTTATTTATTTTTATTTCATTTTCTTTTCATTTAAATTGCACAATTATTTTAAAATAGCAAAAATGTCTTAAAAATTATGAAACTTTTTCTTAAAAGTTTTATTAATTTTTAAGACCCAAAAATATTTTTATTTTATTTTTTATCATTTAAAAAGTATTTTTAAATATTTAAAAGATTATTTTTAATTGATTAATGGAAATTAATTAATTAAAAATACTTTTAGGTATTTAAAAATCACCAAAAAATTCATGAAATGTTCTAAGACATTTAAAAACATTTTCCAACCTTCAAACCAAATTTCTTTTTTGATCTTGATGCATTTTGAGAATTTTCCATTGAATTAAATCATTTTTTATGCATTAATTTGATCCAAAGTTTAAAAATTCATTTCTGCCTATCTAAGAAGAGTTGGACATTGATTATTTTTGCTTTGTTTTGTGTTTAGCATGTAGTTTCTAGGATTAAATGGCCATGATTTGTTTCCTCATTTTCAATTTGTTTGGTATTTCTTTTGTTTAGGAACCCTAAAAACCCTAATAACTTAGAAAAATCATAACTTGAGTTTGGTTAAGAGTTGAGACCTCCCCTTTTGACTTTGGTTTAGTATAGGTTTAGGGTTTCTTTAGGTGGCATTTTCCATTTTTTATCTTAGGTTTTGTTTCTGTTTTTGGTTTTTGTTTGTTGTTTGATCCATAAACCCTAATTTGGGCTTTCATTTGCATCCTTCTTGCATTCTCTTGCATAACATGACTTGCCATGCCATCCCATGCCTCCATTTGATTCATTTGACATCATAAGACATATAGAAAGCATGTGTGATCATTGCATCTTGCATTTGCCATGTTGTATGCCATGTATGCTTCATAACTTTTCATGTATATCCATGCTTCCAAGCTTGCACCATTTGCATCCATGATCTTGTATGAACATCTCCATGCCTTGTTTCATGTTTGTAGCACTCCATAGCATCATTACCATCATCAACATGCTTCTGGTTTTGTTTAGCATCATACCATTTCATCCCATTTAGCATTGCATTGCATTTCTTTCTAACATTTCAGGTGGTAAGTAAACTTGAGAAGTGAATTTGCCTTCACTTCTCATAACTTCTCTTTTCATCTCTCTTGCATCCATTGATGCATTTATGTATGTGTTTGAGATTGAGCTTGCTCATTCTTGTTCCTCCCACTTTCTTTCTTCAAGTGACTTGACTTCTTGAATGAAGCAAGTCACTTTGCTTCTCTTGATCCTTTCATCTGCTTCCTGGTGGTTCCACTGAAGATTGTTCTTGAAAACCTCACAAACCTTAGGAACAACCAAGCATGACAATGAATTAGGGTTTTGATTAGTCTCCCCTCATAGTTTTACCTTTGTGTTTCTCTTTGAGTCTTCTCTTCTCATCTCATAATCAGGGACTAAACCCTAAAGGCTTTAAGGCTTTGTGATTAAGTTTATGCCTGCATCCTTCTCTTAGGATGGAGTGTATAACTTTAATCCTAAGTGTTAAACCCTTAGTGTGTTTAACTCCTTTAATCAATACATCTAATAACCATCAAGACATCACACTTGTAACTTGGGCCTTTCATTAGGGTTCTAATTCTTCCTTAATTGGTTAAGAAGGACTAACCCTAGTGTTAATGGACAAGTCCCCCTCAAGTTGTCTTACAAATCATAAAATTCACTTCTTCATCTCACCATTAAATAAAATCCACTTAATCAAAGGCTTGTTTTGTCATGAGTTTAATCCCTAATCATGGATTAAGTTGAGGAGCTTTCCTCAGCTTAAACATTCTCATCTATTATCCTTCTATTAGGATGGTGTAATGAGTCTGTTTAATCCTTGATTATGGCTTAACCTCATTACTTAACACTAAACAAAAACAACAAAAACCTCTAATTAATCACAAGTAGGTTAATGATCTTAACCCTACACCAAAGGTGATTAAGTGTGAGAATCTGACTTCACACTTAAGGTACTCTCATTACCCCTAATTAGAGGGAAGATGTGATGAGTTTACTAAATCCATTGGTTTAGGCTTAAGCTCATTATCTTATGACAAACTTTCAAAAGCAATAAAAGACTGAAAACTCAAAAACAAACAATAATCGTCTCCTTCGGGATTCTTTTCTCATCTCATTCACTCACAAACGAGAACTTGCTTCTTCCGTCTAATGCAAGACAGTTTGCACCTGAGCCAGACAGGTCATACACTTGAGCATAGACAAGTAAGCAGTTCACAAGTCAATTCATCTTTCAGTCTCTTTGGGTCGAACTACGGTGTTCTGACTTCCTCATTGCACGAGAGGATACGTAGGCATAACTTAACAGTTATCGAACAAAAGTCTCTGTATATTCCCCCTCTTTCCAGCTTTATTCTCTTAGCCTCATGATCATGAGCATACTCTTTCCTTACACTGACACTTCACTTATGCACTTCACACTTCTTTTACACTGACACCTGTACATTCTTTTCCAGCTACTTTATACACAGATTGCACTGACACTACCCCTTTAAAACACAAATCTTTTTAAGCGTGGATCCCGTCGAGTACGACGGACAATCTGGGTGCTAATACCTTCCCAGGTTGTAACCAACCCCCTTTCTCAGTCTCTCTGGTTCGCAACCGTCTTATCCATCTCTTTCTAGGTCTATGCAGCATTGCCTTTCCTCCGGGATAAAAATGCCTAGCTGGCGACTCTATTCATCTCCAGTGAGTTCACGGCTGTGTGTTCTCATTGTCCCTCTCGCCGACCGTTCGCGTCTGTACCCTTATTTGACCTGGTGTCACTTATCGGGAGCGACAATAGCCAATTCGATCCAATGAGTTTTCAGAGCATACCTGAAATGATGTGTACTCCAATTGTTGATAGAAGGCCAGAGATGAGGTTCCAATGGTTGCTTTCTCTTTCCTTAACTCAACAGAAGTGAAATAAACACTTTACACTTGATGATTCTTGAGAGATTGAAGCAAATGCAGTGATGTTCAAGATTTTGCAGAATCAATTCCTTGATGATTGAAAGTGATTAAACCATGAGAATGAATCCATACACCGTGTTGCTGATGGATTGAACAAGATTGAGGCTAAAGAGATGAAGATTGAAGAACTACACTTTAATTTGCAGTGTGAATTCAATGATGTAGTGAGGGATCCATGGAGCTTCAAGCTATGAAATTTATGGAGATTGTGTGTGAAGTGTTGATGATGATGAATTGAGGGAAATTGAGATTGAATTGATGAAGATGAAGGTAGCTCGAAGCAAAATGCAGAGAGATTCTATGGAGTGAATGCAGTGAAAAATGGCTGAGACCTTTCACAATGTAGTGCCTTCTCTCTTTTATAAGCTCCTTGACCAAGGGTTAGCAGTTAGAACCATGGTTAAATGGTTTGGTTAAGTGATTTGAGTTGGTTATGTAATGATTCAAGTTAGTTATGTGATGAGTGAAGTTTGTTATGCAATGGAAACTTCTAGAATTGGTACTGCACGAGCCCAATCATATGAGATGAGATTCATGGAAACTATGATGAGGATGAGTGAAGTGTGATGGGGCTAGCATAATCAGCTTATGAAGCATACCTATAGGTTGAATTTGGAGAGGGTGCATGGAAAGTGAGGTGATCAGGCACTCATGTGATGATGCATTCCTCAGATGAGCTTATGGACATGAAGTTTGTGATCATAACATGTGAATTGAAGCATGTAAGTTGAACTGAAGTGTGATCCCTTATGCCTTAGCCTACAAGAAATCAGATTGCATGTTGTGATCTTCCATGAGGTGTAACTTCATGATCAAGGCATCCATGGATGAAGTTCTTATACTCAATATGAAGTGAAAAGATCATAGAACAAATTTGATGTTCAAACCATGATGGGATATGTCCTCTAAGTTGCTTGAAATTATCAATGAAAAACATGATCCAAGACTGCACCAATGTCCTGCACGAATTTTCCTTGGCATGCTTTCTATGGCCTATTCTTGACCAGTTATGACCTCTCTACTTCAGCCCATCATAACTTCCAAACCATTGATCCTATGAAAAATTGTTAAACATGAAAGTTGTTGCAAACATGTAGGCGAACAACTTTGTAGTTCAACAAAATTGGATTTGAAGTGATCTTGACCAAGAAAAATAGTTAGACATTTGATCCACCACATGTTTGACAAATTACCTTGTAGGGCACGCGTGCTGGCCAGCTTCTTGCCTCGCCCATGACCTAGTTTTGCCTTGATTTTCCTCAACTTTGCAAGATCATATCTTTCTCATTTTTTATGATATGGAAGAGTTCCACCTATGGATTTGAAGCTCAAGATGCCCTATTTAATTTTCTCCAAGTAGAATTTTCATATCTTTCATATTTTGGGAGAAGGCCTCATTCAAAATAGCTGCAAAAATAGCCAAAACTTGCCATTTTTGGAAACCCTAATTTTCCAAAAATGGTAAGTTTTGGTTTTCTTGATTTCTCTTGATTCCTCCATCATTTCTTGATCAAATTTGGACCATAGGATCCTTGTAACCCTAATTTCATGATTTGGATCTCAAAAAGTCAGGAGTTGACTTTTTCTTCATTGTATTTGACTTTCCCCATTTTCCTGATTTTCAATCATCTGACCAATTGAACCTCTTCCAAAATGAATTTGTGGATGAAATTTGAACCCTATACACTTGCTGTCATATAGAACACAATAGAATACACTTTTGCTCAAAAATTCATGGAGAAGTCCTTCACAAATGAAACTCTAATTTGGACCATTTCATCAGGAGATGTTGCACTGCTTGCTTCCTTGGAGTCATTCACCTCTTTCCAAGACTTGATACTTAAAATGGAGACTTGTGGGCTGTTGTGAACCCTTTGCACATGATTGAGGAGCTTTGTAACCTCTTGATTGCCTTTGTATAGCCTTCAGTTGCTTCAATACTTGACCACATGCCTTTACCTTAACTTTGATAAGTATGATGAAATGCTTTTGATTATTTTGTGAACTTATATATGCTAAATGCTATGCCAAATGTTGAGGATATGAGAGGGAAAATTTTGAGGTATTACACATTCATATTGGTATCACGGAAAGAGAGGATCTTGTCTCTGGTCAAATCTTTAAGCCTAGACTTCAGTGCATAGCAGTTTCCAAATTATGGCCTACCATACCTTCATGAAATGCGCAATGGAGGTCAAATTTGAATCCACGTGGAAGAGGATTTGGCAGAGGAGGAGGAAACTTAGTAGTTACCAAACCCTTTTCAAGCAATCCATGATACAATTATGTGTATGACATAGGAATAAGATCAAAGTTAGTCCTAACATGATTCTGAGCTTGCCCAATAGTCTGACATTGAGGAGCGCTAGCTGGTTGAGCAGCGACCACAGGAGAAACAACATCAACATAAGCTTGATGATCACGTTGAGGCCTGTGATAAGGTATTCTATCCATAGTCAAGACAACATTGGTCTGATCTTCCCTTCTCCTTTGGATTTCCAAAAGGCTTCTTAGCAGCATTGGAAGACTCAGCAACTTTGGACACTTTTCCATTCTTAATTCCTTCTTCAAGCCTTTATCAAATGGTTAACAAATCAGTGAAATTGGACGATACACTTCCGATAATCTTTTCCCAATAGAAGGGAGCCGGTGTATCCATGAACATATCGGTCATTTCTTTCTCAGCTAGAGGAGTTTCATCTTGAGATGCCAACTCTCTCCAAGGTTGAGCATACTCCTTGAAGGATTCCCTCTCCTTCTGAGACATATTCTGTAATTGACGGAGATCAGGTGCCATGTCCAAGTTATACTTGTATTATTTCACGAAAGCATCACCCAAATTCGTCCAGGTATGGATACGGTCCTTCTCAAGTCCCATGTATCACTTCATAGAGGCACCGCTCAAATAGTCTTGTAAGCAATGAATAAGCACTTTATTATTCTTGGTGTAAGCAGACATCTTGTGAAAGTACATCGTTAAATGGAGTTTTGGACAAGTGTGCCCCTTGTACTTCTCAAACTTTGAAATCTTGACCTTGGATGGCATTACAAGATTGGAAACCAAACACATGTTGCTTCCATCAATGTCGAAGAAGTCATTATCCTCTACAGCCCTTACTCGCATGTCAATAGCTTAATACTATTAATGACTAACGTCAAGTTCAATATAATATTCAAGATCATCACCTTGAGCACTAGCAACATTGTACTCATAGGGAAAATGGCTGGTATGAACCACTAGTCCAGGTTCAATAAAAATAGGAACTTGAAAAGCGGGTCTGGATGCCTGACCGACCATAGAAGTAGTAACATGAGGTGGAGAGTAGTTGTGTGGCAAACCAAACTCTGACAAAGTTGAAGGTGGAAATTGAACAGGTTGAGGTTCGACAGTAGCGTTTTCAACCTCTTGGACCACGGTCCTCTAAGGTGGCTATTCTCTAGCAATCAAAACTTGAAGCATCTCAGTCAGCTTCGTCACACTCGTCTTCAATTCCTCAATTTCCATTTGGAACTTAGCATTGTGAACCTCTTAATCTGACATTCTTCATCTGTAGTAAGATATGGTTCTGTATCGACTACGAAGAATCAGCTTGAAGATTGATATATGACTGAAAGACAGAGACAGTTGGAATGAGGCGACATACAACTTGGATGTATGCATGATGCAAATAATATGAAATGACATGCAATACATGATGCAGATTACATGTAACAAGATCAAAGGTTCGAGATCACATGCATGGAGTCTGGTTAAAGAACCAACCATAAGGTGTGTACTAAGGGGTAAAGATACCTATACAACGGGTTCTACAAGTTTCTCAAAGTCATTGACCCATTAGACTATTTGCCACCAACAACAATATACTTGTCAGGTGTCATCTCCATCCAATGAATCCACTTTGAGTGAGGTCCTCGCATGGACCCAACAACAAAAAGCATCTCGAAGACCTACACTACGAGACCATCAACAATAAGGGTTCTAGACACGGTGCTTAGAGTTATAAATCCATTAGATTGTTTTCCACCAACGATAAAATGTATGTCGGGTGTCAACTCCATCCAATGAATCTACTCGAAGTGAGGTCCTCGCATGGACCCAACGAGAAAAAAGAATCTCATGGACCCACACTACGAGACCATCATTCCTATCTTAAGAGCTCTCAAGTCTGGGTTAGGACTTACCTCCCCACACATAGATCACCAAACCCTAAAAAACAGAAATGTCAGACAAACAACAAACAGTGATAGCACAAAAACAATAGATAAAACAAGTTAGGTTTAACCCTCTTGGGGGTCCCCAATGAAGTCGCCATTTTTGTCACAGTGAGAATCAGATATCAAGCTATTAAGTTAACTTGTATCGCAAATCATAAAATTCACCACCGAACTTTAATTTATCCAATGGAAGGGAAAAAGATCAAGAAACCCTAATAAACATGCTAAGTTAAAGACGAGGCTAAAAGCTAAGTAGTCATAGATCAAAGGTACGGGAGTTGGTTATACCTAGGGAAAGTCCTAGCATCCTAAGTATATGTAGTACTCTATGAGAACCTCTTGTTATATCTATGTTTTGTGCTTAATTGTTTTCTAAGTGAATGGGAAACTAAAGCTAAAATGAAAAGGTGAGAAATGGTGAAAATAGAAAAGAGTGGAAAAAAATGAGAAAGATGAAAAAGAAACAAATGAAAGATGAAGAAAATAAAAATGTGCTCGCCAAGGATAAACCTCGTGCCTACGTATTTCCTCGTGCAATGGGAAAGTCATAGCGTTGTAGTTCAGAAAACTAGGGATAAAAAGAAGTAAAAGCTTGAATGCAGAGCTTGTGAAAAGATTAAAGGATGAAAACTAAGGTGGAAACACACAGGTGATGAGTAAATGACGATAAGTCAATACAAAATCTTCTTCCCTTGGATTGGGTAATGATCATCAGGCAACGAGTAAAGTACGCTCACGGGAAAACATCGTGAAATAAAGGTAGAATCGAGAATACGCTCACGGCAAAAACATCATGAGAAATCGAAGAAGCATCGTATACGGAAGAACATCGTAAAGACAAAGTATGCACGACAAAACATCATGAAAGAAAGGTAGAATCGATAATATGCTCACGACAAAAATGTCATGAGAAATCGAACAAACATCTTATAGGGAAGAACATCGTAAAGACAAAGTATGCACGGAAAAAACATCGGGGAAAAGAGATGACAAAGATTATCAAAGTCACAGACTCATCAAACTGTTTTCCATGCGCGACAACTGATTGTCGGGTATCAACTTCATTCAATGAATCTATTTTGATTGAGCTCCTCGTATGGACCCAACGAGAAAAAGCATCTCGTGGACCCACACTACGAGACCATCGACACTAGGGTTATCTTGACAAGGGCGACACATCGAGATCCATCGAGAATCGAGTCGAATTGAAAAAAGTTAACATCTACTAATATTTTTTTTGAGTTTTTTGGTGTCTAGAATACTAAGCTAATTAAATTAAAATAAAAAATCGAATGAACTAATGAAGATAAATAGACAAATATTTTTTAATTTTTTTAATATGTTAACTATATTATACTATATACTATTAACAGACTCTAAAAAAAATATTTTAACTAAAATATACTAATCAAAACTTCAAAATTAAACTAAAATTAAACCTAAACCTAACTAGGATTAAACTTAACAAAATCTAACGAAACTAAAATAATTAAGGCCATAATATAAATTTTTAAAAAATAATTAATAAAATTAATAAAAAAAATAACTAAGTAAGCAAAAGATTGTGGACCATAAGAAGGGAGCTCAATCCAACCACAAAACCCTAGTTTAGAAATGAAATAAACAAAAACATTAATGAATTATAAGAAAACATGAAAAAAAAATATAAAAAAATAAAAAATAAAAAATAAAAAGGGAAAAGCCACCAGAAGAGAAACAAAGGAACGCATTATTCTTTTTCTCCCTCTTGCCCCGATTCCTTCCTTGCTCTCTCTGCTCACCAGCAGTGGCGCACACCCCCCATCTAATATGTTCTCCTCTGGCACTGTTCCATTCGCCTCGTCTCTTTCAATCGGCGACGGTGACATAGGGTGGTGCGACTGTTGTCGTTGATGTTGCAGATGGGTGCAACAGTTGTTACGGTTTGAATAGTGGAGGAAGAAGTTGTTGCTTGGAGGAGTTTGTAAAAAAGGTCAGAGAGTTTGTGTTTATTGTCGTTATTCAAGCAATGCGGAAATGGTGAGGAATGGAAGGGTTTCAGATTGGGATTTGATGAAGGTGTGAGTGGAGGTTGATGGATGGTTAGGTGATTGTTTAAGCTTGGAGCGGTTATTGTTGTTACAGTGAGAGTAAAAATGGAGAAGGTATTTTGAATGATGGAGGTGGTTTCTATGGGTCGAGGAGTTGAAGGTTTAATGATATGTTCAATGACTTTTGCACGGAGAGAGTTTCTTCTGCTAAGTTTTATTATTCTGTGTTAATTTTTTGAATTTTTCCTCTGTTTTTGTGTTATTGACGAAGGAGCTATGTGGTTATGGAAGTGAGGTGACGATTCTCAGTTTCGGTTTTGTACGATTATTATGTGGAGTGGCTTAGAGTGGATGATGCAGAACAGTGAACGGATGAGGGTAGTCGGCGGCGGTTTGTGAATGGAAAGGGTGTTGTGGTTGGGATGAATATGGCAGAGGGAAGGCTAAAGGTGGTGTTAGTTATTCTGTGTTGTTGAGGGAGTGGTTTTATGTATGAAAGGTGAGGGTTGAAGGTTGGAGGAAAACCGACAGAGGGAGCTTGTAAAGGTGGAGAGGTATTTTCTGAATTTTTGAATGTTCCCCCCTTGTTGTTATCATGAAATTCTTATATAGAGTTTTCTTTTCATTTGTTTTGGTCTCCCCTCATTTGAAATTCAAATTCTTCTCTGGTATATGTCTCATAAATTCTTTTCATTTGTAGGGTTTTTGTTGGTTTATTTTGAAGCAATGTTTGTAATGCTTGTGTATAGTGGAGCAGAGGTAGCAGAGAGTAGTGATTGGTAGGTGGCGCGGGTTACAGGTTGCTGTGGGAGGTACGGTTTAGCAAGCTGAAAATGGTTGGTGGTGCAAGTGTGTGGCGTGGGAAGAATTGGTACAGGCCGGCTTATGTGTGTATTGTGGGATATCAATTAAACTATCAAAATAAACTAAATTAATTTTTTTTAAGACTAATTAAAAGAATAAAAACCTAAATAAAAAATAGCACCCAATTTAAAATTAAACTAAATACAAGTGATAAAAATTAAACTAATAAAAATCTAAAAAAGACTAGATAAAAAATACATTAACTATTAAAGTAAAACTAATTAATATTAAACTAATTCTAAATTGAAATTAAACTAAAAGGAAATTGAATTGAAATAACTAGTAAATTATAAACTAAATAAATAGATAAAAAAAACACCAATTACTTATTAAACTAATTAAAACATTCAATAAATATTATAAAATCTAATTAAAATAAAACTAAATAAATTACAAACCAAAATTAAACCAAATTAAAAGTTAAAATAAAACTAATTCTAAATAATTTAAAAAATAGATATTTAAATACAAATTAAAATTGAAATAATAAATTACTAAAATGAGATAAAATTTATTTTTAAACCGAAACTAATTCTAAAATCAAGAATAAAATGAAAATGACATTGAAGGATAAAAATGATTGAAAATGTATGATTAATGATTAATAGGATGTTTATCTAAAAAATTCAAAATGATTGACTATCAAAACTACGATAAAATGCGTCAGATGAAATAAAAAATTTAAAAAAAGTCCGGTCAAAATTCAGGGTGTGACAGTACCTATGGTCAAATTCCAAGAAACGTAAAGCCTCTGGCGTATCGTCTGCGGTCGGGATATGTTAATATATATCTGGACAAAGTCCAAGCAACTTAAAGACTCTAACATAATCGGCTACAGCCAGGCTACATTAATATACATATGGTCAAAGACCAAGAAACTTAAATCTTATGGCATAATCAGTTGTAGGCGGGTTACATTAATATAACTCTAGCTAAAGTCCAAGAAACTTAAATCCTCTGGAATAATCGACCATGGTCGGGCTATGTTAATATACCTCTAGCCAAAGTCCGAGCAACTTAAACCTTTGGAATAATCGGCTACGGATGGGCTACGTTAATATATCTCTGGCCAAAGTCCAAACAACTTAAAGTCTATGGGATAATCATATGCGGTCATGTTATGTTAATATACATTTGGACAAAGTCCAAGCAACTTAAAACATCTAGCATAATCGGCTACAGTCGGGCTACGTTAATATACCTCTGGCTGAAGTCCAAGCAACTTAAATCCTATGGCGTAATCGATTGTGGCCAGGCTACGTTAATATACCTCTGGATAAAGTCTAACTAACATAAAGCCTCTGACTTAATCGTCTACGACCGGGCTTCATTAATATACCTCATACACAAGTCCAAGCAACTTAAAGCATTGGACATAATCGGCTGTGATTGGGATATGTTAATATTCCTATGGCCGAACTCCAAGAAACTTAAAGCCTCTAGAATAATTGGTTGCGGTCGGGCTATGTTAATATACATCTGGACAAAGTCCAAGCAACTTAAAGCCTTTGGCATAATCGAATGTAATCGGGCTATGTTAATATACATCAGACTAAAATTCAAGCGTCTTTAAGCCTATGGCATAATTGACTATGACCAAGCTAAATGATATAGAACTTCTAGTATAATTAAGGATTAATTGTGGAAAAATGAGTAAAACATAAGAATTTTAGCTAAAATCTAGTGATCCGAGCCAAAGCCATGGAAATGTCAATCTAAAGTTTGTAAATAATCTTAGTATGATTCACCTCGTAAAAACCTTATCAGATTATAGATATGAAAGTTAACTACTACAGAAGTATTTTGATTATGTCATACTTGACGAAGAACTTTTCAGATGCATGGGATTGTTAACAAGGATCGGGCAAAAAAATTGCAAATATATATTATAAAAATAACCTTTAAAACATAAATGAAACAAAAAATGTAAATTGTCATATTACGGGTCACAATAGGACCTAGATACAAAACCAAAAAAGAAAGCATGAACATCCTTTAAAAACATAAAAACAAGAGGCCAAAAATTACTCCTCATTTTTATATTCATCGACAACTTCATAATTAGTCTTAACAACACGATATTCCTAATTTGGATTATCAGTAGGAGAGGGTTCTGCCTCTTCCATATCCATGATGTGTCCATTGACCACAACTTTGAAGAAGTCCATTTTGGACAAGTCAAGATTGGGATAAAGGCATAAGACTTGAGTTTTTTCCCCGTCAAAGGCAACATTACATGCATTGAGAATGTCAATTTGAGCTTGTCGCAAAGAGATTTACAAGTGGTCAATTGAATCCTAGGCTAGCTTCATCTCCACGGATTGTTTATCAATAGTCAACTTTAATTCTTATTTTGTAGCCGTTAATTTCTCCCTCTTGGATTTTTACTCTGATAATTATTTCTCCTGATTAGATATTTTGTCCACCCATGAATTGTGTTGTTCCTTCAGCTGATTGATCTATTTCTTAAGATTGATTTTATTCTACTCGCAATCATCCTCGGCCTCAAACAAACCTCGAATGAGGACAACACACCTCATTAGATAAGAGTTGATGTTTTGGATCATCTTTTGAAGCCTTATGATATTCACCTTACTCACATATTCTATAGAATTTAGATGATCATAATGCAATTTCAACCCATTGAAACTATTACTCCAAAACTTAAATCCATATGATGACCTAGATTGTTCACTTCCACCAGCCTTGCACATTAAGGACGAAATCTCCCAGTCTTCCCTACAAACCGCGTCGCTCATCAGAGTCTTCAAAGACTTTGGAGATCCCTGATGGGTACCTTTCGGTGGTGAAAGGGTAGAAGCTTGAGGCTCTGAGATGCTGGGGACTGTTTTTCTTGGTACTAACCTCATTTTCTTTAGTACCCGGGTTTCCAAGTCGTGCTTATCATATTTAGCGGTAACTTGTCTGGCTACTTGCCTCGCCGCCCAAACCTCAAACATCAACTTCTTTTCTTCTTTCACTGACAAGTTAGTCATTTTTCATGCGGAGAGGAGGAGGAAAAATATTAGAAGAATAAAAAAGGGATACCCAAGTAACGCAAAAAAGGAAAATAAATATTACCCAGAAAATAAAGGATTTGTTCTTCGGGTAAAGAAACTGGATCACAAACTTTCATCATACGAAAAGAGACTAATATGGCTAAAGATTTGATTTCTTGATCATTTAGTTTGTCAAAATCAAACCCAGACACTGAGAACGGACTTCCGGTCCAATAAATGGGAAAATGGTGGGATCCATCCAACATATACATTACCTGAGAACATCTTGGACCACACTTAATTTGAAGGAACCGATATTTAAAGCCTTATAACTGGTAGTGTAGGCTTGGAGAAAGCTTTTACCAGGAAGACTATTGATTGTCACCTAGCCACCTTTCTCGACACCTTTAATTAAAAAAAGGAGAAAAATAAAACTATGGTAGGTTATATATCTATGGCCTCACAAACTATCTTAAAAGCTTTTATAAACCTCCAACTAGTTGGACGAAGTTGAGAAGGGGCGTTGTTCAAAACCATTAACAAGTCAAATTCAAAGTCGTTAAAGGGAAGTTGGATCTTAAAATCTTCCAAAACCCCGACATAAAAATTGAAACACTCCTCTTTAACAAACTATACACATGCGCTCCCCGAGGATTCAAGGTTCCAAAATGACATCATCTTCATTCCCAGTGGAGGAAACATTTATTAGAGGCCGAAGTTTAGCAATTTCAAAATAATCAATAGAACTATGATCAAAACTCATTACTTATAGGTCAATTGAGTCCATAATCTCCATCAGCACCTCTACTGATGAACCTGGTGAAGAAAGATTTGAAATCAGAATCACTAAAAGATACGAAAATATTTCCATATGCCTCTTTTACTATATGATCAAAATCAATTTAGGTTATAGTGTCCTTGCGACCTCTCACATAAAAGTCCCAAATATTTTTTTTATTTCTTATGCACTCAAGGTTCTCGGTATATTGGTATCATCACCACATGTACCAACAATAGATGTTTGAATAAAATAGCACATAACAAAAAAATAAAAAGCAAATGTACCTGATCTTGATGAGTGAATATAAATTCTGAATCTTACTTCATAAAATACTTTGATGAGCCAAAAGATGAATAGGTAAACTTAATTCAAAGGGAAATCCTTTTAAAGGCCCAAAGAAATTCGAAGAGTTTCGGGTCATTAAAGAGACCAAATTCTCATTAAAAAATCATCATTACTGATATAAAGGAAATCTAGTAAAGATACACTAGGACATGTCACTACAAAATGAGTACAGTGGCACGAGAAGACCAAAAGAAAATTATAATTCAAGGTCTTTGCGAGAAGGTATTTTCGGGTTTCTTTGTCTGAACATTACAATCATTCAGATTTCATGCTTGTGGGGCTTATTTATATCCCAAAAATTTAGTTGACCCACCGAGGTATAAGCCTAGAAAAGCCAATTATACGTCCTAAAAGATCTCTAAGGTCGAGTTGGAGGAACGGCCGAGCATGATGATATTAACAAGGAAGAAGTTTATATTCCTACTTATAAATCAGATTCATGTTAGGGGTGACTAGATAAACAAAATGGAACTGACCTCATAAGAACCAAAAATTATCTCATACAAATAGGGACCGATGACAGTGCTTTAATGTTATGTGAAGGGTCACAAGAAACTGTTATAGAATAATGCATTATGGTTTTAGAGTTATAGTTATTGAAGAGATAAGTATTACATATCAATTATAAGATACTTCAGATGTTACTTGAGGGATATTTATGAGGGATATGAAGAGTAAAGCGGAAGGGAAGTGACGAAGTTGAGATCTATAAATAGGAGATTGTTTGGAAGTAACATGGAGAATAATCAGAAAAAACATACATCATAGACACCACAACCAATCGTTTAAGGTTATCCTCAAGTTAGAACAGGGAAGTAAGCTTTTAGTGTTTTAGAAAGAACAAAACCTTCCTTCATATTTTTACATCTAGAATTGTGATTACTCTATACCGACCACCACTCTTTATCTCTCTAAACCTTATTTTTTAAACTTTCTCACACTTATAGTTAGCTCCAACGCTTTCGAGAAAGTTCTTTTGCTTACTGAGACATATTGTAATTCTAGAAGGGTAGTTTTATAAATTTATCAACATTTTTACCTTGGTTAAATAATATATCCATAAAGGAATTTTTTTTGTTTGGGAATTTAGTTACTAAGTTTCTAGTTCGGCTTGAAAGTCACTATTACGGAAAACCCATCTAACAACGGTTGAAAAATATATATAATCACGCAGATCAAGGCGTTATTATGTAAAGTATTGTCATAAATATGTTACTTATAATCACGGTCTTGGGACCGTTGTTGTATTTTGTAAAACGTGTGGTATATCACAATGATTATGCTTAACAACTGTTGTGATATATACGGTATTGGGTTCAAAACTCAGCAGCAGCAAATAAATTACATTGGATCACAATTAATGTAAGAAAACCGTTGTGGAACGTACCCATAGTTTATTATATGTCAATGTATATTGCTTGTTTTACCATACACCTCATTAAAGAAATACAACCATTAAATTTTGTAAAGAACTATATAATCTAAAAATTAAACTATTCTTGAAATCAACTTAAACACACCATTATGCTCCGAATTGCATGCGTCTCATCATGCACATTTTATGTTCTTTAACACATACTCCTTCAATTCCTATTTATAAGCAAATTTTAACTTTTAAGATTAATTGAATAATTGATGTTTCTAACATATATGTAGTCCAAATACATCATTTATTCAATGAACCTAAAAAGTCAAAATTTGCTTATAAATAGGAATGGAGGGAGTATATGGTTTAATGGTCAGATTCCTTCAATGCATTGATATCTATTATTATAGTCTACCTCATCATCGTCGCTTATCATCACGATTGTTATGATGACTTATCATCATAATGATCATGATCTTAACAATCACGATGATAAGTGACGAAGACGAGGTATAGTAAAATTGTAAATATTGATGTATTGAAGCAAACAGACTAATGAACCATATATTATGTGTTAAAGAACATAAAATATGCAGAATGAGACGCATGCAATTCGAGAAACATTTATTGATATAAGTTGGTTTTCAAATACATCTTAATTTTCATATTATAAGTTTCTATGTCAATTTAAATGATTGCATTTTCATTAAAATATTAGTGAAACAAATATTATACATAGTATATGATAAACTAAACTTCATCTACTATCAATTTGTATAAGAATTTAAAGAGAAAAAACATTGCTAAGTCACAAGAAGCCTCTTTCTTGTGACTTAGAAATATTTTGTTCTTATTTTAAGAACATTTGTCAACAACAACAACAACATACAACAACACAACAAATCCATGCAACACAATAAAAAAACATACATTAATTTAGCAACAAAATACTAATAGCATACAATATCACAATGACTTCATACTTCTTGTATTTTTTCCATTGCTACACAAACAATATGTACCTTATCAACTCATACTATACGCTTGCTACCACCATCATCATCACCATGTATCACCTTTACTATAGAACTTCAGTTATTTCAAATAAAATAACATAATTAGTATTCAAAACAAATTCAGCTATAGTTGAAACAAAACCCTTAGTGGGACTGTAATAAATCAAGATACAATGAGTCAATAACACACCTCTTATTGAAAATAATCGTGGAACTATAACAAATAAATATATATTAAGTTCATATAATTTGTGATGCTATGGAGAAAAAATATAAGGTGGATGAAGTTTATACAATAACTTCATACTTCTCAATTTTATCCATAGCAACAAAAACCATATGTACCGTCATCAAACTATACACTTGCTACCACCATACGCTTGCTACCACTATCATCACCATGTATCTACAAAGAAACACAACAAACTTCAAACTTAACCCTAAAACATCAACAACATAATGTTTTCGATAACATCTTAAAACCAAACCCAAAAACAATAATCCTAAATTCTAAACATCAACAACATCTAGAAGAAGATTATAAAAAAGAGAGCGGAAGAACATACCCTCTTCGTCGCCATAGAAGTTTGCGCCAGACATTGCTCCCGTCAGATATCCTTTAAGCTTCTTTTCGCCATTCACTTGTTACAGTATTGGTTAAGATTCATGAGAGGAGAGGGTTGTGTTAGGATTTTCTTTAGAGAGAAACAACTGTTATGAATTGGGCAACAAATACTTTCGTTTATATATTAAAAAATATCTCTTTTCGTCACAGTTCACAAGAATAACCATAATTATATTTTAAATAATAACAAATTATATCACAACGGTTACCCATAATAACCGTAGTGATATCTCTTTTATTATTTATTTAAAAAAAATGAGTGCCTTAATGTTAAATGAATAAAAATGTTGAGAGAGCTGAGGTTCGAACTCATAAAAGATTGATTGTATCATATCAGTTATAACGTCAACCGTTATTACACCCTAAAAATTTATAATTAAAAAATAAAATAAAAAGTGTGTGCTTGTAGTAGTGAGCTCGTTCAAAAGCTTTCTTCGATTCAAGATCAGTCCGATATAAAATCTCACATTGCTTTGTGCTTATCCTTGCCACTTCTTTCTGTGGTTCACCGTTTGGTTTGAATGGGGTGAACATACACGCTAGCACACTGAGGCCCTAATCAATGAAATATTCGAGAAGTAATTCAGAGTGAAATTGAAAAGATACCTGAAACTAAAATTATTTAGAATTTACTAATCGTCTATCTGTACGATGCACGATAAGTTTTATTAAGTTATTATTAAGAAATTTTAGATTTAAAAAGATAATGTTATAACATTCTTCTTCTAATCCTCCATCTTCTACCAATTTTTACAAAGAATATATGTGTATGAGAAATTGATGATAACACTCTAATGTAAAAAACATCTCAATAAGTAGTTTTATGAAGAAAAAAAAGATATATATATATATATATATATATATATATATAATGCAAAATGGAGATAGTGGAGGTTGGTTAGAGAGATTAGATAGTGAAAATTGATTTGAGAGAGGGGAGAATAGTTTCTAAAATCATAAAAGTTGAAACATGTTTCATATTTTATTATTTGAAATTTAATTATTTAATAATTTTTTTTTTTTTTGTATTCTTATAATAATAATTTTATTATTATTTCTATTATTATTATTATTATTATTATATATAAATTTTTGGGGAGTTATTTAACATTAGTGGTGGTGGTTGATAGAAAAAAATAATAATACTGGTAACAGTTGAAAATACTATATTTAACCACAATAGATTATAATTTAATAATAGTTGTCTATCCGTGCAATCCACAATAGATTTATTAAATTTTTATCAAGAAATATATATATATATATATATATATATATATATATATATATATATATATATATATATATATATATATATATATATATATATTAATTAAATTTTCATCAAGAAATATATATATATATATATATATATATATATATATATATATATATATATATATATATATATATATATATATATATATATATATATATATAAAATAAAAGTAAAAAAAATATAAACAAAAATTCATATACAATCTATTTTACAAATCAACTTATCTTATATAAGTAACTAATAGAATTCAAAATTAAAGATAATAAAAATTAGATAAATAATAATTAAAAATTTGTAAATAAATCAAAAGAAAATGTAAATAAGTGAAAGAAATCACTAACCATAAAAGAATGAATAATATAATAAATTAAAATTAATATACAACAATAAAAATTAAAAGATCTTAAAAGTTAATACCTACAAAAGAAAATATCAATAAAATTAATATAGCATAACATATTATAACAGAATGATAAAATTAAAATAAAAAATAATATTATTACAGTCATCTTCTAATTCTCCATCGTTCATAATTTATCATATATATATATATATATATATATATATATATATATATATATATATATATATATATATATATATATATATATATATATATATATATATATATATATATATATATATATATATATATATATATATATATATATATATATATATATACTTCAAATATTGTAAGTAGAAAAAAATGAAAAAAATAATAAACATCAATAAAATTTATTTTAAATTTCTTCATCTTCCCAACTTCTTTAATAATGGCTCTTGGTTTCTCTGATACACTTCCGGACGCACCAGTTTTTTGTTTTACGTTGAAACCGCGCGCGCGCGTGTGTGTGTGTGTGGAACTAGTGAAAAATATTTTTTTTTTTAATTAATTCAGATTCGTTAGTCGGAGACATATATATAATGTTATAGAGACTATAAACATATACTATTAAAGTCAACATGATGAAGATTGTAACGCCCGTTTATTTAATTAATTAGAATTGTGGTATGTGGTGGTAATTCGCGTTGAAATGAGTATCTTAGTCAATTTGCGTCGCTTTGTGTGGAATTGTGTTGATTTGTGTTGATGGCCGAATTTATCGTAATACTATGTTGATGGTTATAAGTTGGTTTAAGTCGAATTTAATTATTTAAATCGATATAAGTTGTGGAAGACGATATGGAATATTCTCTGGGTATTGTTGGATATGTTGATTGGACCATTTGGTTGATGATCGAAAGTTAATCTATTAATTCAGGAGTAAGTAGTTATTCAGTTTATTTTATGTTGCGAAGAATTAAGTCGTTAAGTCAGAATATTAAGTCGAAAAAACGAGGAAATAATATTTATGAGTGATATTATTGATTATTGGAGCATGTTGGTTAATGGGCTTGGATTGCGTCGGAATTAGAAATTAAGGGGTGTATGACTTAGGCCTATTAGTTGTTATATTGGATTATTATTATTTTAATAAGAAGAAGAAGAAAATAAAAGAATTGGTTAGAAAAATAAAAGTATATCAGTCAGAAGAGGAATCGTGAAAATTGGAGAAAAGGGAAGAATCTGAGAAGTTGTCGTCGGATAAGCCAAATCGGAAGAGTCGATCAGAGATTCGAGCGGCTATTGATTAAGGTAAGGGTGAGTTCGATCTTTATAATCGGGTATGATAATCGGTACTAGGATTGGGTAGTTTGTGTATTGCTGTGTAATGGTTGATTTATCGATAATGATTAAGTTGCTATTGAGTTGATTTTTGTGAAAGTTGATTTTATGAATGTTGATTGTCGAACCGTTGTTGTGAATTCGTATAATTCTGGAAAAATTTAGTTCTGGGACGAAGAACCCCAATTCGTAGAAGTATGTTGCGTTGTTTTGTTGAAAAGATGTTGTAAAGTCCAGTTGCGGGTATTGGTTGAGTTGGTAAGTCATTACGATTTACTGAACTTTCTAAGTTGATAATGTTGAAGGTCTTACAAGCCCATTGTTGAATTTATGTTGTTCACATCGTATAAGTTTTTTGTGTTGTTTGTTGATGCCTTTTAAGTTGCTCAAGTTGTTTAAGTTGTTTTGTGTTGTCAAAATTGTTATGTTGTTCAAGTTGGAGGCTTAATAGCCAATGTTGATTTAAGTTTTTCAACTTGTATAAGCTGGTTGTGTTGTTTGATGTTGTATGTTGTTATGTTGTAAAGTCGTACATGCTATGTAGATCATTTGCATTTTTATGTCGGAGCCGTTTCTCACACCATGTTGGCCTGGATTGGCACTAAGTTGAAAGTTTAAGGCTTATGCCTTGATTGCCTCGATAACTTGGCAATAATTTTAAGTTGGGAATTTTATTGTGAATGGTACCACATGCATTTGCATAGTCGAGTCGTATTTGTGTTGCGTTATTTATGTCAATTATGTTGGTTATGTTGCGATAAGTTGATTAAGTTGTTGTTGTAGGAGTGATGTGGTGATACTTGTATAAACCTTTATCTATGTATTGTTTATCATATATCGTTTATAATTATCAATATCTCACACCTTCTGTTTGAATGTTGTCCCTATGTTGGTAACATGCATGTAGCTTGCAGGAAGATGGTTATCTTCATTAGCTCGAGTCGGTGTCGATGCTTTGATACGTAACACTCGGGGAATGGACGCTTAGTTTTTTTATGTTGTTTTAGTATAAGTATGTTGTTACTATGTTGTTTCAAGTTGAACAACATGTTATACCATGTTTAGTTGAATAATTTTGAAAATCCGCTGCGTAGTTGTAAAAGTTGAATTTGGTTTCATAAACGAATAAAAGTTGTTTTTTTTAGTTTCTTACGAACCGAAAGTGTTATGTATCAATCCTCATGAAATTAAATGAAGTTGTTATAAGTTGAAAAATGTAGCATCTTGTTTTGTATACTTGTTGATTGATTTTAATACTCTGATTTCCTTTATAATCATTGGGTAGAAATGAGGTGTTACATTTTTGGTATCATAGTAGGTCGGTCCGTCCGGCCAATGTTGTTAATGTCGTTTATTCCTTAGTACTTGGCATGTGTGTGAAACACTTTGGGTACTTGTTTGTTGGTTCTAGTCGTTGTCTACATGTGTTGGTTTGGATTAAGTGTGGGAGAGGCTTGTCTCCCGAACATGATGTTGGGATGTAGAAGTTAGTTCAAGTTGATGTTGATTGCAAGAGTACAAGGTTGTTGAAGCGACGTGGTTGCGGACCGACGATAGTATGGACTCGTGAATTCGTATCGGTCAAGTTTGAGAAGTGCATGGATTTATGGATGAAGAATTAATTGAGAATAAGGAAATTATAAGTTGATGGATCAAGTCGGTAGATTGCTACGCCTTGAGTATAGTTGGACTAAAGACGAGTAATTATCGTAGTTGGATGTAACGCAAGGATATTGGTGAATTTTTGGAATCATGAGAGAGGGAGAGAGATGAAACTTATGTTCATCAATCTCAAAATCTGATTTTTGGAATTTTGGAGCAGCTGTCACGAGAAGAGGCATAACTGTTTTCTCGTGATTCTGATTGAAGCGATTCTGGAATTTTTGGAAAGCTTACAAAATTCCCTATAGTTTTCATATAAGATTTGCCTTAAAGAGGTTTATGAAGAGGGTGATAAGTGTGTTTTAATAGTTGGATCTGATGTTGATTTCCGGAAAAGTTCTGCATACGGGAATTGTTTACCAGTCCCATTGCAAGGAGAATAACTTTTTACTCGTGAGTCGGATTTTAACGATTCTTGAAGTTATGGAATCTTCACAAAATTATATTCATTTTGTAATATAATTTTGTGACTTAGAGGTCTTTTTTGGAAGAGTTAATTGTGTTCGAAGTTGAACAATTATTGCTGAAAATTTGGAAAGATGAAAATGTTATTAAAGAATAAAATGTTGGTATTAGAAGGAATACGAGGGTATCGAAGAATGCATAGAGATATTATTTATGTCGAGTGAGGACGATTAAAGTGTCGATGTTATTTGATGGTAATTTTGGGAAGAAGACGGATGTTTGATTAATGTTGTTAAGAATTTTCTTTAATTTGGATGAAAGTTGTAATTCGAAGCGAACCAAATTGAATTATACTTGATGTTGTGGCGACTCCAGTGTTAGAAGAATATTTAAAGTTGTGTTGTGCTATGAGAGTGTATAAGAGATTGTGTATCAGATTTTGGATGCGTTGGTATAATTATCGAAGTCGGAATTTAAGGAAACTAAGAAGACGTTGGTGAGCCTTAGAGAGTTGGCGGAGCATTAGGCTTAAGGACTCTGGGCACAAGTTGAAGTACACTATTATGTTGGGTAATGATAATTTATGCAACCGTTATGGTTTCCGGATGTCTATTGAAAAATTGAGGAACTGATCACCCTTAATCTATTATTGATAGTAGATAGAATCATAATTGATGGATGGGTGTGTCATGCCAAATAGTATAGTATGTACGTTGAATTGGTTGAAGTCAAGCTGAGTGCTTGAGTATTATCTGTTTTATCGATGCAAGTTATTATATGAGAGTATTAGTTGGATTTAAAGATGATAGCATGAAGTTGCGTTTGGATTAAATAGTATTAGAAGACTCATAGTTGAACTCTGGATAATGAGAATATTGATTTGGTAATGAATTAAGTGGCATAAGACTTGAAGTTTTCTTGAGATGATTCAAGAGGAAGGTTTATGGAGATGTAGGACCATGGTTTGACAAGAATGTCGGATAGAGTTTAGTTGTAAGAATTGGAAGAAGTGAAATAATAAGTTGGTTTATTAAAGTACGATTCTTGATTGGAACAACAAGAGTTGTTTGATCATGTCGATTCAAATAAGAACTTATGAAAGGTTGTGTTGGTATGCGTAAGAATCGAGGATTCAGTTTGTTGAATTAATGGGAAGTGAAGGATATAAGTTATCTTGTCAGAATTTGTCGGACCCTTTGTCATACCCCAAATTTGTCCTACCCGCGCCATTTTATTTTACTGTTTCATCTTTTTTTTTTAGAAATTCCAAAGAAATGCGTACCATTTTATTTTTTCTACCTAAAATTCGAAAATAAAAATATTTGTCATTTTCTTTTTGCGCAAAAAAAAAATCATCAGGGTTTTAAATCATTTACGAGCAATTTATATCTTTATGTCTTATTTTTAGGCCCATTACAATTTCTTAAATCCATTAGTTATTATTCAAGCAAAATAAAAAAAAACTCTTCTAGTTCTACCATATTATTTTTATTTAAGTCACATTTTTTTAAAACATTATTTATTTATAAAAAAAAACTACAAAAATATTATTTCATTATCCATTTGCACCACCATTTTATTATTATTGTTTTTATTTTTCATTATTTGTTATTCTTTTATAAATAAAAAAACAACACAAAATTCTTTTCATTATTATTAAATTTTTATTAATCTTTTCGCTTAATTTTTCTATCATTCATAATTTCCACTGCCTTTCACCTTGATTATATCTTATTATTAGTATTATTAGTATTATTATTATTATTATTATTATTATTATTATTATTATTAACTTTTTAATTAAACCATAATTCCATAATATTTTTTTTCATATGTATATTTGTATTGTCATATTTCACAAGCACATGGCCAAGACGCCACTCCCAATGCCTCCATTTCCTCATGTTTTTATTTCAATTTATAAATAAAGCCTTTTTAATAATACTTATATAATTTCATATTACTGTTCCGTATTGCTTCTTCTTAAAACAAAAATATATTTTTATTTTTTCTTTTTAATCTTTATTCATATTTATTAATCCTATTATTATTTTATTATTACAGTTATTCTTATTACTATTAGTTATTCTTATTATTACTAATGTTATTATTATATAATTTCACTTCACACTTTTTTTTCTATTTGTTTATTTTACTACACACCAGCGAAACAATACACCATACAGCCTGTCCACCCACATTTCCACAAAAATTTTGGTACCACCACTCACTAACGATATCCCACACAGACTCCACAAAAATACCACAGTATTACAACAAGCAAAATCGTACAGCAATACGCATAGGATGCCAATTCCATTCTCAGCAAAATGCCTCTCCATGCCTTCCGTATTCCAGCTCACCAAAATATTTCCCCACAACATGACTAGCAACCAAAACTTCATGTAAAACAAATTCTTTGAAACGCGCCCACTCGCGAAATCGTACAGACTCGCAGCTCCCATTCATTTTTTTTTCTTTTCAAAACACAGCAAATACATCCCCTATATAAGCCTTTCATAAACAACTTTATTGAAAAATTCGGTTGAATCTTGCACCAAATTAATCTTCTCTTTCACAGAATTGTCCTCCATCACTCACTACCAAAATCAAAAAAACACCAACAAACAAAAAAAACAAATTGATGTGAAATCCGAAAACTCAGACCTTCCTCTTCCTTTGATAATAAAACAAAACAAAATTTATTCCCTAAACCAAACCAAGCACATTCACAACACCACATACCTGAACCAACCTTCAATCGCCTAAGCTGTTACCGTTCAAGCCACAAACGAGCCACTGTAAAAAAAAAACGAAACCCGTGACCTTCACTAACACCCGTTCAACACCCAGAAATCGCACAAATCACCTTCACAAAATGAAACTCTCACACCACTCGCCGCGAACCACCGTTCCGGCCACCACCCAAACCACCTTTCACAATCCGTTACCGTGAAGCAAATCCAACACCTTCGACCGTCAAAGATCCGAAACCGTCACCACCCATCTTCGTCATCTCCGGACCACCACCATCAACACCTCGAAACCCTTCAGCCGCCGCAGGCCACCATCGCCCGAATCCAATCGATAAGAAATCAGAAGCGCGACGGTGAGAGAGCCTCCGTGCACGGAGAGAACACCGAAGTCAAAGCCGAGACGCGTTGAGGGAGAGAGAGATTTGCGTCGATTTCTCTGAGTGTGGTTGGTTCATTTTCCTTTCTCTCTGTGAGTTGTGTTTGAAGAATAGGGATTGTTTGCTGCGTATGTTTATATTTCTAACCCTTCTCCTTTAACTATTCATTTATTTATTTGTTTATTCATTTTATTTATTCTATTTTATTTGGATTTCTTGGGAGCCGAGTACATCAATTTCTATTTATACCACTCCATAAATCAGCATATTTTTTTTGGTTTTTGTTATTATTATTCTTTTTTTTTTTTTAATAAATAATTAATATGGTATTCTATGAATTTTAAAGAGAAAAATCAAGTGATGGTTGTTGTCTCTCAGTACCTAATGTATTATTCTTTGTGCCCAGTCTGCTTTTATGTTAGTATATTAATTGGACTATTTGCATTTGCCTTGGTCAAGTAGCAGTTGGTTTGTTTTTCTCTATTTTGTTGGGTAGAACGTTATAGTTAGGTTTACAAACTCATGTTGGTTTTCTAATATATATCACTGACCCCTTTTCTTTCTTTGGTTTATTTTACTTAGTGATTTTTATTAGCTAGTTTTTATTATATTTATTTTCTTTATTATGAATTTTCTTTCTGTTTGTATATTATCACTTTGTCTTTCTATTTAGAAAATATTTCTAAAAAAATGTTTATTGCATTATTTGTTTTTTTCTCTATATTTAGTTTTCATTTTAGGGCCAATGATATTACAAAAGGCCGTTTTTCGCCCGATTACATTTAATCGGTGATGTGCGGTCAATATGAGGCCCCCCCTTTGTATTTAATTTTCCATTTTATCATTCCGACAAAACAAACTTGTAATTTAATTTAATTCATTTTATTCTTAATATTATTTATTTCGTTTAATCATTTATATTCATTATTTTATTTTTCTAACAATTCAATTCATTTATTTATTCATTTATTTATTCATTTATTTATTCAATTATTTTTGCATTAAAAAAAATTACGATTCGACTCCTTATAGAATGGTTCCCATTTTGAACCGATTCTAAGGCAGTAAACGAACAAAATTTCGTCGCGTCCCAAAAGGTCCAACGCCTTCGAATAGTTGCGCTCGATTAAAAGGTCCAACGCCTTCGAATAGTTGTGTTCGAAAAAGGTCCAACGCCTCCGAATAGTTGCGTCCCGAATAAACAGGCCGAACGCCTTCGAATAGTTCAAACACACTGCACACACGCTTTCTCTTGGGATAATTACAACGAGACCATTTATTTCTCGCAATCCCCTGTATTTATTTTATATCCCTCTCCCATTAATTTGTACGCATTTTTATTTCCGCATTTTATTTAATTCTGAATCCTTGGTCCAACGCCAAGCGATTGCACTTTGCACACTTGCACTTTATTCTTCAGTTATCTTTTTCGTTTAGGATTCACTCCACCTTTGCGAGCCGAGCGATTCGTGCCTCGCTAAAAAAACCACAAAAATAAACTCCACTTGCATTTACCCTTTTAACCTCAAAAAACCAAAATGTTCCGATTAGATCCAAATCCTTGATCCAACGCCAAGCGGTCATAGGATAATAAAACACTTTAACAAAAACGAGAAGATTTGTACGCCACGAGCCTTAAGCGGTAGAAAGGAGGATAACGAGCTTTCGTTACTCGCTCCGATTATTTCGACGCAGGACACTCGTCTTGTTGGGCGAGATAAACTATCCATAGTCTTTAGTGCATTTCAACTCCTAAACCCTTTCATCGACGAAAGGTAATAAAATCAACAACCATTACCCTTAGTAGGCCGAACTACGAGGCTCTGACTTTCCCATTGCACACGGGAGTACGTAGGCACGAGGATCTCCATCCTTGCCGAGCACCTAGGTCCAATCTAACTTATAATTCAACTCGTTTCCCTCTAGCAAGCAATTCGTTTAAGCATAGACATCCTTTCGCGCGCGTTAACTTAGATGGTTCCCATCGAGTACGATGGATGTAGGGGGTGCTAATACCTTCCCCCTGCATAACCGACTCCCGAACCCAGGCAATGGTTCCGTTGACCTTTGTCCTCATCCTTTTCCTCCCGGGTTGTATCTATATCTCCCCTTTCCCTCTTCGGGAATAAATAGAAGTAGGTGGCGACTCTTCAGTCCGTCCGGCGCGCGGCTCCGTCCATTCGGATCGTGTAAGGTCGTATTTTTCGGGGTACGACACCCTTGTACCTTATTATTTTGTAATGATGTTGTGTGTTAAGATGATTTCCGAAGGACGTGTTATTAGAAGATGGTAAGTTTGTAGTTACATTAATGATAATTTGGAATTCATGGAAGTATATGAATATCTTATCCAGGATTTGGAAGTAGTCGCGGTTGTAATTGTGTTGGACGTCTAGAGGGTAGTCTTATGGGTCTAAGTTGGAAGTATTCGGTAACTACAAGAGTTAGAATACATGTTGGAACGAAATTTCCAAGGAGATAAGTCGGAGGCTTTGTTGATACGTTGATTTTGGTGATTGTAAGGTTGAGTTAAACTAGGTAGACTTGGTAATTTGCAAGTAATCAGAGTGTGCAACGAATGTATAGTGTAATGCAGTTGTTCTTATGTGAATGACAATGATGTTGGTAGCTTGGTTGTATTAATGTTGTGTTTAAGTTGTGTGTTTCTATGTTGTTGTATTTGATTTCTTAAACCAGTGAATTTGTAAGTTGGGTAATTGTCATATTTTGTTGATAATTATCAAGTGCGTCGCTTGAGGGTTGTTCGTGTTTTTGTTGCCATTAAAGTTGTGAATTATTGTTTGTAGTATACGTGGGTTTCCCTCGGAGATGAGAGTTGATTAGTCGAAGGGAATAAGTAGTTGGAGTAGTTGAATCAGATAAATTTTCGAGGACGAAAATATTCTAAGTGGGGGAGAGTTGTAACGCACGTTTATTTAATTAATTATAATAGTGGTATATGGTGGTAATTCGCGTTGATTTGAGTATCTTAGTCAATTTGTGTTGTTTTGTATGGAATTGTGTCGATTTGTGTTAATGGCCGAATTTATCGTAATATTATGTTGATGGTTATAAGTTGGTTTAAGTCGAATTTAATTATTTAAGTCGATATAAGTTATGGAAGACGATATGGAATATTCTTCGGGTATTGTTGGATATGTTGATTGGACCGTTTGGACCATTTGGTTGATGATCGGAAGTTAATCTATTAAGTCGGGAGTAAGTACACTACGGCAAATAAGGGCTTAGAGAGCGTTTTTTTTTACCTTAGAGAGCGCTGTAAAAGGTTGCGCTGTCTTAGGTAAAGACAACGCTTTTTTAAGGAAAAAGAGCTTTAAAAGACCCCAAATAGAGAGCGCTTTTTAAGAAAAAACGCTTTCTAATGTAGGCCTTATAAAGCACTTTTTCCTTAAAAAGCGCTCTCTAAGCTATGCCATTAGACAGCGCTTTTAAAGCGCTTTCAATTGTATACGTTTAAAATTTTAATAATTATTTTTACATTACTTTAGAGAACACTTTTATGAAAAAAGCGCTTTCTTTGGTACCTCATTAGAGAGCGCTTTTGAAAAGCGCTTTCTAAAGGCTACCTATAATTTTTATTTTATTTTTTGTATCACTTTAGAGTGCGTTTTTAGGAGAAAACGCTTTCTATTGTGGACCTTAGAGAGCACTTTTAAGAGAAAACGCTCTCTAAAGTGTAACTATAATTTTATTGATTTTTTTCAAAACATCCCATTTTTCCATTTTAAACGCAGAACCTGTAAATGCCTTTTTTAAGCAGTATACCAGTATAAAACAATTCTACCAGTATAATTCACATTATTATAAACCATTCCAAACGATTTTTTTCAAACCATTTCATCATTTACATAAACCAAATCATTTCAAACCAATATAAACAATCTCAATATTATCGGTATTTATCACCAGAAACTATATATATATATATATATATATATATATATATATATATATATATATATATATATATATATATATATATATATATATACGTTAAACCAATTCATTTCTATCCATTCCAAACCAATTCATTTACACCACAAGTCATGTACATATATACTACAATATTAATCTATTATTACCTTAAATTATCCGTTTTTCTGTAATAAATTCACACAATTCTTCCATAATTTCAGCTATTTTTGCGGCCATATAATGAGGACACGCGAATTCTTCAAAGTACTACATAACAAAACAAAATATGCATTAATTAGTTAATATCCGATAATATGCATAATATACGATATTAAAATAAATCCTAAGTTATAAATCTATGCATACCTGATTAGGAATCTCTAATTGATCAAATTGAATGATTTCTCTCATGAACCTCAAAACGTAGTACCCGCGGTCTATGCCCTTTTTCTATCGAGGACACTACACATAGACAAACAAATTTGTGTTATCAAGTAGCATCACTAATAAGTAACATTGTGAAAATTAAATTAATTACCTACACATGGATCCATGGAATAGTGTTTTCTTTAGCCTGTGCAACTCGATAATCTCATTGTGCTCGGTACACTAGTATAGATCTATAAAAGAAAAACGTAAATTTAGAACAATCTCACAGAAATAATTAAATATACAAATACACACGAATTTTTCGAGCAATCTCACTTACGTATCAACCACTTCCTTCATACTCGGATATGTTGACCAATCATGCTCCATTGAATTCAAATAATAGACCACTTCTCTTGTAGGATTAATGGCAACCAACAACCAGTGTCCACTGTAAAATATAACAAAAGTTTAGATGGATAACTTATACGCAAAAGATACAAATATTAGAATGAAATTAGAATGACAATCTTACTTGTGTCCAGTATTATACGGTAAAAAAAACAAAGTCTCTATATTGGATGCCATGTATCTGTCAACTAAGTATTGTCTTACTGAATCCGCATTCAAACCAATTGTTGTAGAATTGACACTAGTGGAAGCAAGGAAACGGAATCAGTTTAACAATTCTGACTCGCGCATGAGTTTGTCATACAAGTACCTTAATTAAAAACAAATAATAGACATTAGACTATTTTCATTGAAATGTTCCAATAAATTGTTCAAGTAAATAAATAATAGATTGATCAGAGTACCAGATGTAGGCATGCATAACACCGATGCCTAACGTTTGATCTTGAGAATCTGCTCAATGTCCTCTATTCTGATTATCTCCGAATGAGGAAAACAAAAAAAAACCTTCGTCCAAGTCTATTTGACAAATACAACCTTGCATCACATCTAATACTGACACAAGTGTATCAAGGCACGACCGAAAGCGAGTTGCAACAATTCTTCTTGCAGGAGCCTTTTTCTTGCTCTTGACCTGTTGTGAAGCTTGAGATGGAGGAACTTTTGAAGCTTGAGCAGGAGGAATTTGTGAAGCTTGAGCAGGAGGAACTTGTGAAGCTTGAGCATAAGGAACTTGTGAAGCTTGAGCAGAAGGAACCTAACAATCATATAAGTTAGGTAAAGTAGAAAATCATAAAACTTTTGAATCTAGATCATAGAATAACACTTTAAATGTACCTCTCTTTTTTGTGATGCAACAGACTCTTTTTCCGGAAAAAGCCTTTTAGATGGGGGTTCTGTAGGAGTCTAAAATTACCATATTGCAAAAAAAATGTACGTAAGGTTCAGAATGATTTTCATAATGGTTCAGAATTGACATTTTAATTCTAAGAGATTCATAATGATTTTAACCTTAAGTCATCATCTATAATAATGAGGTATGACGGTCATGCAACAAATGAGCCTAAAGCCTCTCCCAACGATGTTATCTCTGGAACCGTGTCAGGTATAGGTAGTGTCACACCCATATCTACAGCAATATCAACTGACACTTTCAGACGTCCATGAGGGAGCGAATTATGGTGAAGTAACTTTCCCTCTCTGTTATACACTTTTCCTTTGTCAACCATGTGATAAGTCGGTAACGACAAATACAGCTGACAAGAGGAAATGCCCTGAAGCAATAGTGAAAGCATAATTGTTAATGTGTGTAAAGGTTAATTAAAATAAAAGTGTTAATTTAATTAAGATAAATATGTGCTATAATTACCTCAGGAATTTTATTTTCACAATTGATACTAGCTTTGTCACTAGTATCTTTCAACCTGGAACTGCGCTTAGACGCCTCATACATCTCTTTATCCTTTTGCAATACACTGACTTGCGCCTTAAGTTCCTCCAATGTTTTCATCACTTCTTCATTGCTAGGATTTTTTCTTTTTGGTTGCTTATACAAGGAAGAGGACGTCACACTAAATCCTTTACCCCTCACTCGACTGGAATACTCAGGAACATTTAGTACTCGACTAAGAATGTTCTTGCAATACTGATCCTCACTTGTGGTTAAGGATTTAGATAGACTCTCCTGAAATTCATTGACAAATTGAAAATTATTAGTAGGGATTAAAGACATAATGTTAAAGACATAATGTTATACTTACACATTCTCATAAACATGTTGAACATCTTCACTAGGAACTTCACTCTTTCCCACACGAGCCGCCTTCCACAAAACATGTTCCGGAATAGATTTTTTTTGAACTTTTCTCCTCTTCCAACTACAAATTGAGAAAAATAATAAGATTGTGAATTATAACATATTGAGACAATTATTAAGATCATATCATTTATATATAGTTACCATTTGTTGTTGTAAGCGTGTGTCAGACCCTAATTTTTGACCTAAGATTTATCGCATCTCATCTGCATTTGCATACAAACAAGATCACGCACTGGTCGTTTATCCTTTTTCAGGTGCAGGTCTATGCTTTGCAGAGGATCATCTTGTTCAGTTTCTATTATCTGTTTATATTTTACTAACCTTTAACCAAAATATCAAAAAAAAAATATGTTGCAGTTGCTTCTTCTTCTTCTGTGTTGCAGGATTTAAAAGACAGGGCTGTGATTTCAATTCAGATGCGTTTGTTCAGTCCCAATTCGATTCAGATGGACGTTTGACCTAATCTTGGTCAAACTATCAAGAGATTGTTTCAACCGCAAGTGGTGTGTGCCAGTGGTTCATCTCTCAAATAGTGCGTATTCAAGAGTTTAAGCTGTGTTGCGTGCGAAAGTTATCAGTTATCAGACAGTGTTCTGTGAGAAGTTTGGTCTGAATCTTCAAGTTCATCAGTTCACCAATGATTCATCTGAGGATTTATTTTTTCCTCATTATGAATTCGAATCATCAAGGCATGAATCAGACAGTTTTCGGATGACAATTGACTTTGGTTGTGAAATATCCAGTGGTTTGGTGATGGCTGTGTACATTCTTTATCAGAGGCTTGTGAAAAATCGGGAGTTGGTCGTGAAACCTAAAAAAAATCATCATCATCCAATTTCTAATTTTTTTTAGTTTGATTATCCATTATCCTTTATCCAACAAATACTTTTCCATTATTTTTCTTGATTATCCGATTATCCAATTTTTATCCCGCTTCATATCCATTTATCCATTTCCCATTATTTTTCAATTTTTCTATTATCCACTTTATTCAATGCTCATTTTCTTCCATTTTTTCTCGATTTATCCGACTCATATCATTTTTTTTATTTCATTACTCCACGTGACCAACAGCAACAGCCACAAAAGCCTACCCCACGTGACCAACAGCAACAGCCACAAAAGCAACTTGCAACACACACACTCCAGCAGCCAGCTTACCGTACGCACGAAACTCCTCACGTGCAGCCTTCAATATCTACCTAGCCAAACACATCATCCAAAAGCCAACGTTTTCCAGCCAATTTCCAAAAGAAAGCCGCACGCTCACCTCACCTTTTCCCCACACCACATCCCAAGCCTCAATAAGCCTACGTGCAAAATACTACACCACACATTCATGCCGCATATCAACAAATCCAGCTATCACGCGCCCAGACTTTGGCCAACATCCAAGCTTTCACGCGCAAGAATAACAGCATCACAGTAAAAACAACTTACAACTTGCCCAAGTCTCTTTCAAACCACTCCAAATGCACACTTCTGTACGCGCATAGCCAAGACTCACTAGCCATCATTTCCAGCCGCATCAAGCTTAACAAAGCAAGACTTCTTTCAAGCCGCAAAATCCCAGCAAAAGTCGTATACACCCTGCATCCCGTAAGCCACCTTTTCCAGCTCACAATAGCAAAACAAAGCCAGCCCAACATGTTTCTCAAGCCAACTTCATTTTCCCGCTGCTTTTCCCAACACCAGCCGGCTTCACAACAGCATTACCGGCAAAACAAAAAAACACAAGCCTATGCCGCGCCCAGCCTTCCAAATTCACAAGCTTCACACCAGCCTACGATGTACCAAACAAACTCCCTCACGCATACAACACGCAGACAAAAATCAGCATCAAAACGCAAAGGACTTCAAAGCAAAACGCACAGTGATATTAACGAAACGCATCACCAAAATCATTTTCAATTTCTCACCTTCATCCCTCTATTTAAAGAACTCTATTCCTCTCTTCATCCTCCAAATTTAGAAAGCCACAGAACCCCTGTCCAATTCTACCCTCAATCACCACCTTCAATCAACCTTCGATCCAATTCATAACCTCTTTCCCTTTTTCTTTCGGTTTTGAATCTGAGAATAGGAGAGAAGAAGGAATTTTAGATCGGAGGAAAGTGAAAGAAGAAGAAGAAGATTCGCGAGTGTGGGAGAGGGATTTTCAACCTGTTGTTTGTGTGGCTTCGAAATTCATGGTGAGGATGATTCGGTTGATTTCGCCGCCGTGAGAGGTGTTGTTTCTTGCTTTGAGTTTTTGTTTCACCATGCCCTATTTCCGCCGCATCTCACTGAAGACGAAGAGGAAGCTTCATCTTGCTTCTTTTTCATTTTCTTTTCCTTTTTTTTATATATTGATTGGTTTATTGTTTTAAAAAAGAAAAAGTAAGTATGTTGTTGGACTTATGGTGGATCAATATGTTGCTATTTCCACTCCTCAATTCATGCGCTACTCCCCCCTCCCCTTTCTTCTATTTTTTTTCTTTTCTTATACTTTCTTTATTTTACTTTTTTAACTTGAGTTTTATTACTTTATTTTTTTATTAAAGAGTTTTATAGAAAGAACTTTAGAAATGCTATTTTAGAAAAGAAATAGAAAAATATTTGAGATTTGTTTTAGAAAGTTTTTGTTAGAAAAGAAATTTTAGAAAGAGAATTTAAAAATATTTCTATTTCTATTTCTTTTTATGGATTTATCTTTTAGATCCATTTTCTTCATCTTTTTATTTTCTTGGTCGATGACAATCTCTGATTCGTAGATTGTTGATTTCCGATCGGTTTAATCTTCATTATTTCAAATCTATGGATGAATGATCATTTGGATCATTCTCCATACTTTGAGATCGTGATAGGTTGCTTTTCGATAAATTCAACGATAATCTCGATTAAGATTAGACCGTTCTCTTTCTTTTAGTGTGGCATGTTTTCGGAGAACGATTCATAATATCGTTTCTCTAACATGTATTAACACGAATAGTTTCCACTTTAATTAGTGGTGTCCGGCCTCATTTGTAGGGTAATTACTCCGTAAATTACTCGGCGATTGCTTAACATAGACCTAAAGTTGTCCCGATTCGGATTATGATCCACTTGGATCCGGTTGCTTCGATTTTATTTTTATTTTCGTGGTTGTGCTTGATTAAGTTCATCATACCACTTATTATTGTAAATATTATAATGATGTGAATATACTAACATTTAATTTTAATCTCTCGCACCTTATCCTCTTTTATTTTAATCTCTTGTTCCTTACCTCTCTTATTATGCTTCTATATTCATTCATCATATTGCTTATTGTATATATTATTGTTGCTTGTTATTTCTCCTTTGTCCATTTGGACACCAAAAATACTAATAAAGGATTAAACACTTAAAAGACTTGTGACTTCTAATTTTGGACTATGGTTACTATCCCTTGCTTCGGAGAATGGACTTAGACTTTAAGAGTTTCCCCCTTGCTCAAGTTGGAATGGATTAGAAACCTCGGCCTCAAATTATTTCATTGGCCTTTGAAGATGGAAATCCAATTGTCTCAAAGATGCTTGCCATTTGGTTTGATCATTTCTTCCCTTAACTTTTATTTTTCAAGTCTTAGGATAGTCCCTTCATCTCTTCTCATCTTCTTCAATTTTCAAATCTCCTTCCTCTTTTCAAAACTTTCTTTGTTTTCTAACTTCAAACAATTTCTCAATCAAACCTTGACTTCGGTCATGTGCTTTTACCTTTTCATTTCATTTCCTTAAATAAATGCTAAACTACATAAGCATATCGGAACTTTCTTCTCAAAACTTAAAAAATATTCAAACTCATTCAATTGTTTTTGTGCACTCGTGCACGTTTCTCTTAACCATTTGTTTTTGTGTTTAGATATGATTCATCCTTTCTAGCGGAATTATTCGCTAAAGGATGACGACTTATCTTTACATTTTAAAATCAATTCAACTCATTTGCCTTTTCACAATTTGTACCACGAACTACGGGGTTTTGATCTCGCATTGCACTTTGTGGGTACGTAGGCATGAGACGTTCGTCTTTTCAAACACCAAAATCTTAAAAAAAAAACATTCTTCTTCTCATCTCTTCAATCTTTTTTTTCAAGCAAACTATTTCAAACCAAAAAATGCAGTAAACATTTCAAAGGGTTCCCGTGGAGTACCACGGACAAGTCGGGTGCTTAAAACCTTCCCGATTTGTAACCAATCCCCGTACCCATTCTCTGTTTGATTCTTTTAGCTTTTTAGCTTTTAAGATTCTTTAAGGTTTTGTTCGTACTTTTGCCTTTTTCCTTTCGGAAATAAATAAAAGCGCGGTGGCGAATCTGTGTATATTGAGTGAAGTTAATCAATAGCTTACACTCATGATTTTACCGCTACAGAAAAGTGGCGACTCTGTTGGGGAGTCAATCTCTAAGTGGATTCGGCCTACTTTGATTTGTTTACTGCTTTCGTTTGATTTGCTTGTTACTTGGTTGTTCTGTTTCGGTTTGGTGATCCTCTGTGAGATAGATCCTAACCCGGATCTGAGTTGGAACTTATGATAGGACGGCGATATTCGAAGCGATATGCGATGGAGTAGTCCAAAGCAATATCAATTTGATAATCTCCACTCGGTTAGGCTCTCTTGGACTATCAATGTCATGACGAGTAATCGTACGTGGCATTATTTTCCAACCTTGAGCTGATCATACTGAGGACCGTAGAACCCTTAACCAATCTAAGCCAATTTAGGAACATAGTGCGGAAACTATCTGAGTGTAAACTTAAGGTGGTTGTCACGCGATACTACACTCGGACGAGGTCTATTTTAAGAATGTTATCGGTTGGGGAGTAATCCAACGTACCGATGATATTCTAAAGATGGCCGTTAACTCCGGGAACCTCTGTTAGCACCCTTCTGTTTTTTTTGCAGGTACAATCAAGACAAACCTTAGTACATACCTGTTTGGGTTGGTGTTCTGTTACCATGACTCCATGCTCGTGATTCGAACCTTTGAACCTGTGTGCTTTGCGTGATCTTGTTTGTGTTTGTTGCATCTACATACTCATCATGATCATCTTCACAACCATTTTTCAAAGAAGACAATTCCGATTATTGCAAATATTGGAAAGAATAAATATTCCTTTTTGTCAAGATTTTTCATGACCATATTCTCGATGTTGACCATGTTTGTAATAATCGAGTTGTTTTTTCTGAAAATGGAAGTGAACATTGCATTGCATTGCATTCTCGCATATTCTTGCGTTCGTCCGAGTTGTGTGGGAACTCATCCCAGTTGTTTCTGTCCTCAGTTGTCTGTTGATCCGTCAAGTTGACTCCTCACCACAGATACGGTACTAGAGCTGCTAATAGACGAAGAGCTATCAAATTGAGAATGGAACGCCAAGAACAGCATAACATGGAAGTTCGAATGGAAATTGATGAGTTGAAAGCCGGTATGACCAAGCTTACTGAAATGATGCAAGTTCTGATTGCTCGAGGTGAACAACCTCAAAGGACTGTTATCTCTGAAGTTTTGACTGCTGTTGTTGATCCTCCTGTTGTTCAACAACCGGTTTCTACTTGGCCAGAATATGGGTTACCTCCGGATTATGTGCCAGTTTTTGCTACTGCTCAGCTTGGTGGTCCATCTGTTGTGCCAGTCTTTTCAGCTCCGACTTTTGTTGAACCTCAACCTGTTATGCACGCTACTGCTCAGACTACCTATCAGAATTCTCCTTTCTTGTACCAAGATGCTGGTCCACAAGCTGAAAGTCAGGGTGAACCTGGATACATGGATGAAGTTAGAGAGCAATGTTTGACTCTTGAGAAGAGGGTAAGAGGTCTAGAGGGAAAAGATGTATTTGGTTCTGCTGCAATAGACATGTGTTTGGTTTCCGACTTGGTTCTTCCTGATAAGTTCAAAGTACCTGTATTTGAGAAGTACAATGGTCATACTTGTCCAAAGATTCATCTGCTGATGTATTGTCGCAAAATGGCTGCGCATGCTAAGGATGACAAGCTGCTTATCTACTGTTTTCAGGATAGTTTGAGTGGTGCTTCCATGAAGTGGTATGTTGGACTTGAGAAGAGTCACATTCGAAGCTGGAAAGATTTATCTGATGCTTTTGTAAGGCAGTATAAGTACAATCTGGACATGGCGCCTGATCGTCGTCAACTTCAAAATATGTCACAGAAAGAGAAAGAATCGTTCAAAGAGTATGCTCAGCATTGGAGAGAGCTAGCTGCTCAGGTAGAACCACCTTTGCCCGAAAAGGAATTAATTGGTTTGTTCATGGACACTCTTCAACCGTTCTTTTGGGAGAAAATGGTAGGAAGTGTTTCATCTGGTTTTTCTGATCTAGTCACTATTGGAGAAAGACTAGAGGAAGGTATCAAGAAGGGTAAGATTACTAATTCTGAAGCTCCTAATGCTGCAAGAAAATCTTTTGGGAATCCTCACAAGATAAGAGATGGTGATGCTTATGCTATTTCAACTGAGAGGAGGCCTTATCGCCCGCAACAACGATATATTCAACCATACGTAGCTGCAGTGGCTCCTGTTGTTAAAACTCAACCTGCTCAAACTCACGTTCAAGGTCAAGCTCGACCAGTTCAAGCTTAAGTTCAGATTTGAGCTCAAGCTCAGGCTCCTCATCTTGCTGCTGGACAAAATCAGTATCGCAAGGCCAAACTTTGATCCTATTCCGATGTCTTACACTGAATTGTTTCCTTCCTTGGTTGAGAAAGGTTTAATTACTACTAGGCCTCCGCCTCCCGTTCCAAATCCTTTGCCAGTTGGTTATAGATCGGATCTTCGCTGTGAGTTTCAGCAAGGTGGAACTGGTCATGACTTAGAACATTGCTTTGCACTGAAGGCTAAAGTGCAAGAACTTATCAGGAATAACATCCTTTACTTCAATGACCTTAATCCCAATGTTATCAACAATCCTTTGCCAAAGCTTGGGAAGTGAATCTTCTAGAAGACCTCGATTGATAAATTTTCTCCAAGGCCAGAATATCAGACGGGACAGCTCATCCTTGTTGCTGATGGATCACTAGGCCATTGTTTCTTTATGTTTGCAAATTTTCTTCAATCATATTAAGTTGTTTGCTTTTAAGATTGTTTGTACTTTCATGTTAATTTTAATGAAATGAGCATTGCTTTGTTTTGATTCAATTTCATTTGCTATTTGCATCTTTATGATTTACATTTCAAGTTCATTTATCTTTTCTCAAGATTTTACAATGATTGGAGGGAGGATGATGAAAACGAGATACCCATAACTTTTGTTGATATGCTTTCAATTGAGACTTGGTTGATGATATACAGGCATTGTTTCAAATCCTAAACACTGGAGAAATAAGGAAGTTAATCCTTTGTCAACCTCTTTGAGCCTCGAAGTTGGAGTTTCTTTCTATTTGAAAAACCTCAATTTTAACCCGGGGATGGGTAGTTCTCAATTAATTCGAATGTGCATTCAAGTACAAGAGAATCATTCAAGACACCTTTCAATAAAGGTTGTAATCTCAAGCTTTCCTGCATACACATCCAAGAAGTGTTGAAGATGTTTCTCAATTCAAAATCCAATGATGTTTCTTCGTAACCATTAAGTCATGCAGTCATTATCTTTCGAAAAAATTGATATTGAAAAAAAAATTATTGAAGAACAATCAAAGCCCGCTAACTCGAAACCTGTGAAGGAGACTTAGGCAAAAACTGGGGCATCCAGCTGGCTGTAAGTTGAAATGACACAGTTCAGGCAAAAAATTAGGGATAATAAAAAAGAAATATTTGTTAAGAGGTTATCAAGATCCTTAGCAAAAGCAAGTTGAGTTGACCAAAGTCCTCATTGGAAGTAACAAAAGGGAAAGATGTGACTGTTATTTCAAAAATCCTTCGGCTTATGAACCATCTTCATCTGTGCAATCCCAAAAGTTTTAGAACTTGAATGCATAGGATGAATTAATTGAATGTAGGACTGGAGTTCATCACGAAGTTGGGTTGGGTATAAATAAACTTTGAGCCTATATCCTTTGTTTCATAAACCGTGAACCAGGCCACGTTACAACCTTCAAAAGTCCTAATTGAATCCAGGTTTCTTTTGAAAAGCATACTACAACAAGGTTGCGTAAACTGACTCCCAAGTTCTTTACCAATCATCTGTTTATTATCTTTCATGATTGTCTCAACCGCCGTGTTTTGACAATGTTTTCATTTTACTTTACATCAATAAATTTCATTCAAAAAAATGATTCTTGATTTCAAACTTTGCATTGAACTTTGCATTAAAATTACCAGATTTGTACAAACATTTTTATTTGCAAATAAACTTTCCTCATCAAGGAATTTTCAAACAGTTTAGAAATTTGGTCGGTGATCTTATCAGGGGCAAGTTTTTCTCAGTTCCTTTTGTTTCAAGATGATGTTGCTCAGTGCAAATTTTTCTCAGATATTGGTTAGTCAGAAGATTCTCTGCAAGTTATATGTTGGTTTATTTTCTCAAGAGCTGAAGCCATGGTCAGTTTATTCTTCTCAACAGTTATCTCAGGGATGTGATTATTTTCTCCAGCAGTAGTTGAGAACTGAATCCATTATCAGTCTACCTTCATCAGTTATTGAACTTGGGGAAATTTTCTCCAAGAATCCCCAGGCAGCCTTGTATGACTTATCTCAAAAGATTTTCAACTTGGTACAGTTTACTGGTGTGACAGAGATTTGTTCAGCAGTAGCATCTCTAATCTCAAAATAGAATGGCAGTGATCTCTGTGTTGAGGAATCAGTCTTCTTTCTTTTCACTCCTCTAAGAGTCTAAACTGGTTGTCAGCATTTTCACTCCTCTAAGAGTCTAAACTGGTTGCCATCATTTTCTCTCATATTATCTTCTTGGGTGTGTTATTCCCCAGTCTTGTCTATGTTTGCATAGTTGAGTGTTTTAGTCCTCATTATGCATTTCTCTCGGGTGTGTTATTCCCCAGTTTTGTTTACGTTTGCATATTTGAGTGTTTTAGTCTTCATTATGCATTCTCTCGGGTGTTTTATTCCCCAGTCTTGTCTATGTTTGCATAGTTGAGTGTTTTAGTCCTCATTATGCGTTTTCTCGGGTGTGTTATTCCCCATTCTTGTTAACCTTTGCATATTTGAGTGTTTTAGTCTCCATTATGCATTCTCTTGGGTGGTTTAGTCCCCATTGTCGTAAATGTCTGCATACTGAGTGTTTTAGTCCTCATATGCATTTCTCAAAGTCTCGTTGTTTTCAACTTCTTATTTCCTGGTTAAAGTCCAATTTACTTGGCACTTGTCTGTCTCTTCTTAACTTTTTCTTCACCTACTTGTAGTGTCTTCTCAGATATTACACCCCTTTATCCGATTGCCATTCTCGGATGTCCATAGTGAGGTCATCATTGATTTGATGTACTGTCCCGGACCTTTTTTCATTTCATTCAGTTCTGTTCCTGAATGTTGTGATTCACATTTCATCTGATTGCTATTCTCGGATGTTGTGATCATTCCTTCCGATTGCCATTCTCGGATGTCCATAGTGAAGTCATCATTGATTTGATGTACTGTCCCGGACTTTGTACCATTTCATTCAGTTCTGTTCCTGAATGTTATAATTCACATTTTATCTGATTGCCATTCTCAGATGTTATTGATCACTTACCTTCCGATTGCCATTCTCGGATGTCCATAGTGAAGTCATCAATGATTTGATGCACTGTCCCGTTTTTTTTTTCCATTTCATTCAGTGCTGTTCCTGAATGTTGTGTTTCTCATTTTATCTGATTGCCATTCTCAGATGTTGTGATCACTTGCCTTCCGATTGCCATTCTCGGATTTTCATGATGTAGTCATCATTGAATTGATGTACTTTCCCGTATTTTTCCCATTTCATTCAGTGTTGTTCCTGAATGTTGAGACCCACGCATTTTATCTGATTGTTATTCTCAGATGTCATGATTACCTTTTTCCGATTGCCATTCTCGGATATCCCTATTAAAGTCAGTAATGTCATCCTTGGATGCTTCTGATGTACTGTTTTGGGATTTTTCTTACTTCATTCAGTGCCATTCCTGGATGTTGTAATTATTTCTGTCCAGAATGCCATTCTCGGACATTTTCACCTCGACTGAGCCATGTGTTAGTCTCTAGCATGTTGTTTTTCCCGTTGGAGTCTTATGCTCCTTATCCCCAGCGTGTATTCTTTTTCTCGTGTCATCTTGTCCATCACGAATTTCTCCGCATTTCATATGTTTTCATATACAGTTCATATCATCTCATAAATTTCCTCATAATATTTCATATGTTGTCACATATTTTCTCTGCATTTCATATTGTTCTCATAATTTTTTTTATATGCTTCATATCATTTCCATAATCATTTCTATATCATGCTTCATGTCATTTCACATCGTTCATCTCATTTCATTCCAGTTTTTGGCATCTTAGGATCAAAAATTGGGTTTTTTGATATTTAAGTACCTTCCATCTTGTCGAAACGAAGATCTCGATCTTCATTATCTCTGGATTGAAAAAACTTAAATAGGGGCATCTGTCAGACCCTAATTTTTGACCTAAGATTTATCGCATCTCATCTGCATTTGCATACAAACAAGATCACGCACTGGTCGTTTATCCTTTTTCAGGTGCAGGTCTATGCTTTGCAGAGGATCATCTTGTTCAGTTTCTATTATCTGTTTATATTTTACTAACCTCTAACCAAAATATCAAAAAAAAAATATGTTGTAGTTGCTTCTTCTTCTTCTGTGTTGCAGGATTTAAAAGACAGGGCTGTGATTTCAATTCAGATACGTTTGTTCAGTCCCAATTCGATTCAGATGGACGTTTGACCTAATCTTGGTCAAACTATCAAGAGATTGTTTCAACCGCAAGTGGTGTGTGCCAGTGGTTCATCTCTCAAATTGTGTGTATTCAAGAGTTTAAGCTGTGTTGCGTCCGAAAGTTATCAGTTATCAGACAGTGTTCTGTGAGAAGTTTGGTCTGAATCTTCAAGTTCATCAGTTCACCAATGATTCATCTGAGGATTTATTTTTTCCTCAGTATGAATTCGAATCATCAAGGCATGAATCAGACAGTTTTCGGATGACAATTGGCTTAGGTTGTGAAATATCCAGTGGTTTGGTGATGGCTGTATACATTCTTTATCAGAGGCTTGTGAAAAATCGGGAGTTGGTCGTGAAACCTAAAAAAAATCATCATCATCCAATTTCTATTTTTTTTAGTTTGATTATCCATTATCCTTTATCCAACAAACACTTTTCCATTATTTTTCTTGATTATCCGATTATCCAATTTTTATCCCGCTTCATATCCATTTATCCATTTCCCATTATTTTTCAATTTTTCTATTATCCACTTTATTCAATGCTCATTTTCTTCCATTTTTTCTCGATTTATCCGACTCATATCATTTTTTTTATTTCATTACTCAATTAAACCATTTTTCCTATTTTTTAATTGTTGACATAATCTTTTTTTTTTCCAATTTCTAAAACATTCATAAAAAAATCTCATTTCATTCTTTCTAAGCCCATTATATTGTAGGCCCATATTTTTCTTTTATGTATACAAAATTATATTAAAAGAAAAAAGCAACTTGCTACCACAGCTCACATGCCTCAAACTACTAGCACTTATCCCATGCGTGAAGCCAATTTTCAAAGCCTCTTCATATTTTCCCAGCTTGCAAAAGCCGTACAAGCACACTCCTGCAAGCCTACCCCACGTGACCAAAAGCAACAGCCACAAAAGCAACTTGCAACACACACACTCCAGCAGCCAGCTTACCGTACGCACGAAACTCCTCACGTGCAGCCTTCAATATCTACCTAGCCAAACACATCATCCAAAAGCCAACGTTTTCCAGCCAATTTCCAAAAGAAAGCCGCACGCTCACCTCATCTTTTCCCCACACCACATCCCAAGCCTCAATAAGCCTACGTGCAAAATACTACACCACACATTCACGCCGCATATCAACAAATCCAGCTATCACGCGCCCAGACTTTGGCCAACATCCAAGCTTTCACGCGCAAGAATAACAGCATCACAGTAAAAACAACTTACAGCTTGCCCAAGTCTCTTTTAAACCACTCCAAAAGCACACTTCCGTACGCGCATAGCCAAGACTCACTAGCCATCATTTCCAGCCGCATCAAGCTTAACAAAGCCAGACTTCTTTCAAGCCGCAAAATCCCAGCAAAAGCCGTATACACCCTGCATCCCGTAAGCCACCTTTTCCAGCTCACAATAGCAAAACAAAGCCAGCCCAACATGTTTCTCAAGCCAACTTTATTTTCCCGTAGCTTTTCCCAACACCAGCCGGCTTCACAACAGCATTACCGGCAAAACAAAACAACACAAGCCTATGCCGCGCCCAACCTTCCAAATTCACAAGCTTCACACCAGCCTACGTCGTACCAAACAAACTCCCTCACGCATACAGCACGCAGACAAAAAACAGCATCAAAACGCAAAGGACTTCAAAGCAAAACGCACAGTGATATGAACGAAACGCATCACCAAATTCATTTTCAATTTCTCACCTTCATCCCTCTATTTAAAGAACTTTATTCCTCTCTTCATCCTCCAAGTTTAGAAAGCCACAGAACCCCTGTCCAATTCTACCCTCAATCACCACCTTCAATCAACCTTCGATCCAATTCATAACCTCTTTCCCTTTTTCTTTCGGTTTTGAATCTGAGAATAGGAGATAAGAAGGAATTTTAGATCGGCGGAAAGTGAAAGAAGAAGAAGAAGATTCACGAGTGTGGGAGAGGGATTTTCAACCTGTTGTTTGTGTGGCTCCGAAATTCATGGTGAAGATGATTCGGTTGATTTCGCCGCCGTGAGAGGTGTTGTTTCTTGCTTTGAGTTTTTGTTTCACCATGCCCTATTTCCGCCGCATCTCACCGAAGACGAATAGGAAGCTTCATCTTGCTTCTTTTTCATTTTCTTTTCCTTTTTTTTATATATTTATTGGTTTATTGTTTTAAAAAATAAAAAGTAAGTATGTTGTTGGACTTATGGTGGATCAATATGTTGCTATTTCCACTCCTCAATTCATGCGCTACTCCCCCCTCCCCTTTCTTCTATTTTTTTTTCTTTTCTTATTCTTTCTTTATTTTATTTTTTTAACTTGAGTTTTATTACTTTATTTTTTGATTAAAGAGTTTTATAGAAAGAACTTTAGAAATGCTATTTTAGAAAAGAATTAGAAAAATATTTGAGATTTGTTTTAGAAAGTTTTTGTTAGAAAAGAAATTTTAGAAAGAGAATTTAAAAATATTTCTATTTCTATTTCTTTTTATGGATTTATCTTTTAGATCCATTTTCTTCATCTTTTTATTTTTTTGGTCGATGACAATCTCCGATTCGTAGATTGTTGATTTCCGATCGGTTTAATCTTCATTATTTCAAATCTATGGATGAATGATCATTTGGATCATTCTACATACTTTGAGATCGTGATAGGTTGCTTTTCGATAAATTCAACGATAATCTCGATTAAGATTAGACTGTTCTCTTTCTTTTAGTGTGGCATGTTTTCGGAGAACGATTCATAATATCGTTTCTCTAACATGTATTAACACGAATAGTTTCCACTTTAATTAGTGGTGGCCGGCCTCATTTGTAGGGTAATTACTCCGTAAATTACTCGGCGATTGCTTAACATAGACCTAAAGTTGTCCTGATTCGGATTATGATCCACTTGGATCCGGTTGCTTCGATTTTCTTTTTCTTTTCGTGGTTGTGCTTGATTAAGTTCATCATACCACTTATTATTGTAAATATTATAATGATGTGAATATACTAACATTTAATTTTAATCTCTCGCACCTTATCCTCTTTTATTTTAATCTCTTGTTCCTTACCTCTCTTATTATGCTTCTATATTCATTCATCATATTGCTTATTGTATATATTATTGTTGCTTGTTATTTCTCCTTTGTCCATTTGGACACCAAAAATACTAATAAAGGATTAAACACTTAAAAGACTTGTGACTTCTAATTTTGGACTATGGTTACTATCCCTTGCTTCGGAGAATGGACTTAGACTTTAAGAGTTTCCCCCTTGCTCAAGTTGGAATGGATTAAAAACCTCGGCCTCAAATTATTTCATTGGCCTTTGAAGATGGAAATCCAATTGTCTCAAAGATGCTTGCCATTTGGTTTGATCATTTCTTCCCTTAACTTTTATTTTTCAATTCTTAGGATAGTCCCTTCATCTCTTCTCATCTTCTTCAATTTTCAAATCTCCTTCCTCTTTTCAAAACTTTCTTTGTTTTCTAACTTCAAACAATTTCTCAATCAAACCTTGACTTCGGTCATGTGCTTTTACCTTTTCATTTCATTTCCTTAAATAAATGCTAAACTACATAAGCATATCAGAACTTTCTTCTCAAAACTTAAAAAATATTCAAACTCATTCAATTGTTTTTGTGCCCTCGTGCACGTTTCTCTTAACCATTTGTTTTTGTGTTTAGATATGATTCATCCTTTCTAGCGGAATTATTCGCTAAAGGATGACGACTTATCTTTACATTTTAAAATCAATTCAACTCATTTGCCTTTTCACAATTTGTACCACGAACTACGGGGTTTTGATCTCGCATTGCACTTTGTGGGTACGTAGGCATGAGACGTTCGTCTTTTCAAACACCAAAATCTTAAAAAAAACATTCTTCTTCTCATCTCTTCAATCTTTTTTTTCAAGCAAACTATTTCAAACCAAAAAATGCAGTAAACATTTCAAAGGGTTCCCGTGGAGTACCACGGACAAGTCGGGTGCTTAAAACCTTCCCGATTTGTAACCAATCCCCGTACCCATTCTCTGTTTGATTCTTTTAGCTTTTTAGCTTTTAAGATTCTTTAAGGTTTTGTTCGTACTTTTGCCTTTTTCCTTTCGGAAATAAATAAAAGTGCGGTGGCGACTCTGTGTATATTGAGTGAAGTTAATCAATAGCTTACACTCATGATTTTACCGCTACAGCGTGCATATCCCTTTCGGCCTTTTCTGTATGGATATGCGGGTTTTGAGGCTCTTTTGCGATTAGTAGCACTCAAATCCTGGATAAACAAGTTTAAGGCATATCAGAAAAAACTAATGCAAAGATAAAAAAGTATATAATACAATTAATAGACACGAAATTAAAAGATAAATAAATTTACATTGAATTTTGCGCTTTTCCGTTTGGCTACAAAAGCTTTCCATTCTTCCGGTGTAATCAAATCCTCATACAATGGTGGAAGTTCTGCTTCAACAATTTTTTTATCATCCCTCGGATATTTGTTTGATAATAAGGATCGAAATCCCCTATGTCTCTTTCCGGCCAATTGGAGATAATACTTTTTGCGGCTTTCATCAATATTAAAGGACCTCTACAAAAAACACATACACATATAAACATAAAATGTGTTAGTATAAGTGTGTTAGTATAAGTCAAAAGAAATATAATAACTGTAAACACCCCAAATTTTCCCTCACCCATTCACACCATGGCCTGTGATCATTTCATATGCATAAACACAATCATAACATCTCATACCACAATTTTGAGTCTTTGCATTGGTTCTAAGTCATCTGCATCTAGGGTTTGTGATCTGAGCAATCCAGGAGCTTCTTGAGCCACTCCAAAAGCCATCAATCACTTCAAAGGGGTCTATATGTGTTCAAGCATCATATTATATCCTCTCAAAGTCAAGAATGCCAAATAATCACAAGAACTGGGATTGGTATGGAAGCAGAGCCAGGCTTAACTGCACAGATGACCTAAAATTAGGGTTTTGGTTTCAAAGGCCATAACTTCAAATTTTTTGGTCATTCTTGTTTCTATTGGTCTCTATATGGTATAGGGAGTGTGCATATCAATTTTCATGAGGAAATTCCATGGGGAAGTCATCTGATCAAGAGTTGACTTTTCAGACAAGTCAGTGTAAAATCAGGGCATCTGAGGCCCCCAATGACCCAACCAAGGGGTGATCTTCATCATTTTGAGTGTATTTGATCTTTATTTGATCATAGAAGAAGGTTGAAGTTCACAAAACTCAAGAATTTGAAGTCTTTGCAAAGTTGACTTTTTTGGGCAAGGTTGACTTTTAATGAAATGTCATTTTATGCAACTTTTTCAACCCTTACTTTTTGATCCAAAAATGCCTCAAATGGAAAAAACTTTGGTCATGAAAGTTGTAGATTAGATCTTTCCCTTTTCAAAAAGTACAAGAACATGACCTAATTCATTTTGGATCAAAAGTTATGGTGCATCAAAGTTGGCTAAAATCACTAAATTTCAAGTTATGCACCAAATGAGAAATTTGCAAAATCTTGTACCAAAGGCATTTGTGACTTCTAATTGATGCCTAATCCTTATACCAACATAGCACAAGTCTTAAAGTTCAGATTGAACCAAAGGAATCACATGTTTTCATGGTTTGTGAGGCAAGATTTTTCCATGAGAACTAAAAGGAACCAAGTTGCAAAAACCATCATCACACTTCATCCACTTGCTGCCTTGGATGCTGAACCACCCTAGCCCTCTCCCCTCACCATGCTGCGCAAGACAAGCCTTTTGTACCAAGCTAGCAAAGTAGCCCATGCCCTCCTTACACAAAGTTGACAATTTGCAAAAAGCACCATACCAATCAATAAAGCACATGTCATGTCATCTGACCAATAAGATTTGTTTATGTGGATCAAATGCCAGCCATTTCATACAAGAAGCAAGGCTGAAACACATCACAACACACCATTCACAAAATCTCTCCCTCTTGCAAAAGCTTTCGATTCTCCCAACTCAATCACTCAACCTTTAAACAAACACCACCATTCATTTCTGGATCATCCACTGACCCAAAACCACCCATCAAAACAACCCAAAACACACCACAAGCCAGATACGATTTCTGACCAGTTGGAGTGCAAACTCCCAAACCAGCCACATTCAAAGTTGTCCAAGCACTGCAAACTCATCAGGAAGGTCATTAGAAGCTTTTTGCACCAAGAAAGCAGCCAGCAAGCTCAAAGGGTGAAAGCTCCATCTCAGGTAGCCTTTCGATTTAACTTTTCCATGACCTCTATTTTATGTTACAAAATGATTAAGCATGCTTCACTGATCACATTGAACTTGAAATTATTGAAAATGGTTGAGAAATGAGACTGTATTGCTTGTCTGAAATTTTGGCAGTTTTTGTTCTTAGCTTCGATTCATGATTATGGTTGGAAATAAATGAGAAATGAGGGTAGGGTTGAGTTTAGGAGAGTGAAAGGAACAAATCTGGAGCTTTAGAGCTCCAGAAATGACCTAGGGAATGATTTGGAAATTCTCAGGGAGGGAGGTCACCGGAGAAGACGACCGGAGCTCGTCTCCGGTGACCTGAGAGTCATTAATGTGTAATTAGGGTTAGGGCTTCAAGTTTGAATCTGGGCGCTTGGATTGGCTTTCCCGCGTGTGAGTGTGTGGCTGAGATCATGTCATTTTTAATTAATCAGGATTAATTAATATTTTAATTAGGTTTAGTTCAGTTTAAATTCTGTCCCTTGGATTTGGCGCGTGGTCAAAGCTTTCAAACCCAGAATGAATCCTGGCCTTCCATCCTGCATACTTCCCATTTATTTTATTTTCTTTTCTTTTTATTCCATTTAATTTGTCCAATTTATTTAAAATAGCAAAAATACATTAAAAAATCTGAAATTTTTTGTACAAGTTATTATTTAATTTCAGAACACAAAAATATTTTTATTTTCATTCTTAGCATTAAAAAAGTATTTTTAAATATTTAAAAGTTTCTTTTTAATTAATTAATGAGAATTAATTAATTAAAAATACTTTTAGGTATTTAAAAATCACCAAAAAATTCATGAAACCTTTAAAAACATTTAGAAACATTGTCCAACCCTCAAACCAAATTTATCTTTTGATCTTGAAGCATTTTGAGAATTTTCCATGGAATAAAAATCATTTTTATGCATTACTTTGATCCAAACTTCCAAAAATCATTTATGCCTAACCCTAAAGAGTTGGACCTTGATTCTTTTTGCATTGGATTGTGTTTAGCATGTAGTTTGTGAGATTAAATGGCCATGATTTGATCTTTCATTTTCAATTTGTTTGGTAATTTTCTTGTTAAGGAACCCTAAAACCCTAGGAAACTTAGAAAATTCATATCTTGAATTAGGTTAAGAGTTGAGACCTCTCCTTTGGGAAGTGAGTTAGTATAGGTTTAGGGATCCTTTGAATGCATTTTCAATTTTTTATCTTGATGTTTGCTTCTGATTTTGGTTTGTGTTTGATACATTGTTCATAAACCCTAATTTGGGCTTCTATATGCATCCATTTTGCATTTGCTTGCATAACTTGACTTGCCATATCATTTTATGCATTCTTGTGATTCATGGAACATCTTAAGACATCTTGTAAGCATGTTTGATCATTGCATCTTTCATTTGCCATGTTGTATGCCATATACATCTCATAACCTTTCATGTATGTTCATGTGTCTTAACTTGCTTCATTTGCATTCATAAGCTTGCATGATCATCCCCATGTGTTGTTTCATGTTTGTAGCATCTCATAGCATTATTAACATCATGTATGTGCTTCTGGTTTGGTTTTTCATCATACCATTTCATCTCATTTTGCATTGCATTGCATTTTCTTTTCTAACTTTTCAGGTGGTAAGTGACTTTGAGAAGTGAATTTGCCTTCACTTCTCATAACTTCTCTTCATCTCTTTTATGCATCCTTTCTGCATTTTTGTATGTGTTTGAATTTGAGCTAGCTCATTCTTTTTCTCCTTACTTTCTTTCTTCAAGTGACTTGACTTCTTGAATGAAGCAAGTTACTTTGCTTCTCCTGATCCTTTCATCTTCTCCTTGGTGATTCCATTGAAGATTGCTCTTGTAAACCTCACAAACCTTAGGAACAACCAAGCATGACAATGATTAGGGTTTTGATTAGTCCCCCATTTAGATTCTACCTTTGAGTCTCTTTGAGTCTTCTCTTCTCACCTCATAATCAAGGATTAAACCATAAAGGCTTTAAGGCTTTGTGATTAAGCTTATGCCTGCATCCTTCTATTAGGATGGAGTGTATAACTTTAATCCTAAGTGTTAAACCCTTAATGTGTTTAACTCCTTTAATCAAATCACTTAATAAGTATCAAGACATCACACTTGTAACTTGGGCCTTGCATTAGGGTTCTAATTCTTCCTTAATTGGTTAAGAAGGACTAACCCTAATGTTAATGGACAAGTCCCCCTCAAGTTGTCTTACAAACCATAAAACTCACTTCATCATCATACCATTAAATAAAATCCACTTAACCAAAGGCTTGTTCTGTCATGAGTTTAATCCCTAATCATGGATTAAGTTGAGGAGCTTTCCTCAGCTTAAACATTCTCATCTATTATCCTTCTATTAGGATGGTGTAATGAGTCTGTTTAATCCCTGATTATGGCTTAACCTCATTACTTAACACTAAACAAAAACACCAAAAACATCTAAATAATCACAAGTAGTTTAATGATCTTAATCCTACATCAAAGGTGATTAAGTGTGAGAAGCTGACTTCACACTTAAGGTATTCTCATTACCCCTAATCAGAGGGAAGATGTGATGAGTTTACTAACCCATTGGTTTAGGCTTAAGCTCATTAATCTATGACAAACTTTCAAAAGCAATAAAAGACTGAAAACTCAAAAACAAACAATAATCGTCTCCTCCGGGATTCTTTTCTCATCATTTTCACTCACAAACGAGAACTCGCTTCTTCCGTCTAATGCAAGACAGTTTGCACCTGAGCCAGACAGGTCATACACTTGAGCATAGACAAGCAAGCAGTTCACAAGTCAATTCATCTTTCAGTCTCTTTGGGTCGAACTACGGTGTTCTGACTTCCTCATTGCACGAGAGGATACGTAGGCATAACTTAACAGTTATCGAACAAAAGTCTCTGTATATTCCCCCTCTTTCCAGCTTTATTCTTTTAGCCTCATATTCTTGAGCATTTCATTCTTGTTCCTGCACTGACACTGTATATATCACACTTTGCACTTCTTTTACACTGACACCTGTATATTCTTTTCCAGCTCATTTATACACAGATTGCACTGACACTACCCCTTTAAAACACATATCTTTTAAGCGTGGATCCCGTCGAGTACGGCGGACAATCTGGGTGCTAATACCTTCCCAGGTTGTAACCAACCCCCTTTCTCAGTCTCTCTGGTTCGCAACCGTCTTATCCATACCTTTCTAGGCCTATGCAGCATTGCCTTTCCTCCGGGATAAAAATGCCTAGCTGGCGACTCTTTTCTTCTCTAGTGAGTTCACTGCTGTGTGTCCTCATTGTCCCTCTCGCCGACCGTTCGCGTCAGTACCTTTATTTGGGCATGTCCCATTTATCGGGAGCGACAGCTTGACGACTCTGCTGGGGACCCTTATTCTGCAACCAGGGCTTCTGGTTCTTTTTGTGGGTTCCTCCTAACGCTTGATTGATTTGTGTTTACTGGGGTGTTATGTGTTGTTTGTGTTTGTGTATTTGTATTTATTTTTTCTTTATGTACAGTTGCTTTACTACCTCCTTTATAGCTTTGCATTATCATATTGTCATACTGTGCTGCTGGCTGGATCTGTTTGTTTGCTTTGGTGGGTGGGTGTTCTATTGAGAGTTAAGATCCTATACCTGGGATCTGAGTGACACCTAGGCTAGAGTGGTTCATATTCTTTCCCATTCCATCTCGGTCTGGTGCGGGAATATGAAACACGGTTCAGATATGGGTTTCTTCTTGAGAACTCTGTGTTGCAGATTTCCTGCAGTACTAGGGCTATCTGGGAAGCCTGCTAAGTCTGGATGACCTTTAGTATTGACCTTCAGAAACTGAGGTGAATTAGAGGAGGAACTTTTATGGTTATTGTAAACACTGTACCTCCGGGTTAGAAGTGTTTACACTTCTCATAACTGATCCAAGTCTGAGGATCTTTGTTTTAGAACACCACCTGTGAGGGGGTTGGGCTGTTTACAGGTTTGCAGGTACCCTTGGCCTCAACATACCCTGTTACTTTGTTTGATTAAGAAAACTCCATGTTGGAACAATTCTTGTGATTCTAAACCCTGGACATGTGACTCTTTATTTGAGTCCCCCACCTTGGTTACTGGACTCATAGACCTCCATCTGGATTTCTTGGACATACTTAGACTTATATCAGAGCATTTGATCAGATCCAGCTCAGTCACAAACCCTTGCATATCATTTGCATACATCCTCATTGCATCATTTTGACATTTGTTTATTTGTTTTTCAGGGTATCCATCTTCATTTTTGGCTTGGTTTTGACCCCATCATCAGTATAGACCTATCTTCATCAGCATCTGCTTCAGCTATCAGCTACCTGCTTCAGTCACCTGCACCAGCCAATCAGTGGCCCATTTCCAGTGTTATCTTCATCACCTGTCTCAACTCATCCTCAACAACATGGCACCTAAAAAGAGTAACATCTCCTACCACTTCTTCCAGCCAGAGCTAGCTGACATCAGGAGGATTCAGACCCTGATCACTCCAGACCATATACCACTCTTCAGGGAACACTATGGAGACATACTTGATGTGGTTATGGATTTGGACCCTTCACAGAGGAGCCTGATTCATACTTGCCTTCAGTTTTATGATCCCCCACTGAGGTGTTTCACTTTTCAGGACTTTCAGTTGGGCCCTTTATTGGAAGAATACTCATCATTGGTTGGTATACCTATCAGGGGTGGAGTCCCTTTCAACCCTGAGATGGTCTTTCCTGGTAATGAAGAAGTAGCAAAGGCATTGCATCTGGAACCGGTTCTGATTGGGCAGCATATGACTACTAAGGCTGGTATCTCTGGCCTGCATCTGGATTTCTTAATCTCTCAAGCTACCCTGAAAGCTTCTTTGGGAGAGTGGAAAGCAGTCTGTGCTTTATTGGCCCTGAGCATATATGGGATCATATTATTTGCAGATGAGCCTCGATTCATTAGCAAGAATGCAATCCACCTTTTCATCCTGAAGAACCCAGTGCCCACTTTATTGGGGGATTTCTACTATTCAGTGCACCAGAGGAATGAAAAGCAGAGGGGAAGATTAGTGAGATGATGTGCTCCTTTGTTCCATACTTGGCTTCTCAGGCATTTGCCCAAGACAGATGCATTTTTGAATCCTCATCAGCAGAGGAACTGGGCTAGAAGACTCACTGCTCTGACTTCAGCTGATATCAGGTGGTGCACTCAAAGCACAAAGGGCAGGGATATCATCACCAGCTGTGGGCAATTTCCCAATGTGCCCCTGATAGGAGTTAAGGGTTGCATTAATTACAACCCTCTGCTGTTCAAAAGACAACTGGGCTATGCATTGGTCCACACTCCTAAAGCACAAGACTTGGTTGAGACTCTTTACTGTGAGAACAAGCCTAATCTGGCTATTGTTAGGCAGGCAGCCTGGGCCTGGGATAATGTTCAAACTAAGGGAGTAACCATTCTGGGGAAGTGCAATAATGTAGCATCAGCACAGTACCATGAGTGGTCCCATGCCAGGGCTCAATTCTCTGGAATGCCCTTTACCATGGAGGATATGCCTGGATCATCCTCAACACCACCCCCTGCCACTGTCAGTTTGGAGGAGTTTGAGGGTTTGAAAGAGAGAAATGAGAAGTTGACTCAGGCTTTGCAGAAGACCCTCCGGGAGAGGAGTGATGGTAGGTTGGACATTGAGAGGTTAGAGAAGCTGAGAGTGGAGCATCTGGCTAAAATTGAGAAGTCTGAGGATTACATCAAGAAGTCTAGGGCTGGAGAACAAATTTTGAAGAATGCTTGCAAGGAAGCCCAGTTCCAGAAAGCCAGGACAGACTTGTATCTGAAGGAGAGTCAAGCTAGGTGGGTCAGGATCACCGAAGCTCGTACTCTGGAAGATAAGAGGACTCAAGACAAGATAGAGCAGCTGGAAGCTAGTGCAAAAGAGCAGCAGGAAGCCCTGGAAGCAGCCCAGAGGGAGATCTCAGAGCTGAAGATCAGAGCTGGAGTGAAGAGGTCAAAGGACCAAAGTCAACACAAGAAGCTAACTGCAGTTGTTACTACCCGGAATCTCCTTATCAGGAATCTCACGGAGCGTCCAGCTGATCCTGTGACTGAAGCACTTCTCAAGGAAGTTCAGGAGGATGAGTTTGGTCTTGGTGTTTGACCTTTTGCTTGTTGTTGCTTTCATTCCATGTACTTTTATTTTCTTGTAATGTATTTTGACCCCTCAGAGGGCTTGTATTTGTAAACAAATTATGTATCATTTGCCTTTTGTAATATATGTATCGGTTTGTCCCATCCAAGTTTACTTCGAAAGCAACATCAACAGCATCTTCAAGGGTCTGGAAGGGTCAAAACTGAATGCCAAGCCGGATACCTTGAAAACAAATAAGCATACTGCATTGCATGCTAACCCTTTGTCTGTTTTGTAGGTTTTTGTTTTATTGTTACTAACTCTGTTGTGATGTTCAGGAACTATTGCTCGACGCCGGGTATTTCCCCTCAACCGTCCGCACCGATATCCAACCCGTAACAACCTTCCGGGCATACAAATGGATCAGGTACAACAGGACCTTGCAGAGGTCAGAAATCAAATGGCAAACGAAAGATTGGAAATGAGAACTCAGATGACGCAGTTTATGGAAGTGATGAACAACATGGCTCAGAGCCAAGAAAGATTGAGAGCAATGGTGGAAAGGCAGAATCAGGAAGATCCACATATAGGGACTGCTGGCACAAGCAACAATGAGAGGGTCCAACCTCATGTCAACCCCCCTGTATTTGGACCCCACCTTCATCCAGAGATCAACATCCCTGTCAATGTACAAGGGACTGCCACTGCAGGCAGAGTGCTGCAAGAAGACCCCCAGGAGGATCAGTTCACAGTAATGGGTGCTGGGGAGGAAGCTTACGACAGAAGGCTGGATGAGATAGCTGAGAAATTAAGATCCTTAGAGTCTCAAAACTCTTTGGGTTTTGATGTTATGGACATGGGCTTGGTAGACGGGGTCAGGATTCCCCATAAGTTTAAGCCTTCTTGTTTTGAAAAATACAACGGGACTTCATGCCCCCGGACCCATTTACAATCATTTCTGGGGAGGCTGAAGGCCTATACCATGGACAAGAAGCTCTGGATGTTTTATTTCGAGGACAGCTTGACGGGAGCGTCAAGGGAATGGTACTCCCATCTGACCAGAGCGACCATCAGGTGTTGGAAGGACTTGGCAGAGGCCTTCATCAGACAATACCAGTACAATTTGGATATGGCACCCAACCGGACCCTCCTGATGGGAATGTCACAGTCGTCTAGAGAAAGTTTCCGAGAGTACGCCCAAAGGTGGAGGCAATTGGCTGCTGCTGTCCACCCACCTATGTCAGAGAGGGAGATGGCGGATATGTTTATGAACACCCTCCAAGGAACATACATTGACAGGCTAGCTGCCTTCTCTTCAACCAGCTTTGCAGATGTTGTCATAGCTGGGGAAAGAATTGAGAGCCTGTTAAAGATGGGCAAAATTTCTGACAACGGTGCCAGCTCGTCCAACAATGCAAGGAAGCCTTTTTCAGGCCCAAGAAGAACTGGTGAGACCAATGCTATCCATGCCAACAGGGGCAGACCCCAATATGTTCATAGGTCTGTGGCAGCAGTCACCATTCCCGCTCCAGCTCATCCCCAACCAGCTTATCAACCTCCGCAACAAAATTATCAGCAACAACCTCAGTACCAGCAACAAACTCAGTATCCTCCGAGAAACTACAACAACACCAACAACAACAATCAGCAAAGACCGTTCCAACAAAGACCTTCTCAGGCCAATAGGGTGATCGATTCGATCCCTATGCCCTATGCAACATTATTGCCACAACTCCTGAAACTCAACCTAGTTGAGCTAAGGACGTTGGCACCTCCAAATCCTAATGGTCTACCCAGGAATTATGACTCCAACGCCAGATGTGCTTTTCACTCAAATGCACCTGGCCACAGTACAGAGAAGTGCAGAGCCTTGCACATGAAGGTACAAGACCTGGTAGACTCTAAAGCTCTGAACTTCGCACCACCACCCAATGTTAACAAGAACCCTATGCCAAACCATGGTGGTCCCAGAATCAATGCTATTGAAGAGGACAAGCCGTCTTATTTAATAACCAGTGTGGGTCAGATTCGGACATCGTTGGTAGAGATTAAGGCTCAACTCCTCGAATGTCAAATGTTCCCGGGGTGTGAGTTAGGGTGTGCTCACTGCAACATTTCAGTAAATGGGTGTGATAACTTGAGGGATGGCATAGATGGTCTCATCCAGAGTGGCCTACTTCAAATTACAACGTCAATTCCACCAAATCCAGCAATCTCATCAGCAACAATTCCAGTATCTCCTACAACTGCAACAACCGTTGTTCCCGACAACTCTTCAGCTTCATCAACAAGTATTTCATCTGTCATTTCAACTGACCATATATCAACAAACGTTCCTTCTACAACTTCAGCACCACTTCATTTTGAAACTCCTACAACAACAACACCCATCCTTCCGACAATGTCTCCTACAACACCAGCAGCAAACAATGAAGATGTCTCAACCGTTACAATTTATTACGATCCTGAAAATAATTCTGCCTACAACTCACAAAGTGCTACTCCCATCAGAGCACCAGTCACGATATACTACGATCCACAGACTATCACAGTCCCTTCCGCAGCTGCAATCAGTCCAGTCACTATCACAGTGCCTGGGCCAGTACCTTATGAAAGCAATAATGCCATCCCCTGGCATTACGGCTCTGATCTATACTGCGAAGGACAAAAAATCACTTTTGAATCATCAACCCCTGCACCACAAATAGACAATGTGGGAGGAGGTGGAGGCTTCACTCGAAGCGGACGTCTCTTTGCTCCACAAATTCAAAGACCCACTGCTGAAGCAGAAGCTGCTGCCAAGGCAAAAGGGAAAAGCTTGGTGCAGGAGGAGCAGATTGTTAAAGAAGCTTTGAAAACTCCCTTTGATCAAGAAGTTGATGAGTTCATGAGAATCATCAAGAAAAGTGATTACAAAATAGTGGATCAGCTTCATCAGACGCCTTCCAAGATCTCTATCATATCATTGCTCATGTGCTCCGAAGCCCATCGGAACGCACTACTAAAAGTCTTGCACGCAGCTTATGTGCCTGAAGAGATCACCGTCAATCAGTTGGAAGCTGTGGTTGGAAATGTTAATGCTAGTCATGGACTAGGGTTCACCAACACTGATTTGACTACGGAAGGCCGCAACCATAACAAGGCTTTGCACATTACCATGGAATGTAAAGGTGCAGTCCTTTCCCATGTGCTGGTAGACACAGGGTCATCCCTCAATGTCTTACCTAAAAAAGCCCTTGTGAAGCTAGAGTATGACGGATTGGCGTTGCGTCCCAGCAACCTGGTGGTGAGAGCCTTTGACGGTTCTAAGAGATCGGTTCTGGGAGAGATTGAGCTGCCTATAACGATTGGCCCACAAACTTTCAAAACGACCTTCTACAGCTGTCTATTGGGTAGGCCATGGATTCACGCCGCTGGCGCCGTGACCTCAACCCTTCACCAGAAGTTAAAATTCGAGTGGGAGGGTCAAGTCGTTACTATCTGTGGAGAGGAGGATATTTTTGTCAGCCACCTGGCTACCTATAAATACATTGAGATGGATGGGGAGATCCACGAAACAATGAGTCAAGGGTTTGAGGCCTTGAACATAAATGAAACATCTGCTGTACCTGGAACCTCAATGACATCATACCAACAAGCCCGAAAGGTTGTTGAAGAAGGAACTGCCCAAGGCTGGGGCAAATTGTTACCTGTGGAGAAGAAAGAGGATAGATTTGGGTTGGGTTACAAACCAATTCAACAAGATCAAGCAGAGGCTGCTAAAGAGCCCAACTTTGTTAGTGGGGGGATGCTCACCCCCGATGCTATCAACAATTTGGAAGACGAAGATGAAGGCGACCGCAACCTGGAGAGTTGGATCCGTCCAAAGATCCCGGGGAGCAGTATCTCGAACTGGTCTTCCCAGGAAATTATAAGAGTTACTCACGCAGAGTAATTATTATTTCCTGTATCTTTATAGCATGCATCAAAGTCTTGCATCTTGCCCAAGGTGGCAAGACTCATTTTGTAATCGGGCCATCTGTACTTTTTGTGCAACAAGATTAATCAATGAAATATCAGACATCTTTTTGCAAATGAGTCGTTTTTCTTTTCCGTTCACTATTTTCTCCATTTTTCTTTTTGTACAAAAAATAAATGGCAGTGTTTTCAAAATGACAACTTTATTTCACTTTTTTAAACAAGATTAAAATCAAATCACTAAAATGAACAAACTAAACCCTTGCAGAGTGTGCCTTCCAGACATCACCGACAACAGCACGGCTATGACTTCGTATGACTTTGACAATCCAATCAATCAAGCTGATGAAGGGGTTGAAGAAGAATATGAGCTTCCTGAAGAGCTAGCCAGGTTGTTAAGACAAGAGGAAAAGGTTATTACTCCTCACTAGGAGGAGGTTGAAACGATCAATCTTGGTACAGATGAAGACGTGAAAGAAGTTAAAATCGGGGCCTGCTTACAAGACTCAGTGAAGAGACAACTGATTGACCTGCTTCAAGAGTATGTGGACGTGTTCGCTTGGTCTTATCAAGATATGCCAGGGTTAGATACCGACATTGTTGTGCACAAGCTGCCTTTGAGAGAAGAATGCCCGCCGGTTAAACAGAAACTGCACCGTACTCGCCCGGACATGGCAATGAAAATCAAGGAAGAGGTACAAAAGCAATGGGACGCCGGTTTCCTTGCCGTAACTAGCTATCCACCGTGGGTTTCTAATATAGTACCTGTGCCTAAAAAGGACGGCAAAGTAAGAATGTGTGTTGACTACCGGGATCTGAACAGAGCTAGCCCGAAAGATGATTTCCCTTTACCTCACATTGATGTATTGGTGGATAATACGGCTCAGTTCTCGGTATTCTCCTTCATGGATGGATTTTCAGGATACAATCAGATTAAAATGTCACCTGAAGACATGGAGAAGACAACCTTCATCACACCCTGGGGCACGTTCTGCTACAAGGTAATGCCATTTGGGCTCAAGAATGCCGGTGCGACGTATCAACGGGCCATGGTAACATTATTTCACGATATGATCCATAAAGAAATAGAATGTTACGTGGATGACATGATTGCCAAGTCCCTTACTGAAGAAGATCACCTGGTAGATCTGCTGAAGTTGTTCAAGCGGCTGAGGAAGTACCAACTGAAGTTGAACCCCAACAAGTGCACGTTCGGGGTGCGATCTGGTAAGCTACTGGGTTTTATTGTAAGCGAAAAAGGGATTGAAGTTGACCCTGATAAAGTCAAAGCTATTCAAGAGATGCCTGCACCGAAGACAGAGAAGGAAGTTCGAGGGTTCTTAGGTCTATTGAACTACATTTCAAGGTTCATATCTCACCTTACAGCAACATGTGAACCTTTGTTCAAGCTATTGAGAAAGGAACAGACGGTCAGGTGGAACGAAGACTGCCAAAAGGATTTTGACAAAATCAAGGAGTACTTACAAGAACCTCCAATCCTTATGCCTCCAGTTGAAGGAAGACCTCTGATAATGTACTTGACAGTATTAGAAGAGTCAATGGGGTGTGTGCTGGGCCAGCATGACGAGTCTGGTCGAAAAGAGTATGCAATATACTACCTAAGCAAAAAGTTTACCGACTGTGAACAACGTTATTCACTGCTCGAGAAAACTTGTTGTGCTTTAGCGTGGTCTGCTCGCCGACTGAGACAGTATATGTTGACCCACACTACTTTGTTGATCTCAAAGATGGACCCAGTTAAGTACATATTTGAGAAGCCAGCGCTTACCGGACGGGTTGCAAGATGGCAAATGATCCTCACAGAGTATGATATCCAGTACACTTCGCAGAAAGCCATCAAGGGCAGTGTATTGTCTGAATATCTTGCTGAGCAACCTATTGATGATTATCATCCTGTGAGATTTGACTTCCCTGATGAAGACATCATGTTCATAAAAGCAAAAGATCATGAAGAGCCTGTTCACACTGAAGGGCCTGACCCGGAAGAGGAATGGACTATGATGTTTGATGGGGCTGTTAATATGAATGGTCGTGGTGTTGGTGCAGTACTCATTACACCCGAAGGAGTTCACATGCCTTTCTCGGCCAAACTCACTTTTAACTGCACTAACAACGAAGCTGAATACGAAGCTTGCATTATGGGTCTTGAGGAAGCCATTGACCTCAGGATCAAGACATTGACTGTATTCGGAGATTCAGCTCTGGTAGTTAATCAGACCAACGACAAATGGTATACGCACCAGGATCATCTGATACCTTACAGGGATTATACAAGGAGGTTATTGACTTTCTTTACAACAGTCAAGCTTGAGTATATCCCTCGGGACGAGAATCAGTTTGCAGATGCTCTGGCTACCATTTCGTCCATGATCAAAGTTCAGTGTCCAGACTTGACAGGCCAACATATGTATTTGCAGCAGATGCTGTTAAAGATGATAAGCCTTGGTTCCACGACATTAAGTGCTTCTTGGAGGATCAAACATACCCACCTGAGGCATCTTCCAATGATAAGAAGACATTGAGAAGGCTTGCTGGTAGTTTCTTTCTGAATACTGATGGTTCCCTGTACAAGAGAAACTTTGATATGGTACTTCTCAGATGCGTTGATAAAACGGAAGCAGACTTGTTGATGCATGAAGTGCACGAAGGATCCTTTGGTACCCATGCGGGAGGGCATGCCATGGCTAAAAAGTTGCTAAGATCAGGTTATTACTGGATCACAATGGATGTCGACTGTTGTGCCTATGCCAGGAAATGTCATAAATGCCAGATTTACGCGGATAAGGTGCATGTGCCTCCCAATCCTTTGAACGTAATGTCTTCACCCTGGCCCTTTGCTATGTGGGGCATTGATATGATTGGCAAGATTGAGCCAACTGCTTCAAATGGCCACAGATTCATCTTGGTCGCCATTGATTATTTCACCAAGTGGGTTGAAGCAGCATCATATGCAAATGTTACAAGACAAGTGGTAGCCAGATTTCTGAAGAGAGATATCATCTGTCGATACGGAGTTCCCGAGCGAATCATTACTGATAATGGTTCCAATTTAAACAACAAAATGATGGCTGAACTGTGTCGGGACTTCAAAATTCAACATCACAATTCTTCTCCTTACAGGCCAAAGATGAATGACGCTGTTGAGGCAGCAAATAAAAATATCAAGAAGATTGTGCAGAAGATGGTAGTCACTTACAAAGACTGGCATGAAATGCTACCATTTGCCTTGCATGGGTACCGCACGTCAATCAGAACATCCACTGGGGCAACACCGTATCAACTTGTGTATGGTATGGAAGCAGTCCTACCTGTTGAAGTTGAATTACCCTCTCTGCGGGTACTAATGGATGTTAAACTGAGTGAAGCAGAATGGGTTCGGGCCCGATACGAACAACTGAGTCTGATTGAAGAGAAAAGATTGGCTGCAATCTGTCATGGGCAGTTGTATCAGAAGAGAATGAAGAAAGCCTTCGATCAGAAAGTCAGGCACCGAGAGTACCAAGTAGGAGATCTTGTGCTGAAGAGAATCCTCCCTCCTCATACAGACCACAGGGGCAAGTGGACTCCAAATTATGAAGGACCATTTGTGGTAAAGAAAGTTTTTTCCGGTGGAGCACTGATGCTCAGCACCATGGATGGTGAAGACTTCCCGTCCCCTGTAAATTCAGATGCAGTTAAAAAATACTTCGCATAAAAATGACCCGCTGGACACAAAAACAAAATGTAAGTCCAGGCAAAAATAGGGCATCCCGGCGAGTCAAAAACAGAATAAAAGACTCGGGCAAAAATAAGGGAAAATAAACAAAAATGTACACCCGCTGAGTTGAAAAGCCGCATTGGACAGCTCAGGCAAAAATGGGTATCCCGATGGATTGAAAACCCGAAAGGGCGATCCATGCAAAATAAGGGAATAAGCGAACAACTGCATTCTGAATTCGTCTGTATCGTTTACAACTTGGTAAGTTTCGAAAGGATCAAGCTTCAATCAGAATCAACATTCTTCAGAAAGCAAGATGAGAAGAACGTCAAAAGTCATACGAGTCATAGTAAAGAGGAAGCTCCTTAAAGCGTCATCAACATTGCCAGCATTTTGTTTCTCAATTTGTAACGATCTCCTCATTTCAGGGGATTTGTTTCTTTGACTGTATCTCGCCAATTCAGGGCATATGAATTAATAAAATCAGATTTTCAGTCATGTCTCGTCTTGTACATTTTATTTGCAAAAAATGTCTGATGTCTAAAAGAAAAACTGATTGCATAGAATACAGATGTTTATCTTCAAATAAAAACGTGCTTGCAGGAAATATACTTACTCTCAGAAGTGTCTAAACTCCTATGACGGAATCCAGTAAAGGATACCTCGGGATTACTTGTGCGTTTCTCTATCTTTTCAGGATTGCAGGAATCCCGAACGCAACTTGGGGCATGTAAGCTTCACCCCAACAAGCTGACAAATCAACGCTCAGTCTTAACACTCAAAGTGTTTTCTCCCCAGCCGAGTTGCCATTTCATCCTCAGCCAAATACAAAAGTCAGGGAACCATCTCCCCATGGAGCATCGACTTCTGTCCAGAAGAGCAACGCACGGAGGGATCACAACAGAGCGACGAAAGCTTCTACAAACCCCAGCTGGGTCCCTCATTACTGAGACAGGTCTATCAGTGACCTGAATCCCCAAGCAATCGCATCTCGTCAGATCTACCAATGATCTCATCCCCAGCTGGGATGTCCATCTCAAACAAGCTCGACCGGAGATCTTCACGAGCAGCGGGATCCGGATCCCGGTTTGGTATCTTTGCATAATCATAGCATTCGCATCATATTCACCCACAAAGCGTAGCATTCCGTTTTAACACGGAGCATTACGGCAGAAATCCAACATATATCATAATCATAAGCCGCGTTTTGAATCAAACACTTGTGAATAATGACAATCCATCAATATACAGAATACTTCCTCCAAAATCCCTGTAACACGGTGGGAGAACTGACTTTTAGTTATGTTGCGGATAGCAAGAGTCGCCACCGACTTTTATTTTATCCATAGGAAAGGCATAAAAGAACAGGAAAGACCTTTTTAAAAGATTTTTGGGTCCGGGGGGTAGGTTATGTAAAGGGAAGGTGTTAGCACCCTTTACATCCATGGTTATCCATGGGCTCTTAGTTACTTAGCTCACTTTAAAATGTTTTTGAAAATGTGAAGTGTGTGAATAGAAATTTTCATAAGAGTTTGATAATGATCCATGTACGGATGCGTAAAAAACTTGTGTTTGAAAATTGTTTGAAATTGTGAAGTGTTTGAAAAGTTTTTGAATAGTGAGCAAGTAACTATGAGAAACCTACCCTAAAGTTTAAGTCTTTTTGTTCTTGAATCCTTTAAGTGGTAAGACTATCCCTATTATTAAGGAATAGGTAGTCATTACCTTGGATGTTAGGGACATGTGAGGGACATTTATTTTTGAAGGAAACTGTGGGGTGTAATAAGCATATAGGAGGGACTATCATCATTATTCGAAGGGACTTGATTCGTGAAGGCAACCATGAGGGACTTGATGATTTTTTCTTTTTAAAGGGACTTGCTTTATACACCCCACTTGACCTTATGATTTAGGCAACTTGAGAGATAACCTTAGAAAGTGAGATGACGATTAAAAATCGACTTACGTGTGTGAGTGTTCAATATTATTTATCTTGTAATTAAAAGTGATCTAGATCTAATTTTAAGAGAATACATGTTTACACTCCCTAAATTACTAACCATAGCAATAATTAAATAATTAAATATTTACAAAATTACACCAAGGAAGCAATTACATAATTATAAGCAAAATAAATAGCAAAAATATAAATAATAATAAATAAACAATAAATAATTAAATAGGGGTTAGTGATAAATAATAATAAAATAGGGTTAGTAAAAAAATATTGAAAATAAATAAAATTAGCGAAATAATAATAATTAGAAAAATAAACAAGGTTAGAGAAATAATAATATATGATAATAATAAACAAAAATAATGAATAATAATTATAGTTAGTAATAATAATTAAAAATAAAAAAATATTATAATGACATGATTAGAATAATAAGCACAAAGTTTAATTTTAATATATAATAAGAATAATTAAATAATTTTTTTTAAACATAATATAATTATAGATTTTACAAATATTAACATTTATTTATTAAAACAACATTTACACATTATAAGAAGAAAATTAGTTTTAAATATCATGTTCATAAAAATAATCATATTTACAAAATTTACAAGAATCATATTAAATAAATAAATATACATAATAATTACATTAAGAATTAGAAAATAAGATTATTTAGAAAAAAAATAGAATTAAGTTTTATTTTAGAAAATATTTTAGGGTTTGTTTAGAAAATTAGGGTTTATTTAGATACAAAATTATTTTAACTAATATATACCTATATATTATAATTACATAAAATAATAAAATAAATTTTTTGAATAATAATAAATAAAAAAAAATAGAAAGTTTAGAACTTTTGGAGAATATGATGTTATTTTAAATTTTGAATATATATATATGATTTATTTTTTTATTAAGAATATAAAACAAATAAATTAATTAATTAAAGAAAATATAAAAAAAAATGATAAAAAATAAGAACTTACCTTGGCTGGGTTTGAACCCAGGTCTTCAAGCTTGCCAGCATCAAAACATACCATCAGGCTGCCCATGCGTTGGTGATAACAGACTGTCTCTAATTGTTTTTATGCGTTGTCTTGCAAAATCCAGAAAAAATAATGAAAACAAAAGGCCTGGGGTGTGAATCGAACCCAGGACCTTCTGATTACAAGCATGCACGCATTACCACCTGGCTGGGAGAGCCTAACTGCTAGCTTGTTGGCAATAAGCTATAATATATTAAGTCTTCTTATTATCCTGCAAAAATAACAAATAATGGTACAAGGCAGGATTCGAACCCTGGCCTTTTCAACAAACACAAGCGTTTCTTTCCACTGGGACAAGCCAGCGCTTGTGATAACCAACCAGCAATCAAACATAATATTTTAAACTATAATTTGAATTCCCAGAACGCGCCAAAGACCTTCTTCTTCCCCAAATTTCCTGCGAAATTTGTTTCCTTTTTTCCTGCGAAATCTGTTGCAAGTTCTTCTTGGTATCAAACCTGCGAAAATCAAACTCATACCAAACAGCAATGATTCATGAAATTAATTACAGTTTTATGATCCTTGTGTCTCATAGAACATTCCTATGTGTCCAGACTTCATTTAAACTTATTGAATCATCAAACCCTAATTTCAAGAGTTAAACCCTAACAATGGCCGAATCTATTCCAGGCAAGGAAGCTTCAATTTTTTTGTCCAGAAACGATCTATAGCACATAACAAACAACATTAGCCAAGCAAATTTCATTGAAACACAACAAATTAATGTAATCGAAAAAAATTTATTCATGAACAAATTGAATTCGGGTGAGGCATTATGGCATGATTTGGATGAATGTGAGTGATGCTTTAGCTTCAGTGATGATCAAAGAACACGTCTATGTCTTTATTTTACCTTGAAACCTCTTGGATTGAAGAATCCGAATTGGTGTTTTGGCTTGAATTTTTGAGCTATGAAACTTACCTTTTGATGCTGGAAATTCGTCAATGAGGGTTTGCATTATGTTTGATACTTATATGTGAATGATTCTAGGTCAAAACATTGATGGATCATGTGGAAGAATTGATACTTGAAGATTGAAAAAGATGGTGTCATGAAATTCAAATATTGGCTCATGAAAGCTTGCTATTTTTGGATAAATCACATGATTTCTTTCTCTTTCAACTTCAATCAACAATTAAGACTTTCTAGAAGCATTATCCAAATAAAATCTCTTATTTTCATATTTTATTTATATTTAAAATGATTTTTAATGATTTAAATCAAATTAAATAGAAATAAAAATAATAAAAATCAAATTTTCCATGGTTTGGGTCGTGCATAGTACTAGTGTATGGATTGGATCACAATTTAGCAAGCCCATTTGGAAAGAATTGGTCCTAGACCCCCATTTTCAATATAAACCATCACAAAATTTCCCAACTTTGCAAGGGCATATCTCCCTCAATTTTAAAGGTATGAGGGTGTTCTTGGACATTTTGGAAAGCTTGAAGAGTCCTCTAAACAACCCCATTGGTTTCAGGTCCATATAATTTACCAATCTCAAGTTATGCCCTTTTGAAGTTGTTGACTTTTTGTTGACTTTTGAAATGACCTATAATGTCTTAGCTCATATCTTCCAAATGAAGCATTTTTGGGCTTAACTTGCAAGATCAAAGTTGTAGAGGATTCAATTTCCTTCAAAATTAGCTTTGGATGGAGACTTGGTGATGAAGTATGTGAAAGTTATGGCTGGTCAAAGTTCAGTTGACTTTTACTGAGGAAACCCTAATTTAGAAACTCCTGATTATTGATGATCTGGAATCTCCTTGATGAATCATGATCAACCCTTGATCAAATGATGAATTTTACTTCATATACTTGATGTTGGCAAAAAATCATGAAGTTTGACTTTGGTTTGACCGCAGTTGACCTCAGTTTGACTTTTTAGCTGCATTGACTGATTTTGACTTATCTGATCATCTGACTGAGCAAACTTTTGAGAAAAGTCTTGAAACTTGTCATGGGGGTTCTTATACACATATAAGATGTTATGAAGCTTACTTGAGGTATTGGAAGTCCATTTAGCCTGATTAAAGTCAAAACCCTAGTTTTGGATGCCCTGCTTAGGAGGTGCATTGTTTGAGGGAATTGTCAACTCTTTTGACCAATTGTGAACCTTGTGAACCTTGTGAACTATCATAAAATGTCTTGTGAACCTCATGGGAGGTATTGTGAAGCTTGTGAACCTTGTGAACCTCATAAAGTGACTTTGTAGACCTCATGAACTTCAGGAAAGCTTTGTAATCATTGTGAATCTTGTGAACCTTGTGAACCTTCAAGAAGTAACTTGTAGACTTCATGAACCTCATGAAAGGTTATGGAAATGTTGAGAAGCTTGTGAACCTTGTGAACCTTCAAGAAGTAACTTGTAGACTTCATGAACCTCATGAAAGGTTATGGAAATGTTGAGAAACTTGTGAACCTTGTGAACCTTCTTAGCACACAAAGTCTTGTACTATGAGGGCAAATTTTGGGGTGCAACAGCTGCCCCTGTTCAATTTTTTGAAACCTGAGGGGTTAGATTGGTATATTTGCCAGTCATGACCTGGAAGGTTGAAGGGGATTGAACACAAAAGCCCAAAAATTTGCACTCACCAGTGCATTAGAGTGATACAGATGGCTAGTTGAATACGATTGAGTGGGCTTAAAGATGCCACTAGGGGAAAGTTCTTCAGATATATTTCTTGGAAGATAAAGCAGTCCAAAATATGGAGGTATAATGAAAGCTGTCAGGAGTCTGGAGCAGTCCTGAGGTATTGATGATATGCTTTCAGGAGACTGGAGTAATCCTGATGTAACAGCATGTCTTCAGGGGGGTGAAAAGCTATCAGGAGGCTGGAGCTGTCCTGAGGTAACAATATAATTTCAAGAGGATAGATCAATCTTGAGAGATTGATGATATGCTTTCAGGAGACTGGAGTAATCCTGATGTAACAGCATGTCTTCAGGAGGATAGAGCAATCAATAATGATAACTCTAAAGCAGTCTTGAAGTAATAATATGATTTCAGGAGGATAGAGCAATCAATAATGATAACTCTAAAGCAGTCTTGAAGTAATAATAGGATTTCAGGAGGATAGAGCAATCAATAATGATAACTCTAAAGCAGTCTTGAAGTAATGAGAAGTTGTCAGGAGGATAAAGCAACCCTGAGGTAATAATATGATATGCTTTCAGGAGACTGGAGTAATCCTGATGTAACAGCCGGTTTTCAGGAGGATAGAGCAATCCTGATGTAATAATGGTATGCTTTCAGGAGGCTGGAGTGATCCTGATGTAACAGCATGTCTTTAGGAGGATAGAGCAATCCTGATGATCATAAGTTTGTTTGTTGGATAATTACCCTGAAAACAAGGTAACATTCTGTATAGTAATATTAGTTTATGCTTTATGTATGTATGTATAATATGATGCACTTAGGAAATGTATTATGTATCCATGTATATGTATGTTATGGTATGATGTAAATGATGTATGTATGATATGACACTGCTGGAAGCGTCTGGATATCTTCATAGAACAACTGATGGCCAGGGAAAATAAATCCCAATTCGTTGTTGAAGAATATGAGGAACTCATTCCCGTCTTGTTTGATAAGAGGGTATACATAACCTCCTGTCTGCTGGGGATAATAAGGTAGATATAACCTCCCGTCTGCTGGGGATAACAAGGTATATATAACCTCCCGTCTGCTGGGGATAGCAAGGTATAGATAACCTCCCGTATGCTGGGGATAGTAAGGTATACATAACCTTCGTCTTCGTTTGATAGTAGGATAGATATCACCTCCGTCTTTGTTCGTCGTACCCTTATTGGAAAGTAATTTCCTGTATATCCGTATGAGGATAAAAGAGATGGATATAAATTCCAGGGGAGATGAGACTTTATGAAGATGGATTCGTCCTACTGAGGGTTTGTAGCTGTTTTGTAGAGATGAACCGGCGAAGCTTCGTTGAAACCCTTCCCTCGTTCGTCCTTAGTAAATACTATTACTGCATTTTTATGCATTTCTGGTAAACATCAATCATATTAAAAGCATTCATGCATTTTTGGTAAACATTAATCATATTCAAAAGCATACAGGCATTCAAACACAACCAATGGACGTTTCGCTTATGTAAATAGGGTAAAAGTAAATCTGGATTCAAAAGATGGAATTTATTTATATCAAAAAAATGACCCATACACGGGTAAGTTTGTACAAGGAGACATAAACCCTAGTAAGAGGATTTTGTCATAAAGTTTTTTTACAAAACAAAGAGGATCAGTTATGTGGGAAATAATCCTATTGAGTTTCAATTCTACTATTGCCATTATCTTCAAGCATCTCATCTTCTGCTGTTGAGATGAAAATGATTGGATTGAGCTTTATCTGTTCGAGCTTGAGTGAGTAGTACAACTGGTTGCAGTTTCAGGGGTAATCCAAACGAGACGTAGTCATACGCTTTAATCCCTAACTTTTGCCTGGATTGCCCTTTCAGGTTTTCAATCCACCGGGATACCCTTTTTTGCCCAAGCCGCCTTTTCAGGTTTTCGACTTGCCGGGTGTACATCTTTTTATATATATCCCTAATTTTTGCCCAAACCCTTTTGGTTTGCCGGGATGCCCTTATTTTTTCCTAGGCCTGTCAACCTAGCGGGTCTCTTTTTATGCGTAGTATTTTTTAACTATGTCTGCGTTTACAGACTGTGGAAAGTCTTCACCATCCATTGTAGTCAGTATCATGGCACCTCCTGAGAACATTGTCTTAACTACAAATGGTCCCTCATATGTTGGAGTCCACTTGCCCCTAGGATCACCCTGTGGTAATATGATACGTTTGATTACCAAGTCACCGGCCTGATATACCTTTGGCTTAACCTTCTTGTTAAAAGCTTTGATCATTCGTTTTTGGTACATCTAGCCATGACAAACTGCTGCTAACCTCTTCTCATCAATCAAATTTATCTGGTCAAGTCGAGTCTGAATCCACTCATCTTCATCCAAACCTGCATCCTTCATAATTCTTAAGGAAAGAATCTGAACTTCAATGGGCAGAACTGCTTCCATACCATAGACTAAGGAGAATGGGGTTGCCCCTGTTGAAGTACGTATTGTGGTACGATAACCATGAAGAGCAAACGGTAACATCTCATGCCAATCCTTGTAAGTAACAGTCATCTTCTGTACAATCTTCTTAATGTTCTTATTAGCAGCTTCAACTGCCTCATTCATCTTTGGACGATACGGAGAAGAGTTGTGATGCTTAATCTTGAACTGCGTGCAGAGATCAGTAATCATAGTGTTGTTCATATTAGAGCCATTGTCAGTGATAATCCTCTCAGGGATGCCATACCTACATATGAGATTGTTCTTAATGAATCGAGCCACAACATTCTTGGTAACAAATGCAAATGAAGCTGCCTCTACCCATTTCGTGAAATAATCAATAGCAACCAGGATGAAACGATGCCCATTGGAAGCAATAGGCTTGATCTCACCAATCATATCAATGCCCCACATGGCAAAGGGCCAAGGAGCAGTCAACACATTCAATGGTGATGGAGGTACATGGACTTTATCAGCATAAATTTGACATTTGTGACATGTTCTGGAGTGTTGATAGCAATCAGCTTCCATAGTAGACCAATAGTAACCTGCTCTCAATATCTTCTTTGCCATAGTATGACCACTAGAATGAGTGCCAAAGATCCCATCATGCATGTCTTCCATAATCTCAGCTGCTTCCTTCTTATCCACACAACGAAGCAACGTTGAATCATGATTGCGCTTGTACAAAATGCCATTACTCAAGAAGAACTTGGCAGAAAACCTTCTCAGAAATTTCCTATCTTTGACAGATGCCCCTTCAGGGAACTCCTGAGCTTCAAGATATCTTTTCACTTCATAGAACCAAGGCTTCTCTTCTGCCCCTTCAGTGTCAATCTCATTGCAGTATGCAGGCTTTTCAAATCTATCAATAGTAATCTTGGGAGCTTCATCATCCCAGCTGATCTCAAACATAGATGCCATGGTAGCTAATGCATCTGCCAACTGATTCTCTCTTCGTGGAATATGTCCAAAGGTAATCTCTTTGAAATGCGGGATCAAAGACAACACATGCTCTCTGTAAGGAATGAGGTTATCATGCTTGGTATCCCAATCTCCTTTGATCTGACTAACTACCAGGGCTGAATCTCCATACACATCAAGGAACTGAATCTTCATATCAATAGCAGCTTTAATACCCAAGATACATGCCTCATACTCAGCCATGTTATTGGTACAATAGAAACAAAGTCTGGCAGTAATCGGGGTATGACAACCTTCAGGGGAACTAATCACAACACCAACACCATTACCAAGTGCATTGGAGGCACCGTCAAAAACCATAGTCCATCGGGATCCTTGTTCAGGTCCGTCATATTGTCCAGGTTCTTTGGTAATAATCATAATGTCTTCATCAGGAAACTCAAAATTCATTGACTGATAATCATCCACTGCTTGATGAGCCAAATGATCAGCAACAACACTTCCTTTAATGGCCTTCTGAGTAGTATACTGTATGTCATATTCTGTCAAGATCATTTGCCATCTTGCAATTCTTCCGGAGAGAGCAGGTTTCTCAAATATGTACTTGATTGGATCCATCTTCGAAATCAATAAAGTAGTATGGGTCAACATATACTGTCTTAGTCGGCGAGCAGCCCATGCCAAAGCGCATCAAGTTTTCTCGAGCAGTGAGTATCTTGTTTCACAGTCGGTAAACTTTTTGCTAAGGTAGTATATTGCCTGCTCTTTTCGACCAGACTCGTCATGTTGCCCCAACACACACCCCATTGAGTTGTCTAACACTGTTAAGTACATAATCAAGGGTCTTCCATCAACTGGTGGCATCAAAATTGGTGGTTCTAGCAGGTATCTCTTGATTTCATCAAAGGCAGTCTGGCACTCATCATTCCATTCCATCACCTGATCTTTCTTTAACAACTTGAAGATTGGCTCACAGATGGTAGTTAATTGGGAGATAAATCTTGCAATGTAGTTCAATCGTCCCAAGAAACCTCTAACTTCCTTCTCAGTACGGGGAGCTGGCATCACTCGTATAGCTTTCACTTTTGCAGGATCCACTTCAATACCTTTTCCACTGACAATAAAACCCAAGAGCTTTCCAGATCTAACTCCAAAAATACACTTGCTTGGGTTCAACCTCAACTTGTATTTTTTCAACCTCTCAAACAATTTATGCAAATGATCAAGATGTTGCTCTTCATCCTGAGACCTGGCTATCATATCATCTACATATACCTCTATCTCATGATGAATCATATCATGAAACAAAGCCACCATAGCACGCTGATATGTTGCCCCTGCATTCTTCAAACCAAATGGCATTACCTTATAGCAAAAGGTGCCCCACTGTGTCACAAATGTTGTCTTCTCCATATCTTCAGGTGCCATCTTGATTTGATTGTAACCAGAGAAACCATCCATAAAAGAGAATACCTTATGTTGAGCAGTGTTGTCTACCAGAATATCAATATGAGGGAGTGGGAAGTCATCTTTAGGGCTAGCCTTGTTCAAATCTATGTAGTCCACACACATACGCACCTTACCATCTTTCTTAGGAACTGGTACCACATTTGCAACCCACTGAGGATAAGAAGTTACTGCTAAGAACCCTGCATTGAATTGTTTCATTACCTCTGCCTTGATCTTTTCTGACATTTCAGGACGCATACGACGAACCTTCTGCTTCTTTGGACGACAATCTTCTTTCACTGGCAAACGGTGAACCACAATGTCTGTATCCAACCCTGGCATATCTTCATAAGACCAAGCAAATATCTCCACATAGTCACGTAACATCTGAATCAACCTGCTCTTGACACTGTCCTCTAAATCAGCCCCTATCTTGACCTCTTTTCTGTTTTCTTCAGTTCCCAGATTCACAACTTCGACTGGCTCTTCATGTGGCTGTATAGCTTTCTCTTCTTGTTGTAACAACCTAGCAAGCTCTACAGGTATTTCACAATCGTCCTCATTTCCGTCCTCAGTTTGATAGATCGGATTCTCGAAATCATAATTGGCAATAGTAGAACTGTTATCAACAAGATCCAGAGTGGATGAGGATCTGCATTTTAGTGATGTGGGTGTGTGTAAGAACACATAGCTGATAAAACAAAAAGAAAAGAAAAGAAAGACAAGGAACACAATATTTACGAAAACGAAACGTCCACTGATTTTATTGAATGAAGTATGCAAATGAAATGACAACCCGTAACAAGCACACCATTGTGCCCCGGGTAAGGCACATGGCTTGAAAGTTTTATTGTTCAAGAAATTACAAATTTAAAAACACAACACAGTAATAGTATTTACTCCTGACTAAAGGAGATAGGGATAACATCTTCAGCTTTCCAGTTATTGAGTCCAGCACCCACAGTAGGAAAAATCCATGCATCCAAGTTGTAGTCTTCATCTTGATCTCCCACAGCATTAATCTGGTCCTTCACAACCCCTTGATTAGTGATACGAGCAGCACGAGCACGACGAACAGCCTTCTAGGACTCTGCAGTGAAACCCAAACCAAACTTGTCAGACTTGTATGGAATATCAGGAAGCTGACCCCAAATAGTACAACCACCTTCATCCACCACAGCTCTAGCATCATTGAGGGATGCCATTGCCATTGTTGGAGGCTTTCTGGTGACCACAGGAACTTTCTTCACAACAGGAGGAGCTACATAATCATTAACAACCCAGGGAACCACTTCAAACGTCTGACACGGAGTCTCAATGTATTCACCTTCCATTTCCAGATACTTGAAGGTATTGACATGGCTGACAAAGTATTCTTCTTCTCCATAGACAGTAACAACCTTTCCATCCACCGGATATCTCAACTTTTGGTGCAATGTAGAGGTCACAGCGCCTGCCCCATGGATCCAGGGACGACCAAGCAGACAAGAGTATGAAGGACGAATATCCATCACATAAAATGTAGCAGTAAACACCTGGGAACCAACTTGGATTGGAAGATCAATTTCCCCATGCACTACTCTTCTAGAACCATCAAAAGCCTTTACCACAATATTACTGGGCTTCAGCACAGCATCTTCAGGACTCAGCTTGTTCAGGACTTCCTTAGGCAACACATTCAAAGAGGAACCATTGTCTATCAGCACATGAGACAGGGTAGTGCCCCTGCATTCAATTGAAATATGCAAGGCCCTGTTATGATCCCTCTTGGCAGGGGTCAAATCAGCATCAGAGAATCCTAACCCATTGTCATAGGTCAGGTGGGCAACACAGTTTTCAAATTGGTCAACAGAAATTGCACTGGGTACATGAGCAGTCTTCAGAAACTTGATCAAGGACTTGGCATGAGCCTCAGAACATAACAACAAGGACAACATAGAAATCTTTGAGGGAGTATGCCCCAACTGATCAACAATGTCATAATCACTCTTGCGAATGATTTTCAATACTTCTTCCATCTGCTTAGAGAGATCATCAGCAGCTGGCACATCAGTAGATACAGGCTCAATAACAGGACCCTTGCCCCTAGCATCAGTGGTGGAAGTAGCAGCAGGAGTAACTGTATTCTTAGAAGCAACTGGAGGAGAGAAGACCCTTCCACTACGAGTGATCTTGCTAGATCCAGCAATATTGCCAACATCAACAGGCACATCAGCGACAGGCTCTTGCTTAACACCATGGATGTAAACATCAGATCCATAATGCCAAGGCACAGCTTTGTCAGACGTATACGGGATAGGACCAGGAGTAGTAATGACCACAGGAGCTACTCTGGCTTCAGCAACAACTTTCACAAGACCTTCAGCAGTAATCTTGATTGGTCCCTGATGAGTGATTTTAATGGGACCCTTTGAAGTGATTCTTACAGGTACTTTGTCAACCATATCAACCTCTTCAATCTTCCTACCCTGAGTCAGATGATCCACCATACTTTCCACAGACGACGGAGTTCTCTCAAACACTATAGTATACTTATCCATGAGACGTTGAATTCCATCTCTCAATATGAAGAAACTATCTGGCTTATAGGTACAATACAAACAATCTTCACGACAACCTGGAAAGATCCCAGCTTGTACTAACCTCTTTTTGATAACAGACAATGGTGTGGTCAACTCCATAACTGAATAAACATGTAGATCTTCATCAATGGCATTGACAGTCTTCTCGTGATTTGGCATTGGAGCAGTAATCACATTGGGAGTACCCGGAGGATCAAACTCAATTTCTCCAGCATCAATCATATCTTGAATTTTATTCTTCAAGATCCAGCAGTTATTAGTATCATGTCCCTGACAGTTTGAATGATATGCACACCGTGCATTGGGATTGTACTTGGGAGAGGTAACATTGGGATTCTGAGGAGCCTCTTTCAAGGTAATGAGTTCAGCCTTCAACAAGTGTTGCAATGCCTGAGCCATTGACATGTTGATCTTCGTGAACTGCCTTCTAGCCCTCTGTTGGTTGCCCTGTGGCTGCTCTGTTGTTGCAGGAGTTGGATTTGAAATATGCACTGCACTAACAGACTGATGCCTTCTGTTACGATCAGGGTGACCATAAACAGCATTAGATTCTTTCTTCCCAGTGGGAGGCTTCTTTGCAGTACCTGATGAGGAAACACCCACTTGGATCTTACCATTCTTTATACCATTCTCTACTCGCTCTCCTGTCATGATCAACTCAGTGAAGCCAGATGATGAGCTTCCAATGAGATGACTGTAGAACGGTGTCGCTCCCGATAAATGGGACTGGCCCAAATAAAGGTACAGACGCGAACGGTCGGCGAAAGGGACAATGAGAACACACAGCCGTGAACTCACTGGAGATGAATAGAGTCGTCAGCTAGGCATTTTTATCCCGGAGGAAAGGCAATGCTGCATAGACCTAGAAAAAGATGGATAAGACGGTTGCGAACCAGAGAGACTGAGAAAGGGGGTTGGTTACAACCTGGGAAGGTATTAGCACCCAGATTGTCCGCCGTACTCGACGGGATCCACGCTTAAAAGATTTGTGTTTTAAAGGGGTAGTGTCAGTGCAATCTGTGTATAAAGCTGGAAAAGAATGTACAGGTGTCAGTGTATGGTGTATAAGTGATATGAAGTATGAAAGTGTCAGTGTGAGAATGAAAATGAATTGCTCAAGATCAGGAGGCTAAAAGAATAAAGCTGGAAGGAGGGGGGAATATACAGAGACTTTTGTTCGATAACCGTTAAGTTATGCCTATGTATCCTCTCGTGCAATGAGGAAGTCAGAACACCGTAGTTCGACACAAAGAGACTGAAAAGAATTTGACTTGTGAACTGCTTACTTGTCTATGCTCAAGTGTATGACCTGTCTGGCTCAGGTGCAAACTGTCTTGCATTAGACGGAAGAAGCAAGTTCTCGGTTGTGAGTGAATGAGATGAGAAAAGAATCCCGGAGGAGACGATTATTGTTTGTTTTTTGAGTTTTCAGTCTTTTATTGCTTTTGAAATTTTGTCATAAGTTAATGAGCTTAAGCCTAAACCAGTGGATTTAGTAAACTCATCACATCTTCCCTCTGATTAGGGGTAATGAGAATACCTTAAGTGTGAAGTCAGATTCTCACACTTAATCACCTTTTGATGTAGAGTTAAGATCATTAACCTACTTGTGATTATTTAGATGTTTTTGGTGTTTTTGTTTAGTGTTGAGTAATGAGGTTAAGCCATAATCAGGGATTAAACAGACTCATTATACCATCCTAATAGAAGGATAATAGATGAGAATGTTTAAGCTGAGGAAAGCTCCTCAACTTAATCCATGATTAGGGATTAAACTCATGACAAAACAAGCCTTTGATTAAGTGGATTTTATTTAATGGTATGATGATGAAGTGATTTTTATGATTTGTAAGACAACTTGAGGGGGACTTGTCCATTAACACTAGGGTTAGTCCTTCTTAACCAATTAAGGAAGAATTAGAACCCTAATGCAAGGCCCAAGTTACAAGTGTGATGTCTTGATGATTATTAAGTGAATTGATTAAGAGAGTTAAACACATTAAGGGTTTAACACTTAGGATTAAAGTTATACACTCCATCCTAAGAGAAGGATGCAGGCATAAGCTTAATCACAAAGCCTTAAAGCCTTTAGGGTTTAGTCCCTGATTATGAGGTGAGAAGAGATGACTCAAAGGAGACACAGAGGTAAGACTAAGAGGGGATACTAATCAAAACCCTAATCATTGTCATGCTTGGTTGTTCCTAAGGTTTGTGAGGTTTGCAAGAACAATCTTCAATGGAACCACCAGGAAGCAGATGAAAAGATCAAGAGAAGCAAAGCAACTTGCTTCATTCAAGAAGTCAAGTCACTTGGAGAAAGAAAGTGAGAAGAAGAAGAATGAGCAAGCTCAATCTCAAACACAAACAAAAATGCAGCAATGGATGCAAGAGGGTAAAAAGAAAAGTTATGAGAAGTGAAGGCAAATTCACTTCTCAAAGTTACTTACCACCTGAAAGGTTAGAAGAGAAATGCAATGCAATGCAAAATGGGATGAGATGACATGATGAGAAACAAAACCAGAAGCATATATATGATGCTAATGATGTTATGAGATGCTACAAACATGAGGCAACACATGGAAATGGTCATACAAGTTCAAGAATGCAAATGAAGCAAGTTAAAGAACATGAACATACATGAAGAGTTATGAAGTGCACATGGCATACAACATGGCAAATACATGATGCAATGATAAAACATGCTTTCAATATGTCTTATGATGTCAAATGAATCACATGGAACCATGGAATGTCATGGCAAGTCATGTTATGCAAGAGAATGCAAAATGGATGTATATGGAAGCCCAAATTAGGGTTTATGATCAATGCAACAAACAAGAATCAAAATCAGAAGCAAACCCTAAGATAAAAAATTGAAAATGCACTCAAAGGACCCCTAATCCTATACTAAACCAATGCCCAAAGGAGAGGTCTCAATTCCTAACCAAGTTCAAGATATGATTTTCACAAGATTCTAGGGTTTTTAGGGTTCCTAAACAAAAGAAATGCCAAACAAATTGAAAATGAAAGATCAAATAATGCCAATTTAATCTTACAAACTTCATGCTAAACACAATGCAATGCAAAAAGAATCAATGTCCAACTCTTCATGGATAGGCAGAAATGATTTTTTGAACTTTGGATCAAAATAATGCACAAAAATGATTTTAATTCAAAGAAAAATTCTCAAAATGCATCAAGATCAAAAAGAAATTTGGTTTGAAGGTTGGACAATGTTTCTAAATGTCTTAGAACATTTCATGAATTTTTTGGTGATTTTTAGATACTTAAAAGTATTTTTAATAAATTAATTTCCATTAATCAATTAAAAATAATCCTTTAAATATTTAAAAATACTTTTTTAATGATAAAAATAAAAATGAAAATATTTTTGTGTCTTAAAAATTAATAAAACTCATGAGAAAAAGTTTCATAATTTTTAAGCAATTTTTACTATTTTAAATTAAATATGCAAGTTAAATGAAAAAGAAATGAAAATAAATTAAAATAAAAGGAAAGTATTCAGATCTGATGGATGAGATTTGAACTGGGGTGAAGGTCATTGACCACGCGCGCTATCCAAGGGTCCTGGTTGGCTCTGATTTAATTAATTTAATTGAGTTTAATTAAACTAAATAAAAAGATTAGGGCTAATTGAATGCATCTGGGCCATCCAAGCTAGCGGGAAGTCAACTGGTCAAAGGCATCCTACGTTCAGAATTCAAATGGGAATTAATGACTGTAATTAGGGCTAAGCAAACTCAGGTGACCGGAGAGAAGCTCCGGTCATCTTCTCCGGCACCCCAAAAACCCTAAAACATGATTCAGGCACCTATTCCACAAATTAAACACACCTAAGAGATCCTCTAACAACCTAGGTCATGAATCCACCCTCAAACAACATTTAAACCCCAAGAATCATGCAAATCGAAGAAAATAAAATCCACGGGCAAAATTTCAGAGGGATCATACAAACTCATTTTTCACTTATTTTTGATTCTGAAACCATCCCCATGATCAGCAAGACATGAGCAATCATATTATAACTTAAAATGCAAGCTTTGGGAGAAAGTGTTCATGTTCATACCTGAGCTGGAAAGCTTCAAAACTGAGCTTCCAGAGCCTCCTTTGCGTGCAAATGGACTTCTTTGTCTCCCCTGATGCTAATGGAAGGCTTCAAAGCTCTTGTGGATGGCTGATTTGTGAGGAACAGCTCTGGTGTAGCAGATAGCACAGTCAAGAATGGGGAGGTTTCAGGCCATTCCAATGGTGGATTCCTGCTCCTTTAGGTGTGCTTGACTTGTTGGTGAAGGAAAATGATGTGCTTGATGGCTGGATAAAGGGATTCGAAGAGTTCTGGTTTTGAGGATGAGAAATGGTGAAGCTCAATTCATGAGGGTTTCAGGCTTGAATCTTGTTGGTTTCTACTCAATGAAACATGGTGAGATGATTAGTGAAAATGGTTTGGATGTTTGAAGTTTTTGGAGGCAGATTCGAAGAGTTTTGCAAAGTGAGGTGTTTTTGTATATGTGATCTTGTGATCTCTTTCAGCCTTGCTTCTTGATGTGTTTTGCTAGTAGATGGAAAGTATAAACAATTGCAAGTGGCCAGAGGATGTGACATGGCCTGTGGTGATTGGGATGTTTGCTTTTGCCAAAAGTCCACTTTTTGTGTAAGAGAGGTATGGCTTGGTTCTAGCTTGGTACAAGGGCTAGGGCTGGCACAGCATGGTGTGTATGGAAGGCTAGAATGGTTCAAAGGCCAATGCAGCAAGTGGTGAGAAGCATCATGATGATTTTGCAACTTGGTTGCCTTTGGCACTTCATGGAAAAAAGTCTTGTTACACAAACCATGGACATGAGAAACTTTGGCCCAATTATGATTTTTAGAGCTCATGGAATGTTTGTGTCATGGTTTGATGTCAACTAGAGGTTACAAAAAGCCTTGGTTCATGATTTTGCAAAATTCACATTTGAGGCATGTCTTGAAAATCAATGATTTTAGCCAACTTTGTCACACCCTAACTTTTGATCCAAGAAGAATTTGATCATGTTCTTGTACTTTTTGAAAAGGGAAAGATGTATTCTACAACTTTCATGACCAAAGTTTTTCCATTTGAAGCATTTTTGGATCAAGAATCAAGGCTTGAAAAATGACCTAAAATGAAACATTCTTGAAAAGTCAACTATGCCCAAAAAGTCAACATTTGCAAAAACTCCAAATTCTTGATTTTTGTGAACTTCAACCTTCTTCCATGATCAAATAAAGATCATATACACTCAAAATGATGAAGATCAACCATTGGTTGGGTCATTGGGGGCCTCAGATGCCCTGATTTTGCACTGACTTGTCTGGAAAGTCAACTCTTGATCAGATGACTTCCCCATGGAATTTCTTCATGAAAATTGATATGCATACTCCCTATACCATATAGAGACCAATAGAAACAATAATGACCAAAAATTTTGGAGTTATGGCCTCTGAAACCAAAACCCTAATTTTTAGGTCAACTGTGCAGTCTAGCCTGACTCTGCTTCCATACAAACCCTAGTTCTTGTGATTCTTTGGCATTCCTGATTTTGAGAGGGTGTAATATGATATAAGAACACACATGGATCCCTTTGAAGTGATTGGTGATCTTTGGAGTGGCTCAAAAGGTTCTTGGGTTGCTCAGATCACAAACCCTAGATGCAGATGACTTTGAACCAATGCAGTGAATCAAAAATGTAATATGAGATGGTATGATTTTGTTTATGCATATGAGATGATCACAAGCCATAGTGTGAATGAGTGAGGGCAAATTTGGGGTGTTTACAGCTGCCCCTATTCAAACATGAGTTAGCTGTGCAGGATGTAAGCAATGGCTTATCAGGCAAACAAGATAACTTGTGGTTGAATACCAAAGACAGTCCAAAATTTGCACTCACAGAATGAAGAAGAAAAGGGATATAGATTGTAAAAAGAAAATAAAGTATATTGTAAAGTATGGGCGACGGAGGACGACCGTCGAGCAGAGGACGACTGCTGGGTAAAGAGCAATGACGGGGACGGCCGACATGCTGGGAAAAGTGCGGAAAATAAAGCAATGACGGGGACGGCCGACATGCTGGGGATAAAAGGTAAAGCCAAGACGGGGACGGCCGACTGGCTGGGGAAAATAAGATATTATGATGGGGACGGCCATCACGATAAAGCTATAAAGTTTCCTGGGGATAAATGAAACATGACGGGGACGGCCATCAAGTTCATAAAGCAAGGTAACCGACGATGGGGACGGCCATCGGGCTAAAAGAAAAGGAAAAGGGACCACGACGGGGACGGCCATCGGGTTAAAGAATAAATGAAATGAACAGATGATGGGGTACGGCCATCAAAGGTGAAGGACGATCACCTAGCAGGGGACGGCTGCTCTGTTGGGGAATAAAAGAATTATGATGGGGACGGCCATCAAAGGTGGAGGACGACCACCTGGCAGGGTACGGCTGCCGAAAATATCGCGACATAGGACGAATGCCGGATAGAAAAGGTCGGCGATGGGGACGGCCATCGGACGAGCATGATGGAGGACGACCATCAAGAGGTTGAGGACGACCACCTAGCAGGGGACGGCTGCTCTCGAGGTTTCTCATGACATAGGACGAATGCCAGATAACCAAAATCAACAATGGGGACGGCCATTGGATAAAATGATGAAGGATGATCATCAAGGGTGGAGGACAACCACCTAGCAGGGGACGGCTGCTAAATCAACGATGGGGACGGCCATCGGATGAGCATGATGGAGGACGACCATCAAGAGGTGGAGGACGACCACCTAGCAGGGTACGGCTGCTCTCAGGGTTTATCATGGCACAGGACGGGTGTCAGATAAAAGGGAAAATTTGTTTGTTGGTAATCTACTGGGGAAAAGTAAACACGGACGAGTGCTTACATCCAAGAAACAAAGGTATAAGTGTTTGGTATTCGTGTATAGATTAGAGATGCGGACGAGCATCCTTAAGACTATGATACGGACGAGCATCATGCAGAAACAAAATACTGACACGTGTTCCAAGATGATGATACAGACGAGTATCAACTGGTTAACAGAGAACACGGACGAGCGTTGAATCTGAAGGGACTCTTCTGGGGAATAGTAGACACGGACGAGTGTCTATATTCAAGGAGACATAAGTGTTTGACACAGTGTATGGATTAAAGATGCGGATGAGCATCCTTAAGACTATGATACGGACGAGTATCATGTAGAAACAAACGCTTGACGCATATTCTGAGATGATGATACGGACGAGTACCATCTGGTTAACAGAGAACATGGACCAATGTTGAATCTGTGGGGATATACAAGTGGTACATACAAGATACAGACGAGTATCTGTATAGGTGTAACATGAATAGTGAGAATGGTGTATAGGTGAATGTTTATCTGTTGGGGAGAGCGACCCGGACGAGTGTCAGAAAAAGAAAAGTAGTATTAACAAGTATATGGGTTGTAAAGCGTAAAACGACTGCGCTGGGGATATGACACGGACGGGTGTCGAGAAGGTGTTTAGGTATATGTGGGTGCAAAGAGGATGCCTTTGGCTTTCTGCTGGGGTATAACACGGACAGGTGTCCAAAAGAGTATATACTGGTGTTTGTGAATTGTGAGGCAGCTGCATTTTGCCGGGGATCCTGGTGGGGATTTTCCTTCTGTATGTTGATGAACTGTAATTATTCACAAGTGTTGATTCATAACATGGCTCATGATTATGCTATGCATTTGATTTTTGCCGTAACGCTCCGTGTTAGACGGAATGCTACGCTTTGTGGGTGATAATGATGCGAATGCTATGATTATGCAAAGATACCAAACCGGGATTCGGATCCCGTTGCTGCGAAGATCTCTGGTCGATCCGTCTGAAGTAGACATCCCAGCTGGGGATGAGATCATTGGTAAATCTGATGAGATGATATCTGCTTGGGGATTCAGGTTACTGATAAACCCATCTCAGTAATGCGGGACCCAGCTGGGGTTTGTAGAAGCTTTCTTCACTCTGTTGTGAGTTCGTCATGCGTTGCTCTTCTGGATAGAGGCTGGAGCTCTGTGGGGAAATGGTTCCCTGTCCTTTGTACTCGGCTGAGGATGAAATGGCAACTCGGCTGGGGAGAAAGAGAAATCACTGAAAGACCTCCTTAAAGATTCTTGACTCAGCCGGGGATATGGGCGCCTTCTGTGATGCCTGGCAACTCTGATGGGGAGAAGTAATACGTGGCAACTCAGCTGGGGAGAAAACACTTTGGGCGCTGAGTGTCGATTTGTCAGCTTGCTGGAGTGAAGCTTTCATGCCCCAAGTTGCACTCTGGATACCTGCAATCCTGCAAAGATAGGGAAACGCACAAGATAATCCCGAGGTATCCCTTACTGGATTCCGTCATAGGAGTTAAGCACCTTTCGAGAGTAAGTATATCCCCTGCAAGCACGTGTTTTTATTAGAGAGAAGCATCTGTACTCGTGCGATCAGTTTTTTAGAGACATCAGACATTCTTTGCAAAAATAAAAATGTACAAAACGAAACATGACTGAAAAATCCGATTTTATTAATTCATGTGCCCTGAATTGGCAAGATACAGTCAAAAGAAACAAATCCCCTGAAATGAGGAGATTGTTACAAATTGAGAAATAAAGTGCTGGCAATGTTGATGACGCTTTGAGGAGCTTCCTCTTCACTATGACCCGTATGACTCTTGACGTTCTTCTCATCTGGCTTTCTGAAGAATGTTGATTCTGATAGCAGCTTGATCCCTCCGAAGCTTACCAAGTTGTGAACGATACAGACGAATTCAGAATGCAGTTGTTTGCTTATTCCCTTATTTTGCATGGATCGCCCTTTCGGGTTTTCAATCCATCGGGATACCCATTTTTGCCTGAGCTGTCCAATGCGGCTTTTTAACTCAGCGGGTGTACATTTCTTATTTATTTCCCTTATTTTTGCCCGAGTCTTTTATTCTGTTTTTGACTCGCCGGGAGGCCCTATTTTTGCCTGGACTTACATCCTGTTTTTATGTCCAGCGGGTCATTTTTTATGCGAAGTATTTTTTAACTGCATCTGAATTCACAGGGGACGGGAAATCTTCACCATCCATGGTGCTGAGCATCAGTGCTCCACCAGAGAAAACTTTCTTTACCACGAATGGTCCTTCATAGTTTGGAGTCCACTTGCCCCTGTGGTCTGTATGAGGAGGGAGGATTCTCTTCAGCACAAGATCTCCTACTTGGTACTCTCGGTGCCTGACTTTCCGATCGAAGGCTTTCTTCATTCTTTTCTGATACAACTGCCCATGACAAATTGCAGCCAATCTTTTCTCTTCAATCAGACTCAGCTGTTCATATCGGGACCGGACCCATTCTGCTTCGTTCAGCTTAACATCCATTAGTACCCGTAGGGAGGGTAATTCAACTTCAACAGGTAGGACTGCTTCCATACCATACACAAGCTGATACGGTGTTGCCCCAGTGGATGTTCTGATTGACGTGCGGTACCCATGCAAGGCAAACGGTAGCATTTCATGCCAGTCTTTGTAGGTGATTACCATCTTCTGCACAATCTTCTTGATGTTCTTATTAGCTGCCTCAACAGCGCCATTCATCTTTGGCCTGTAAGGAGAAGAATTATGGTGTTGGATTTTGAAGTCCCGGCACAGCTCTGCCATCATTTTGTTGTTTAGATTAGAACCATTATCAGTAATGATTCGCTCGGGAACTCCATACCGACAGATGATATCTCTTTTCAGAAATCTGGCTACCACTTGCCTTGTAACGTTTGCATATGAGGCTGCTTCAACCCACTTGGTGAAATAGTCAATGGCGACCAGGATGAATCTGTGGCCATTTGAAGCAGTTGGCTCAATCTTGCCAATCATGTCAATGCCCCACATGGCAAAGGGCCATGGTGAAGACATTACATTCAGAGGATTGGGAGGCACATGCACCTTATCTGCATAGATCTGGCATTTGTGGCATTTTCTGGCGTAGGCACAACAGTCAGCATCCATCGTGATCCAGTAATAACCTGATCTTAGCAATTTCTTAGCCATGGCATGCCCTCCAGCATGGGTACCAAAGGATCCTTCGTGCACCTCGTGCATCAACAAGTCTGCTTCCGTCTTGTCAACGCATCTGAGGAGTACCATATCAAAGTTCCTCTTGTATAAAGACCCATCAGTGTTCAGGAAGAAACTACCAGCAAGCCTTCTTAATGTCTTCTTATCATTGGATGATACCCCAGGTGGGTATGCTTGATCCTCCAAGAAGCATTTAATGTCATGAAACCAAGGCTTATCATCTTTAACAACATCTGCTGCAAATACATAGGCTGGTCTGTCGAGTCTGGACACTGAAATCTGAGGTACAAAGTTAGTAGCTTGAACTTTGATCATGGATGAAATGGTAGCAAGAGCATCTGCGAACTGATTCTCGTCCCGAGGGATATACTCAAGCTTGACTGTTGTGAAGAAAGTCAATAACCTCCTTGTATAATCCCTGTAAGGTATCAGATGATCCTGGTGGGTGTACCATTTCCCATTGGTTTGATTGATTACCAGAGCTGAGTCCCCGAATACGGTCAATGTCTTGATCCTGAGGTCAATGGCTTCCTCGAGACCCATAATGCAAGCTTCGTATTCAGCTTCGTTGTTAGTGCAGTTGAAAGTGAGTTTCGCCGAGAAAGGCACGTGAACTCCTTTTGGTGAAATGAGTACTGCACCAACGCCACGACCATTCATATTAACAGCTCCATCAAACATCATAGTCCATTCTTCTTCTGGGTCAGGCCCTTCAGTGTGAACAGGCTCTTCATGATCTTTTGATTTTATGAACATGATGTCTTCATCAGGGAAGTCAAATCTCATAGGCTGGTAATCATCAATGGGTTGCTCAGCAGGATATTCAGATAGTACACTGCCCTTGATGGCTTTCTGAGACGTGTACTGGATGTCATATTCTGTAAGAATCATTTGCCATCTTGCAACCCGTCCGGTAAGAGCTGGCTTCTCAAATATATACTTAACTGGGTCCATCTTTGAGATCAATAAGGTAGTGTGAGTCAACATATACTGTCTCAGTCGGCGAGCAGCCCACGCTAAAGCACAACAAGTTTTCTCGAGCAGTGAATAACGTTGTTCACAGTCGGTAAACTTTTTGCTTAGGTAGTATATTGCATACTCTTTTCGACCAGACTCGTCATGCTGGCCCAGCACACACCCCATTGACTCTTCTAATACTGTTAAGTACATTATCAGAGGTCTTCCTTCAACTGGAGGCATAAGGATTGGAGGTTCTTGTAAGTATTCCTTGATCTTGTCAAATGCCCTTTGGCAGTCTTCGTTCCACCTGACCGTTTGCTCCTTCCTCAACAATTTGAACAAGGGTTCACAGGTTGCTGTAAGGTGAGATATGAACCTCGAAATGTAGTTCAATCGACCTAAGAACCCTCGGACTTCTTTCTCTGTTTTTGGTGCAGGCATCTCTTGAATAGCTTTGACTTTATCAGGGTCAACCTCAATCCCTTTCTTGCTCACGATAAATCCCAACAACTTACCGGATCGCACCCCGAATGTGCACTTGTTTGGGTTCAACTTCAGTTGGTACTTCCTCAGGCGCTTGAACAGTTTCAGCAGATTTACCAAGTGATCTTCTTCAGTGAGGGACTTGGCGATCATGTCATCCACATAACATTCTATTTCTTTATGGATCATATCGTGGAATAATGTCACCATAGCCCGTTGATATGTCGCACCGACATTCTTCAGTCCGAATGGCATTACCTTGTAGCAGAACGTGCCCCAGGGTGTGATGAAGGTTGTCTTCTCCATGTCTTCAGGTGACATTTTAATCTGATTATATCCTGAAAATCCGTCCATGAAGGAGAATACCGAGAATTGAGCCGTGCTATCCACCAATACATCAATGTGAGGTAATGGGAAATCATCTTTTGGACTGGCTCTGTTCAGGTCCCGGTAGTCAACACACATTCTTACTTTACCGTCCTTCTTAGGCACAGGTACTATATTAGCGACCCACGGTGGATAGCTAGTTACAGCAAGGAACCCGGCGTCCCACTGCTTTTGTACCTCTTCCTTGATTTTCATAGCCATGTCTGGGCGAGTACGGCGCAGCTTCTGTTTGACTGGTGGGCATTCTTCCCTCAACGGCAGCTTGTGCACAACAATGTCGGTGTCCAATCCTGGCATATCTTGATAAGACCAAGCAAACACATCCACATACTCTTGAAGCAGATTAATCAGTTGTCTCTTCACTGAGTCTTGCAGGCAGGCCTCGATTTTAACCTCTTTCACGTCTTCATCTGTACCAAGATTAATCACTTCAACCTCCTCCTGGTGAGGAGCAATAACCTTTTCCTCTTGTCTTAACAACCTGGCTAGCTCTTCAGGAAGCTCATACTCTTCTTCAACCCCTTCATCAGCTTGATTGATTGGATTGTCAAAGTCATACGAAGTCATAGTCGTGCTGTTGTCGGTGCTGTCTGGAAGGCACACTCTGCAAGGGTTCAGTTGTTCATTTTAGTAATTTGATTTTAATATTGCTTTTAGAAAATTGAAATAAAGTTGTCATTTTGAAAACACTGCCATTTATTTTTTTGTACAAAAAAGAAAAATGGAAAAACAGTGAGCGAAAAAGAAAAAGACTCATTTGCAAAAAAAGATGTCTGATATTTCATTGATTAATCTTGTTTGCACAAAAAGTACAGATGGCCCTATTACAAAATGAGTCTTGTCATCTTGGGAAAGATGCAAGACTTTGATGCATGCTATAAAAATACAGGAAATAATAATTACTCTGCATGAGTAACTCTTATAATTTCCTGGGAAGACCAGTTTGAGATACTGCTCCCCGGGATCCTTGGACGAATCCATCTTTCCAGGTTGCGTTCTTCTTCCAGCTCGTCTTCCAAACAGTTGATAGCATCAGGGGTAAGCATTCCCCCACTCACAAAATTGGGCTCTTTCGCAGCCGCTGCTTGATCTTGTTGAGTTGGTTTGTAACCCAACCCAAATCTGTCCTCTTTCCTCTCCACCGATAGCAGTTTGCCCCAGCCTTGGGCGTTTCCTCCCTCAACAACCTTCCGGGCTTGTTGGTATGATGATATTGAAGTACCAGATACAGCAGATGTTTCATTCACGTTCAAGGCTTCAAAACCTTGGCTCATCGTTTCATGGATCTCCCCATCCATCTCAATATACTTATAGGTAGCCAGGTGGCTGACAAAAATATCCTCTTCTCCACAGATTGTAACGATTTGACCCTCCCACTCGTATTTTAACTTCTGGTGAAGGGTAGAGGTCACGGCGCCAGCGGCGTGAATCCATGGCCTACCCAATAAACAGCTGTAGGCAGGCTGTATATCCATCACGTAGAAGATAGTTTTGAAGGTCTGCGGGCCAATCGTTATGGGTAACTCAATCTCCCCCAGAACCGATCTCTTTGAACCATCAAAGGCTCTCACCACCAGGTTGCTGGGTCTCAATGCCAACCCATCATATTCTAGCTTCACCAGGGCCTTTTTAGGTAAGACATTGAGGGACGACCCTGTGTCTACCAGCACATGGGAAAGGACAGCACCTTTGCATTCCATGGTTATGTGCAAGGCTTTGTTATGGTTACGGCCTTCCGTTGTCAAATCAGTATTGGTGAAACCTAGTCCGTGACTAGCATTAACATTTCCAACTACAGCTTCCAGCTGATTGACAGTGATCTCTTCAGGCACGTAAGCTGCGTGCAAGACTTTGAGTAGTGCATTCCGATGGGCCTCGGAGCACATAAGTAATGATAGGATTGAGATCTTGGAAGGCGTCTGGTGAAGCTGATCCACTACTTTATAATCACTCTTTTTGATGATTCGCATGAACTCATCAACCTCTTGGTCGAAGGGCGTCTTCAAGGCTTCTTTAACAGTCTGCTCTTCCTGCACCAAGCTTTTTCCTTTTGCCTTAGCAGCAGCTTCTGCTTCGACAGTGGGTCTCTGAATTTGTGGAGCGAAAAGACGTCCGCTTCGAGTGAAGCCTCCGCCTCCTCCCACATTGTCAATTTGTGGTGCAGGGGTTGATGATTCAAAAGTGATTCTTTGTCCTTCACAGTACAGGTCAGAGCCGTAATTCCACGGGATGGCATTGCTGCTTTCATAAGGTACTGGTCCAGGCACCGTGATAGTGACTGGACTGACTGCAGCTGCGGAAGGAATTGTGATAGTCTGTGGATCGTAATAAATCGTGACTGGTGCTCTGATGGGAGCAGCACTTTCTGAGTTGTAGGCAGAGTTGTTTTCTGGATCATAAAATATGGTGACAGTTGAGACATCCTCATGATTGGTTGCTGGTGTTGTAGGAGACATTGTTGGAAGAATGGATGTTGTTGTTGTAGGAGGTTCAAAATGGAGTGAAGCTGAAGTTGTAACAGGAAAATTTGTTGAAAACTGATTTGTTGAGATGATGGATGAAGTACTTGTTGATGAAGCCGAAGAATTGTCAGGAACAATGGTTGTTGCAGTTGTAGGAGGTTCTGGAGCTGTTGCTGATGAGATTGCTGGATTTGTTGGAAATGACGTGGTGATCTGAAGTTGGCCACTCTGAATAAGACCGTCTATGCCATTCCTCAGGTTATCGCACCCATTTACCGAAATATTGCAGTAAGCACAACCCAACTCACACCCCGGGAACATTTGACATTCGAGGAGTTGAGCCTTGATTTCTACCAACGGCGTCCGGATCTGACCCACACTGGTTATTAAATAAGACGGCTTGTCTTCTTCAATAGCGTTAATTCTGGGACCACCGTGGTTTGGCATCGGGTTCTTATTGACATTGGGTGGTGGTGCGAAATTCAGAGCTTTTGAGTCTACCAGGTCTTGTACCTTCATATGCAGAGCTCTGCACTTTTCTGTACTGTGGCCAGGTGCGTTTGAATGGAAGGCACATCTGGCGTTGGAGTCATAGTTCCTGGGTAGACTGTTGGGATCTGGAGGTGCCAGCGTCCTTAGCTCAACTAGGTTGAGTTTCAGGAGTTGTGGCAGCAATGTAGCATATGGCATAGGGATTGGATCGATCACCCTATTAGCTTGAGATGGCCTCTGCTGAAATGGCCTTTGTTGACTGTTGTTGTTGGTGTTGCTGTTGTTGTAATTCCTTGGGGGATACTGAGATTGCTGGTGGTACTGAGGTTGTTGCTGATAGTTTTGCTGCGGAGGTTGATAGACTGGTTGAGGATGAGCCGGAGCAGGAATAGCGACTGCTGCTACATACCTGTGGACATATTGGGGCCTGCCCCTGTTGGTGTGGATGGCATTGGTCTCGCCAGTTCTTCTTGGGCCTGCAAAAGGCTTTCTTGTACTATTGGACGAGCTGGCACCATTATCAGAAATCTTGCCCATTTTCAGCAGGCTCTCAATTCTCTTCTCAGCTATGACAACATCTGCAAAGCTAGTGGAGGAGAAAGCAGCCAGCCTGTCAATATAGGTTCCTTGAAGGGTGTTCATGAACATATCTGCCATTTCCCTCTCAGACATAGGTGGCTGAACAGCAGCAGCCAATTGCCTCCATCTCTGGGCATATTCTCGGAAACTCTCCCTTGAAGACTGTGACATTCCCATTAGGAGGGTCCTGTTGGGTGCCATGTCTAAGTTGTACTGATACTGTCTGATGAAGGCTTCTGCCAAATCCTTCCAGCACCTGATAGTTGCCCTTGTTAGGTGAGAGTACCATTCTCTTGACGCTCCAGTCAAGCTGTCTTCGAAATAGAACATCCAGAGCTTTTCATCCATAGTATAGGCCTTCAGCCTCCCCAGAAATGATTGTAAATGAGTCCGGGGGCATGAAGTCTCGTTGTATTTTTCAAAACAAGGAGGTTTGAACTTATGGGGAATTCTGACCCCGTCTACCAAGCCCATGTCCATGACGTCAAAGCCCAAAGAGTTTTGAGACTCTAAGGATCTCAACTTCTCAGCTATCTCATCCAGTCTTCTATCATAAGCCTCTTCCCCAGCACCCATTACTGTGAATTGATCCTCCTGGGGGTCTTCTTGAAGTACCCTGGCTGCAGTGGCAGTCCCTTGAACATTTGCAGGGATGTTGACCTCAGGATGGAGATGTGGTCCAAATACAGGGGGATTTACATGAGGTTGGACCCTTTCATTGTTGCTGGTGCCGGCAGTCCCTATATGTGGATCTTCTTGATTCTGCCTTTCCACCATGGCCCTCAATCTTTCCTGGCTCTGAGCCATGTTGTTCATCACTTCCATAAACTGAGTCATTTGATTCCTCATTTCTAGCCTTTCGTTTGCCATTTGATTTCTGACCTCAGTAAGGTCCTGCTGCATCTGATCCATTTGAATGCCCGGAAGATTGTTACGGGTCGGATAACGGTGCGGACGGTTGAGGGGAAATACCCGGCGCCGAGCAATAATTCCTGAACATCACAACAGAGTTAGCAACAACAAGACAAAAACCTACAAAACAAACAAAGGGTTAGCATGCAATGCAGTATGCTTATTTGCTCTTAAGGTATCCGGCTTGGCATTCAGTTTTGACCCTTCCAGACCCTTGAAGATGCTGTTGTTGTTGCTTGAAGGAAACTCAGATGAAGCAAGCTAACACAAATATATTACAGAAGGTGAAATAATACAACTTGTTCATTTTACAACACAAGCCCTCTAGGGGGTCAAAATACATTACAAGAAAATAAAAGTACATGGAAAGAAAGCAACAACAAACAAATGGTCAAACACCAAGACCAAACTCATCCTCCCGAACTTCCTTGAGAAGTGCCTCGGTCACAGGATCAGTCGGACGCTCCGTGAGATTCCTAATGAGAAGATTTCTTGTAGCAACAGCTGCAGTCAGCTTCTTGTGCTGACTTTGGTCCTTTGACCTCTTTACTCCAGCTTTGATCTTCAACTCTGATATCTCCCTCTGGGCTGCTGCCAGGGCTTCTTGCTGTTCTTTTGCACTAGCTTCCATTTGCTCCATCTTGTCTTGCACTCTCTTGTCCTCCAGAGTACGAGCTTCAGTGATCCTGACCCACCGGGCCTGGCTCTCCTTCAGATACAGGTCTGTCCTTGCTCTCTGGAACTGGGCTTCTTTGCAAGCATTCTTCAGAATTTGTTCTCCAGCTTTAGACTTTTTGATATAATCACCAGACTTCTCAATCTTAACCAGATGCTCCACTCTCAACTTCTCCAATCTTTCAACCTCCCTCATACCCTCACTCCTATCCCGGAGGGTCTTCTGCAAAGCCTGGGTTAACTTCTCATTTCTTTCCTTCAAGCCCTCAAACTCCTCCAAACTGATAGTGGCAGGGGGTGGTGCTGAAGATGACTCAGGCATGTCTTCTATGGTAAAGGGCATTCCAGAGAATTGGGCCCTGGCACGGGACCACTCATAATATTGTGTTGATGCCACATTATTGCACTTCCCCAGAATGGTTACTCCCTTGACTTGAACATTATCCCAGGCCCAAGCAGCCTGCCTAACAGTATCCAGATTAGTCTTGTTCTCACAATAAAGTGTCTCCCCCAAGTCCTGCACCTTAGGAGTATGGACCAGTGCATAGCCCAGTTGCCTCCTGAACAACAGAGGGTTGTAATTAATACTGCCCTTAACTCCTATTAGGGGCACATTGGGAAAATGCCCACAGCTAGTGATGATATCCCTGCCCTTGGTGCTTTGAGTGCACCATCTGATATCTGCTGAAGTTAGAGCAGTGAGCCTCTTAGCCCAGTTACTCTGCTGATGAGGGTTCAAGAATGCATCTGTCCTGGGTAGATGCCTGAGAAGCCAAGTATGGAATAATGGAGCACAACACCTCACTAATCTTCCCCTCTGCTTTTCATTCCTCTGATGCACTGAATAATAGAGATCCCCCAATAAAGTTGGCACTGGGTTCCTCAGGATGAACAGATGGATTGCATTCTTGCTAATGAATCGAGGCTCATCCGCAAACAATACAATCCCATATATACTCAAAGCCAACAAAGCACAGACAGCTTTCCATTCTCCTAGAGAAGCTTTCAGGGTAGCTTGAGAGATCAGGAAATCCAGATGGAAGCCAGGGATTCCAGCTTTAGAAGTCATATGCTGCTCAATCAAAACAGGTTCCAGATGCAAAGCTTTTGCTACTTCTCCATTAGCAGGAAAGACCATCTCAGGGTTGAAAGGGATTCCACCCCTGATAGGCATACCAACTAATGAGGAGTACTCTTCCAATAAGGGGCCCAACTGGAAGTCTTGAAAGGTGAAACATCTTAGTGGGGGATCATAGAACTGAATGCAAGTGTGGATCAAGCTTCTCTGTGAAGGGTCCAGATCCATAACCATATCAAGTATATCTCCGTAGTGTTCCCTGAACAATGGTATGTGATCTGGAGTGATCAGGGTTTGAATCCTCCTGATGTCTGATAACTCTGGCTGGAAGAAGTGATAGGTGATGTTGCTCTTTTTAGGAGCCATGATGCTGAGACTGAGTAGAGACAGGTGCTGATGATAACACTGAAGAAATGGCCACTGATTGGCTGGTGCAGGTGATAGTTGAAGCAGATGCTGATGAAGGTGGGTCAATGCTGAAGATGGGGTCAAAACCAAAACCAAAGATGAAAGTGGATACCCTGAAACACAAATAAGCAAATGTCAATATGATGTAATGATTTATGTATGCAAATGATATGTAAGGGTCTGTGACTGAGCTGGATCTGATCAAATGTCCTGATATAGGTCCATGTATGTAAGAAATCCAGAAGGAGGTCTAAAAATCCAGTAACCAAGGTGGGGGACTCAAATAAAGAGTCACATGTCCAGGGTTTAGAATCACAAGAACTGTCCAACATGGAGTACTCTTAACAAATCAAAGTAACCGGGTATTCTGAGGTCAAGGTACCTGCAAACCTGTAAACAGCCCAACCCCCTCACAGGTGATGCTCTAGAACAAGGATCCTCAGACTCGGATCAGTTATGAGAAGTGTAAACACTTCTAACCCGGAGGTACAGTGTTTACAATAACCATAAAAGTTCCTCCTCTAATTCACCTCAGTTTCTGAAGGTCAAAACTAAAGGTCATCCAGACTTAGCAGGCTTCCCAGATAGCCCTAGCATTGCAGAAAATCTGCAACACAGAGTTCTCAAGAAGAAACCCATATCTGAACCGTGTTTCATATTCCCGCACCAGACCGAAATGGAATGGGAAAGAATATGATTCACTCTAGCCTAGGTGTCACTCAAGTCCCAGGTATAGGACCTTAACTCTCAATAGAACCCCACCTACCAAAGTAAAACCAGATCCAGCCAGGCAGCATGACAGTATGATATATGAAAAGCAGTAAAGAAAGCAGTAAACAACTGTACATAAAGCAAAAATAGGTACAAAAATATAAACACAAATAAGCACATAACACCCCAGTAAACACAAATCAATCAAGCGCTAGGAGGAACCCACAAAAAGAACCAGAAGCCCTGGTTACAGTATAAGGGTCCCCAGCAGAGTCGCCAAGCTGTCGCTCCCGATAAATGGGACTGGCCCAAATAAAGGTACAGACGCGAACGGTCGGCGAAAGGGACAATGAGAACACACAGCCGTGAACTCACTGGAGATGAATAGAGTCGCCAGCTAGGCATTTTTATCCCGGAGGAAAGGCAATGCTGCATAGACCTAGAAAAAGATGGATAAGACGGTTGCGAACCAGAGAGACTGAGAAAGGGGGTTGGTTACAACCTGGGAAGGTATTAGCACCCAGATTGTCCGCCGTACTCGACGGGATCCACGCTTAAAAGATTTGTGTTTTAAAGGGGTAGTGTCAGTGCAATCTGTGTATAAAGCTGGAAAATAATGTACAGGTGTCAGTGTATGGTGTATAAGTGATATGAAGTATGAAATTGTCAGTGTGAGAATGAAAATGAATTGCTCAAGATCAGGAGGCTAAAAGAATAAAGCTGGAAGGAGGGGGAATATACAGAGACTTTTGTTCGATAACCGTTAAGTTATGCCTACGTATCCTCTCGTGCAATGAGGAAGTCAGAACACCGTAGTTCGACACAAAGAGACTGAAAAGAATTTGACTTGTGAACTGCTTACTTGTCTATGCTCAAGTGTATGACCTGTCTGGCTCAAGTGCAAACTGTCTTGCATTAGACGGAAGAAGCAAGTTCTCGGTTGTGAGTGAATGAGATGAGAAAATAATCCCGGAGGAGACGATTATTGTTTGTTTTTTGAGTTTTCAGTCTTTTATTGCTTTTGAAAGTTTGTCATAAGTTAATGAGCTTAAGCCTAAACCAGTGGATTTAGTAAACTCATCACATCTTCCCTCTGATTAGGGGTAATGAGAATACCTTAAGTGTGAAGTCAGATTCTCACACTTAATCACCTTTTGATGTAGAGTTAAGATCATTAACCTACTTGTGATTATTTAGATGTTTTTGGTGTTTTTGTTTAGTGTTGAGTAATGAGGTTAAGCCATAATCAGGGATTAAACAGACTCATTATACCATCCTAATAGAAGGATAATAGATGAGAATGTTTAAGCTGAGGAAAGCTCCTCAACTTAATCCGTGATTAGGGATTAAACTCATGACAAAACAAGCCTTTGATTAAATGGATTTTATTTAATGGTATGATGATGAAGTGATTTTTATGATTTGTAAGACAACTTGAGGGGGACTTGTCCATTAACACTAGGGTTAGTCCTTCTTAACCAATTAAGGAAGAATTAGAACCCTAATGCAAGGCCCAAGTTACAAGTGTGATGTCTTGATGATTATTAAGTGAATTGATTAAGAGAGTTAAACACATTAAGGGTTTAACACTTAGGATTAAAGTTATACACTCCATCCTAAGAGAAGGATGCAGGCATAAGCTTAATCACAAAGCCTTAAAGCCTTTAGGGTTTAGTCCCTGATTATGAGGTGAGAAGAGATGACTCAAAGGAGACACAGAGGTAAGACTAAGAGGGGAGACTAATCAAAACCCTAATCATTGTCATGCTTGGTTGTTCCTAAGGTTTGTGAGGTTTGCAAGAACAATCTTCAATGGAACCACCAGGAAGCAGATGAAAAGATCAAGAGAAGCAAAGCAACTTGCTTCATTCAAGAAGTCAAGTCACTTGGAGAAAGAAAGTGAGAAGAAGAAGAATGAGCAAGCTCAATCTCAAACACAAACAAAAATGCAGCAATGGATGCAAGAGGGTAAAAAGAAAAGTTATGAGAAGTGAAGGCAAATTCACTTCTCAAAGTTACTTACCACCTGAAAGGTTAGAAGAGAAATGCAATGCAATGCAAAATGGGATGAGATGACATGATGAGAAACAAAACCAGAAGCATATATATGATTCTAATGATGTTATGAGATGCTACAAACATGAGGCAACACATGGAAATGGTCATACAAGTTCAAGAATGCAAATGAAGCAAGTTAAAGAACATGAACATACATGAAGAGTTATGAAGTGCACATGGCATACAACATGGCAAATACATGATGCAATGATAAAACATGCTTTCAATATGTCTTATGATGTCAAATGAATCACATGGAAGCATGGAATGTCATGGCAAGTCATGTTATGCAAGAGAATGCAAAATGGATGTATATGGAAGCCCAAATTAGGGTTTATGATCAATGCAACAAACAAGAATCAAAATCAGAAGCAAACCCTAAGATAAAAAATTGAAAATGCACTCAAAGGACCCCTAATCCTATACTAAACCAATGCCCAAAGGAGAGGTCTCAATTCCTAACCAAGTTCAAGATATGATTTTCACAAGATTCTAGGGTTTTTAGGGTTCCTAAACAAAAGAAATGCCAAACAAATTGAAAATGAAAGATCAAATCATGCCAATTTAATCTTACAAACTTCATGCTAAACACAATGCAATGCAAAAAGAATCAATGTCCAACTCTTCATGGATAGGCAGAAATGATTTTTTGAACTTTGGATCAAAATAATGCACAAAAATGATTTTAATTCAAAGAAAAATTCTCAAAATGCATCAAGATCAAAAAGAAATTTGGTTTGAAGGTTGTACAATGTTTCTAAATGTCTTAGAACATTTCATGAATTTTTTGGTGATTTTTAGATACTTAAAAGTATTTTTAATAAATTAATTTCCATTAATCAATTAAAAATAATCCTTTAAATATTTAAAAATACTTTTTTAATGATAAAAATAAAAATGAAAATATTTTTGTGTCTTAAAAATTAATAAAACTCATGAGAAAAAGTTTCATAATTTTTAAGCAATTTTTACTATTTTAAATTAAATATGCAAGTTAAATGAAAAAGAAATGAAAATAAATTAAAATAAAAGGAAAGTATTCAGATCTGATGGATGAGATTTGAACTGGGGTGAAGGTCATTGACCACGCGCGCTATCCAAGGGTCCTGGTTGGCTCTGATTTAATTAATTTAATTGAGTTTAATTAAACTAAATAAAAAGATTAGGGCTAATTGAATGCATCTGGGCCATCCAAGCTAGCGGGAAGTCAACTGGTCAAAGGCATCCTACGTTCAGAATTCAAATGGGAATTAATGACTGTAATTAGGGCTAAGCAAACTCAGGTGACCGGAGAGAAGCTCCGGTCATCTTCTCCGGCACCCCAAAAACCCTAAAACATGATTCAGGCACCTATTCCACAAATTAAACACACCTAAGAGATCCTCTAACAACCTAGGTCATGAATCCACCCTCAAACAACATTTAAACCCCAAGAATCATGCAAATCGAAGAAAATAAAATCCACGGGCAAAATTTCAGAGGGATCATACAAACTCATTTTTCACTTATTTTTTATTCTGAAACCATCCCCATGATCAGCAAGACATGAGCAATCATATTATAACTTAAAATGCAAGCTTTGGGAGAAAGTGTTCATGTTCATACCTGAGCTGGAAAGCTTCAAAACTGAGCTTCCAGAGCCTCCTTTGCGTGCAAATGGACTTCTTTGTCTCCCCTGATGCTAATGGAAGGCTTCAAAGCTCTTGTGGATGGCTGATTTGTGAGGAACAGCTCTGGTGTAGCAGATAGCACAATCAAGAATGGGGAGGTTTCAGGCCATTCCAATGGTGGATTCCTGCTCCTTTAGGTGTGCTTGACTTGTTGGTGAAGGAAAATGATGTGCTTGATGGCTGGATAAAGGGATTCGAAGAGTTCTGGTTTTGAGGATGAGAAATGGTGAAGCTCAATTCATGAGGGTTTCAGGCTTGAATCTTGTTGGTTTCTACTCAATGAAACATGGTGAGATGATTGGTGAAAATGGTTTGGATGTTTGAAGTTTTTGGAGGCAGATTCGAAGAGTTTTGCAAAGTGAGGTGTTTTTGTATATGTGATCTTGTGATCTCTTTCAGCCTTGCTTCTTGATGTGTTTTGCTAGCAGATGGAAAGTATAAACAATTGCAAGTGGCCAGAGGATGTGACATGGCCTGTGGTGATTGGGATGTTTGCTTTTGCCAAAAGTCCACTTTTTGTGTAAGAGAGGTATGGCTTGGCTCTAGCTTGGTACAAGGGCTAGGGCTGGCACAGCATGGTGTGTATGGAAGGCTAGAATGGTTCAAAGGCCAATGCAGCAAGTGGTGAGAAGCATCATGATGATTTTGCAACTTGGTTGCCTTTGGCACTTCATGGAAAAAAGTCTTGTTACACAAACCATGGACATGAGAAACTTTGGCCCAATTCTGATTTTTAGAGCTCATGGAATGTTTGTGTCATGGTTTTATGTCAACTAGAGGTTACAAAAAGCCTTGGTTCATGATTTTGCAAAATTCACATTTGAGGCATGTCTTGAAAATCAATGATTTTAGCCAACTTTGTCACACCCTAACTTTTGATCCAAGAAGAATTTGATCATGTTCTTGTACTTTTTGAAAAGGGAAAGATGTATTCTACAACTTTCATGACCAAAGTTTTTCCATTTGAAGCATTTTTGGATCAAGAATCAAGGCTTGAAAAATGACCTAAAATGAAACATTCTTGAAAAGTCAACTATGCCCAAAAAGTCAACATTTGCAAAAACTCCAAATTCTTGATTTTTGTGAACTTCAACCTTCTTCCATGATCAAATAAAGATCATATACACTCAAAATGATGAAGATCAACCATTGGTTGGGTCATTGGGGGCCTCAGATGCCCTGATTTTGCACTGACTTGTCTGGAAAGTCAACTCTTGATCAGATGACTTCCCCATGGAATTTCTTCATGAAAATTGATATGCATACTCCCTATACCATATAGATACCAATAGAAACAAGAATGACCAAAAAATTTGGAGTTATGGCCTCTGAAACCAAAACCCTAATTTTTAGGTCAACTGTGCAGTCTAGCCTGACTCTGCTTCCATACAAACCCTAGTTCTTGTGATTCTTTGGCATTCCTGATTTTGAGAGGGTGTAATATGATATAAGAACACACATGGATCCCTTTGAAGTGATTGGTGATCTTTGGAGTGGCTCAAAAGGTTCTTGGGTTGCTCAGATCACAAACCCTAGATGCAGATGACTTTGAACCAATGCAGTGAATCAAAAATGTAATATGAGATGGTATGATTGTGTTTATGCATATGAGATGATCACAAGCCATAGTGTGAATGAGTGAGGGCAAATTTGGGGTGTTTACAAACGGACCATTCAGCGTACACATGAACATATCAACCAATTCCCTATCAGTCAAAGGGGGTTGAACTCTTCCAGCTAAATCTCTCCACTTCTGAGCATATTCTTTAAAACTTTCTTTGGCACCCATAGACATGCTCTGAAGCTGCATGCGAGTGGGGGCTAAGTCAGCATTGTATTGATACTGCTTATAGAAAGCTTCGGCAAGATCATTCCAGTCTCTGATGTTGACACTCTCCAATTGATAATACCACTCCAGCTGAGCTCCAGATAAACTCTCTTGAAAGAAATGGATCCACAACTTCTTATCAGCAGTGTGGGGTTGAATTCTTCTAACATAAGACCTCAGATGCAGTTTGGGACAAGAGACCCCATCATAGACAACAAATGTAGGAACCTTGAAACCAATGGGTATGACTACCCCAGATATCAAACTCAAATCCTCAAAATCCAGCCCAGATGATTTCTGCAATTCCATAGCATCCATCCTATCCACCAGCATCTTGAATTTGTCTTCGTTAGGCTCATGATAGTAATTAGCCTCAGAATCAGAGTCCCCCATTGAATGGTGGAGACTGCCTACCTCTTGCTCAGATTCTTCAGATTCATAGTCTTCAGCTGGTTCCTTGGTCTTGGCAAGACCTTTGAACCTTCTCCCCATGTTGATCAAACCAGCGGACCTTCTAGTCTTCTTAGTCTTCTTGGCCAGCAGTGCCTTCAATTCATCTTGCCCCTTGGACAAGTTCAAGATCAGCTCTTGGAACTGTGCATTTTGTGCCTGGAGATCCTTAACTGATTGCTCAAGAGCCATTGCTGAAATAAACAGCGAGAAGATGAGAAACCTGTGCACAATTATAAACCTGTGATGCAATGAAATGATATGGGAATGCGTATGCAATGTTTTCAAGGACCGCAGGATTTAAATTTGCTTAGACAAACATGAAAGTAAACTTTTATTAGTAATAACTTTGTTTTGCCTTTTAGGCTTACAAAAATGAAAATGAAATAAGTACAAAAAATGGGGTTTTAAGTCTCCCATGGACGTTTCCTCTTTGTATTGAGGTATGAGTTGAGGTTTCGTTCTTCGTGAAGTTGCTTTGTTAGCTCTAGGATCCTTGTTTGGCTTGCTTTGTAATGAGCCTCGAAAGTATCCCTTTGCTCCTTCAGTTGGATCCATGATCTCTGCAAGTCTTCCATATCAGTAGGCATGTCTGGGTGAAGGATGGTATAAGCTGTGTCTCCTTCAGCAACAGGTTCCATGGTAACTGGTAGGACGGCAGGATATGGCATCATGAGAGTCTGAGCGCGAGATCGCACCCATCTGAGATAAGCCTCCATAGGAATAGTGTACTTAGGCTCCAGTGTCTTGCTGTCAATCCTGTTTACCTTTCCCCAAGCTCGTATGAATCTCTGACGGTAACCCTGAAAATCGTTGTCGTAATCAAACACAATGCCCTGAATCAACATGTCATGTGGACCATCACTCCGTGCGTAACCAAACTGTCGTAAAGCTAGAGAGGGGTTGTAGGTGATGCCTCCTCTTATGCCTAAAAGTGGCACATTAGGAAACTCCCCACAACGGTCAATGATGGTGACATTCTCCATAGATCTGGAGCACCAATGGATATCTGAGTGAGAAAGTGACATGATCCTCTTGGACCATCTGAACCCTTGCTCATTCTTCATTACTGAGCGAGGAAGGTGAGAAATAAACCACCTGGATAGTAAAGGTATGCAGCACATCAAAGTTCCTCTTGCCCTTGTAGTACGGGTGTGAAGAGAATGCAGGATGTCTCCAAGCAATGTAGGCACTGGATTGTGACTCAGGAAAATGTTGATGGCATGAACATCTATGAACTGATCTGGATTGGGGAACAATACTAAGCCATAAATCAGCAAGGCTAAGATCTCCTCAAAAGCATCATAGCTCATGGCCTTCAAGAACACTTGAGCTTTATCCATTAACACCTTGGCAAGAATACCCTTGACTCCGCTTCTCGTTTCTAGAACAATGTCAGACTTCTTCAGATGTAGAGCTGCAGCAATAACTTCTGGTTTAAGCTCTTTCTCTAAGCCTGTGAAGGGTCTTTGATCAAGAACAGGTATACCCAGAAGTTTAGAGAATTCCTCCATGGTTGGAACCAGCTGATAGTCGGGGAATGTAAAGCAATGGTGCTTAGGGTCAAAGAACTGAAACAGCACACTCATCATGTCTTCATTGAACCCTGAAGTGACTAGATCCAATAGGTGACCATGTCTCTTGATGAACTGGGAGTGATCAGACACCTGAGAAACCAACTCTTTAAGCTTGGGAGGTATCCCCACAAAGTTGATCCTGATGGTGTTTCTACGAGCAGAAGCCATGACCTGCAACAAAGAACAAAGATAAATCCTTTGGTCCTTGAAATGGTTAGTGAAAATGCTATGCTTATGATGCATGATGATGTCATGATGTTATGCTCAATCACAAACATGTGGCACACACAAACAAGTCACACCATAGCCCTAGGTTTAAAGGCTTGCATGAGGTTCAAAGGTAAGTACCCTCCCCTGAAGTTAGATGGTTCATCCTGTCCTATAAAGTAACCAGGTTCTAAGGGATCTCAATATCATTGATCCTTCACAAGGGTGGTTGTTCAGAAGGCAACTTACTTGCCAACCAAAACCCTCCAAGTTCAAGATCTCAATGAGCGTAGTATCGAGTGTCAACCAACTTCAGTCTGCACCAAAGCCGGTTACCTCACTACCTTCTAAAAGGCCAAGATGAGTTAACTAGGGTTCTAAAAGTTAGTTAGTGCATTGACAACATATGGCAGCCTCATATTATCCTCAACTTGACTTAAGGAACATAAGCACCAACCAAGAAGTCGCACTAACTATGGCCACCAGATCAACCGTATCGATATACGTCGTACAGTTTCCTTGGTCTATTGCCATTTACCTAAGGTACACTAGATCCGGGTTAGGACCTTTCACACATAAGAGCACCCCAACAAGATAATATAAAGCAAACAAATCAAACAATATTAAAGTGATCTTAATTCCTAAGGGTACCCCTCTTAAATTTAAATCCCCAGCAGAGTCGCCAGTTCTGTAACACGGTGGGAGAACTGACTTTTAGTTATGTTGCGGATAGCAAGAGTCGCCACCGACTTTTATTTTATCCATAGGAAAGGCATAAAAGAACAGGAAAGACCTTTTTAAAAGATTTTTGGGTCCGGGGGGTAGGTTATGTAAAGGGAAGGTGTTAGCACCCTTTACATCCATGGTTATCCATGGGCTCTTAGTTACTTAGCTCACTTTAAAATGTTTTTGAAAATGTGAAGTGTGTGAATAGAAATTTTCATAAGAGTTTGATAATGATCCATGTACGGATGCGTAAAAAACTTGTGTTTGAAAATTGTTTGAAATTGTGAAGTGTTTGAAAAGTTTTTGAATAGTGAGCAAGTAACTATGAGAAACCTACCCTAAAGTTTAAGTCTTTTTGTTCTTGAATCCTTTAAGTGGTAAGACTATCCCTATTATTAAGGAATAGGTAGTCATTACCTTGGATGTTAGGGACATGTGAGGGACATTTATTTTTGAAGGCAACTGTGGGGTGTAATAAGCATATAGGAGGGACTATCATCATTATTCGAAGGGACTTGATTCGTGAAGGCAACCATGAGGGACTTGATGATTTTTTCTTTTTAAAGGGACTTGCTTTATACACCCCACTTGACCTTATGATTTAGGCAACTTGAGAGATAACCTTAGAAAGTGAGATGGCGATTAAAAATCGACTTACGTGTGTGAGTGTTCAATATTATTTATCTTGTAATTAAAAGTGATCTAGATCTAATTTTAAGAGAATACATGTTTACACTCCCTAAATTACTAACCATAGCAATAATTAAATAATTAAATATTTACAAAATTACACCAAGGAAGCAATTACATAATTATAAGCAAAATAAATAGCAAAAATATAAATAATAATAAATAAACAATAAATAATTAAATAGGGGTTAGTGATAAATAATAATAAAATAGGGTTAGTAAAAAAATATTGAAAATAAATAAAATTAGCGAAATAATAATAATTAGAAAAATAAACAAGGTTAGAGAAATAATAATATATGATAATAATAAACAAAAATAATGAATAATAATTATAGTTAGTAATAATAATTAAAAATAAAAAAATATTATAATGACATGATTAGAATAATAAGCACAAAGTTTAATTTTAATATATAATAAGAATAATTAAATAATTTTTTTTAAACATAATATAATTATAGATTTTACAAATATTAACATTTATTTATTAAAACAACATTTACACATTATAAGAAGAAAATTAGTTTTAAATATCATGTTCATAAAAATAATCATATTTACAAAATTTACAAGAATCATATTAAATAAATAAATATACATAATAATTACATTAAATATTAGAAAATAAGATTATTTAGAAAAAAAATAGAATTAAGTTTTATTTTAGAAAATATTTTAGGGTTTGTTTAGAAAATTAGGGTTTATTTAGATACAAAATTATTTTAACTAATATATACCTATATATTATAATTACATAAAATAATAAAATAAATTTTTTGAATAATAATAAAAAAAAATAGAAAGTTTAGAACTTTTGGAGAATATGATGTTATTTTAAATTTTGAATATATATATGATTTATTTTTTTATTAAGAATATAAAACAAATAAATTAATTAATTAAAGAAAATATAAAAAAAAAAATGATAAAAAATAAGAACTTACCTTGGCTGGGTTTGAACCCAGGTCTTCAAGCTTGCCAGCATCAAAACATACCATCAGGCTGCCCATGCGTTGGTGATAACAGACTGGCTCTAATTGTTTTTATGCGTTGTCTTGCAAAATCCAGAAAAAATAATGAAAACAAAAGGCCTGGGGTGTGAATCGAACCCAGGACCTTCTGATTACAAGCATGCACGCATTACCACCTGGCTGGGAGAGCCTAACTGCTAGCTTGTTGGCAATAAGCTATAATATATTAAGTCTTCTTATTATCCTGCAAAAATAACAAAATAATGGTACAAGGCAGGATTCGAACCCTGGCCTTTTCAACAAACACAAGCGTTTCTTTCCACTGGGACAAGCCAGCGCTTGTGATAACCAACCAGCAATCAAACATAATATTTTAAACTATAATTTGAATTCCCAGAACGCGCCAAAGACCTTCTTCTTCCCCAAATTTCCTGCGAAATTTGTTTCCTTTTTTCCTGCGAAATCTGTTGCAAGTTCTTCATGGTATCAAACCTGCGAAAATCAAACTCATACCAAACAGCAATGATTCATGAAATTAATTACAGTTTTATGATCCTTGTGTCTCATAGAACATTCCTATGTGTCCAGACTTCATTTAAACTTATTGAATCATCAAACCCTAATTTCAAGAGTTAAACCCTAACAATGGCCGAATCTATTCCAGGCAAGGAAGCTTCAATTTTTTTGTCCAGAAACGATCTATAGCACATAACAAACAACATTAGCCAAGCAAATTTCATTGAAACACAACAAATTAATGTAATCGAAAAAAATTATTCATGAACAAATTGAATTCGGGTGAGGCATTATGGCATGATTTGGATGAATGTGAGTGATGCTTTAGCTTCAGTGATGATCAAAGAACACGTCTATGTCTTTATTTTACCTTGAAACCTCTTGGATTGAAGAATCTGAATTGGTGTTTTGGCTTGAATTTTTGAGCTATGAAACTTACCTTTTGATGCTGGAAATTCGTCAATGAGGGTTTGCATTATGTTTGATACTTATATGTGAATGATTCTAGGTCAAAACATTGATGGATCATGTGGAAGAATTGATACTTGAAGATTGAAAAAGATGGTGTCATGAAATTCAAATATTGGCTCATGAAAGCTTGCTATTTTTGGATAAATCACATGATTTCTTTCTCTTTCAACTTCAATCAACAATTAAGACTTTCTAGAAGCATTATCCAAATAAAATCTCTTATTTTCATATTTTATTTATATTTAAAATGATTTTTAATGATTTAAATCAAATTAAATAGAAATAAAAATAATAAAAATCAGATTTTCCATGGTTTGGGTCGTGCATAGTACTAGTGTATGGATTGGATCACAATTTAGCAAGCCCATTTGGAAAGAATTGGTCCTAGACCCCCATTTTCAATATAAACCATCACAAAATTTCCCAACTTTGCAAGGGCATATCTCCCTCAATTTTAAAGGTATGAGGGTGTTCTTGGACATTTTGGAAATCTTGAAGAGTCCTCTAAACAACCCCATTGGTTTCAGGTCCATATCATTTACCAATCTCAAGTTATGCCCTTTTGAAGTTGTTGACTTTTTGTTGACTTTTGAAATGACCTATAATGTCTTAGCTCATATCTTCCAAATGAAGCATTTTTGGGCTTAACTTGCAAGATCAAAGTTGTAGAGGATTCAATTTCCTTCAAAATGAGCTTTGGATGGAGACTTGGTGATGAAGTATGTGAAAGTTATGGCTGGTCAAAGTTCAGTTGACTTTTACTGAGGAAACCCTAATTTAGAAACTCCTGATTATTGATGATCTGGAATCTCCTTGATGAATCATGATCAACCCTTGATCAAATGATGAATTTTACTTAATATACTTGATGTTGGCAAAAAATCATGAAGTTTGACTTTGGTTTGACCGCAGTTGACCTCAGTTTGACTTTTTAGCTGCATTGACTGATTTTGACTTATCTGATCATCTGACTGAGCAAACTTTTGAGAAAAGTCTTGAAACTTGTCATGGGTGTTCTTATACACATATAAGATGTTATGAAGCTTACTTGAGGTATTGGAAGTCCATTTAGCCTGATTAAAGTCAAAACCCTAGTTTTGGATGCCCTGCTTAGGAGGTGCATTGTTTGAGGGAATTGTCAACTCTTTTGACCAATTGTGAACCTTGTGAACCTTGTGAACTATCATAAAATGTCTTGTGAACCTCATGGGAGGTATTGTGAAGCTTGTGAACCTTGTGAACCTCATAAAGTGACTTTGTAGACCTCATGAACTTCAGGAAAGCTTTGTAATCATTGTGAATCTTGTGAACCTTGTGAACCTTCAAGAAGTAACTTGTAGACTTCATGAACCTCATGAAAGGTTATGGAAATGTTGAGAAGCTTGTGAACCTTGTGAACCTTCAAGAAGTAACTTGTAGACTTCATGAACCTCATGAAAGGTTATGGAAATGTTGAGAAACTTGTGAACCTTGTGAACCTTCTTAGCACACAAAGTCTTGTACTATGAGGGCAAATTTTGGGGTGCAACAATCCCCAACGGAGATTCCCCAGCAAAATCAGTTGCCTCACATTCACAAACACCAGTATATACTCTCTTTGGCACCCGTCCGTGTCGATACTCCCCAGTAAAGTCGCCCGAGCACTCTGTGCAAACAGTACCACCCGCATTACAGATACCCTTTTGACACCCATCTGTGTCATAACCCCAGCAGAAAGCCAAAGACGTCCTCTTTGCACTCACATATACTTACATATAACAATCCTTTGACACTCGTCCGTGTCACATCCCCAGCGCAGTCATCTATACTTTGTATATCAGATACTTGTTCATATCACACTCTTCTCCTTTTGACACTCGTCCGTGTCGCTCTCCCCAGCGGTTAAATACTCGTCTATATACCACTCACTCTTATACAGATACTCGTCCGTATCTTGTATATACCACTTATATCCCCACAGATTCAACACTAGTCCTTGTTCTTTGTTAACTCGTTGGTACTCGTCCGTACCATCATCTCAGAGCATGCGTCAAGAGTTTGTTTCTACATGATACTCGTCCGTATCATAGTCTTAAGGATGCTCGTCCGCATCTTTAATCCATACACTATGTCAAACACTTTTGTCTTCTTGAATATAGATACTCGCCTGTGTCTACTATCCCCCAGAAGAGTCCCTTCAGATTCAACACTCGTCCGTGTTCCCTGTTAACCAGTTGATACTCGTCCGTATCATCATCTTTGAACACGTGTCGGTATTTGTTTCTATCCGATACTCGTCCGTATCGTAGTCTTAGGGATGCTAGTCTGCATCTTTACTCTATACACAAACATCTAAACACTTATACCTTTTGTTTCTTGGATGTAAACACTCGTCCGTGTTTACTATTCCCCAGTAGACTGCCAACAAAGTAATTTTCTTTTTTATCTGACACTCGTCCTGTGTTATGATAACCTTGAGAGCATCCGTCCCCTGCTAGGTGGTCGTCCTCCGCCTCTTGATGGTCGTCCTCCATCATGCTCATCCGATGGTCGTCCCCATCGTTGATTTTCTATCCGACGTTCGTCCTATGTCGTGATATTTAGCAGCCGTCCCCTGCTAGGTGATCATCCTCCACCTTTTGATGATCGTCCTTCATCATTTTATCCAATGGCCGTCCCCATTGTTGATTTTGGTTATCTGGCATTCGTCTTATGTCATGATAAACCTAGAGAGCAGCCGTCCCCTGCTAGGTGGTCGTCCTCCGCCTCTTGATGGTCGTCCTCCATCATGCTCATCCGATGGCCGTCCCCATCGTTGACCTTTTATCCGGCATTCGTCCTATGTCGCGATATTTTCGGCAGCCGTACCCTGCCAGGTGGTCGTCCTCCACCTTAGATGACCGTCCCTCATCTTATCCCCAACAGAGCAGCCGTCCCCTGCTAGGTGATCGTCCTTCACCTTTGATGACCGTACCTCATCATCTGTTCATTTCATTTATTCTTTAAACCCGATGGCCGTCCCCGTCGTGATCCCTTTTCTTTTTAGCCCGATGGCCGTCCCCATCGTTGGTTACTTTACTTTTTGAACTTGATGGCCGTCCCCGTCATGTTTCATTAATCCCCAGAGAATTTTACAGCTTTATCTTGATGGCCGTCCCCATCATAATTCTTTTATCCCCAGCATGTCGGTCGTCCCCGTCATTGCTTTATTTTCCGCACTTTTCCCAGCATGTCGGTCGTCCCCGTCATTGCTCTTTATCCAGCAGTCGTCCTCTGCTCGACGGTCGTCCTCCGTCGCCCATACCTTACAATATACTTTATTTTCCTTCACAATCTATATCCCTTTTTCTTCTTCATTCTATGAGTGCAAATTTTGGACTGTCTTTGGTATTCAACCACAAGTTATCTTGCTTGCCTGTTAAGCTGTTGCTTACATCCTGCACAGCTAACTCATGTTTGAATAGGGGCAGCTGTAAACACCCCAAATTTGCCATCACCCATTCACACCATGTCCTGTGATCATTTCATATGCATAAACACAATCATAACATCTCATACCACAATTTTGAGTCTTTGCATTGGTTCTAAGTCATCTGCATCTAGGGTTTGTGATCTGAGCAATCCAGGAGCTTCTTGAGCCACTCCAAAAGCCATCAATCACTTCAAAGGGGTTTATATGTGTTCAAGCATCATATTATATCCTCTCAAAGTCAATAATGCCAAAGAATCACAAGAACTGGGATTGGTATGGAAGCAGAGCCAGGCTTAACTGCACAGATGACCTAAAATTAGGGTTTTGGTTTCAAAGGCCATAACTTCAATTTTTTGGTCATTCTTGTTTCTATTGGTCTCTATATGGTATAGGGAGTGTTCATATCAATTTTCATGAGGAAATTCCATGGGGAAGTCATCTGATCAAGAGTTGACTTTTCAGACAAGTCAGTGTAAAATCAGGGCATCTGAGGCCCCCAATGACCCAACCAAGGGGTGATCTTCATCATTTTGAGTGTATTTGATCTTTATTTGATCATAGAAGAAGGTTGAAGTTCACAAAACTCAAGAATTTGAAGTCTTTGCAAAGTTGACTTTTTTGGGCAAGGTTGACTTTTAATGAAATGTCATTTTATGCAACTTTTTCAACCCTTACTTTTTGATCCAAAAATGCCTCAAATGGAAAAAACTTTGGTCATGAAAGTTGTAGATTAGATCTTTCCCTTTTCAAAAATTACAAGATCATGACCTAATTCATTTTGGATCAAAAGTTATGGTGCATCAAAGTTGGCTAAAATCACTAAATTTCAAGTTATGCACCAAATGAGAAATTTGCAAAATCTTGTACCAAAGGCATTTGTGACTTCTAATTGATGCCTAATCCTTATACCAACATAGCACAAGTCTTAAAGTTCAGATTGAACCAAAGGAATCACATGTTTTCATGGTTTGTGAGGCAAGATTTTTCCATGAGAACTAAAAGGAACCAAGTTGCAAAAACCATCATCACACTTCATCCACTTGCTGCCTTGGATGCTGAACCACCCTAGCCCTCTCCCCTCACCATGCTGCACAAGACAAGCCTTTTGTACCAAGCTAGCAAAGTAGCCCATGCCCTCCTTACACAAAGTTGACAATTTGCAAAAAGCACCATACCAATCAATAAAGCACATGTCATGTCATCTGACCAATAAGATTTGTTTATGTGGATCAAATGCCAGCCATTTCATACAAGAAGCAAGGCTGAAACACATCACAAAACACCATTCACAAAATCTCTCCCTCTTGCAAAAGCTTTCGATTCTCCCAACTCAATCACTCAACCTTTAAACAAACACCACCATTCATTTCTGGATCATCCACTGACCCAAAACCACCCATCAAAACAACCCAAAACACACCACAAGCCAGATACGATTTCTGACCAGTTGGAGTGCAAACTCCCAAACCAGCCACATTCAAAGTTGTCCAAGCACTGCAAACTCATCAGGAAGGTCATTAGAAGCTTTTTGCACCAAGAAAGCAGCCAGCAAGCTCAAAGGGTGAAAGCTCCATCTCAGGTAGCCTTTCGATTTAACTTTTCCAGGACCTCTATTTTATGTTACAAAATGATTAAGCATGCTTCACTGATCACATTGAACTTGAAATTATTGAAAATGGTTGAGAAATGAGACTGTATTGCTTGTCTGAAATTTTGGCAGTTTTTGTTCTTAGCTTCGATTCATGATTATGGTTGGAAATAAATGAGAAATGAGGGTAGGGTTGAGTTTAGGAGAGTGAAAGGAACAAATCTGGAGCTTTAGAGCTCCAGAAATGACCTAGGCAATGATTTGGAAATTCTCAGGGAGGGAGGTCACCGGAGAAGACGACCGGAGCTCGTCTCCGGTGACCTGAGAGTCATTAATGTGTAATTAGGGTTAGGGCTTCAAGTTTGAATCTGGGCGCTTGGATTGGCTTTCCCGCGTGTGAGTGTGTGGCTGAGATCATGTCATTTTTAATTAATCAGGATTAATTAATATTTTAATTAGGTTTAGTTCAGTTTAAATTCTGTCCCTTGGATTTGGCGCGTGGTCAAAGCTTTCAAACCCAGAATGAATCCTGGCCTTCCATCCTGCATACTTCCCATTTATTTTATTTTCTTTTCTTTTTATTCCATTTAATTTGTCCAATTTATTTAAAATAGCAAAAATACATTAAAAAATCTGAAATTTTTTGTACAAGTTATTATTTAATTTCAGAACACAAAAATATTTTTATTTTCATTCTTAGCATTAAAAAAGTATTTTTAAATATTTAAAAGTTTCTTTTTAATTAATTAATGAGAATTAATTAATTAAAAATACTTTTAGGTATTTAAAAATCACCAAAAAATTCATGAAACCTTTAAAAGCATTTAGAAACATTGTCCAACCCTCAAACCAAATTTATTTTTTGATCTTGATGCATTTTGAGAATTTTCCATGGAATAAAAATCATTTTTATGCATTACTTTGATCCAAACTTCCAAAAATCATTTCTGCCTAACCCTAAAGAGTTGGACCTTGATTCTTTTTGCATTGCATTGTGTTTAGCATGTAGTTTGTGAGATTAAATGGCCATGATTTGATCTTTCATTTTCATTTTGTTTGGTAATTTTCTTGTTAAGGAACCCTAAAACCCTAGGAAACTTAGAAAATTCATATCTTGAATTAGGTTAAGAGTTGAGACCTCTCCTTTGGGCAGTGAGTTAGTATAGGTTTAGGGATCCTTTGAATGCATTTTCAATTTTTTATCTTGATGTTTGCTTCTGATTTTGGTTTGTGTTTGATACATTGTTCATAAACCCTAATTTGGGCTTCCATATGCATCCATTTTGCATTTGCTTGCATAACTTGACTTGCCATATCATTTTATGCATTCTTGTGATTCATGGAACATCTTAAGACATCTTGTAAGCATGTTTGATCATTGCATCTTTCATTTGCCATGTTGTATGCCATATACATCTCATAACCTTTCATGTATGTTCATGTGTCTTAACTTGCTTCATTTGCATTCATAAGCTTGCATGATCATCCCCATGTGTTGTTTCATGTTTGTAGCATATCATAGCATTATTAACATCATGTATGTGCTTCTGGTTTGGTTTTTAATCATACCATTTCATCTCATTTTGCATTGCATTGCATTTTCTTTTCTAACTTTTCAGGTGGTAAGTGACTTTGAGAAGTGAATTTGCCTTCACTTCTCATAACTTATCTTCATCTCTTTTATGCATCCTTGCTGCATTTTTGTATGTGTTTGAGTTTGAGCTAGCTCATTCTTTTTCTCCTTACTTTCTTTCATCAAGTGACTTGACTTCTTGAATGAAGCAAGTTACTTTGCTTCTCCTGATCCTTTCATCTGCTCCTTGGTGATTCCATTGAAGATTGCTCTTATAAACCTCACAAACCTTAGGAACAACCAAGCATGACAATGATTAGTGTTTTGATTAGTCCCCCATTTAGATTCTACCTTTGAGTCTCTTTGAGTCTTCTCTTCTCACCTCATAATCAAGGATTAAACCATAAAGGCTTTAAGGCTTTGTGATTAAGCTTATGCCTGCATCCTTCTATTAGGATGGAGTGTATAACTTTAATCCTAAGTGTTAAACCCTTAATGTGTTTAACTCCTTTAATCAAATCACTTAATAAGTATCAAGACATCACACTTGTAACTTGGGCCTTGCATTAGGGTTCTAATTCTTCCTTAATTGGTTAAGAAGGACTAACCCTAATGTTAATGGACAAGTCCCCCTCAAGTTGTCTTACAAACCATAAAACTCACTTCATCATCATACCATTAAATAAAATCCACTTAACCAAAGGCTTGTTCTGTCATGAGTTTAATCCCTAATCATGGATTAAGTTGAGGAGCTTTCCTCAGCTTAAACATTCTCATCTATTATCCTTCTATTAGGATGGTGTAATGAGTCTGTTTAATCCCTGATTATGGCTTAACCTCATTACTTAACACTAAACAAAAACACCAAAAACATCTAAATAATCACAAGTAGGTTAATGATCTTAATCCTACATCAAAGGTGATTAAGTGTGAGAAGCTGACTTCACACTTAAGGTATTCTCATTACCCCTAATCAGAGGGAAGATGTGATGAGTTTACTAACCCATTGGTTTAGGCTTAAGCTCATTAATCTATGACAAACTTTCAAAAGCAATAAAAGACTGAAAACTCAAAAACAAACAATAATCGTCTCCTCCGGGATTCTTTTCTCATCATCTTCACTCACAAACAAGAACTCGCTTCTTCCGTCTAATGCAAGACAGTTTGCACCTGAGCCAAACAGGTCATACACTTGAGCATAGACAAGCAAGTAGTTCACAAGTCAATTCATCTTTTAGTCTCTTTGGGTCGAACTACGGTGTTCTGACTTCCTCATTGCACGAGAGGATACGTAGGCATAACTTAACAGTTATCGAACAAAAGTCTCTGTATATTCCCCCTCTTTCCAGCTTTATTCTTTTAGCCTCATATTCTTGAGCATTTCATTCTTGTTCCTGCACTGACACTGTATATATCACACTTTGCACTTCTTTTACACTGACACCTGTATATTCTTTTCCAGCTCATTTATACACAGATTGCACTGACACTACCCCTTTAAAACACATATCTTTTAAGCGTGGATCCCGTCGAGTACGGCGAACAATCTGGGTGCTAATACCTTCCCAGGTTGTAACCAACCCCCTTTCTCAGTCTGTCTGGTTCGCAACCGTCTTATCCATACCTTTCTAGGCCTATGCAGCATTGCCTTTCCTCCGGGATAAAAATGCCTAGCTGGCGACTCTTTTCTTCTCCAGTGAGTTCACTGCTGTGTGTCCTCATTGTCCCTCTCGCCGACCGTTCGCGTCAGTACCTTTATTTCGGCATGTCCCATTTATCGGGAGCGACAATAACACATCAATCATGTTTGGTAATCAAGTACCTTTATCTCACTCCATATCTTATCTTTACCAGCTTCCAACATTGAATTCCTCCAATCATCACTGGTAATTAGAACGTATACCTATTGGTATAACATGGTAGTCATGCGTCTTTAAACTCTTTAACCTGAGGTCTTTCAAGGACACAAGTCTTCTAATATCTGAAGAGTATCCTTCTAGAACTTTAACTTCACTTAGAAACTTACACAATATATTTTTCTCCTTTCTGGCTAGAGTATATGCAGCAGGTGGTAGATATTTTCAGTTTCCTTTCTTCACGGGCCCTAATTCAGTTCTTATTCCCATCTCTACCAAGTCCTTTCTTGCTTTAAGGCCATCCTTAGACTTTCCAAGTATATTGAGTAACGTACCAATAACATTGTCAAACACATTTTTTCCAATATTCATAACATCGAGAAAATGTCTTACATACAAAGACTTCCAATATGGCAGTTCAAAAAAAAATTTGACCTCTTCTTCCACCCTTTCTTGACAAGTGTATGTGCAAAAGGCTTGCCAAACTAAGTATTCACATCTTTCATCTTTTCAAAAATTTGATCACCTGTCAATATAGGTGGAGCTCTACTTTATTATGTGTCTTCGTTGAAGGCTTTTCTCCATCCACGGTAGTGATGTCTTGAATGTAAGAATCAACGATGACCGAGAAAGACATTCTTCTTACCAAACTCCAATTGTGTCCAATCTGTTTTATCTTCACAAATAGGACACGCACATTGACCTTTTATGTTGTACCCTGATAGATTTTTGTATGCTGGAAAATCATTAATTGTGCCAAACAACATCGCCCTCAAGTTGAAACTTTCTTTCCTATACCCATCATAAACCTCAACACCGTTCTCCCACAAAAACTTTAAATCTTCGATTAAGGGTGCCAAGTAAACGTCTATGTCATTCCCTGGTTGTCTAGGCCCAGAAATTAACATAGATAACATCATGTACTTACGCTTCATACATAGCCATGGAGGTAGGTTATAAATCATTAAAATCACATGCCAAGTTTTATGTGAGATACTTTGAAGACCGTGTGGGTTCATTCCATCAGTAGATAAGGCCAAACGAAGGTTTCTTGCTTCTTTTCCAAATTCAGGATAATCATCATCAATTTTTATCCACTGTGGTGAATCTGCCGGATGTCGAAACTTTCCATCAATAATTCTTTCATCTGCATGCCAAGTCAAGTGTCTTGAATCGGTTTCACTACGAAACATGCGTCTGAATCTCGGAATTATAGGAAAATACCATAAGACTTTTGATGGAGACAACTTCTTCTTATATCGAGAGACACCGCATTTAGGACACTCATTTAACGATGCATACTCGTTTCGAAACAAGACGCAATCATTTGGACAAGCATGTATCTTATCATAGCTCATGCCAATAGAGTACAACATCTTTTTGGCCTCATATGTTCGGTTGGGAAGAACATTATCCTCTGGAAGCATATCTTTCATAAGGGCCAATAACTTTGTGAAACTTTTATCCGACCATTCATTGCCCACCTTTAAGTTGTACAACTTTAATACCGCAGATAGACTTGTGAATTTAGTGCAACCATTATACAACGGTTTCTCTGCATCGCTTACCAACCTCTCAAACATTTCAGGACAATCCTTAAGATCATCTTCAAGTGCTTCTGCAATCTCTTCGACTCGATCATAATCGTATGTATCTGTGCCATTATCGTTTGAAGCATAGGTCATATTATCCCCCGGTTCAGCATTCCCGTTACTTTTCTCACCATGCAAATACCAACATGTATAACTTCGATCAATTTCATGCCTCAGTAAATGCGATAAAAGCTGACTCGCGTTAACCCGACCCACAAAACAACAATCCAAGCACGAACATTTCATTCGACTGGGTTCTTCGACGTGCGCAACAGCAAACTTAACAAATTCCTTGACCCCATTCTCGTACTCTTTCATCAATCGATTTGAAAACATCCATTTCTTATCCATAGTTACACTAATTAAACTAAACAAAAACAAAAATAAAAATAAAAAAAGCAAATATACCTGTAGAGATGTAAACAACTTCTAGACCTCACCTCAAAATCTAGATGTAAACAACTTCTAGACCTCACCTCAAAATTTACCTTCAATTTGCATAAAAAAAATGAAGATTATTAGAATTTGATACCGTCTCTTAATATACAAATCAATCATCAAGAACGACAACAACAACAATATCATCAAGAACGATAAGATAGTGGTTCCTATACTTATCATTCTAACATGTTAAAAGAACGATAAATCATAATTGTGTTTGTTAGAAGATAAATCATAATTGGTTCCTAAATTTTTTGGTTTCATTCTTACAATGCAATCAATCCTATCAATGGTCATTCAGACTTTCTAGTAGGTATACTTGGATCATTTTAAAGAACGATAATGGGAGAATAGAGATAAAACACCAACATATTTTGAACATAGAAAGAGCTTTAATTTTCCTATATAATACTCCTAAATACTTTTGGTCATATGAAATCAATCGTGCTATTTACATCATAAACAAAGTTATTAGCCCTATTTTAAATAATACACATAACATAGCATGGATCGGTTCTCATACATTCTACAGAGCAGGTGACTTCAAAGTGCCCTCATTTGAAAATAATCATTTTATTAAATGCTTATTAAACATCTTACAAAGTGTAACTTTATTTTCCCAAACATTTATTTAATTTCATACAGTATCCTTCATAACAGACCAATAGAACACAATCAACAACCAGATTTTGTAGTATTGAACTAATCATATTATTCAGTTTATACATCATCAAGAGCGACAACACATCATCAAACAAAACTATCTAAAAGGGATTACAACAACCACAACATCATCAAGAACGACAACAACAACAACAACAACAATGTAGAGTATCAGCATTTTCAAGATTTTCATCTTTTCTATCTATTTTCAACATTTTCATCTTTTCTATCTATTTTCAACATTTTCAAGAACGACAACAACAACAACAACAATGAATAGTATCAGCAAGAACAACAACAACAATGTACAACAACAACAAAACCACGTACCTCAACAACAACAATGAGCAACGAACGATCAACAACAACAAAGATAATCTTCAGTAATGACGATCAACGAACAATGATAATCATCAGCAATGATAATCTTCAGCAAGAACGAAAGTAACGAAAGTAAGAAAATGAGTAGAAAAGGGTTTAGGAACGTAAACAACGAAAGTGATTCTGGTTTCTGAAAAAGAAAATGATTAGAAACGTTTTATATTTTAATAAATGATTGACATTAGAGAGCGCTTTTTAGAAAGAGCGCTTTCTAAGGTCTTTTGACAGATTAACCTTAGAGGACGCTTTTTGTTAAAAGCTAATAAATAACTTTAGAGGGCGCTTTCACTTGAAAGCGCTTTCTAAAGTTGAAAATATCAAAAAAAAAAAAAATGAGTCTGGGGCGAGGGGGATTCGAACCCCAGACCCATAGCATTCACATAAATCTCCTTAACCAGTGGTACTACGTCCTGATCCGTTTATTAAATTCACATTAAATATATATATATATATATATATATATATATATATATATATATATATATATATATATATATATATATATATATATATATATATATATAATATAAGTTTACATATATATTTAATTAATATAATTTCTATATATTAATTAGTATATTTTAAATTATATATTAATATAATTTCTATATATCAATTAATATATTTTGAGATATATATTAATATAATTTCTATATATTAACTAATATATTTTAGATTATATATTAATATAATTTCTATATATTAATTAATATATTTAAAATTATATATTAATATAATTTCTATATATCAATTGATATATTATAAATTATATATTAAATATTTAAATATATTATTTGAATATATTAATATATTATTTGAATATATTTTTTAAATATATTTTTTTAATATATTAAAATAAAATTTTGATATATTAATATAATTTTAAATATATTAATTATATTTTGATAAATTAATAAAATTTATATATTAATTGATATATTTTATATATTTAAATATATTAATGAATACATTATTTAAATATATTATTTGAATATATTAAAAAAATATTTGTATATATTTGAATATATTATTTAAATACGTTATTTGAATATATTAAAAACAATATTTGAATATATTATTTGAATATAATTTATATATATTTGAATATATTATTTAAATATATTAGTTGAATATATTAAAAAATATTTTGACATATTAATATAATTTTAAATATATGAATTATATTTTGATATATTAATATAATTTTAAATATATTTTGAATTATATATTAATATAGTTTTAATATATTTAAATATAATTTTAATAAATTAAAATGTTTGTATTTAAAACATATATTTGAATAATTATAAATATAATTTAAAATAAATTAAAATTTAATTTAATATGATTTAAATATATTAAATATAATTTGATATATTAATTTAATTTAAAATTACTTTCCCTACCTAAAGGGCGTGGGTTCGATACCCCATTTTGACATATTTTGTGATACTTTACATGGTTCAGTATATTTGTACCAAAAACAAAAGACAGCGCTTTTGTAACAAAACGCTCTTATAGGTCTTTTGTAAAATAATTTAAAATAAAGTGATTTTTTAAGTTACACTTTAGAAAGCGCTTAAGGTGAAAGCGCTCTCTAAAGTGGTCACCTTAGAAAGCGTTGTCTAATGTGCCCTTTAAAGAGCGTTTTTTTAGCGAATTTTCAATTGACCTATAGCAGCGCTTTGCATTAAAAGTGTTGTCTTTTATGGGCTGCGAAATGCCATTTTTGGCGTAGTGGTAGTTAGTCGCGAATTATTATTAGGTTTATTTTATGTTGCGAAGAATGAAGTCGTTAAGTCGGAATATTAAGTCGGAAAATTGAGAAAAATAATATTATGAGTTATATTATTGATTATTGGAGCATGTTGGTTAATGGGTTTGGATTGCGTCGGAATTAGCCATTAAGGGGTGTATGACTTAGGCCCATTAGTTGTTATATTTGATTATTATTATTTTAATAATAAGAAGAAAATAAAAGAATTGGTCATAAAAAAAAATATATCAGTAAGAAGAGGAATCTTGAAAATTGGAGAAAATGGAAGAATACGAGAAGTTGTTGTCGGATAAGCCAAATCAGAAGAGTCGATCAGAGATTCGAGCGACTATCGATTAAGGTAAGGGTGGGTTTGATATTTATAATCGGGTATGATAATCGGTACTAGGATTGGGTAGTTTGTGTATTGTTGTGGAATGTTGATGTTGTTGTGATAACCTTTTCTTGTGTAATGGTTGATTTATCGATAATGATTAAGTTGCTATTGAGTTGATTTTTGTAAAAGTTGATTTTTATGAATGTTGATTATCGAATCATTGTTGTGAATTCGAATAATTCTAGAAAAATTTAGTTATGGGACGAAGAACCCCAATTTGTAGAAGTATGGGTGATACGAATCACCCAGAACGAAGAAAAGCAGGTGACAGGAAGTCACCAGGCTAGAGGGTGAATGCCATCTGGTGTGTGTGGGAGGAATGACGAACGCCATTCGTCGTGAGAGGGGAACATGGCGAACTCCATGTGTGTGTGAAGTGAAGGGTGTCGCGCGCCACCCTGTTTGTGAGAAGTGGAGTATATTTTCGTTATACTGAGTATACACCTTTCTATTTTTAATTAGTTTTCTTTTGTAAATTCTTTCAAAATAATAAAGTAACTTTACATTATGTCATGGTTTCTACGATACAGAAATTGGTAAAGGAGTTTTATTGAAATCAGTACTTTTGCCTTTTTCCTTTCGGAAATAATTAAAAGCGCGGTGGCGACTCTGTGTATATTGAGTGAAGTTAATCAATAGCTTACACTCATGATTTTACCGCTACAGCGTGCATATCCCTTTCGGCCTTTTCTGTATGGATATGCGGGTTTTGAGGCTCTTTTGCGATTAGTAGCACTCAAATCCTGGATAAACAAGTTTAAGGCATATCAGAAAAAACTAATGCAAAGATAAAAAAGTATATAATACAATTAATAGACACGAAATTAAAAGATAAATAAATTTACATTGAATTTTGCGCTTTTCCGTTTGGCTACAAAAGCTTTCCATTCTTCCGGTGTAATCAAATCCTCATACAATGGTGGAAGTTCTGCTTCAACAATTTTTTTTATCATCCCTCGGATATTTGTTTGATAATAAGGATCGAAATCCCCTATGTCTCTTTCCGGCCAATTGGAGATAATACTTTTTGCGGCTTTCATCAATATTAAAGGACCTCTACAAAAAACACATACACATATAAACATAAAATGTGTTAGTATAAGTGTGTTAGTATAAGTCAAAAGAAATATAATAACACATCAATCATGTTTGGTAATCAAGTACCTTTATCTCACTCCATATCTTATCTTTACCAGCTTTCAACATTGAATTCCTCCAATCATCACTGGTAATTAGAACGTATACCTATTGGTATAACATGGTAGTCATGCGTCTTTAAACTCTTTAACCTGAGGTCTTTCAAGGACACAAGTCTTCTAATATCTGAAGAGTATCCTTCTAGAACTTTAACTTCACTTAGAAACTTACACAATATCTTTTTCTCCTTTCTGGATAGAGTATATGCAGCAGGTGGTAGATATTTTCAGTTTCCTTTCTTCACGGGCCCTAATTCAGTTCTTATTCCCATCTCTACCAAGTCCTTTCTTGCTTTAAGACCATCCTTAGACTTTCCAAGTATATTGAGTAAGGTACCAATAACATTGTCAAACACATTTTTTCCAATATTCATAACATCGAGAAAATATCTTACATACAAAGACTTCCAATATGGCAGTTCAAAAAAAAATTGACCTCTTCTTCCACCCTTTCTTGACAAGTGTATGTGCAAAAGGCTTGCCAAACTAAGTTTTCACATCTTTCATCTTTTCAAAAATTTGATCACCTGTCAATATAGGTGGAGCTCTACTTTATTATGTGTCTTCGTTGAAGGCTTTTCTCCATCCACGGTAGTGATGTCTTGAATGTAAGAATCAACGATGACCGAGAAAGACATTCTTCTTACCAAACTCCAATTGTGTCCAATCTGTTTTATCTTCACAAATAGGACACGCACATTGACCTTTTATGTTGTACCCTGATAGATTTTTGTATGCTGGAAAATCATTAATTGTGCCAAACAACATCGCCCTCAAGTTGAAACTTTCTTTCCTATACCCATCATAAACCTCCACACCGTTCTCCCACAAAAACTTTAAATCTTCGATTAAGGGTGCCAAGTAAACGTCTATGTCATTCCCTGGTTGTCTAGGCCCAGAAATTAACATAGATAACATCATGTACTTACGCTTCATACATAGTCATGGAGGTAGGTTATAAATCATTAAAATCACATGCCAAGTTTTATGTGAGATACTTTGAAGACCGTGTGGGTTCATTCCATCAGTAGATAAGGCCAAACGAAGGTTTCTTGCTTCTTTTCCAAATTCAGGATAATCATCATCAATTTTTATCCACTGTGGTGAATCTGCCGGATGTCGAAACTTTCCATCAATAATTCTTTCATCTGCATGCCAAGTCAAGTGTCTTGAATCGGTTTCACTACGAAACATGCGTCTGAATCTCGGAATTATAGGAAAATACCATAAGACTTTTGATGGAGACAACTTCTTCTTATATCGAGAGACACCGCATTTAGGACACTCATTTAACGATGCATACTCGTTTCGAAACAAGACGCAATCATTTGGACAAGCATGTATCTTATCATAGCTCATGCCAATAGAGTACAACATCTTTTTGGCCTCATATGTTCGGTTGGGAAGAACATTATCCTCTGGAAGCATATCTTTCATAAGGGCCAATAACTTTGTGAAACTTTTATCCGACCATTCATTGCCCGCCTTTAAGTTGTACAACTTTAATACCGCAGATAGACTTGTGAATTTAGTGCAACCATTATACAACGGTTTCTCTGCATCGCTTACCAACCTCTCAAACATTTCAGGACAATCCTTAAGATCATCTTCAAGTGCTTCTGCAATCTCTTCGACTCGATCATAATCGTATGTATCTGTGCCATTATCGTTTGAAGCATAGGTCATATTATCCCCCGGTTCAGCATTCCCTTTACTTTTCTCACCATGCAAATACCAACATGTATAACTTCGATCAATTTCATGCCTCAGTAAATGCGATAAAAGCTGACTCGCGTTAACCCGACCCATAAAACAACAATCCAAGCACGAACATTTCATTCGACTGGGTTCTTCGACGTGCGCAACAGCAAACTTAACAAATTCCTTGACCCCATTCTCGTACTCTTTCGTCAATCGATTTGAAAACATCCATTTCTTATCCATAGTTACACTAATTAAACTAAACAAAAACAAAAATAAAAATAAAAAAAGCAAATATACCTGTAGAGATGTAAACAACTTCTAGACCTCACCTCAAAATCTAGATGTAAACAACTTCTAGACCTCACCTCAAAATTTACCTTCAATTTGCATAAAAAAAATGAAGATTATTAGAATTTGATACCGTCTCTTAATATACAAATCAATCATCAAGAACGACAACAACAACAATATCATCAAGAACGATAAGATAGTGGTTCCTATACTTATCATTCTAACATGTTAAAAGAACGATAAATCATAATTGTGTTTGTTAGAAGATAAATCATAATTGGTTCCTAAATTTTTTGGTTTCATTCTTACAATGCAATCAATCCTATCAATGGTCATTCAGACTTTCTAGTAGGTATACTTGGATCATTTTAAAGAACGATAATGGGAGAATAGAGATAAAACACCAACATATTTTGAACATAGAAAGAGCTTTAATTTTCCTATATAATACTCCTAAATACTTTTGGTCATATGAAATCAATCGTGCTATTTACATCATAAACAAAGTTATTAGCCCTATTTTAAATAATACACATAACATAGCATGGATCGGTTCTCATACATTCTACAGAGCAGGTGACTTCAAAGTGCCCTCATTTGAAAATAATCATTTTATTAAATGCTTATTAAACATCTTACAAAGTGTAACTTTATTTTCCCAAACATTTATTTAATTTCATACAGTATCCTTCATAACAGACCAATAGAACACAATCAACAACCAGATTTTGTAGTATTGAACTAATCATATTATTCAGTTTATACATCATCAAGAGCGACAACACATCATCAAACAAAACTATCTAAAAGGGATTACAACAACCACAACATCATCAAGAACGACAACAACAACAACAACAACAATGTAGAGTATCAGCATTTTCAAGATTTTCATCTTTTCTATCTATTTTCAACATTTTCATCTTTTCTATCTATTTTCAACATTTTCAAGAACGACAACAACAACAACAACAATGAATAGTATCAGCAAGAACAACAACAACAATGTACAACAACAACAAAACCACGTACCTCAACAACAACAATGAGCAACGAACGATCAACAACAACAAAGATAATCTTCAGTAATGACGATCAACGAACAATGATAATCATCAGCAATGATAATCTTCAGCAAGAACGAAAGTAACGAAAGTAAGAAAATGAGTAGAAAAGGGTTTAGGAACGTAAACAACGAAAGTGATTCTGGTTTCTGAAAAAGAAAATGATTAGAAACGTTTTATATTTTAATAAATGATTGACATTAGAGAGCGCTTTTTAGAAAGAGCGCTTTCTAAGGTCTTTTGACAGATTAACCTTAGAGGACGCTTTTTGTTAAAAGCTAATAAATAACCTTAGAGGGCGCTTTCACTTGAAAGCGCTTTCTAAAGTTGAAAATATCAAAAAAAAAATAAAAATGAGTCTGGGGCGAGGGGGATTCGAACCCCAGACCCATAGCATTCACATAAATCTCCTTAACCAGCGGTACTACGTCCTGATCCGTTTATTAAATTCACATTAAATATATATATATATATATATATATATATATATATATATATATATATATATATATATATATATATATATATATATATATATATATATATATATATAAGTTTACATATATATTTAATTAATATAATTTCTATATATTAATTAGTATATTTTAAATTATATATTAATATAATTTCTATATATCAATTAATATATTTTGAGATATATATTAATATAATTTCTATATATTAACTAATATATTTTAGATTATATATTAATATAATTTCTATATATTAATTAATATATTTAAAATTATATATTAATATAATTTCTATATATCAATTGATATATTTTAAATTATATATTAAATATTTAAATATATTATTTGAATATATTAATATATTATTTGAATATATTTTTTAAATATATTATTTTAATATATTAAAATAATATTTTGATATATTAATATAATTTTAAATATATTAATTATATTTTGATAAATTAATAAAATTTATATATTAATTGATATATTTTATATATTTAAATATATTAATGAATACATTATTTAAATATATTATTTGAATATATTAAAAAAAATATTTGTATATATTTGAATATATTATTTAAATACGTTATTTGAATATATTAAAAACAATATTTGAATATATTATTTGAATATATTATTTGAATATATTATTTGAATATAATTTATATATATTTGAATATATTATTTAAATATATTAGTTGAATATATTAAAAAATATTTTGACATATTAATATAATTTTAAATATATGAATTATATTTTGATATATTAATATAATTTTAAATATATTTTGAATTATATATTAATATAGTTTTAATATATTTAAATATAATTTTAATAAATTAAAATGTTTGTATTTAAAACATATATTTGAATAATTATAAATATAATTTAAAATAAATTAAAATTTAATTTAATATGATTTAAATATATTAAATATAATTTGATATATTAATTTAATTTAAAATTACTTTCCCTACCTAAAGGGTGTGGGTTCGATACCCCATTTTGACATATTTTGTGATACTTTACATGGTTCAGTATATTTGTACCAAAAACAAAAGACAGCGCTTTTGTAACAAAACGCTCTTATAGGTCTTTTGTAAAATAATTTAAAATAAAGTGATTTTTTAAGTTACACTTTAGAAAGCGCTTAAGGTGAAAGCGCTCTCTAAAGTGGTCACCTTAGAAAGCGCTTTTAGTAAGCGTTGTCTAATGTGCCCTTTAAAGAGCGTTTTTTTAGCGAATTTTCAATTGACCTATAGCAGCGCTTTGCATTAAAAGTGTTGTCTTTTATGGGCTGCGAAATGCCATTTTTGGCGTAGTGGTAGTTAGTCGCGAATTATTATTAGGTTTATTTTATGTTGCGAAGAATGAAGTCGTTAAGTCGGAATATTAAGTCGGAAAATTGAGAAAAATAATATTATGAGTTATATTATTGATTATTGGAGCATGTTGGTTAATGGGTTTGGATTGCGTCGGAATTAGCCATTAAGGGGTGTATGACTTAGGCCCATTAGTTGTTATATTTGATTATTATTATTTTAATAAGAAGAAGAAAATAAAAGAATTGGTCATAAAAAAAAATATATCAGTAAGAAGAGGAATCTTGAAAATTGGAGAAAATGGAAGAATACGAGAAGTTGTTGTCGGATAAGCCAAATCAGAAGAGTCGATCAGAGATTCGAGCGACTATTGATTAAGGTAAGGGTGGGTTTGATATTTATAATCGGGTATGATAATCGGTACTAGGATTGGGTAGTTTGTGTATTGTTGTGGAATGTTGATGTTGTTGTGATAACCTTTTCTTGTGTAATGGTTGATTTATCGATAATGATTAAGTTGCTATTGAGTTGATTTTTGTAATAGTTGATTTTTATGAATGTTGATTATCGAATCATTGTTGTGAATTCGAATAATTCTAGAAAAATTTAGTTATGGGACAAAGAACCCCAATTTGTAGAAGTATGGGTGATACGAATCACCCAGAACGAAGAAAAGCAGGTGACAGGAAGTCACCAGGCTAGAGGGTGAATGCCATCTGGTGTGTGTGGGAGGAATGACGAACGCCATTCGTCGTGAGAGGGGAACATGGCGAACTCCATGTGTGTGTGAAGTGAAGGGTGTCGCGCGCCACCCTGTTTGTGAGAAGTGGAGTATATTTTCGTTATACTGAGTATACACCTTTCTATTTTTAATTAGTTTTCTTTTGTAAATTCTTTCAAAATAATAAAGTAACTTTACATTATGTCATGGTTTCTACGATACAGAAATTGGTAAAGGAGTTTTATTGAAATCAGTATTTTGGTATTAAGGCTCTTAGAGCATAGAATGCATAGTTAGTAGTTGTGAATAGAAACAATTTTTTTGACAGTAGCAGTGGTAATTTGAGTTTTTGACAGAAAATAAGTTTTATAGATTCTCAGGACTGTAATTAATGTTAGTAGTGGAACCGTATTAGTAAAATAAATTTTTGACAAAATTTCAGAATAACTTTATTGCAGTCTCAGGAGGTTAAAACAATGTTGGTTTAGTCGGTTTAGCCGAATTAGACAAAAAACTTAGTTGCCCGGAATTTAACGAAAATTGTCGGGGTAAGTAGGGTAGTTTAATAGTTGATTTTTGTTGCATTATTTTGTTAAAAAGATGTTGTAAAGTCCAGTTGCGGGTATTGGTTGAGTTGGTAAGTCATTCCGGTTTACATAATGTTCTAAGTTGATTATGTTGAAGGCCTTACAAGCCAACTGTTGAATTTATGTTGTTCACGTCGTATAAGTTGTTTGTGTTGTTTGTTGATGACGTTTAAGTTGCTCAAGTTTTTAAAGTTGTTTTGTATTGTGAAAGTTGTTATGTTGTTCAAGTTGGAGGCTTAATAGCCAATGTTGATTTAAGTTGTTTAAGTTGTAAAAGTTGGTTGTGTTGTTTGATGTTGTATGTTGTAAATTCGTGCATGCTATATAGATCATTTGCATTTTTATGTCGGAGTCATTGCTTACACCATGTTGGCCTAGATTGTCACTAAGTTAAAAGTTGAAGGCTTATGCCTTGATTGCCTCGATAACCTGGCAATAATTTTAAGTTGGGAGTTTTACTCCGAATGGTACCACATGCATTTGCATAGTCGAGTCGTATATGTGTTGCGCTATTTATGTCGATTATGTTGGTTATGTTGCGATAAGTTGATTAAGTTGTTGTTGTTGGAGTGATGTGGTGATACTTGTATAAACCTTTATCTATGTATTGTTTATCATATATCGTTTATAATTATCGATATCTCACCCATTCTGTTTGAATGTTGCCCCCTATGTTGGTAACGTGCATGTAGTTTGCAGGAAGATGGCTATGTTTATTAGTTCGAGTCAGTGTCGATGCCCCCTATGTTGGTAACTTGCATGATACGTAACACTCAGGGAATGGACGCTTAGTTGTTTTATGTTGTTTTCAAGTTGTTTTAGTATAAGTATGTTGTTACTAGGTTATTTCAAGTTGAACAAAATGTTATACCATGTTTAGTTGAATAATTTTGAAAATTTGTTGCGTAGTTGTAAAAGTTGAATTTGGTTTCATAAATGAATAAAAGTTGTTGTTGTTTTTAGTTTCTTACGAACCGAAAGTGTTATGTATCAATCCTCATGAAATTAAATGAAGTTGTTATAAGTTGAAAAATATAGCATCCTGTTTTATATACTTGTTGATTGATTTTAATACTCTGATTTCCTTTATAATCGTAGGGTAGAAATGAGGTGTTACAAAGATCTTGAGTCAATAGATTAGCTTTTCCCCCAATAGAAAACTTTGTTCTCCGTATCTCTTTAATTTGTTGTTTTGGTGTAGTCATTAATCTTCGTTCAATGTGGTGTATGATGAAAATAGATTCACTGCTTATCAGCTACAGAGTTTGACTAATAACTTATGCTACACGTAACAATATTATTTGTTTATTTTTTCTTAAATAATATCTTTAAAATTATTATTGTTTTCATTTAATTTTATAAGTCATTCTCTTTCTTGGATAACGTCAAAGAAGTAATGTTTTATTGTTATCCAAGACAGATGGTAGAGTGGACACAAAGTAAACAAATGATATTGTTACGTGTAGCATAAGTTATTAATCAAACTCTGTAGTTGATTTGCAGTGAATTTATTTTCATCATACAACACATTGAATGAAGATTAATGACTACACAAAAACAATACATTGAAGAGATACAAATAACAAGATTTTCTATTTGCGGAAAACTTAATCCCTTGACTCAAGATTTTCATCATGTTGACTTTAAATATATGTTTTTAGTTTCTATAACATTATATATACATCTCCGACTATTTAGTTTGACTTAATTATATATATATATATATAGTTAAAATTCATTAGTTCCGCAGATATATCTGCGTAAGGTTTCAACGTAAAATAAAACATGGTGCATCCGTAAGTATAACAACGGTATTAGGAACGACATAATTGGAAATACATATGGTGTGTGAGAGACTCATGTGATGAGATAAGAAATTTTTTAATTCTATATATACAATTTCACCATGTATAAATACGTGTAAATAAGAAAGAAAAAATAATTGAAAAGAAAAAGAACCATTGAAAATAGAGGATTTCACGACTATTGTGATTTGGATTGCATATATATTGTGATTTGTTTCATTTGATGTAATATGTACTATTAAAGAAAATTTTAAGAAAATTTTAAAAGAAATGGATGGTGGAAGAAGTTAGAATTAGTTGATGCATTTAAGGTGAAGAATTGAATGAGGGGAGAAGTTAATTTTTTTTGTTAATGAGATAAAGTAGTGGATAATATTAATTAAATAATTAATTAGAAGTTACAATAAGCATTTATTTAGAATAAAATTAGTGGGTTTAAAATTTTTTTAAAAACAAATGTACTTAACTTGAAGAATTGAATGAGATTCCAAAGTTGGTTTTTTGTTAATGAAGAATTGAATGGATTCCGAAGTTGGTTTTTATTACTAGGATAAAATAGTTAATTTGAGTCCTTTCTTATATTTATTAATTAATAATAATTATTTGTTATACTTTGAGTTTTTTCTATATTTAATATTTAATCATTATTATTTGTCATATTTTGTTGGGGAATTTTGGTAACAGAAGGTAGGATTATAATTTAGGTCCTTTTTATATTTATTAATTAATAATTATTTGTCATATTTTGAGTTTTTTATATTAAATATTTAATTATTATTATTTGTCATATTTTGAAAAGTTATGCTAATTCTCAACCTAAAAATAACTTAAGGTTTCACTTGTGATTTTATGTTTTATAGAAATTCTCAACAAAAACATCATCTAGGATTTAGCTTAGGTGGGCAGCTTAAGTGGTCCACATTTTAGGGACCATTCCAGAAAGCCAAAATGCTGTACTAAAAAGTTTGAAAATGAAAAGTATAATTGATCTAACAATTAAAGAAATTAAAAATCTTTATGAATGTTGTGATGAGCATAGGTTATATAAATAAAGTAAACTAGGTAGCTGAAAGTGGTTGATTTCTCATTATCAGAGTTGTTGTCTAGCCTTGTTGGGGACTTAAAACTAATAGGAAGTCCTCAAATAGAGAGTGCTAATGAGCTGTAAAATTGTGGTCCAGGGATTTGGGACCATTTTTGAAGCTCAAAGTGCACGGACTCATAAGTCATAACAAGTGAAAGCATTGAGAATGAGAACACTGACCTTGCTGTAAATCTGGTCAAATGGAATTATGCCACATACAGTTTTTGAAGGAATCAAATCATATTGTAGTATGTTTACTTTAAAGTAAGTGATGTCTTGGATGTCCTTTTTAATTGTATTCTCGATATTTTATTTTTTTTAGTTATATTATATTTTTACTATATTTATATTTGTAAATGTATCTTTTAAAACAAAAATAATTATAATTATAATATAAATAATACATCATTATAATGTGATCACAATAATGAAACTGTTATACGATCATATGATGGTAACATTTTAAATATTAATTTGTGAGTTCTATAATCATAAACACTATATTAATTAAGTGAATTAAATTAATTTTAATTAAAAAATTAATTTATAATATAATAGAAAAATAGTAGAAAATAGGGACTAAATTCAAGAGTTGAGACCCATGATTTGGAGCAAAGGCGGAACGAATCACGTCTATAGAAGATTTGAAGGATGTCCGAATAGAACCTCATGCCCATAAAATCACAAAGATAGGAATTTCCTTGTTTGTAGGGGAGGAGTGGGAACTAGTTGGCCGACTTAGAAGAAATGTCGACATGTTCGCCTGGGCCCCCTCAGACATGTCGGGTATAGACACCAAATTCGTGAGCCATTGCCTTGTTATCCATTTGTCAGTCAGACCACCAACGGCGCAACACAAGCGAAAGGTGGGCGAAGAAAAATACCATTGATGATAAGGTGGAAAAACTATACAATGCCAGATTCATCAATGAGACGAAGTACCCCACTTGGTTGGCCAACACGGTCCTGGTGAGAAAGGTCAACCATAATTGGAACATGTGTGTGGACTTCATGGATTTGAATGTTGCGTTGTAACACCCCCATTTAAATATTTAGTCGTTGTGCGTTTTGTTGTGAATTTTTAATTGAATTAATTTAGGGTATGTTGATAAGGGTGAGTGTGAGGACTTGGTCTTAGTTGATTTATGTGAATAATTTTTTTTGAATAATATGAAAATAATAGTTTAATTAATAATAAATGGAATATATAATAATACTAATAATAATAAATTGGGATTTAACTACGGAAAATAAACTATAATTAGGGAGATGTTAGAAAGGATTTGGGATAACACTTAACACATGAAAAAAGGAACATAGAGGAGATAGGGAGATTCTACCATTTTTGGAGAAAGCTCATAATTAAGGTAAATGGGGGGACTGAGTTTAATAATGGTGAATCTAACATGAGAGGGGAGTGAGGGTTTCTTTTCCTCTTAAGATTTTCATGTGTATTTTCTTCTTGTGTCCCTTGATTATGATCTTTATGTGAATGTTGTGAAATTTGTTTTCATCTTAATGACACTGATATGTTTCTTATCTGTTGCAATGATATTGTATTGAATTCTGAATGTTGTGGAATGTCACAGTGGTTTACCATAAAAATCATATCTGGAAACTATAGGTTTAGGAGATAACAAATTTTGTAATTGGAACAATGAAGATGTCATCAAAATAATAGGCTAATTGGATAGAATGAAAGTATGGAAAATAAAATGGTATAGAAAATGTATTGGATCTGAATTAAGGGTTGGGAAGTGCACAAGAGTATGAGAATTTGTAGAAATGCAAAATCTGGATTTTTAGTTGCATACAAGGCATTACGCGTAACGTAGGGGGCATTACGCGTATGGGGCACTCTAGGAGGGCAATACGCGTAACGCAAGGGGAATTACACGTATATGGGACACTTCCCAGGGAATTACACGCATGGGGGGTTTTGGAGGGATTTTGAAGGGAAATCACATCTGGTCATATGCGTAAGGCACAAGGCAATACGCATATGATATTTGGAAATCTAGGCCAATACATGTATTTTACATAATGCATGTGCGAGGGAGTATGGAAATACGCGTAAGTCAGGTGGCTTTATGCGTATGGGCAGGTCTAGGTGCAAATTGTTATGTTTTCCCGATTTCTTCCCTGATTTCGCATCTGATGCAATTTCTTTTGGTTCGTAAGATTAGTATGATATAATTGGACATAATGAATCTAGTAATGATAGGAAAAATGATAAAAACATGAAATTTTGTGTGTATTATTCAATGATGATTGATTAATGCCTAGGTGATGGATTGCAGTTGTATGTGAACAATGTTGGTACATGAATGGTACACTACTACAAAACGCGTTAACAACGACACCATGGATAATGCCTACACCGTTGTGAAACCTCTAAACTAAGCTGATATTCTATTATTTTTTATTTATTATTTGTATATAACAACGGTTGTTTATTTCAACTGTTGTGACATCTCTAAACTAAGACGTTATTCTTTTGTTTGTTTTTTTTAAATTTTAATTCTAAATAAAACTTCGGCGCTTCATTATGAAATTTAATTACAAGATGAATATATCATGACGGTTGTGGTATATTCACTGTTGTGATATGTATCAAACTTCGATTCCCAACAACTACATCTTTTTACATTTTAAACATATATTTTTGAATCCATAATATCAAACTGATGTGTTGATAACTCGAATTTGTATCGATTATTTAGTATAGTTTCAGGTCCTTTAAGTTATTAATTTATTTATTTCAAACGATATTACGCGAGAATTGTGTTTATTTTGCAGGTATTCAGTTACACTTGACTTTTGGAAGCAAATAATGAAAATGAGACTTGTAGGAAAAGAAATGAGGCAAAAGTGCAGCCAAAATGAAGTTTTTGTGTCTTATCTGTAGGAAGACCGGCACACGAGTGAGACGACCATCTCCCATCCAAGACGACAGTCCCAAGCCTAAGTTAATCATCGCAAGGTTATTTCCAGAAACCTAAATACGCATCAGTTCAGTCAAAACAAATAGCCGTTGCGCGCGTTGTTCTCATTCATCAGAGAAATTTCCTCTACCCTACTCAACTTCAGTCCAACCAATAGTCAAGACCCAAGAAAAGTTCACCCCTCCAAATTCTCAACAAACCAAAGATGTAGAAGCTATAAATAGTAGTATCCACCAATTGCAACGGGAGCTTCACTTTTACACCAAATTGATGCTAAATTACAGTTCGAAGTTCAAAGCTTATTTTATTTTCAGTATTGTTTTTTACTTTTCCATTACCAAACCAAAGTGATAGCCTCCATCATTAGGAATCTATCACCATTTAATTCTTTCTAGCCATTGCATATTCGTATTAGTTTAAGTTCCTGAAAGATCGGTTGATCAAGAATATTTCAGCCAGGTTTCTATATTTTAATGATTTACCATATAATTATTATGCCATTTATTTTTATGAAATTCTTCTTCTACCTTTCTTCGTATTTATTTAATATGTCTGGCTAAACAGTTAATCGGTATGTGATTGTCTAACTGGAACGAATTCAATAGAACTAGGCTAAAAATTTAAATTAAGTTACTTTTTGGTTTCGATTTCTTAATATAAACAACTTTTGTTACGAGAGTAAGAAAGTATAAAAGGTTAGGATTAAGACCACATGAGTGTGAAATTGTAACCGGATAGTTGAAATCGATCATTGTTTTAAATACAACGGAAGCGCTTTAAAACCAATTAGAACCTCTAGGCTTCCAAAAAGCATTTCAAACTTGAATTGACACAGTGAGAGTGCTTAATTGAACTTAGGAGTATAGTAATAGGCAAGACCACGAGAGTGTGAGTTAACGACTTTTAAACCGACAATTTCTACGGAAAGATAACTTAACAAACCTTAATAAGCCGACCCTTTATTGAATTCGCGAAGGCGAACCAATTATGTATCGATATCCTTATCATTAATTTAATTTAATCTAAAATCATTATTTTCTCGCCCTTTAAAAATAAAATACCACTCGCCTTAACTTAACATAGTAACACCTGATAATGCTAAGTTGATTATCGAGTCTCTGTGGGATCGATATCTTTTATTACTACACGATAGACTGTGTACTTGAAGTTAGTAACCGTTAGACTCAGAAAGTCACAATCAAGTTTTTGGAACCATTGTCGGGGACTTAGACTTAGTCAATAGTGCAATTCATTATTGTGACGTCTAGACTAAGGCAAAAAATTTACCTTTTCTTTGTCGATTGTATGTCCAGTACTCGCTCTCGAGGAGAAGACTTAGAACCCTAGATCGACGAAGTAGAATGTTTCATAAGTTAGAGACGCCAAACCGAAACCAACAAAACCTTTTTTCCTGAAGATATTATACCAGAACCAGTTGAAGAACTAATCATGGCCGAAAACGGAGAAGCACCACATTCACTCAAGTCTTATGCGACTCCAAATCAACAAGAACCGCACAACAATATTTCCGCACCAGCCATTACCCGAAACGATTTTGAATTGAAACCTTCACTGCTACAAGCTGTACAACAGAACCAGTTTTTTGGAAATCCTACGGATGACCCAAACGAACATTTGACGAAGTTTGTGCAATACGCAGATAACGTGAAAGAAAATGGTGTAACTCAAGACGCAATAAGATTGAGACTCTTTCCGTTTTCTTTAAGAGGTAGAGCTTGGGCATGGTTATAATCTCTACCAGCCAACTATGTCACAACATGGGCATAACTGAAGAAAGTCTTCCTATCACATTATTTCCCGCCAATCAAGATAGTTATGCTGAGAGCTCAGATTAACGGATTTCGACAGAAAGATGCTGAATCACTTTATGAAGCGTGAGAAAGATACAAGGATTTGTTGAGATTATGTCCACACCATGGGTTTGAAAATTTGGTAACCATCATTACCTTCTATAATGGACTTCTATACAACACTAGAATGACAATAAATGCTTCTGCGGGCAGTGCTCTTATGGATAAACCATACAAAGAATCCTATAACCTCATTGAGAACATGGCTCAGAATCATTGCCAATGAGGAGGGGAAATAACACCTGTAGAGAAGAACCAAACTAAGGGAGGAATGTATGAAGTGAGTAGTTTAGATCACGTAAATGCTAAGATGGATGCCATAGCCAAGAAGATCAATAACTTGACCATAACACCATCATCCACCATGGTTGTCATAACTCCAAATTGCAAAATTTGTTGAATCCCAGGACACACACCACCAGAATGTCAACTTCTTGCCGGATTAACCATATATCAGGTTAATTATGCTCAAGGAAAACCTTATTTTAATACCTACAACCCAAGATGGAAAAATCATCCAAATTTCTCTTACAAGAACAATAATGTCTTGTATGCACCAAACAAAGCACCAACTGTACCACCGGGATATAAAAAAGTTGTTGCACCCAACCTAAATTATCCTAGGAAATCCAACCTTGAACTGATGATGGAAAACTTCATAGCTACACAAACTCAAACAAACAAGGAATTCCTGAATCAGAACATCCATACTAGTGATCAGATCAAACAATTGGTGGCCAAGGTAGATGCTTTAGCTACTCATAACAAGATGCTAGAAACCCAAACATCTCAAGTAGCCCAACAATAAGCATCCACTGCTTCCCTAGATAGAACGTTTCCTGGAAAGCCATGACTAAATCCCAAAGGTCATGCAAATGCATTTATACTAAGAAGCGGAAAAGAATTGGACGGACCTGCTTATCTTTGAACTGAAAGCCTAGCCATGTACCAACAACCTGAGAAATCAACTAAGAAGAATGATAAAACACAGGAAAAAGAAGCCAATGAACATGAGGCCAAGGAAAAGGAAAGACCTTATGTAACTCCGCCATCGTATAAACCACAAATTTCGTACCCTCAACGATTAACAAATTCTAAAACTATAGGACAATTCAAGAAATTCATAGAGTTTCTGAAACAGTTAAACATTACGATACCCTTTATAGAAGCTATTACTCAGATGCCCTCATATGCTAAATTTCTAAAAGAGATCTTATCTAACAAAAAGAAAATCGAGGAGAATGAAACAATTACATTTACTGCTGAGTGTAGCACAATTATCCGAATTAACATGCCTCCTAAACTGAAGGATCCAGGAAGTTTCTCTATTCCTTGTGTAATAGGAAAGTTCGTCATAGACAAAGCTCGATGTGACTTAGGATCCAGTATAAGTGTTATTCCATTATCAATTTGTAAGAAGCTCGATATAGGACAACTAAGACCAACCAAGATGTTAGTTCAACTAGCCGATCGCTCAGTAAAATTCCCATTTGGTATTCTAGAGAGCGTTCCTGTACGAATAGGCCAGTTCTATATCCCAACTGATTTCATAATCATGGACATCAAGGAATATGCTACAACTCCTATCATACTCGAAAGACCATTCTTAGCCACAACCGGAGCTATCATAGATGTGAAGAAAGGCAGGTTGACATTCGAAGTAGGAGAAGAGAAATTCAAATTAATTTTAACCCAATTCCTCCAAGCTCCAGCCATAGACGATACATGTTACCTTATAGACGTCATTGACGAATGCATAAGGGAAATTGAAAAAGAAGAGACTACCTATTCTGATATAATGAAAATCCCATCTCCTTTGATCTTTGAAGATGATAATTGGAAAGAACCCTATCAAGATGAAAGTTTAAATGAATGCTTAGCTCTTACACCAGACCATATGCCATGCCCAAAGAAACCCGTTCTAGAACTTAAGGCATTACCCAACAATCTTAGATATGAATTCCTAGATTTTGAAATTAAAAGACCAAATATAGTAAATGCAGACTTAGGACAACTCAAAACGGAAAAAAATTTAGACGTCTTAAGAAAATATCCAACCACGTTAGGCTACAACATATTTGATCTAAAAGGAATAAGTCCTTCAATATTTATGCATCGCATTATTCTAGAGGAAGACTGTAAGACCTCTAGAGAACCTCAGAGAAGGATTAATCAATTTTAAGTTCCGTAGTCAGGGATGAAGTAAAGAACTTACTAGATGCCGGAATTATAGATCCAATATCTAACAGTCAATGGGTTAGCCCAGTGCATGTTGTACCAAAGAAGGGAGGCATTACAGTCACCAAGTGTCGCTCCCGGGATTTTCATCCTAGTACAAACGCGAAAGTGGCGCGGAAAAGTTAGAGTCGCCAGCCAGACATTTTTATCCCGAAGGAATGGGAAAGTTAATGTTGCACAAACCTAAGGAAGAAGGAAAAGGACGAGGCCTTGCGAACCAAAGATCTGGGTCCGGAAGTCGGTTACAAATTGAGAAGGTATTAGCACCCCAATCCGTCTGCCGTACCCGACGGGATCCACGCTTATAAGTCTGTTTTCAAAGGGTGAGAAATAATATGCTGCTTGAATAAAAGAATGTCTATCTGGACTTGGAAATGAATTGAGAAAAGAAATGGAATTGAAAAATGGAAATAAAAGGGAAAAATGTAGGGAAAATAAAGATTGTGCTCGAATGGGCCCTACCCCACTGCCTACGTACCTCATCGGGATAAATGAGGGTCAAAGACGCCGTAGTTCGTCTAACTAAGGCTGAAACTCGTTTTTGATTTTTAGGATGACGTTAGCATAGCTCTAGCTTAGGTGTTACCGGCTCTGACTCGAGGGTGTTTACTGTATCGCTGTTTGAACTGTTGAGACAAGTCATGTTCGTCCGCAAAGAGTATGAGATGAGAAGAGAAGACGTGACTTCTTGGTTTGTTGTCTTTTATAAGAAGTGTTTTGAGTTTGTGTTTATTGTATGTACAACACTAAAGACTATGACACAGAAGCGAATACTTTCCAAGATCGCCCCCAATTGAACGTTTGTAAAGCATCCTAGAAGAGTGAAGGAGACCTCCACTAATCATTTCCCGTATAGCTTAAGGCTCGTAGCGCATTGTACACCTTTTCCTTTATTAAGTTTTTTTGATTCTCTTTTGAGATGAGAAGTGAGACTCAAGTTATGAAAGGAAATTTTTTAAGGGAAACTAGACTTACCCTAAGTTATTTGAGTTTGAAGATGACCTATGGTTAGTGAGGTTTGAAATATTTAAATCTACCTAAGAGATATAAGACTAAAGATACAAGTATAAAAAGTTAATAGTGAACAATATGGTCCTCCTAAGTCATGGTGGGTGAAAATGTATATGAAATGTAAATGGGATGAAACGATGGATCGGGTGGGTCGATTGCCTGGTGCTAAGACGCACGACTTATGGTGTGCAACATACAAGGCTTGCTTTTGGTTGAATGGAATGGAACGATGGTAATCGAGGAATCCTAAAGTCACATGCAACTTTATTTATTTTGAAAATTTACTCGACGTTGGATCTCGAATCTTTTATTTCATTTTTGAGATTTTGGTTTTCTATCGATTTATTTTATCTTTTCTATCCTAATTATAGAAACTATACATGTATACAAGTTCTAAGCTATTACATCACAAAGTACACAAACATAATTGAGGCATAAAAATATCCAAGTCCATAAGCAAATTCTCGGAAGATACCTTGCACAAAAAAGAAAATAGTTAGTGAATGACATGAATCATGAATATGCATAATATGAGGGAAATGAATTAAAATGACAAAAATATCAAAAGTCATGGAAAAAATGTGAAATTAATTCCCTAGGGTCTCTAACCTGATTATAACATTTTATTAAAAAATATCTTAAAAAATTCTAAGTCTAACTATGTCAAATGGTCCTTTAAATCTATCTAAGATTCAATCCTAAATTTATACAAATCACACTACCAAAACAGTAGATAAATTGTCCTAAAAAATACACCAAAAATATTCTAGGTACCTTAATTTGTCCTCTAACCAAAGCAAAACGAATGGATCAAAAATGTTATAGAAAGTGGCAGAAATAAAATGTACAAATTTATGTGTTCATGAGGAAATTCAATATAAATCAATTAAAATGAAAAAATCGAATTAAAATTGGAAAATGATTAAATTCAGAAAGTAAAAATTGGGAAAAGTTCTAAATTGAGTCAAGATCCTATTGTAATTTTTGGGGATTTTTATTATGCATTTTAATATTTTTAATGGATTTAAGTTGAAACTATACTAAACAAAAATTAAAATAACAAGAAAATGGATAAGGGATGCATCCAAAGTAATTTATTAGTAAAACACAACATGGGCCCAAATGGGGGGTGCGGACAGCATTTTCTGGAGGTCCATTGCATGAAATTTGTGTTCCTTACCATGGACACTCAATCAACCTAGTTGACTCAACCTAGTCCGTTAGATCATGTTGTTTGTAGCGATGGAGGATCAAACGGCTTTGATGGATGGATGCATCATTGTTACAGCGGGGTTGCACGCGCAGGATTGTGATTTTGGGGTCCTACCAGACGGCGAAGCTTGTCACCGCCGGAGCGGACCAACAAAAGGGGAATCTTATCCCTAACTGAATTGGGCGGTGGAGACATTTAAGGAGATTAATGAGCTGTTTCAACATTATAACGATAATTATATCAACTTTTAAGACTTTTTAATTACTTTTAATCACTCTTAATTTTTTCTTTAATTAACCTACACTATCTTTTTAGAACAAAATAAAGAGGAATCATAAAACACTGAAAAAAGAAGAATCCCTAAGTCTTCTTCTCTCCCTTTTCATTCGCCGCCGCCGTCTCTCATCTCTTCCTCTCCCAACTTCGTCCTCCTCCCCCTTTCAACAACAGAAACCCTAAACCTCTCACTTTTTGTCTTCCTCCTCTCTCACTCTATGTTCTCATGTTCATCTCTCCCTCAAAACGCAGGCCTTCCAAACCCTAACCTTCACAAATCAATCCCCCTCGCCGCCGTGATTCGTTCCCCACACCGCCGTGTCCCTCTCCTTCTCAATTGGTCTCTCTCCTTCCTCTTCGTCGTCTTCTTAAACCCTAGACGCTTAAACCCCCAAACCGCGACATTCCGAAGCAAAAAAAGGAGAAGCGGGTCGAAGGGAAATAAAAAAAAATCGCACCATCAATTAAAACGCTGGAGGTTGACCTTCGCAGCTCCGACTGGTTCATGCAATTTTTGAAAGCCGCGTGATGAAGATGACGACCGAAAGAGAAGCTGTGACAATGCTTGATTGATGGCTCGGGGACGAAAAGATTGATTAAGCTTATTCTCTTCTCTTTCACAATCCGTGTGTTTCGGGTTTGTTTGCGATAACGATGCCAACAAACCTCTTCGGTAAGCAATCTCTAACCGACCTTCTTTTCTCTCTCTCTTCTTCTAATATGTCCTTGTTGGTTCAGAATATCTGCAATTGCCTGTTGGATTGATGATATTGTTTCGACTTATTTGCAGGTCGCCGTCGCATAATGATGAAGATCATCATTGGAGCATCAATTGAAGAAGACAGCAGCAATGTTGAATCCGAGATGATGATGCTTGAAGATGGACTTGAAGGGTGACGCCTTTTTTGAAAGAGGGAGATTGAAGATTCACTTGCCGGCTCAGTATTTTGTTTCGGTAAGCATCCAAATCCTGATTTAATTCTTCTTTTCCCCATATTTGAACTCTTATTGAGCCCTTATTCCGCGATCTCATTCTTTCAATTCTTGCTGCAAACTCAATGTTTTGGGTTTGGATGTTGTTTTTGCAGAATTGTCAATGGTTGTTCCGTAGAAATTTGAAAGATTGAGATTGAACAACGGTTGAAGACCGAGAAGGTTGAAGTTTCAAGATGCTGGTGAAGTTCTGGAGATGATTGAAGATGGTGATGAGAATGGTTGCAGAAGAAGATGAAGAATGGAGTATGAAGAAGAGTGAAGATGAATTTGAGAGAGATGAAGAATGTGGAAGGGTTTGACCATGGTTTCAGGTTGATGAAGGAGATAGAGGTAGAATGGAGAATGGTGATGAAGTTCTGGAAAATCAGAAGAATGAGCATTGGTGAGGGAGGATGAAGTTGGGATCTGCGTTTTTTCTTTTTTTTTGTAACTGCTTCTATTTTGTTGTTATCTATCTGTAACTAATTTTTGTGATCCAAGTTTCCGTATATGTTTTTTTTTCTTCTGATCTCTGAATCTCCCCCTATTATTTCATTCAGTTAGTTTTTTATAACTGAATTATCAGTTTGTTGAAGTTGTAACTGATTGTGTTAATCAGTTTTTCTGTTAGAGATTGGTTATGGTTTATAACTGAAATTTTTGTATAAATTTTATTCTCTTTTCTTCTCTATTTTGTCATGAATCTCTTTTTTTTTCCTGCATAATTCTGCTATATTTTTCTGCATCTCCTTTGAAACTCAGTGAAGTTTTTTCCTCATAATAATTTTACCTTTTATTTCCTATTTTCTTTCTAAATAACTGGGGTTACGTGTTCTTATGGTTTGTGGTGTGAAAATTAATTCTGGTTCTAATACAAATACAAAGTGATTTATCAATTTTATGCTATGCGAGAGAAAAAAAATGGAATGCAACAATTGAATTTTAACAAACTGGTGTGATCATCCTGTCATGGTTAAAAATGGATATGACATTGCTAATGGATAAAAAATGAGTTATTGGATATTGGTTTAAAAAATGAGTGTATAACATGGGTATAAGATATTTGAATAATTGAATTTGGATAATGAGTGAAGCTTGAATTGGACTTGAATTTAAGAATGGTTTGTGGATGATGGAATTTGAGTTGGATATTCTAATATGGACTTTGGGCTTTATTTGGGAAAGAGTCAAATATGGTTTTCTAATGACAAAAATTGAAGTTCAAATTTTAGGTATGGACCTTTAATATGGAATTTAACATGTTTTGAATGGAACAAAGAGTCTTGGATATTATTTGGATAATTTGACATTTTTATATGGGCTTAAGGACAAACAAAGAATGTGATATCGCCTTGATAGCATGAAATTAAAGCAATCCATATGAATCTTCCTCCAACTTTGGCTTGAACCATAAGAACCCACATCCCATCAGAAACACCTTGATTTAATGAAAACACCATTCTTGACTACTAGTACCAAGATACCATCAATCTTTATTCCATATAGCCTTTGAAGGCCATATGATTATGGGGATAAACTCTGGTCGTTGATCTTCACCTCTCACATTGAACCAAACCCTTATTTTTGATGATCTTTGATAAGGAGATACTCATGACGATGATAGTTCAAACCAGTTCTCAACCTAAATAAAACAGCCAGATCAAACGCCTTTAAACATAGAAAACTCAAACCACTTGAAAGTTCCCCGATCCCATGCAAATGAATGATTATGAATGTTGTGATCTAATGAATGCAAATATAAATCAGTTAGATGGTAATAAATAAAAAGGGAAAATTTTGGGGTGTTACAGCTGCCCCTATTCAATCACTGTAGACTTGAATGGATGATAGTAGTTGCTTTCATACGTTTGAAGTATGCAGGGATTGAATACCAGAAACAACCAAAACATTTGCACTTTGTGGCAGAAGAACCGAGAGATAAACTCAACCAGATGAACTCTGCTTGGAGATAATTATGATGGAGAGAATAGTAAACGGGGGATGCCTTTTTGAGTGATGTAAGATGGCTACTGACTTGCCACGCTGCGGGTGGACTTTGATAGGCCACAACAATGCCTTAATGATGTATTATCAGATGAAGTTAGATGAATAACGACTTGCCACGCTGCGGGTGGATTTTCAATAATTTGCGATCGAATTTTAAGATACTTTGCTACCCTGGGGATGGACGTTTGCCAATCTGTGGTTGGACTTCAGATACCTTGCCACACTGCGGGTGGACTTTGGATATTTTGCCACGCTGCGGGTGGACTTTGGATTTTTGCCACACTGCGGGTGGATTTTGAGAATTTGCCACACTGCGGGTGGACTTTTGCTCACTACGGGAGACTTTTGCTCACTACGGGAGACTTTGATTTCTTGCCACACTACGGGGGCTGCTGCTCACTACGGGAGGCTTTTGCCCACTGCGGGGGACTTTTGCTCACTACAGGAGACTTTTGCTCACTACGGGATACTTTTGCTCACTACGAGAGACTTTTGCTCGCTACGGGAGACTTTGAGAATTCGCCACCCGAAGGATGGACTTTGGCCAGTCTGCGGCTGAACTTTAAGAATTTGCCACCCAGAGGATGGATTTGGCCAATCTGCGGTTGGACTTTGAATGAACTGCCACGCTGCGGGTGGACTTTGGAAACTTGCCACTCTGCGGGTGGACTTTTGCTCACTGCGGGAGACTTTTGGAACTTGCCACCCGAAGATGGACTTTGGCCAATCTGCGGCTGGGCTTTGAAATCTGCCACCCGAAGATGGACTTTGGCCAGTCTGTGGCTGGGCTTTGAAATCTGCCACCCGAAGATGGACTTTGGCCAGTCTGTGGCTGGGCTTTGCATATGTTGAATTGCACGGCATGTTGCCCCATGATACTGGGGATATTATGTCTCGAGTATCGTTAATGAACTGGTGTGAATGTGAAAGAAATTCCTGACGTGGAAGTAATAAGTCCCTGCTAACTCTATGGGGAAACACAATGATCGCGGAATCGATCTCGAGAAGCCCTGTGGGAATAACATCTTTGATGGAGAAGAGCGTGAACAATTCATTTGTCCCGAATTACCACCTTTGCCAAAAATAAATTGGACTTTAGACTTGAGGATCGTGCCAGGGAATACTTTGATTATTGAGGATTATCCACTCTTATGGACCTGCTGGGGAGGAGAATGATTTATTTGAAATCTTATAGGGGAATAGGAATTGCCTTAAATCTGTTGAGGAACCGAGATCAAAGGGAAGTATCTGAAAAGAAAAGACTTGTTGACCTTACTGGGGATAACTTCCATTTGTCTTTTGGGGATAACCAAACCCGAGACAAGTCCTGCTAAGGAGGAAAGATTTCAAGTTGTCTCATGTTGGGGATTAGTTGCTTCTGTATGGACTTTACCTCAAGAGGATTTTACAAAAGACTTGGTGTCTTTAAACTCTTAGGTATCGTAACAACTGCATGAATCAGTGTAATAACCTTGTTGAGGAGGTAACCATTGCCAATGCAGATGAGTTTGTATCTGTCAGAAGTGTTGAACGAAATAGTTGGCTTGACGAGTGACCACAGTATTCTAAACTCCGGGTAAATGCTTCCGATCGTCTGTCTTCGGGAAAGAATGAACTCTCGTACTATTGGGGTGGCCTGCCCCAGTACGAGTACTTGAATAGTTTTGCACTTGACTGACTAATCTTCGCTCTTGGAGAGATTTGAATCTCGAGGTGATTGCCCCAGTTTGACTGAAATTTGAAGAGATTGCTCGACGTCACTTCCCCGGATTGGCTAGCTCTTACCATGACTAGTTGGGAAAGTCCTTACTCAATGGAGCTTTTCTCGGAAAAGTGCACCTCAAAATGACTGTCTTTCATAAGTTTTAGACTTCTCAACTGGGCAAGCTTAAGCTTCTGGATTGAATTTCCGCATGTGAACCTTTTATGATTCCAAACAAATGTATGCAAGCAAAAATGTTTATACTTAGAATGAAAATTCTAATGCAACACACATGTAAATCTCGAAGTTTTTGAAAAGGGATCGTAAACCTTCGTGAGCGAATGACTGGTTAAGATACGACATCATTTTGAATGCAAGTATGTACATGCAATACCAACAAATGTCTTTTAGCACAACTCATAGGAGTCAGGAACGCGGTATCGTAGTAGTATGCTCTCAAATTAGTCCTGTTTCAGTTAGGACTTTTAAAGGTTGTATCGTGGCCTGGTTCACGGTTATAGAAACAAAGGATATAGGCTCGAAGTTTATTTGTGCCCACCCACTCTTCGTGATGTTCTCCATTCCGACATTCAGCTAGTTTTCACAAGCATTCACCTTTCATAAGGGTTTCGTGTTGATTGAGAAACCATTGCTGCTATCAGTTCAAGCACCAATCAGGTTATTGTTGAGAGTCAGTCACTCCTCCATCTCTCGTGTCTGTGCCACACGACTTTGTTCTCATTTGAGGATCTTTCTTGTGTAATCCTTTCCGTCTTTCGCTTTTGCGTTATTTTGATTATCCCTAACTTTTGCCTGGACTTATTTTTATGAATCTTTGATTGCAAAGTCCAGCGGGATGCCCTATCTTTTGCCTAAGTCGCTTGTTTTCGAGTTTCGACTTAGCGGGATTTTTCTTTTCTTTTTCTTTTTGAACGAGTCGTGTGGCACTATTTGCCTTAATTGCTTTGCGAGGGTTGTGACTGCCTCATTCTTTGGTCCACGAAGGATAACCATTGTGGTTTTCAATCTTTGGACCTTTTGACTTGGATAACCATTGTGGTTTCGGGTCTTTGGACCTCTTGATTAGCATAGTGAAATGTAATGGATCCTTAAATACACTCCTTTATGAAAGCCTGAACGCTTGGTCCGACTAGCTGACATCTACCCTGCCCCTGGGTTACATGTGAGGTTTTTTTTATGCGAAAATAAACTCCTACTTCTAGGCTCAAAGGGGTTAGCAAGGGTCTATCTTCCTTATATCTCCAGTGTTTAGGGATTTGAAACAAAGCTTGTACATCGTCAACAGGGCCTTACTCGAGAGCACACAATTAGAGATTTTGCGTTTTTTGTTTCGTCATTCTCCTTCATAGAATTTAAGCATGACAATTGGTATTGCGATGTATACATGCAAAATTATAAGGGAATGCAAATGAATTACTTCAAGAAAAACATGTGAGTTTTATTATTGCTAACATTCAAAAGCAAACAAATTTCATACATGTAGACAAATGTTTAGCATATAAAAGGAACTACAAATGGAAATGCAGTAAAGAAACTGAATATTGTCGTAGTTGAGGAGGCTTGGCTCCGTCTGGACCTATCAGTCTTGGATACTTTTCAGTGATCAATAGCTCTTTTCACAGACTTGTAATCTTCAATTTGCAGTTGCATGCCTAACCATGGCAGTCATACTTCTTCTTCTAGCTATTCTGACTCTGACACGAGACATCTGAAGGAAAAAGTAAAGTTGGGGAGTAAAGTTGCCCCATAAGGTTGCTCGGAAAGACCTGACGATCTTCTGCCTATGTATCTCCATTGACTGATGACCAATGAAGAATCAGAGCGACGTAGTTCCCCTCAATAGGGATGAAAACGAACAACGAAGAAGGACAAACACATAAATGCCACCACTAAGAGTATTTGAATACTGCTGGCTTTATTTGCTTCATGAATACCCTGGCGTCCTGGGTGACTAACACGAAGACTTCAGCTTAACGCGGACCATCTGGTAGAACAACCGTGACACCGGTCCCGTTATAACTAGGCATTTGGATTCTGGAGTACATTTGGGAGAGGAGAAAATTGATCGCCTTGGAGTCAACTAGGTCCTGTACTTTGTTCTGAAAAGCCCAACATTTCTCAATATTGTGCCCCTGGGCACCCGAATGGAATTTGCACCTAGCGTTAGCATCAAAATTCGGAGGTAGATTTTCAGGAGGAGGAGGTCTCATGGTACGAAGCTCGACCAGGTTCAACTTTAGCAGCTCTGGGAGCAATACAGCATATGGGAATGGGATGGGATCAAGTCTACGGTTTCTCGCTCTTGTTCTTTCCTGAAATGGTCTCTATGCTTGTTGTTGTTGACCCTGAGATTGTGATTGAACATTTCGTTGTTGACATTGCGTTGGACGCCTGACATGTCCCTGTACTTTTCTACTCATACTCGGCCGAAGAGTGAATAAAGATTATTGATGTAGCCCCTTTGAAGACTTGGCCTGAGCAATGATTCTAGAAGAAGGAAAATTGACCACCTCTTTTGTATTCCTGCATGCTTTATCTTGCGGCACTTCCGGTCCGGTCAATCCAAAACTAATTATGCCTTCGTCAATTAAGTCTTGCACTTGGTGTTTAAACGCCTTGCAGTCATTAACATCATGTCCGGGAGTTCCCGAATGAAAAACACAGTAGGCATAGGGATTCCAACTTTGGTGAAGTTTACCTGAAGGAGGAGTTAGCTCGTGATACTCAATCAACCCCATCCTGAGCAATTGTGGGCATAATTCAGCATTAGACATGGGTATCAGATCAATAACCCTTTCTTGCTCCTGTTGATGACGGGTTGCTACCAATGGAGGAACTATAGACGAAACCTGTTGAAGTATTTCTTCTGGAAACCAAGGCGTAGCAGCTGAGGAGGATCCCTGATAAGGAAAGAAAGTGCTCACTTCTTTGGTAACGATCGGTGTAGGATCATTTAGTTCACATGTGGAGTTGATTCCTATCTGATGCTCTTCCTGACTGTCAAGTGGGGATCGCTGGTGAAGAGATTCGAACTGTAGAGGAAATCCACCTAAAGAACCCTGATTTAGTGGACATCCCAAAGATATGGGAGAAACATGACCTTCTGTTTGAAAAGCAGACACACAACTATCTTCCTTTTTCGACATAACATTCATGATTCCTGTCAGCAACTTTATCTGAGTCTTCATCAAGTTGAATTCTTCTCTCAACAATTTCTGATCCTGGGACAACGCTCGAATGTCCACTATAAAATGCCCCAGTTGGGCCTTCATCTCAGTCACCTCCGCTCGGAGTTGTTCCATGTCTAAACCTTGACAATCGTGATTCAAATTGGCCATTCTGAAGAGAAACCAAGTCAGGATAAGAAGTTGTCCCTGAATACCTGTAAAAAATGCAAAGATGTATGCAAATGTCATGTTCAGTTATTTCCAAGGAGTCCATCAATTTTGATCCAAGTTTTAATGCAGAAAAAAAAATCCGACATAATTCAGATATGGGATCCTTAGAAGTAACTGAACATGTATGCTAAAATGCTATGATGTCATGTATGCAACTGGCATGTGGTCAGCGGTCCGACGCTGGTGTGGATCAGATAACCAAGTGTTGGTAAAGATCATGATATCAGTATCTCTGCGCAGAAATTCCAGAATTCTCAACTAGTATCATATAGGACCGGATCATATCATGGAGTAGTACTGGCAAAAGCGGGTATGTTGGAAGTTTTAGGGTTCCTGCAAACCTGTAAACCCCTCCCAATCTCACGGGTGTGCTACTACGGGTCAACATCACAGACTCTCAAAGCCGAATAGCAATAATACGTTCACCATTTTCGAGAAATGGCTCATGACCAAATCAGGGAATCGGTTTGGCATTATGTACTACTTAGGGAGGCCTCAGCTGAATTTCGGAAAAACAAGCATCCCTCATAAGTTCCCGGCTTCAAGCACTAAAGTCGAGAAACAATAGTACATTCATCCTGAAGGGTACAATACTACCGTCATACAACCAGTTGCTTTAACCAGGTTCCTATGAGAGAACAAGGTCATCCTATGTGATTTCCTAGTGGGTCCTCGGGTGCGAATGGGTTTGCCACAAAATGTGGTCTGCCACTGTCACCACTGGAGAGGGTTGTTTCCACTAAGGTCCTCGATGATCGGTTCCCAGTGTTAGCAGCTCAGATGGGAACATTCTATGGTCTGCCTAGGCAGTATAGAACATATCTCAAGAGAGCCTGATCTGGGTGTGGTACTCGTGAAAACTACACGTGCTCAAAACCACGCAAGCCACACGACTGCCCACTCTAAATCCTATGTGTATACTCAAGCCGGGTATTTGGCTTATCTCACAATGATCTCATCCCGCCAAGGAAAACCAGAACAGCCAGTACAGTATATGCCAGTATATGCGACAGTAAAGTAAAGTGCAGAAAGCTGTAAATAAAGTCATAAAGGAAAGCGATAAATTGTAAATAAAACAATAAAGCTAAACTAAAGCATAACAGCGAATGAATAAACACCAAACGAAAATAGAAATAGACAAGCGCTAGGATTGACTCTCAAAAGGGGAAATCAGAATTTCTAAAACTCCCCAGCAGAGTCGCCAGCTGTCGCTCCCGGGATTTTCATCCTAGTACAAACGCGAAAGTGGCGCGGAAAAGTTAGAGTCGCCAGCCATACATTTTTATCCCGAAGGAATGGGAAAGGTAATGTTGCACAAACCTAAGGAAGAAGGAAAAAGGACGAGGCCTTGCGAACCAAAGATCTGGGTCCGGAAGTCGGTTACAAATTGAGAAGGTATTAGCACCCAAATCCGTCCGCCGTACCCGACGGGATCCATGCTTATAAGTCTGTTTTCAAAGGGTGAGAAATAATATGCTGCTTGAATAAAAGAATGGATATCTGGACTTGGAAATGAAATGAGAAAAGAAATGGAATTGAAAAATGGAAATAAAAGGGAAAAATGTAGGGAAAATAAAGATTATGCTCGAATGGGCCCTACCCCACTGCCTACGTACCTCATCGGGATAAATGAGGATCAGAGACGCCGTAGTTCGTCTAACTAAGGCTGAAACTCGTTTGTGATTTTTAGGATGACGTTGCCATAGCTCTAGCTCAGGTGTTACCGGCTCTGACTCGAGGGTGTTTACCGTATTGTTGTTTGAACTGTTGAGACAAGTCATGTTCATCCGCAAAGAGTATGAGATAAGAAGAGAAGACGTGACTTCTTAGTTTGCTGTCTTTTATAAGAAGTGTTTTGAGTTTGTGTTTATTGTATGTACAACACTAAAGACTATGACACAGGAGCGAATACTTTCCAAGATCGCCCCCAATGGAACGTTTGTAAAGCATCCTAGAAGAGTGAAGGAGACCTCCACTAATCATTTCCCATATAGCTTAAGGCTCGTGGCGCATTGTACACCTTTTCCTTTATTAAGTGTTTTTTATTCTCTTTTGAGATGAGAAGTGAGACTCAAGTTATGAAAGGATATTTTTTAAGGGAAACTAGACTTACCCTAAGTTATTTGAGTTTGAAGATGACCTACGGTTAGTGAGGTTTGAAAGATTTAAATCTACCTAAAAGATATAAGACTAAAGATACAAGTACAAAAAGTTAATAGTGAACAATATGGTCCTCCTAAGTCATGGTGGGTGAAAACGTATATGAAATGTAAATGGGATGAAACAATGGATCGGGTGGGTCGATTGCGTGGTGCTAAGACGCACGACTTATGGTGTGCAACATACAAGGCTTGCTTTTGGTTGAATGGAATAGAACGATGGTAATCGAGGAATCCTAAAGTCACATGCAACTTTATTTATTTTGAAAATTTACTCGACGTTGGATCGAGTCTTTTATTTCATTTTTGAGATTTTGGTTTTCTATCGATTTATTTTATCTTTTCTATCCTAATTATAGAAACTATACATGTATACAAGTTCTAAGATATTATATCACAAAGTACACAAACATTATTGAGGCATAAAAATATCCAAGTCCATAAGCAAATTCTCGGAAGATACCTTGCACAAAAAAGAGAATAGTTAGTGAATGACATGAATCATGAATATGCATAATATGAGGGAAATGAATTAAAATGACAAAAATATCAAAAGTCATGGAAAAAATGTGAAATTAATTCCCTAGGGTCTCTAACCTCATTATAACATTGTATGAAAAAATATCTTAAAAAATTCTAAGTCTAACTATGTCAAATGGTCCTTTAAATCTATCTAAGATTCAATCCTAAATTTATACAAATCACACTACCAAAACAGTAGATAAATTGTCCTAAAAAATACACCAAAAATATTCTAGGTACCTTAATTTGTCCTCTAACCAAAGCAAAACGAATGGATCAAAAATGTTATAGAAAGTGGCAGAAATAAAATGTACAAATTTATGTGTTCATGAGGAAATTCAATATAAATCAATTAAAATGAAAAAATCGAATTAAAATTGGAAAATGATTAAATTCAGAAAGTAAAAATTGGGAAAAGTTCTAAATTGAGTCAAGATCCTACTGTAATTTTTGGGGTTTTTTATTATGCATTTTAATATTTTTAATGGATTTAAGTTGAAACTATACTAAACAAAAATTAAAATAACAAGAAAATGGATAAGGGGTGCATCCAAAGTAATTTAGTAGTAAAACACAACATGGGCCCAAATGGAGGGTGCGGACAACATTTTCTGGAGGCCCATTGCACAAAATCTGTGTTCCTTACCATGGACACTCAGTCAACCTAGTTGACTCAACCTAGTCCGTTAGATCATGTTGTTTGTAGCGATGGAGGATCAGACGGCTTTGATGGATGGATGCATCATTGTTACAGTGGGGTTGCACGCGCGGGATTGTGATTTTGGGGTCCTACCGGACGGTGACACTTGTCACCGTCGGAGCGGACCAACAAAAGGGGAATCTTATCCCTAACTGAATTGGGCGGTGGAGACATTTAAAGAGATTAATGAGTTGTTTCAACATTATAACGGTAATTATATCAACTTTTAAGACTTTTTAATTACTTTTAATCACTCTTAATTTTTTCTTTAATTAACCTACACTATCTTATTAGAACAAAATAAAGAGGAATCATAAAACACTGAAAAAAGAAGAATCCCTAAGTCTTCTTCTCTCCCTTTTCATTCGCCGCCGCTGTCTCTCATCTCTTTCTCTCCCAACTTCGTCCTCCTCCCCCTTTCAACAACAAAAACCCTAAAACTCTCACTTTTCGTCTTCCTCCTCTCTCACTCTATGTTCTCATGTACATCTCTCCCTCAAAACGCAGGCCTTCCAAACCCTAACCTTCATAAATCAATCCCCCTCGCCGCCGTGATTCGTTCCCCACACCGCCGTGTCCCTCTCCTTCTTAATTGGTCTCTCTCCTTCCTCTTCGCCGTCTTATTAAACACAGAAACCCTAGACGCTTAAACCCCCAAACCACGACATTCCGAAGCAAAAAAAGGAGAAGCGGATCGAAGGGAAATAAAAAAAATCGCACCTTCAATTAAAACGGTGGAGGTTGACCTTCGCAGCTCCGACTGGTTCATGCAATTTTCGAAAGCCGCGTGATGAAGATGACGACCGAAAGCGAAGCTGTGACGATGCTTGATTGATGGCTCGGGGACGAAAAGATTGATGAAGCTTATTCTCTTCTCTTGCACAATTCGCGTGTTTCGGCTTTGTTTGCGATAACGATGCCAACAAACCTCTTCAGTAAGCAATCTCTAACTGACCTTCTTTTCTCTCTCTCTCTCTCTTCTTCTAATATGTCCTTGTTGGTTCAGAATATCTGCAATTGCCTGTTGGATTGATGATATTGTTTCGACTTATTTGCAGGTCGCCGTCGCATAATGATGAAGATCATCATTGGAGCATCAATTGAAGAAGACATCAGCAAGGTTGAATCCGAGATGATGATGCTTGAAGATGGACTTGAAGGGTGACGCCTTTTTTGAAAGAGGGAGATTGAAGATTCACTTGTCGGCTCGGTATTTTGTTTCGGTAAGCATCCAAATCTTGATTTCATTCTTCTTTTCCCCATATTTGAACTCTTATTGAGCCCTTATTCTGTGATCTCATTCTTTCAATTCTTGCTGCGAACTCAATGTTTTGGGTTTGGATGTTGTTTTTGCAGAATTGTCAATGGTTGTTCCGCAGCAATTTGAAAGATTGAGATTGAACAACGGTTGAAGACCGAGAAGGTTGAAGTTTCAAGGTGTTGGTGAAGTTCTGGAGATGATTGAAGATGGTGATGAGAATGGTTGCAGAAGAAGATGAAGAATGGAGTATGAAGAAGAGTGAAGATGAATTTGAGAGAGATGAAGAATGTGGAAGGGTTTGACCATGGTTGCAGGTTGATGATGGAGATAGAGGTAGAATGGAGAATGGTGATGAAGTTCTGGAAAATCAGAAGAATGAGCATTTGTGAGGGAGGATGAAGTTGGGATCTGCGTTTTTTCTTTTTTTTTTGTAACTGCTTCTATTTTGTTGTTATCTATCTATAACTAATTTTTGTGATCCAAGTTTCCTGATATGTTTTTTTTTCTTCTGATCTCTGAATCTCCCCCTACTATTTCATTCAGTTAGTTTTTTATAACTGAATTATCAGTTTGTTGAAGTTGTAACTGATTGTGTTAATCAGTTTTTCTGTTAGAGATTGGTTATGGTTTATAATTGAAATTTTTGTATAAATTTTATTCTCTTTTCTTCTCTATTTTGTCATGAATCTCTTTTTTTTTCCTGCATAATTCTGCTGTATTTTTCTGCATCTCCTTTGAAACTCAGTGAAGTTTTTTCCTCATAATAATTTTCCCTTTTATTTCCTATTTTCTTTCTAAATAACTGGGGTTACGTGTTTTTGTGGTTTGTGGTGTGAAAATTAATTCTAGTTCTAATACAAATACAAAGTGATTTATCAATTTTATGTTATGCGAGAGAAAAAAAATGGAATGCAACAGTTGAATTTTACACAAACTGGTGTGATCATCCTGTCATGGTTAAAAATGGATATGACATTGCTAATGGATAAAAAATGAGTTATTGGATATTGGTTTAAAAAATGAGTGTATAACATGGGTATAAGATATTTGAATAATTGAATTTGGATAATGAGTGAAGCTTGAATTGGACTTGAATTTAAGAATGGTTTGTGGATGATGGAATTTGAGTTGGATATTCTAATATGGACTTTGGGCTTTATTTGGGAAAGAGTCAAATATGGTTTTCTAATGACAAAAATTGAAGTTCAAATTTTGGGTATGGACCTTTAATATGGAATTCAACATGTTTTGAATGGAACAAAGAGTCTTGGATATTATTTGGATAATTTGACATTTTTATATGGGCTTAAGGACAAACAAAGAATGTGATGTCGCCTTGATAGCATGAAATTAAAGCAATCCATATGAATCTTCCTCCAACTTTGGCTTGAACCATAAGAACCCACATCCTATCAGAAACACCTTGATTTAATGAAAACACCATTCTTGACTACTAGTACCAAGATACCATCAATCTTTATTCCATATACCCTTTGAAGGCCATATGATTATGGGGATAAACTCTGGTCGTTGATCTTCACCTCTCACATTGAACCAAACCCTTATTTTTGATGATCTTTGATAAGGAGATACTCATGATGATGATAGTTCAAACCAGGTCTCAACCTAAATAAAACAGCCAAATCAAACGCCTTTAAACATAGAAAACTCAAACCACCTGAAAATTCCTCGATCCTATGCAAATGAATGATTATGAATGTTGTGATCTAATGAATGCAAATATAAACCAGTTAGATGGTAATAAATAAAATTGGAAATTTTTTGGGTGTTACACCAAGAAATCAAAAGGTGAGTCCATAACACAAAGATTAGTGACCGGTGTAACACGGTGGGAGAACTGACTTTTAGTTATGTTGCGGATAGCAAGAGTCGCCACCGACTTTTATTTTATCCAAAGGAAAGGCATAAAAGAACAGGAAAGACCTTTAAAAGATTTTTGGGTCCGGGGGGTAGGTTATGTAAAGGGAAGGTGTTAGCACCCTTTACATCCATGGTTATCCATGGGCTCTTAGTTACTTAGCTCACTTTAAAATGTTTTTGAAAATGTGAAGTGTGTGAATAGAAATTTTCATAAGAGTTTGATAATGATCCATGTACGGATGCGTAAAAAACTTGTGTTTGAAAATTGTTTGAAATTGTGAAGTGTTTGAAAAGTTTTTAAATGAAGTGAGCAAGCAACTATGAGGAACCTACCCTAAAGTTTTAAGTCTTTCTATTCTTTATCCTTTAAATGGTAAGACTATCCCTATTATTAAGGAATAGGTAGTCATTACCTTGGATGTAAGGGACAAGTGAGGGACATCTGTTTAATGAAGGCAACTGTGGGGTGTACTAAGCATTTTTTGGAGGGACTGTCATCATTATTCGAAAGGGACTAGATCATATTGAAAGGCAACCATTAAGGGACTTGATCTTTGATTATTTAAGGGACTAGATGACTTTTCTTTTAAGGGACTTTGCTTTATACACCCCACTTGACCTTATGATTAGGCAACATTGAGAGGTAACCCTAGAAAGTGAGATGGCGATTAAAAATCGACTTACGTGTGTGAGTGTTTAATTTACATTTATCTTATAATTAAAATGATCTAAATTAAATTTTAAATAGCATACATATTTACACTCCCTATTTTACTAACCATGGCATAAAAATTAAATAATTTAAATATTACAAGAAATTTACATCCAGGAGCAATTACAATAATAAGCAATTAAAAATAAATAGCAAGAATAAATAAGCAAAATATATGAATAATAAGCAAAAATAATTATAATAGGGGTTAGTAATAATAATCAAAAATAAAAGGGGTTAGTGAAATAATAATAATAAGTATAATTAAAAAAATAAGTGGATTAGTGATAAACATGATTAGTAATAATAATAAGCAAAATAAAATAATAAATAAGAATTAGAAATTATTAAGGAAATATGAACAATTTAACTATAAAAATTAAAATTATATGCAAAAAGTTAAATTAATTATAGACATATAAAAAATTATAATTACAATATTAGCATAAATTTAATTATTTTTAAACATATATAAAATAAAAGAATAAAATTTAGATTATGAACAAATTATAGAAACAATGACATATTATAAAAAATTTGATTATAATTATATTTACTAAAATTCAATTATATTAAATATTATATTTACAAAAAAAATTAGAAATTTAAATCATAAAATAAAATTAGGGTTTGCAAAATTAAGGTTTGTTTAGAAAATGTTTTTTAGGGTTTATATACAAAAATTATTTTAATAAATATACATATATTATAATTTAATTACATAATAAAGAAAATAATTTTTGAAATAAGAAAATATATATTTTAGAATTTGGAAGAATATAGCATATTATCATGAAATTATTTAATTATAGATTAATATATGATTATTAATAAAACCTAAATCAATTAAACAAAATAAAATAAAAAAAATAACAAAACAAACCTGGCTGGGATTTGAACCCAGGAGGCTTTGTTTACCAGCAGCAAGACACACCACCAGACTACCACACGCGCAGGTGAAAGGAAAGGGAGAGAAATTGATTTTGTGTTTTGCCTAGAAAAACCAGGAAAAATAATAAGAAGCAAAAAGGCCTGGGGGAGGATTGAACCCAGGACCTCTCAACCAAACGCATATGCATATTACCAACCAAGCTAGATGAGCGAACCTGTTAGACTATTGGCTATAAACAATAATATATTAAAATTGCAATTTAAATGAAAAAATGTCAAAAGGATTGGCTGGAGGCAGGATTCGAACCCCAGCCTTCCATCAACACGCGCGTCTGCTTTACCACCAGGCCAACCATGCTTTGGTGAATGAAAATAGAAACAATACAATAAAATAATATAAGCAATATTTGAATTTCCAGAAACGCGCCAACAGCCTTCTTCTTCCTTGAGACCTGCCAAATTTCCTGCGATTTCACATGCGAATTTACCTGCGATTTTCAAATTGCAGCAATACCTACGAAATTCAAACATTGACAAAACAACAAGATTTTATGAAATTGGTTACACCATTGAGTTCCTAACAAGATTTCCAATCATTCTATGTCCTTATAATCCATTTATCTTGGCTGGATAATAAAACCCTAATTGAAGCCGCAAACCCTAAACATGGTGAATCACGATTCAGGCTATGGAACTTCACCAAACGATCCAGAATTCATCTATAGCTATCAACAAACATCAATATGTCATCAAAATTCATTATCAATTAACAAATTTAGTGATTCGAAAAAAAATTTATGAAGCATATGGATGATGCGGTTTATGCATTATGAGGTGTTTTGGCTGCAAATAAAGGTTGGTTTCCACTCAAGGAGGGCCAAGGATCATGACTGTGATCTCAAATTACCTTAAAATGTCCTGGAGGATTGAAACCGAATGTGACTTTTGGCTTGAAGTTTTGAAGTATGAAACTTACCTTTGAGGCTGTGGAATCCGTGTCCTTGTGATTGGGTTGTGTTTAGTACTTATAGGTGATTGATTTTAGGTCAAAAAATTGATTGATCATGTGAGGAATTTGATATGAAAAGATCCATATTGATCATGCCTTAAAAATCAAATATTCATGTGTGAATGCTTGCTATTTTTGGCCAAATCTCATGATTTCTTCCCTCTTCAATTCAAATCAATATTTAAGACTTTCTAGAAGCTTGATCCAAATCAAATCTTTTATTTTCATATTTTATTTTTATTTAAAATGATTTTTAATGAATTAAATCAAAATAAATAAAAATAAAATAATAAAAAATCTGATTTTTAATGGTTTGGGTCGTGCATGAAGTTGTTGTATGGATTGGGTCATCATTTGGCAAGCCCATTTGGAAGAAATTGGTTTTAGACCTCCATTTTCATCATAAACCATCCCAAAATTTCCCAACTTTGCAAGGGAACATATCCTTCAATTTTAATGCTATGAAGGTGTTCTTGGACATTTTGGAAAGCTTGAAGAGTCCTCTAAACAACCCCATTGGTTTCATGTCCATATCATTTACCATTCTCAAGTTATGCCCTTTTGAAGTTGTTGACTTTTTGTTGACTTTCAAAAGGACCTATAATGTCTTAGCTCATACCTTCCAAATGAAGCATTTTTGGGCTTGGCTTGTGAGACACAAAGTTGTAGAGAATTCAATTTCCTTCAAAATGAGCTTTGGATGGAGACTTGGTGATGAAGTATGTGAAAGTTATGGCTGGTCAAAGTTCAGTTGACTTTTACTGAGGGAACCCTAATTTAGAAACTCCTGATTCTTGATGATCTGGAATCTCCTTGATGATTCATGATCAACCCTTGATCAAATGATGAATTTTAATTAATATACTTGATGTTGGCAAAAAATCATGAAGTTTGACTTTGGTTTGACCACAGTTGACCTCAGTTTGACTTTTTAACTGCATTGACTGATTTTGACTTATCTGATCATCTGACTGAGCAAACCTTTGAGAAAAGTCTTGAAACTTGTCATGGGGATTCTTACATACATATAAGATGTTATGAAGATCACTTGAGGTCTTGGAAGTCCATTTAGCCTGATTAAAGTCAAAACCCTAGTTTTGGATGCACTGCTTAGGAGGTGCATTGTCTGAGGGAATTGTCAACTCTTCTGACCAATTGTGAACTTTGTGAACCTTGTGAACCATCATAAAATGTCTTGTGAACCTCATGGGAGGTCTTGTGAACCTTGTGAACCTTGTGAACCTTCATGAAGTGACTTGTAGACTTCATGAACCTCATGAAAGGTCTTGTAAACATTGTGAATCTTGTGAACCTTGTGAACCTTCAAGAAGTGACTTGTAGACTTCATGAACCTCATGAAAGGTCTTGAAAGCATTGTGAATCTTGTGAACCTTCTTAGAACACAAAGTCTTGTATTGTGAGGGCAAATTTTGGGGTGCAACAGCTGCCCCTGTTCAATTTTCTGAAACCTGAGGGGTTAGATTGGTATGTTTGCCAGTCGTGACCTGGAAGGTTGAAGGGGATTGAACACAAAAGCCCAAAAATTTGCACTCACCAGTGCATAGAGTGATACAGATGGTTAGTTGAATATGATTGAGCGGGCTTAAAGATGCCACTTGGAGGAAAATTCTTCAGATACATGTCTTGGAGGATGAAGCAGTCCAACATATAAAAGTATAATGATAGCTGTCAGGAGGATGGAGCAGTCCTGAGGCAATGATATGATTTCAGGAGGATGAAGCAATCCTGAAGTAAAGAAGCTGTCAGGAGAATAAAGCAATCCTGAGGTATTGATAATATGTTTTCAGGAGGATGAAGCAATCCTGATGTAGTAAGAAGCTGTCAGGGGGATAAAGCAACCCTGAGGTAAAGAAGCTGTCAGGGGGATAAAGTAACCCTGAGGTAAAGAAGCTGTCAGGGGGATAAAGCAACCCTGAGGTATTGATAATATGCTTTCAGGAGGATGAAGCAGTCCTGGTGTAATAAAAGCTTTCAGGAGGATGAAGCAGTCCTGATGTAATAACAAGCTGTCAGGAGGATGAAGCAATCCTGAGGTAGTAATAAGCTATCAGGAGGATAAAGCAATCCTGAGGTAGCAATGTGATTTCAGGAGGATAAAGCAATCCTGATGTAATAGGAATTTTCAGGAGGATAGAGCAATCCTGAAGTAATGATGATAACTGTCAGGAGGATGAAGCAGTCCTGGTGTAGTAATATGTTCCCAAGAGGATGAAGCAGTCTTGAGAGATGATAAGTTTTCAGGAGGATAAAGCAGTCCTGATGGATGATATGCTTTCAGGGGGATAAAGCAATCCTGATAATCATAAGTTTGTTTGCTGGATAATTAACCTGAAAACAAGGTAGCATTCTGTATGATAATATTAGTTTATGCATTATGTATGCATGTATAATATGATGCACTTAAGTAATGTATTATGCATCTATGTATATGTATGGTATGGTATGATGTAAATGATGTATGTATGATATGACACTGCCTGAAGCGTCTGGATATCTTCATATAACAACTGCTGGCCAGGGAAAATAAATCCTGATTCGTTGCTGAAGAATATGAGGAACTTGTTCCCGTCTTGTTTGATAACTTCCCGTCTGCTGGGGATAGCAATAACCTCCCGTCTGCTGGGGATAGCAAGGTATATATAACCTTCATCTTCGTTTGATAGTAGGGTATACATAACCTCCGTCTTCGTTTGTCGTATCATTATTGGAAAGTAATTTCCCGTATATCCGTATGAGGATAAAAGAGATGGATATAAATTTCAGGGGAGATGTGTCTTTATGAAGATGGATTTGTCCTACTGAGGGTTTGTAACTGTTTTGTAGAGATGAACCGGCGAAGCTTCGTTGAAATCCTTCCCTCGTTCGTCCTTAGTAAATACTATTACTTCATTTTCATGCATTTCTGGTAAACATCAATCATATTAAACATACATGCATTTCTGGTAAACATCAATCATATTCAAAAACATACATACATTCAAACACAACCAATGGACGTTTCGCTTATGTAAATAGGGTAAAAGTAAATCTGGATTCAAAAGATGGAATTTATTTATATCAAAAAGTGACCCGTACATGGGTAAGTTTGTACAAGGAGACATAAACCCTAGTAAGAGGATTTTGTCATGAAATTTTACAAAACAAGGAGAATCAGCTATGTGGGAAATAATCCTATTGAGTTTCAATTCTACTATTGCCATTATCTTCAAGTATCTCATCTTCTGCTGTCGAGACGGAAACGATTGGATTGATCTTTATCTGTTCGAGCTTGTATGAGTAAGTAACACAACTGGGTGCAGTTTCATGGGTGATCCAAACGAGACATAGTCATACGCTTTAATCCCTAACTTTTGCCTGGATTGCCCTTTCAGGTTTTCAATCCACCGGGATACCCTTTTTTGCCCAAGCCGCCTTTTCAGGTTTTCGACTTGCCGGGTGTACATCTTTTTATATATATCCCTAATTTTTGCCCAAACCCTTTTGGTTTGCCGGGATGCCCTTATTTTTGCCTAGGCCTGTCAACCTAGCGGGTCTCTTTTTATGCGTAGTATTTTTTAACTATGTCTGCGTTTACAGGCTGTGGGAAGTCTTCACCATCCATTGTAGTCAGTATCATGGCACCTCCTGAGAACACTGTCTTGACTACGAATGGACCTTCATAAGTAGGAGTCCACTTGCCCCTAGGATCACCTTGTGGTAATATGATACGCTTGATTACCAAGTCACCAGCCTGATATACCTTTGGCTTAACCTTCTTGTTAAAAGCTTTGATCATCCGTTTCTGGTACATCTGGCCATGACAAACTGCTGCTAACCTCTTCTCATCAATCAAATTTATCTGGTCAAGTCGAGTCTGAATCCACTCATCTTCATCCAAGCCTGCATCCTTCATAATTCTTAAGGAGGGGATCTGAACTTCAATGGGCAAAACTGCTTCCATACCATAGACTAAGGAGAATGGGGTTGCCCCTGTTGAAGTACGTATTGTGGTACGATAACCATGAAGAGAAAACGGTAACATCTCATGCCAATCCTTATAAGTAACAGTCATCTTTTGTACAATCTTCTTAATGTTCTTATTAGCAGCTTCAACTGCCCCATTCATCTTTGGACGATACGGAGAAGAGTTGTGATGCTTAATCTTGAACTGCGTGCAGAGATCAGTAATCATAGTGTTATTCAGATTAGAGCCATTGTCAGTGATAATCCTTTCAGGGATGCCATACCTACATATGAGATTATTCTTAATGAATCGAGCCACAACATTCTTGGTAACAGATGCAAATGAAGCTGCCTCTACCCACTTCGTGAAGTAATCAATAGCAACCAAGATGAAACGATGCCCATTAGAAGCAGTAGGCTTGATCTCACCAATCATATCAATGCCCCACATGGCAAAAGGCCAAGGAGCAGTCAACACATTCAATGGTGATGGAGGTACATGGACTTTATCAGCATAAATTTGACACTTGTGACATGTTCTGGAGTGTTGATAGCAATCCGCTTCCATGGTAGACCAATAGTAACCTGCTCTCAATATCTTCTTTGCCATAGTATGACCACTAGAATGAGTGCCAAAGATCCCATCATGCATATCTTCCATAATCTCTGTTGCTTCCTTCTTATCCACACAACGAAGCAAAGTTGAATCATGATTGCGTTTGTACAAAATCCCATTACTCAAAAAGAACTTAGCAGAAAACCTTCTCAGAAATTTCCTATCTTTGACAGATGCCCCTTCAGGGAACTCCTGAGCTTCAAGATATCTTTTCACTTCATAGAACCAAGGCTTCTCCTCTGCCCCTTCTGTGTCAATCTCATTGTAGTATGCAGGCTTCTCAAATCTATCAATAGTAATCTTGGGAGCTTCATCATCCCAGCTGATCTCAAACATGGATGCCATGGTGGCTAAGGCATCTGCCAACTGATTCTCTCTCCGTGGAATATGTCCAAAGGTAATCTCTTTGAAATGTGGGATCAGAGACAACACATGCTCTCTGTAAGGAATGAGGTTATCATGCTTGGTATCCCAATCTCCTTTAATCTGACTAACTACCAGGGCTGAATCTCCATACACATCAAGGAACTGAATCTTCATATCAATAGCAGCTTTAATACCCAGGATACATGCCTCATACTCAGCCATGTTATTAGTACAATAGAAACAAAGTCTGGCAGTAATCGGGGTATGACAACCTTCAGGGGAACTAATCACAACACCAACACCATTACCAAGTGCATTAGAGGCACCATCAAAAACCATAGTCCATCGGGATCCTAGTTCAGGTCCGTCATATTGTCCAGGTTCTTTGGTAATAATCATAATGTCTTCGTCAGGGAACTCAAAACTCATTGACTGGTAATCATCCACTGCTTGATGAGCCAAATGATCAGCAACAACACTTCCCTTAATGGCCTTCTGAGTAGTGTACTGTATGTCATATTCTGTTAAGATCATTTGCCATCTTGCAATTCTTCCGGAGAGAGCAGGTTTCTCAAATATGTACTTGATTGGATCCATCTTCGAAATCAATAAGGTAGTATGGGTCAACATATACTGTCTTAGTCGGCGAGCAGCCCATGCCAAAGCGCAGCAAGTTTTCTCGAGCAGTGAGTATCTTGTTTCACAGTCGGTAAACTTTTTGCTAAGGTAGTATATTGCCTGCTCTTTTCGACCAGACTCGTCATGTTGCCCCAACACACACCCCATTGAGTTATCTAACACTGTTAAGTACATAATCAAGGGTCTTCCATCAACTGGTGGCATCAAAATTGGAGGTTCTAGCAAATATCTCTTGATTTCATCAAAGGCAGTCTGGCACTCATCATTCCATTCCATCACCTGATCTTTCTTCAACAACTTGAAGATTGGCTCACAGATGGCAGTTAACTGGGAAATAAATCTTGCAATGTAATTCAATCGTCCCAAGAAACCTCTAACCTCCTTCTCAGTACGGGGAGCTGGCATCTCTCGTATAGCTTTCACTTTTGCAGGATCCACTTCAATACCTTTTCCACTGACAATGAAACCCAGGAGCTTACCGGACCTGACTCCAAAAGTACACTTGTTTGGGTTCAATCTCAACTTGTATTTCTTTAACCTCTCAAACAACTTATGCAGATGATCAAGATGTTGCTCTTCATTCTGGGACCTGGCTATCATATCATCCACATATACCTCTATCTCATGATGAATCATATCGTGAAACAAAGCCACCATAGCACGCTGATATGTTGCCCCTGCATTCTTCAAACCAAATGGCATCACTTTATAGCAAAAAGTGCCCCACTGTGTCACAAATGTTGTCTTCTCCATATCTTCAGGAGCCATCTTGATTTGATTGTAACCAGAGAAACCATCCATAAAAGAGAATACCTTATGCTGAGCAGTGTTGTCTACCAGGATATCAATATGAGGAAGTGGAAAGTCATCTTTGGGGCTAGCCTTGTTCAAATCTCTGTAGTCTACACACATACGTACCTTACCATCTTTCTTAGGAACTGGTACCACATTTGCAACCCACTGAGGATAAGAAGTCATTGCTAAGAACCCTGCATTGAACTGTTTCATTACCTCTGCCTTGATCTTTTCTGACATTTCAGGACGCATACGACGAACCTTCTGCTTCTTTGGACGACAATCTTCTTTCACTGGTAAACGGTGAACCACAATGTCTGTATCCAACGCTGGCATATCTTCATAAGACCAAGCAAAGATCTCCACATAGTCACGTAACATTTGAATCAGCCTGATCTTGACACTATCCTCTAAATCAGCCCCTATCTTGACCTCTTTTCTGTTTTCTTCAGTTCCCAGATTCACAACTTCAACTGGCTCTTCATGTGGCTGTATAGCTTTCTCTTCTTGTTGTAATAACCTAGCAAGCTCTACAGGTATTTCACAATCGTCCTCATTTCCGTATTCAGTTTGATAGATCGGATTCTCGAAATTATAATTGGCAATAGTAGAACTGTTATCAACAGGATCCAGAGTGGATGAGGATCTGCATTTTAGTGATGTGGGTGTGTGTAAGAACACATAGCTGATAAAGCAAAAGTAAAAGAAAAAGAAAGACAAGGAACACAATATTTACTAAAACGAAACGTCCACTGATTTTATTGAATGAAGTATGCAAATGAAATGACAACCCGTAACAAGCATACCATTATGCCCCGGGTAAGGCACAAGGCTTGAGAGTTTTAATTGTTCAGAAATTACAAACTTAAAAAACAACACAGTAATAATATTTACTCCTGACTAAAGGAGATAGGGATAACATCTTCAGCTTTCCAATTATTGAGTCCAGCACCCACAGTAGGAAAAATCCAAGCATCCAGATTGTAGTCTTCATCATAGTCTCCCACAGCATTGATCTGATCTTTCATAACCCCTTGATTGGTGATACGAACAGCACGAGCACGACGAACAGCCTTCTGGGACTCTGCAGTGAAACCCAAACCAAATTTGTCAGACTTGTATGGGATATCAGGAAGCTGACCCCAAATAGTACAACCACTTTCATCCACCACAGCTCTAGCATCATTGAGGGAGGCCATTGCCATTGTTGGAGGCTTTCTGGTGACCACAGGAACTTTCTTCGCAACAGGAGGAGCTACATAATCATTAACATTCCAGGGAACCACTTCAAATGTCTGACACGGAGTTTCAATGTATTCACCTTCCACTTCCAGATACTTGAAGGTATTCACATGGCTGACAAAATATTCTTCCTCTCCATAGATAGTAACAACCTTTCCCTCCACCGGATATCTCAACTTTTGGTGTAATGTAGAGGTTACAGCACCTGCCCCATGGATCCAGGGACGACCAAGCAGACAAGAGTATGAAGGAAGAATATCCATCACATAAAATGTAGCAGTAAAAACCTGGGAGCCAACTTTGATTGGAAGATCAATTTCCCCATGCACTACTCTTCTAGAACCATCAAAAGCCTTTACCACAATATTACTGGGCTTCAGCACAACATCTTCAGGACTCAGCTTATTCAGGACTTCCTTGGGCAACACATTCAGAGAGGAACCATTGTCTATCAGCACATGTGACAGGGTAGTGCCCCTGCATTCAATTGAAATATCAAGGCCCTGTTATGATCCCTCTTGGCAGGGGTCAAATCAGCATCAGAAAATCCTAACCCATTATCATAGGTCAGGTGGGCAACATAATTCTCAAACTGGTCAACAGAAATAGCATTGGGTACATGAGCAGTCTTCAGAAACTTGATCAAAGCTTTTGCATGAGCTTTAGAACATAACAACAAGGACAGCATAGAAATCTTTGAGGGAGTATGCCCCAACTGATCAACAATGTCATAATCACTCTTGCGAATGATTTTCAATACTTCTTCCATCTGTTTGGAGAGGTCATCAGCAGCCGGCACATCAGCAGATATAGGCTCAATAACAGGACCCTTGCCCCGAGCATCAGTGGTAGAGGTAGCAGCAGGAGTAACTGTATTCTTAGAAGTAACTGGAGGAGAGAAGACTCTTCCACTTCGTGTGATCTTACTAGATCCAGCAATATTGTCAACGTCAACAGGCACATCAGCTAATGGTTCTTGCTTAACACCATGGATGTAAACATCAGACCCATAGTGCCAAGGCACCGCTTTGTCAGATGTATATGGAATAGGACCAGGAGTAGTAATGATCAGAGGAGCCACTCTGGCTTCAGCAACAACTTTCACAGGGCCTTCAGCAGTGATCTTGATTGGACCCTGATGGGTGATTTTAATAGGTCTCCTTGAAGTGATTCTTACCGGTACTTTGTCAACCATATCAACCTCTTCAATCTTCCTACCTTGAGTAAGATGATCCACCATACTTTCTACAGACGATGGAGTTCTCTCAAACACTATAGTATACTTATCCATGAGACACTGAATTCCATCTCTCAATCTGAAGCAACTATCTGGCTTATAGGTACAATACAAACAATCTTCACGACAACCTGGAAAGAGTCCAGCTTGTACTAACTTCTTCTTGATAACAGACAATGGTGTGGTCAACTCCATAACTAAATAAACATGTAGATCTTCATCAATGGCATTGACAGTCTTCTCGTGATTTGGCATTGGAGCAGTAATCACATTTGGAGTACCTGGTGGGTCAAACTCAATCTCTCCAGCCTCAATCATATCTTGGATTTTGTTCTTCAAGATCCAGCAGTTATTAGTATCATGTCCCTGACAGTTTGAATGATATGCGCATCGTGCATTGGGATTGTACCTGGGTGAGGTAACATTAGGATTCTGAGGAGCCTCCTTTAAAGTAATGAGCTCAGCCTTCAACAAATGTTGTAACGCCTGAGCCAGTGACATGTTGATCTTCGTGAACTGCCTTCTAGCCCTCTGTTGGTTGCCCTGTGGCTGCTCTGTTGTTGCAGGAGTTGGATTTGAAATATGAACTGCACTAACAGACTGATGCCTTCTGTTACGATCAGGTTGACCATAAACAGCATTGGATTCTTTCTTCCCAGTGGGAGGCTTCTTTGCAGCACCTGATGAAGAAGTACCCACCTGGATTTTGCCATTCTTTATACCATTTTCCACTCGCTCTCCTGTCATGATCAACTCAGTGAAGCCAGATGATGAGCTTCCAATGAGATGACTGTAAAACGGACCATTCAGCGTACACATGAACATATCAACCAATTCCCTGTCAGTCAAAGGGGGTTGAACTCTTCCAGCTAAGTCTCTCCATTTCTGAGCATATTCCTTAAAACTTTCTTTGGCACCCATGGACATGCTTTGCAGCTGCATGCGAGTGGGAGCTAAGTCAGCATTGTATTGATACTGCTTATAGAAAGCTTCAGCAAGATCATTCCAGTCTCTGATGTTGACACTCTCCAATTGATAATACCACTCCAACTGAGCTCCAGATAAGCTCTCTTGAAAGAAATGGATCCACAACTTCTTGTCAGCAGTGTGAGGTTGAATCCTTCTGACATAAGACCTTAAATGCAGCTTGGGACAGGAGACCCCATCATAAATAACAAAAGTAGGAACCTTGAAACCAATAGGTATGACAACCCCAGATATTAAGCTCAAATCTTCAAAATCCAGCCCAGAAGATTTCTGTAATTCCATAGCATCCATTCTATCTACCAGCATCTTGAATTTGTCTTCATTAGGCTCATGGTAGTAATTAGCCTCAGAATCAGAGTCCCCCATTGTGTGGTGGAGACTACCTACCTCTTTCTCAGATTCTTCAGACTCATAATCTTCAACCTGTTCTTTGGTCTTGACAGGACCTCTGAACCTTCTTCCCATGTTGAGCAGGCCACCTGACCTTCTAGTCTTCTTAGTCTTCTTGGCCAGCAGTGTCTTCAATTCATCCTGCCCCTTGGATAGGTTCAGGATCAGCTCTTAGAACTGTGCATTCTGTGCCTGGAGATCCTTAACTGATTGTTCAAGAGCCATTGCTGAAATAAACAGCGAGAAGATGAGAAACCTGTGCACAAATAAACCTGTGATGCAATGATATGATGTATTAATGCATATGCGATGTTTTCAAGGACCGCAGGATTTAAATTTGCTTAAACAATCAAGAAGGTAAACTTTTATTAGTAATAAACTTGTTTTGCCTCTTGGGCTTACAAAAAATGAAATGAAATAGGTACAAAAGATGGGGTTTTAAGTCTCCCATGGACGCTTCCTCTTTGTGTTGAGGTATGAGTTGAGATTCTGTTCCTCATGAAGTTGCTTTGTTAGTTCTAGGATTCTTTCTTGGCTTGCTTTGTAATGAGCCTCAAAAGTATCCCTTTGCTCCTTCAATTGGATCCAGGATCTCTGTAAGTCTTCCATGTCAGTAGGCATGTCTGGGTGAAGGATGGTATAAGAAGTATCTCCTTCAGCAACAGGTTCCATGGTAACTGGCAGGATAGCAGGATATGGCATCATGAGAGTCTGAGCACGAGATCGCACCCATCTGAGATAAGCCTCCATAGGAATAGTGTACTTAGGCTCCAGTGCCTTGCTGTCAACCCTGTTTACTTTTCCCCAGGCTCGTATGAATCTCTGACGGTAACCTTGAAGATCGTTGTCGTAATCAAACACAATGCCCTGAATCAACATATCATGTGGACCATCACTCCGAGCGTAACCAAACTGTCGTAAAGCTAAACAGGGGTTGTAGGTGATGCCTCCTCTTATGCCTAGAAGTGGCACATTAGGAAACTCCCCACAACGGTCAATGATGGTGACATTCTCCATAGATCTGGAGCACCAATGGATATCTGAGTGAGAGAGTGACATAATCCTCTTGGACCATCTGAATCCTTACTCATTCTTCATTACTGAGCGAGGAAGGTGAGAAATAAACCACCTAGAAAGCAAAGGTATGCAGCACATCAAAGTTCCTCTTGCCCTTGTAGTACGGGTGTGAAGAGAATGTAGTATGTCTCCAAGCAATGTAGGCACTGGATTGTGACTCAGAAAAATGTTGATGGCATGAACATCTATGAACTGATCTGGATTGGGGAACAATACTAAGCCATATATCAGCAAGGCTAAGATCTCCTCAAAAGCATCATGACTCATGGCCTTCAAGAACATTTGAGCCTTCTCTATCAACACCTTAGCTAGAACACCCTTGACTCCACTTCTCGTTTCTAGAACAATATCAGACTTCTTCAGATGTAGAGCTGCAGCAATAACTTCTGGTTTAAGTTCCTTCTCCAAGCCTGTGAAGGGTTTTTGATCAAGAACAGGTATACCCAGAAGTTTAGAGAACTCTTCCATGGTTGGAACCAGTTGGTAGTCGGGGAATGTAAAACAATGGTGCTTAGGGTCAAAGAACTGGAACAGAACACTCATCATGTCTTCATTGAACCCTGTAGTGACTAGATCCAATAGGTGACCATGTCTCTTGATGAACTGGGAATGATCAGACACTTGAGAAACCAACTCTTTAAGCTTGGGAGGTATCCCTACAAAGTTGATCCTGATGGTGTTTCTACGAGCAGAAGCCATGACCTGCAATAAAGAACAAAGATAAATCCCTTGGTCCTTGAAATGGTTAGGGAAAATGATATGCTTATGATGCATGATGATGTCATGATGTTATGCTCAATCACAAACATGTGGCACACACAAGCAAGTCACACAGTAGCCCTAGGTTTAAAGGCTTGCATGAGGTTCAAAGGTAAGTACCCTCCCCTGAAGTTTAGTTGGTTCATCCTGTCCTACAAAAGTAACCATGTTCTAAGGGATCTCAAAATCATTGATCCTTCACAAGGGTGGTTGATCAGAAGGCAACTTACTTGCCAACCAAAACCCTCCAAGTTTAAGATCTCAATGAGTGTAGTATCGAGTGTCAACCAACTTCAGTCTGCACCAAAGCCGGTTACCTCACTACTTTCTAAAGGCCAAGATGAGTTAACTAGGGTTCTAAAAGTTAGTTAGTGCATTGACAACATATGGCATCCTCATGTTATCCTCAACTTGACTTAAGGAACATAAGCACCAACCAAGGAGTCGCACTAACTATGGCCACCAGATCAACCGTATCGATATACGTCGTACAGTTTCCTTGGTCTATTGCCATTTACCTAAGGTACACTAGATCCGGGTTAGGACCTTTCACACATAAGAGCACCCCAACAAGATAATATAAAGCAAACAAGGCAAACAATTTAAGTGATCTAATTCCTAAGGGTACCCCTCTTTAATTTAAATCCCCAGCAGAGTCGCCAGTTCTGTAACACGGTGGGAGAACTGACTTTTAGTTATGTTGCGGATAGCAAAAGTCGCCACCGACTTTTATTTTATCCAAAGGAAAGGCATAAAAGAACAGGAAAGACCTTTAAAAGATTTTTGGGTCCGGGGGGTAGGTTATGTAAAGGGAAGGTGTTAGCACCCTTTACATCCATGGTTATCCATGGGCTCTTAGTTACTTAGCTCACTTTAAAATGTTTTTGAAAATGTGAAGTGTGTGAATAGAAATTTTCATAAGAGTTTGATAATGATCCATGTACGGATGCGTAAAAAACTTGTGTTTGAAAATTGTTTGAAATTGTGAAGTGTTTGAAAAGTTTTTAAATGAAGTGAGCAAGCAACTATGAGGAACCTACCCTAAAGTTTTAAGTCTTTCTATTCTTTATCCTTTAAATGGTAAGACTATCCCTATTATTAAGGAATAGGTAGTCATTACCTTGGATGTAAGGGACAAGTGAGGGACATCTGTTTAATGAAGGCAACTGTGGGGTGTACTAAGCATTTTTTGGAGGGACTGTCATCATTATTCGAAAGGGACTAGATCATATTGAAAGGCAACCATTAAGGGACTTGATCTTTGATTATTTAAGGGACTAGATGACTTTTCTTTTAAGGGACTTTGCTTTATACACCCCACTTGACCTTATGATTAGGCAACATTGAGAGGTAACCCTAGAAAGTGAGATGGCGATTAAAAATCGACTTACGTGTGTGAGTGTTTAATTTACATTTATCTTATAATTAAAATGATCTAAATTAAATTTTAAATAGCATACATATTTACACTCCCTATTTTACTAACCATGGCATAAAAATTAAATAATTTAAATATTACAAGAAATTTACATCCAGGAGCAATTACAATAATAAGCAATTAAAAATAAATAGCAAGAATAAATAAGCAAAATATATGAATAATAAGCAAAAATAATTATAATAGGGGTTAGTAATAATAATCAAAAATAAAAGGGGTTAGTGAAATAATAATAATAAGTATAATTAAAAAAATAAGTGGATTAGTGATAAACATGATTAGTAATAATAATAAGCAAAATAAAATAATAAATAAGAATTAGAAATTATTAAGGAAATATGAACAATTTAACTATAAAAATTAAAATTATATGCAAAAAGTTAAATTAATTATAGACATATAAAAAATTATAATTACAATATTAGCATAAATTTAATTATTTTTAAACATATATAAAATAAAAGAATAAAATTTAGATTATGAACAAATTATAGAAACAATGACATATTATAAAAAATTTGATTATAATTATATTTACTAAAATTCAATTATATTAAATATTATATTTACAAAAAAAATTAGAAATTTAAATCATAAAATAAAATTAGGGTTTGCAAAATTAAGGTTTGTTTAGAAAATGTTTTTTAGGGTTTATATACAAAAATTATTTTAATAAATATACATATATTATAATTTAATTACATAATAAAGAAAATAATTTTTGAAATAAGAAAATATATATTTTAGAATTTGGAAGAATATAGCATATTATCATGAAATTATTTAATTATAGATTAATATATGATTATTAATAAAACCTAAATCAATTAAACAAAATAAAATAAAAAAATAACAAAACAAACCTGGCTGGGATTTGAACCCAGGAGGCTTTGTTTACCAGCAGCAAGACACACCACCAGACTACCACACGCGCAGGTGAAAGGAAAGGGAGAGAAATTGATTTTGTGTTTTGCCTAGAAAAACCAGGAAAAATAATAAGAAGCAAAAAGGCCTGGGGGAGGATTGAACCCAGGACCTCTCAACCAAACGTATATGCATATTACCAACCAAGCTAGATGAGCGAACCTGTTAGACTATTGGCTATAAACAATAATATATTAAAACTGCAATTTAAATGAAAAAATGTCAAAAGGATTGGCTGGAGGCAGGATTCGAACCCCAGCCTTCCATCAACACGCGCGTCTGCTTTACCACCAGGCCAACCATGCTTTGGTGAATGAAAATAGAAACAATACAATAAAATAATATAAGCAATATTTGAATTTCCAGAAACGCGCCAACAACCTTCTTCTTCCTTGAGACCTGCCAAAATTTCCTGCGATTTCACATGCGAATTTACCTGCGATTTTCAAATTGCAGCAATACCTACGAAATTCAAACATTGACAAAACAGCAAGATTTTATGAAATTGGTTACACCATTGAGTTCCTAACAAGATTTCCAATCATTCTATGTCCTTATAATCCATTTATCTTGGCTGGATAATAAAACCCTAATTGAAGCCGCAAACCCTAAACATGGTGAATCACGATTCAGGCTATGGAACTTCACCAAACGATCCAGAATTCATCTATAGCTATCAACAAACATCAATATGTCATCAAAATTCATTATCAATTAGCAAATATAGTGATTCGAAAAAAAATTTATGAAGCATATGGATGATGCGGTTTATGCATTATGAGGTGTTTTGGCTGCAAATAAAGGTTGGTTTCCACTCAAGGAGGGCCAAGGATCATGACTGTGATCTCAAATTACCTTAAAATGTCCTGGAGGATTGAAACCGAATGTGACTTTTGGCTTGAATTTTTGAAGTATGAAACTTACCTTTGAGGCTGTGGAATCCGTGTCCTTGTGATTGGGTTGTGTTTAGTACTTATAGGTGATTGATTTTAGGTCAAAAAATTGATTGATCATGTGAGGAATTTGATATGAAAAGATCCATATTGATCATGCCTTAAAAATCAAATATTCATGTGTGAATGCTTGCTATTTTTGGCCAAATCTCATGATTTCTTCCCTCTTCAATTCAAATCAATATTTAAGACTTTCTAGAAGCTTGATCCAAATCAAATCTTTTATTTTCATATTTTATTTTTATTTAAAATGATTTTTAATGAATTAAATCAAAATAAATAAAAATAAAATAATAAAAAATCTGATTTTTAATGGTTTGGGTCGTGCATGAAGTTGTTGTATGGATTGGGTCATCATTTGGCAAGCCCATTTGGAAGAAATTGGTTTTAGACCTCCATTTTCATCATAAACCATCCCAAAATTTCCCAACTTTGCAAGGGCACATATCCTTCAATTTTAATACTATGAAGGTGTTCTTGGACATTTTGGAAAGCTTGAAGAGTCCTCTAAACAACCCCACTGGTTTCATGTCCATATCATTTACCATTCTCAAGTTATGCCCTTTTGAAGTTGTTGACTTTTTGTTGACTTTCAAAAGGACCTATAATGTCTTAGCTCATACCTTCCAAATGAAGAATTTTTGGGCTTGGCTTGTGAGACACAAAGTTGTAGAGAATTCAATTTCCTTCAAAATGAGCTTTGGATGGAGACTTGGTGATGAAGTATGTGAAAGTTATGGCTGGTCAAAGTTCAGTTGACTTTTACTGAGGGAACCCTAATTTAGAAACTCCTGATTCTTGATGATCTGGAATCTCCTTGATGATTCATGATCAACCCTTGATCAAATGATGAATTTTACTTCATATACTTGATTTTGGCAAAAAATCATGAAGTTTGACTTTGGTTTGACCACAATTGACCTCAGTTTGACTTTTTAACTACATTGACTGATTTTGACTTATCTGATCATCTGACTGAGCAAACCTTTGAGAAAAGTCTTGAAACTTGTCATGGGGATTCTTACATACATATAAGATGTTATGAAGCTCACTTGAGGTCTTGGAAGTCCATTTAGCCTGATAAAAGTCAAAACCCTAGTTTTGGATGCACTGCTTAGGAGGTGCATTGTCTGAGGGAATTGTCAACTCTTCTGACCAATTGTGAACTTTGTGAACCTTGTGAACCATCATAAAATGTCTTGTGAACCTCATGGGAGGTCTTGTGAACCTTGTGAACCTTGTGAACCTTCATGAAGTGACTTGTAGACTTCATGAACCTCATGAAAGGTCTTGTAAACATTGTGAATCTTGTGAACCTTGTGAACCTTCAAGAAGTGACTTGTAGACTTCATGAACCTCATGAAAGGTCTTGAAAGCATTGTGAATCTTGTGAACCTTCTTAGAACACAAAGTCTTGTATTGTGAGGGCAAATTTTGGGGTGCAACAACCGGGAGTAGAATGTGTATCGATTATCGAAAACTGAACAAAGCTACCCGGAAAGACCATTTTCCTTTACCCTTCATCGTTCAAATGTTGAAAAGATTAGCCAAACATTCTTACTTTTTCTACCTAGATGGTTACTCAGGATTTTTCCAAATTCCTATTCATCCTGACGACCAAGAAAAGACAATATTCACGTGCCCCTACAGAACATTCGCTTACCGTCGTATGTCGTTCGGTTTATGTAACGCTCCAGCGACATTTCAATGATGTATGATGGCGATTTTTACCGATTTCATAGACGACATCATGGAAGTGTTTATGGATGATTTCTCCATATGCGGACAAAGTTTTAAAGGATAACTATCTAACTTAGATATGGTACTCGAGAGATGCGTAAAAGTGAATCTTGTACTAAACTGGGAAAAATGTCATTTTATGGTCATACAAGGAATTGATCTATGACATGTGATATCCAACAGAGGCATCAAGGTAGATAAATAAAAAATAGAAGTAATAAAAGACCTTTTACCGACGATTCATTAAGGACTTTTTCAAAGATCATTAAGCTGTTAACCGGTATACTAATCAAGGACGCTGAGTTTATCTTTGACGAAGACTGATTAAAAGAATTTGAAACACTCAAAACAGCTCTTATCACTGCACCCATCATGCAACCACTTGATTGGGTACTACCATTCGAGATTATGTGCGATGCGAGTGATTATGTTGTAGGAGCAGTCTTAGGACAAAGAAAATATAAGAAACTTCACGCAATATACTATGCAAGTAGAACTCTAAACCATGCTCAGATGAAATACGCCACCACAGAGAAAGAACTCTTAGCCGTCCTATTCGCACTTGATAAATTTTGTTCCTATCTAGTAGGAGCTAAAATCATCATTTACACCGATCACGCCGACATCAGATACCTTCTATGTAAAAAGGACGTGAAGCCTAGATTACTAAGATGGATACTTTTTTTACAAGAGTTTGATTTGGAAATTTAGGATAAGAAGGGAACTGACAACGTAGTAGCAGACCACTTATCACGTATGGAAGGAGTTAAACCAGAGCAAATACCAATTAACGATGATTTCCCTGATGAACATCTTATAGCCCAATTAGAAAATGCAATATCTTCCCTGACTTTAGACAAACGGATCCAAGAAGAAAAAGTGGAAGAAATATGCGCGGAAATCACTCTACCATGGTACACTGACATAGTCAACTATTTAGTTACCGGGGTACTTCCACCAGATCTCACATACCAAAAAAAGAAGAAATTCTTCCATGATTTAAAACAGTACTACTGGGATGAACCATTGCTTTTCAAGCGAGGATCCAATGGTATTTACCATCGATATATCCCAGAAGAAGAAATGGAAAACATAATTTCCCATTATCACTTTGCTCCTTACAGTGGACATGCAAGCAATTCAAAGACTTGCTCTAAGATTCTTCAATCAGGCATATTTTGGTCCACTCTTTGGAAAGATGTTCACCTCGCCATTCTGAATTGCGACCGATGCCAACGCATTGGAAACATCTCGAGGTGCGATGAGATTCCCCAAAAAGGCATTTTAGAAGTAGTAGTCTTTGATGTGTGGGGAATTGACTTTATGGGACCATTCCCATCTTCTTTTGGAAATAAGTTTATACTCGTTGTTGTCGATTATGTTTCGAAGGGGATAAAAGCTATAGCTTCTCCAACAGATGACACACGAGTAGTCATGAAGCTTTTTAAGAACATTATCTTCCCGAGATTCGGTGTGCCAAGACTCTTTATAAGTGACAGAGGCTCTCATTTCATATCTAAAATATTCGATAAACTCTTATTAAAATATGGAGTAAGACACCGTGTAGCAACACCTTACCATCCGCAAACTAGTGGACAAGTAGACGTCTCAAACAGAGAGATAAAACAAATTTTGGAGAAAAATGTCACTACATTGAGGAAAGATTGGTCTACCAAGCTACCTGAAGCTTTAAGGACCTACAAAACAACTTTTAAGACACCCATCAGAACCACACCTTTCAAATTAGTTTATGGAAAAACATGCCACTTTCCAGTAGAACTAAAGCATAAAGCCTATCGGGCAATTAAAACTCTTAACTTTAACTATACTGACGCATGTGAGAAACGTATTTTAGACTTACATGAATTTGAAGAACTAAGACTAGGCACTTACGAGAATGCCCACATATATAAGGAAAGAACAAAGAGATGGCATGACAAGCGTATTTCTAAGAAAGAATTCAGTGTGGGAGACATCGTTCTTCTATTCAACTCTAGGCTTAGGTTGTTTCCTGGGAAATTACGATCCAGATGGTTCGGTCCCTTCAAAATAACAAAAGTTTTAATTAGTGGTGCTATTGAAATTAATGGTAGGTCTAGTGCACCATTTATAGTAAATGGGCAACGCCTTAAAAATTATAACCGCGTAGAAGACAAAGAATTTTCGACAGGTTTGAAACTGGCTGAATTTCCAGCAAAAACCTTAGATTAATCTCCCTTAAGTTGTGTCGAGCCCCGACATTAAACGAAGCGCTTTGTGGGAGGCAACCCATGATTTTAGATTTTTGAATTTCATTTTTATTTTGTTTAATTTTGTTTATTTTTTCAAAACTTTAATTTTCAAAATGCTTTAAATTTACTAAGTGTTGTGTTTGTTTTGTTTTATTGTGTGATTCCAGGATTTTTAAAGTTTTCTACTCCTTCTCTATTTTCATTCTCACTACCTCTGACAAAGAATACCAATCTGATTTTGGACTTTAGAGATGGCACCTAGAGGCGCTGTTATGAAGCCTTAGGCAAGAGACCTATGGCCCTGACCAAATTTGCCCATGGACTTACCATGAAAGCTTTAGGCATAGATGCCTACTTGTTTAATCAGATAGGTTGGGAAGGATTTGCACTTAGGAAACATATGACCTATTATAAACTGACCTTGGAATTTCTAAGTTCACTGGTTTACCATCCCAACTATGGAAAAGGTTTTATAAGAGGAAATATATCATTTAGACTATTTGTATATCCTTGTGAATTTAACATTCATGAGATGGTTAACCTTTTAGATTTCCCAAATTGCCCTACTGTTTTCTCAGAACCACAGGAAAACTTACTTGCACAGGATGAGCTAGACCGTTTTTGGAGTAGTATCTCAGGACGACCTGATCATGGTTTATACCCTATGTTGTCCATTGAGATCCACAACCCAGCTATTAGGTATTTCCATATGATCTTGGCCTACGCATTGTTCGAAAAGACTGAAAGAGGTATCAATGTCTCGAGGGATGAATTATTCATCACGTTTTGTGCTTTTACATCCAGGAGGGTTAATGGGGTGAATATCATGTTTGCAAATTTCTGTAGGATTATTCAGAATGAACACAATCCAATCCTGATAGGTGGCCTAGTTACCAAGATTACTGATGCAATGGGATTTAGGACCCTCCTTTCTCAGATTAACTCGCTTGGAGAATCCAGATCAATGAACATCACTTTATGTTTTGAGAGCGCTATGTTGTATGATCGCGGACCTGACCGTTTTAAGCTTCTGATTAATGGAGTAGTTGTGCCACATTTAAATTTACCTGGCCATGAGCACACAAGTGTGCATAATAAGCACAACTGGTTATATGATCTAGATGAGTCGATTTATGAGCCAAGAGATGCTTGGTCTGAAGTTGAGATAGATCCTAAAACTCCTTCAAATTATTATGATTCATACCACCCCGAGGATATGATTGAAGAAGAAACCTAAACCTATTGAGATACCTACACCTGCTCCAGCCAATCCTGAGCTTACATTAGAGAATCTTCGTACTGAGATGCAGATCATACAATATGACATCCGTGACTTGCGTATAGACATCATTACTTTGAGATATATGACCGTAGAACAATTCAACCATCTGAGTCAAGCATTAGAGTCCATCCGCAACCATCGTGGCTAATTTCCAATTTCAGCACTCATCATAATTTTCCAGCAATTTTTATTTGAGTTCAGCATTTTAATATTAGTTCAATTTGATTTTTAGTTGATTTTCAATTTTAAATTTGTTTCAATTTATGACTACTGCATTTTTCTAAGTTTTAATAAAGAATTTTGGTTCTGTTTTATTTGTTTATGCATGAGTTATAAGTATTCAGTAGCGTGTTACAAGTATTCTGCTTAAAATAAATTTCTATCACTTTCTGTTACTTATAAGCATTAGTGTCATACTGTTAAATTTATTTTTCTTTTACTAATACAATGCACTTCTATTTAATTAAGTACTACTGATAATGCATTATTATTAAATTGTAAGCCTCTGCTATGAAATTGCTATCTGCTACATAAATATATTGTGCCTGAGAAAAGTGAAATAATAATAGAACTAAGTGCCTAGGAGTTAGAGAGGAGCCCGTTTAGGAGGTTTCCCATCTTACACGGGTGACGACCGTCACAAACTTGAGACGATCGTCTCAACCCCCTGATGCTCGTCACAAATTGCAGACGACCGTCACACAATCAGTAACGGTCATCTGCAACGTTCTAATGACCGTTGCAACCCCACTACCCCATTTCCTCTCCAACATTCTGATTTTCCACCCTATAAATAGGAACTTTCACTGCCATTTTCTCACAACTCCTCAACCACCCCACTTCCGTAGCATTTTTAGCATTTTCTAGCACCCACTCTTACATTCTGTCTCTATAAAAGTAGCAGTACGAGTTCTTTTTTTCGTATCAGCTTCTTTGTTCACAAACCAGCCCTTCTATTTTCTCTTCATCTTTTTATTTTCCAAACCTTCTAAACTCATGGCAAGCCAAACTCCAATCAACATCCCTCCACGTGATGGTGCAGTCGGAGAGCTCCAGCATGCATGATTCATCGAATACCACGAGAGGATGGTCGAGGTAACTCTATACATTGACGAGGAATGCCTAACCCAACTTGGGCTCCTTGACAGTGCTAACTGGTTGCTTTCGAATACCGATCTAACTGCGCTATGCAAAAGCAACAGTCCGACGTATGCCACTCTGACTCTGGAGTTTTTGAGCTCTTATGCTTACAACACTCCAACCGGCGCAACAAAATACCTGGTCGGTAACGCTACGTTTCACCTATTCGGAATGGAGTATATCGTTACTCAGGAAACATTCAGAGAGTGGTTCGGGTTCCAACAAGGCGAAGGTGTGCACCTTCGCCTTCCTAGAGATGTAGATTGGTAGGCATAGGCTTTTTCAACTTTGGGAGGATTTATCAGGTGAACGAAATTCGGCGTGGGACGAGCTCTACGCCTCTCACATCCATAACCCTGCCATTGGTACTTTCAGAGGGTTTTGAGCAACATTATTTTTGGGAGATACAACAACCATAAGGTGAACCAGAGGGAGTTGTTCCTGATTCGATGCACTTTCCTCTCCATCCCGTGAACCCAGTGGAATTCATACTATCAAACATCCAGCTCACCTGTACAAGAGAGAAGACTCCCTTTTGTTTTGGAGGGATGGTCACCAACATCGCGCTGAAGCTCGGTCTAGGTGATCGTCTTGGTCAATTGCGAGCCACTCTTGCCTTGTACCTTGATATAAATTACTGCAAGAACAACCACCTGATTAACTAAAGGAGGAATGACATGTACAACTTAGTTGTACACAACCGGGTTGTTCGAAGCATTATTATACCCTTTCATACCCACACGAATGCGAATATCAGAGCCAACTTGCATTATGATCTCGATGCCCCTTCACCAGGAACTTCTCCTCCAGAAGAACAACCATATGCGAGAATAGATGAGATACAACAGGTCATAGACGATAAAGAAGTTGCACATATGCCGGCTACTGAGTTCTCCATCACCAGTACCTCCATAAGACACCTCCGTAGGAATCAACAACCCGCGTCTATGGACGACATCATGGTGGAGATCGTTCAGAGCAATGAGCAACATCAGAGGCACTACGCTGAGATGATGGAGAGAATGAGACAGATGCAGGTCGAACAAACAACACAAGGCAGAAGAATCACAGGCGCTATTGAGGGTTTAGATGATGTGCAACAGCAAGTGCTGGAGTTGCATGATTATATCCATCATGCGGGTATACCCGAACATATTGTGATATACGGGCAGCGAACCATGAGAGGTAGAGCCAGAGGAAGAGGACAAAGGCCACCACAGCAGTAGTCTAGTTTATTTATTTTTATTATTTTTGTTGTTTTTGTTGTTTAGTAGTTTACCTATATCTCGCAACATTGAGGACAATGTCCAAAATAGTGTGGGAGAAGGGTAGTTAGATTTACTTTTCCTTGTACGAAACTCTATTATTAATTAAAGTATTTAGTTATTTAAATTCTCTCCAGTATTTTTATCCATAACAAAAATTTTATTCCTCTTAGAATGCTTTCATTTAACATACCATGCGAGTATATAAGTTGATAGGATTTGTTAGAAAACTGAGAAAAAACTTAACAAAATTGATACAGTCTTGACACCTTAGCTGCACAACAACGTATGAATATGTAATGTGTTTCGTGTTTGCATTTAAAGGATATTTTTCAAAACTTATTTGATTGTTTTCTTGAGGACAAGCAAAGATTCAAGTCTGGGGAAATTTGATAACTCGAAATCGATTATTTATTATAGTTTTTAGTCATTTAAGTTATTAATTTATTTATTTCGAACGATATTACGCGAAAATTGTGTTTATTTTGCGGGTATTCAATTACACTTGACTTTTGGAAGAAAATAATGAAAATGAGACTTGTAGGACAAGAAATTAGGCAAAAGTGCAGCTAAAATGAAGTTTATGTGTCTTATCTGTAGGACGACCATCATAGGAGTGAGACGACCGTCTCCCGTCCCAAGCCCAAGTTGATTGTCACAAGGTTATTTCCAGAAACCTAAATACGCATCAGTTCAGTCAAAATAGATAGTCATTGTGCGTGTTGTTTTCATTCAACAGAGAAATTTCCTCTACCCTACTCAACTTCAGTCCAACTTCAATAGTCAAGGCCCAAGCAAAGTTCACTCCGTCAAATTCTCAACAAACCTAACTTGTAGAAGCTATAAATAGTAGTATCCACCAATTGCAATGGGAGCTTCGTTTTTACACCAAATTGCTGCTAAATTCTAGTTCGAAGTTCAGAGCTTATTTTATTTTCAGTATTGTTTTTTACTTTTCCATTACCAAACCAAAGTGATAGCCTTCATCATTAGGAAGCTATCACCGTTTATTTTTTCTAGCCACTGCATATTCCTATTAGTTTAAGTTCTTGCAAGATCGGTTGATCAAGAATATTTCAGCTAGGTTTCTATATTTTAATGTTTTACCATTTAATTATTATGCCATTTATTTTTATGAAATTCTTCTTCTACCTTCATATTTATTTAATATGTCTGGTTAAACCGTTAATCGTTATGTATTTGTCTAACCGGAACGAATTCAATTGAACTAGGCTAAGACTTTAAATTAAGTTACTTTTTGGTTTCGATTTCTTAATATAAACAACTTTTGTTACGAGAGTGAGAAAGTATAAAAGGTTAGGATTAAGACCACGGGAGTGTGAAATTGTAATCAGATAGCTGAAATCGAGCATTGTTTTAAATACAACGGAAGCACTTTAAAACCAATTAGAACCTCTAGGTTTCCAAAAATTATTTCTAACTTGAATTGACATAACGAGAGCGCTCAATTGAACTTAGGAGTATAATAATAGGCAAGATGATGAGAGTGTGAGTTAATGACTTTTAAACCGACCGTTTCTACGGAAAGATAACTTAACAAACATTAATAAGCTGACCCTTTATTGAATTCTTGAAGGCAAACCAATTACGTACCAATATCCTTATCATTAATTTAATTTAATTTAAAATCATTATTTTCTCTCCCTTTAAAACTAAAATATCACTCGCCTTAACTAAACATAGTAACACCCGATAACGCTAGGTTGATTATCGAGTCTATATGGGATCGATATATTTTATTACTACGTGATAGACTGTACACTTGCAGTTAATAACCGTTAGACTCAAAAAGTCACGATCATGTGTAGATAGATTTGATTCCCAATAACTACATTTTTTTAATTTACTTTCCATTTTAAACATCTATTTTATTTCATTTTTTAGCATTTTTTTTGTTAATGAGAATAATTTAATCAAATTCAAAAAAATAAAAGACAAGGGTATATATAATAGATAATGAAATTCTGACAACAGATATACGATGTCGAATACAATGTCACGACACGATATCTGACAAGGTTAAAAGTAACAAGATAAATAAACAAAACAGAAGTAAAGAACACATGGAATTGTTAACCCAATTCGGAGCAAACATACCTACTCTGGGGGCTACCATGCCAGGAAGGAACTCCACTATCATTACTATCAATTCAAAGATCCTATGCAAACATCCCAGTTTACAATCTTCTCACTTAATCACTACCTAATGCTAGTTCTATTTAGGAACTCCTAAATATGAGACCCCTTTCACTTCCCCTGAATCACCACAGTGATAACAAACAAATAATTCAGAAAAGATGAAGACACACTTCACGAAACAATCCTTGACCTTGCTTCATAGCTTCAGTCCAGTATAAACACTCTTGCTTAAAAGCTTTGGGTGGACAACAAATACAACTCAATAAACCTAGTCCAAAACAACCATCAGTGTGATAATTGCTTGGCTCACAAGAAAATTAATACACACACGAAAGCGCTAAATACGGCAATCCTTATTCTCTCTATCTATCTTCTTTATCAAACTAGGGTAACAACATGCTTTAAATAAAGTCTTGAATCATGGGCATGGGCCTACTGAACTTTCACAAAACAAATACAATATTTCCTTAAATATAGGAACAAAAATAGCAACATATAATGTTCTGCTAAAATATCTCCAAGATGGATCCTTGACATCTGATAAACTGTGTTCATTGATACTCAACAAGTAACACAGTTAATAACAGCAAACCACATGCACATAATAAGGATTCATCTAGGTCTTCAGGCCCAGTCAAAGATGTCATGACATCAGTCTTGACATTCTAATAAAACAGTTGCATACAAACATCTTCACACCTAATAATGCTTAAATCACATGTCATAACATTGCATATGACATTCAAAATTAGAAATCATGTTTTACCATAAAAGATAACCAATCTAAAACATCTACAAACTCCCCATTTGGAAAAATATTGCTAAAACAATTTAACCATTATTCAGCTCTAAACAGCACAGCAGAAGCACACAAATAGCAGCACATAAAGCATAGAGAATGATAGACCCCCCCTCAAACAAACAAAAATTGTATCAAAGTACAACATAGCAGTAGAAGTAATTTCCAATTTCCAACAGCAGAGAGATTTCATCTCCCCCTCAACCTGTTAAGCCCTGCAGCAAAGAATCTGACTATACTAAAATAAATAATATAAAATCAAACCATATATCATCTAGCTAGCTATAATTACTCCCCCTTTTATCCAGAAATTGAGCCAACATAGAAATACTTATAGAGCCAAAAACAGTTAGAAACCACAAGCTCATGTAGAGCCGAAATCCCGGGTATAGTAGAACCCCAACAAACAGTAACAATACCAACAATCCAAATATTACAAATTATAATGGATGTCACAACAATGTCAGGGACATGTGATCCCTGAAACAACTTATAATGGAAAGAAAGAGCATTTTCCCTCTTGCAAGTCATGTCAGATTCAGTCAACATAGAAGGGTATTGGTTCAGAATAATCCCACAGGTGAGGGAAGGAAAAGCAATATGTAACTTTACAACCAATGTACTAGCATGCTTCATGGTTTGTTCAAATATATAAGTACCATAATCAAACTTTGTTTTGGTACCTACAACATATATAAATCTCCCTAAACCAATAGTAATGTTTGAGGTATGGTTTTTTGGTACCCAGTTGGCTTCCCCTATTCTATTCGGCATGGCATACTTAACACTAAGCATGCTGGTTGAAAGCTTTCCCTTTCTAGGTCAATGCTTAACTTGGTCAGCAGTGATAGTTTTACATATCTGATTATCAGTGGCCTCCAACTCAGGATAACAAGAAGTGACTCTTCCTAGGTAGGTATTTATTATAGTAGGAGAAAAATTAATACACTTACCTCTTACATACACCTTCCTGAAGTCCTTTGATTTTCCATCAGCATATTCCTCAGATAGATTTACAATGAACTCCTTAACCAGAGTTTCATAGCACTGTGAGAACCTAGCAACAATTTTAAGAAGACCTGTATAATAGATCAGGTCCATAACTTCAGAGCATCCCAAAACAGAATCAGCAATCTCCCTTTCCAATGCTAACCTTCTTTGATACACGAATTTCCATTTTCTTACACTAATGATGCAGTGGAAGGAAATGTTATCCATAGGTGCATTAGGTACCCTAGAGGAAAGCTTGCTTGAAGCTGGTTTCTTTCTTGGTGTGATGTCTGGAACATCACTCTCAATAACAGTAGCAGATTCATAAACAACTATGGCCTTTCTCTTCTTAGTGACCAGCTTGCTCCATCCTTAAGAGGGACCAACAACAGTCTTTTTAGGGGTTTCCTTAGGAATATCTTTCCTGGACACAGGTTTAATTTGTGGAGAGCCTTGATCAGTAGAATTCTTCCATTTTCTTGAAATCAACCTTTTTTCTATGCTTGGATTTATGTTGGCAATGAGATCATTGTCAGATATATCATCGAGATTAATCACCTCATCAAGATTCACATCTTTGTTATTGGCAGTCTCAGGAATAACATTAACCTCTTGATCAACTTCATCCTCTTTGTGTGTACCCTTAACATCAGATTGAGCATCTTTACCTTCAGGTGTTGTAACATCTTCTTCAGCATCCTTAGTACCACCTTCAATAGCATAAACATCATCATCTTCTTTGGTTGCATCATCAATTGAACAATGCTAGCATTTTGTTGACTATCCTGAGAAGCAGGAATACTGGCCAATGGAACAGAGACCCCATCAACATTATGGTCTTCATTCATAATTCTTGTGATGAGATCTTTAATGGCTTCGTTTGCATAAACAGATCCCTTCTTAGTTCCAGAGGATGAACATGCAGAAGAATCCTTTGGTCTACGCACGTTAGGTGTTCTAGGTTTAGAAACCCTAGCAGCATCAAGAACAACCACATTCAATGGGGAGACATTCAGGACATCTTCAAATAAATGATGAACCCTAGATTCAGGCTTGGATGAAGATTTCTAGATGGGGAAGCATATGATTGTTGAGACATTTTGATGTTGATTAAATTTTGCAGAGAGAGAAAGCAAACAAGTTTTGAGTATAGAATGGGAGAATAAATACGCAGTATGGTGTAATGAAATATTTGATGATGAGTGATTGGCATTTGAATGTATTTTATTTGAATAAATGAATAGATGATAAAATCAAATATTTTGCGCCTCCACTGAAAGTGCATTAAAATTGATTTTTGAAAATACACAATGTCCTTAAGGATGTTCCCACATGTCACTAATTTCCATATACCGTCATAAAGACATGTTCCCAATTTGACTAAACTGAGATTGTCACAATATAATGTCATGACATCTTGTTTGACATTATACTTAGACATCATTTGGTTTATCCAAATAAGCTGAGAACAATTGTTACTAGCTACAATGAACTCAACCTTTGTAATAGATAAGAAGGCACAACTCTTCTTTTTGTTGAACCAGGGAGCAAGATTGCACCCTTCATAATTACTTTTCCCATATAAGATAGGATCACTCCCATGAGAATATAGCCTGACATAGTAACAAGTTCCATTGATATCATCCAGAGTATTCATGATCTTCTCTTCTATATCCTTTTTGGAGTAAACTGGATCTTGATTAACCCAAAGATAACAATTATCTCTATATCTGATTCCCTTCATGATTACTACCTTTTCTTTATTTGTGACAATACATCCTGACTTTGTGAAATTGACACTGAATCCTTGATCACACAGTTGCCTGATGCTAATGAGATTAGCAGTCAATCCTTCCATAAGTAATACACCATCTAGATTTGGAACACTTGAACCCTCAAGTTTTCCAACTCCTTTGATTTCTCCTTTAGCTTCATCACCAAAAGTCACATAATTGGTAGGGTGAGGTTTGATATTAACCACCAAATTTTTTATTCTAGTCATATGCTTAGTACAACCACCGTCAAAATACCAATCCTCTTTAGCTGACACTCTGAGAGAAGTATGAGCTATCAAAGAAACATGCTTAAGAACCCACTGATGTTTCTTAATGACCATGTTTTGCTTAGGTTTGTCCTGTGGAATATGATCAGGATATCCATGAAGTATGAAACAGAAAGGTTTTATGTGACCAAACCTCCCACAGTAGTGACACCTCCACCTTTGATATCTTCTCCTTTGATGAGTTGATCTTCTTGTTCCATGATGTTGAGACATTGGTTTCGACATCTGTTTTGAAACATCATTATTGAGCTCAGGTTGGCTGCTACTTGATGAATTGTTTTTGGAACCATTAAATCCTATCCCAGATAGGTCTCTTGAACTTCTTCTAGTCTGAATAATATCATCAAGTGTTTCAGATCCACTGTTCAACATTCTGATGGATTTGGTTATCTGATCCAGCTTAGAATTCAGCATGTTGACTTCATCACTCAGATTAAAAATTGTTGACAAATGCTCTTCCTTTTCAGCCTCCAGTGTTGCTATGATATTCTTATACTTTTCTCCTTCTTGAATCACTTGATCACATATGATACATAGCTTTTGATAAGTATCAACAAGTTCTTCAAAGGATAGTTCATCTTCACTAGATTCTTCATCAAACACACATGTCCCTGTCAAAATAGTGATATATTTAGCTGATTCCTCATCAAATTCACTTTCAGAATCTCCATCAAACCATGTAACAAATAGGCCTTTCTTTTGTCCCTTCAGATAGGTAGGACATTAAGCTCTAATGTGGCCAAAACCATCACACCCATGACATTGAACTCTTTTTCTTTGACTTGACTTCTCTCCAGGCTTTGTCCTATACTCATTTGATCTACTGATATCAGATGAAATGTCCCTGACATTTGGCCTTGAGTTCATATTCATCCTTTTCATGACCTTGTTGAATTTTCTTCCCAACATGGCAACAACTTCTTTCAGGCTTTCTTCATTTTCCACTTCACCTGCTTCTTCCTCATTATTTGACACAAGGGTTATGCTTTTATTCTTCTTTTCAGGCCCATCAATGAATCCCATTTCAAATGTCTAAAGAGATCCAATAAGATCTGCAACCTTTATATTGTAGATGTCCTGTGCCTCTTCTATAACAGTCACCTTCATAGCAAATTGTTTGGGAAGTGATATGAGAATTTTCCTCACAAGCTTTTCATCAAACATCTTTTCTCCTAAAGCTCCCGAGGCATTAGAAATATCAAGAACATTCATGTGAAAGTCATGAATAGTCGCATCTTCTTTCATTCTCAGACTCTCAAACTTAGTAGTAAGCATTTGAAGTCTTAACATGTTGACTTTGGAAGTTCCTTAATGAATGGTTCTGATAATATCATAAACTTCCTTGTCCAATTCACAATGATGCACCATCTAAATATGTTCTTATCAATGCCATTGAACAAAGCATTCAAGGCTTTAAAATTCCATAGTGCCAAATCATCCTCATCTTTGCTCCAATCCTCCTTAAACTTTAAAGTCGCATTTCCATCTTTATCAGTAATAACAGGATGTTCCCATCCTTTATCTGCAGCTTTTCACGCCTTCTTGTCCAGAGATTTCAAGAAAGAAACCATGCGAGGTTTCCAATAATCATAGTTAGATCCATCCAGAATAGGTGGTTTATTCCCAAATCCTCCATCTTTGTCCATAGTACGAAAAAATTGCCCCTAGATCTCACCCAGAAAAGAAAGCAGGGTGCCTGCTCTGATGCCAATTGTAATTATGGAAATAGATATACAATGTCGAATACAATGTCACGACACAATATCTGATAAGGTTAAAAGTAACAAGATAAATAAACGAAACAAAAGTAAAGAACACAAGGAATTATTAACCCAATTCGGTGCAAACACACCTATTCTGGGGGATACCAAGCCAGGAAGGAACTTCACTATCAGTAGTATCAATTCAAATACCCTCAGCAAACATCCTAGTTTATGATCTTCTCACTTAATCACAATCCAATGCTAGTTCTATTTAGGAACTCCTAAATATGAGACCCCTCTCACTTCCACTCAATCACCACAGTGATAACAGACAAACAATTCATAAAAGATGAAGAAACACTTCACAAAACAACCCTTGACCTTGTGTAACACGATGGGAGAACTGACTTTCTATAAAGGTTACGGATAGCAAGAGTCGCCACCGACTTTTATTTTATCCAAGTGGAAAGGACATAAAAGAACAGGAAATACATATTTTTAAAAGACATGAGTTCGGGGGGTAGGTTATATAAAGGGAAGGTGTTAGCACCCTTTATATCCATGGTTATCCATGGGCTCTTAGTTACTTAGCTCACTTTAATTATTTTTGAAAAGTGTAGTGTGTGATTAGAAAGTATCTAAATACTTTGTAATGATCCTCGTATGGATGTATACAAAGCCTCATTTGAAAATGTTTGAAAATATTGTGAGGTGTGAAAAGTAGTTTTAAAGTGTGAGCAAGTAACTATGAGGTACCTACCCTAAGCTAAGTCATTAAAGTTCTTTTATGTTTCTTCAAGAGTAAGACTATCCCTATTATTAAGGAATAGGTAGTCATTACTTTGGATTTGTTTAAGGGACAGGCGTAGGGTCATCTTATGGTCAATGAAGGCAACTTAAGGGGTGTCTTTAGCAATTCGTAGGGACTATCATCATTTATTCGAAGGGACAAGATCATTATCATAGACAACCTCGAAGGGACTTGATCTTTTTTAAATCTATAGGGACTTGATGATTTATACGTGAAGGGACTTTGCTTAAGACACCCCTATATTCGAGGGACTTGATCATTTTAAATAAGGCAACCAAGAGGGATACCCTAGGAAGTGCAGATAGCGATCTTAGATCGACTTACGTGTGTGAGTGTTATTTTTCAGATATTTTATCTTTTTTTTTAATTATCTAAATCAAATTAAACACAAATATGTTTTCACACCCTATTTACTAACCACACAATTTATATTTAAAAAATAAGAAGCGAAAAGAAAATTCTAAACTATTACAAGGCTTATGGGCAGATACAAAATAATCAAATAAAAAGGAATTATAAAGCAATAATAATAGATATAATAAAAATAATAAATAAACAATAGTAATAAAGCAATAATTAAAGCACAAATAATAATAAGATTAAATAGAGAAATTTAAGGTTTAAAATTAAAAATTAAATTAAAGTTATAATAAAAAAAAATTAGGTTTAGGGAAATATTAGGGTTAAGTTTTTGAATTTTAAGAAAAATTAGATGTTTTAAAGAAAATTAAACTAATTAATTAATTGAAAATAAGGAAAACCAACATTATTAACAAAAAAAGGTTTACCAAATAATTTACAAGTTAATTATAAGAAGATAATATATATTTTTGTAAAATTATGATAAAAGAAAAATATTAGCCTTTATTATAAGTTTAACTAAATTATAATAGGATATTATAAACAAAATAAAAATTTTACATAATAATAATAATAAAAAAAATTAGTGGTGTTTAAAATCTGATAAAAATAAAATATATTGTGAGATTAATTAGTAAATATTTATTTAATTTTAGTTAATTATTTTTTAAAATCAAGAAACTAATTAAACATGAAAATAAGAGAAAGAAAGAAAACAAACACAAAAATGGGGACCTGGGGATCGAACCCAGGTCATGCACCTTCAAGGAGTGTAAGCTTCACCAACTGAGCTGCGTGCGTTCTTATGAGTATGTATTGGCCAAAATTGAATATATAACAAACCTGCGAAAATAAAAAATAAATGTAAAAAATGAGAGAACCTGAGAATCGAACCCAGGTTCATTGGCTTCCATACACGCATCATAACCACTGGACCACCTGCGCTTTTGTGAATTAACATACAAACAGTTAATTAAATAATAAACCAGAATTTCAAAATCAAATTTTTGCGTGCAGGGTCTTCTTCCCCATTGGTCTGTCCAGTTAGCTTTTAGTGACAGGCGTTCGTCACTAAAGGCTATAGTGACGGATTTTCTTCGTCACTATAAGTCCTGCATATCCCAAATCGTTAGACAAGAAATATAAACTCATTCTAATAACACCAATCGACTACAAATGATCTCATGAATTCAATGGGTTCATCAATTTATGCTGAAATCGCCCCTAAAATAAGTTCCCAAGTTTGAAGATCTAAACCCTAACAATGGTATTTCGTCCTCCAGGCCTCGTTTCTTCAATCGATTGATCCAGAATCCATCTATACATCATTATAAACATATCTAAACAAACAAAAATTATTTAAAACGCATCATATGTTATAATCGAAAAAATTTGAATAATGAGAAAAACAAAATCTGTTCATGCATTCCGTGATGTTATGGATGAAGGTGATGACTGAAATATGACCAAAAGACCTCAAGGAAACTATTGCAACCTATGGAATGGCTTGAAACGGCCTCTAGTGTCAAAATCGAATGTGAATTTTTTGATGAAAATTTGAGATTTGCTTTAGTGTTCTTAGCTGCACAAATTTGTGTCCTTGTGTTTGGTTGACTTCATCCACTTATAGTGAATGAATTAGGTCAGAAAAATTGGTGGATTTGTGGGCTTTTTGAATAACTTGATCATGAAGAAATCAATCACCATAAATGTTAAAAAAATCACACCAAACCTTTCTATTTTGATTTAATCTGATTTCAAATGATTTCCAATCATTCTAAATATAATCTCAATGATTTCCAATCAAAGATTCCACCCCTCATTTGATTTTTTATATTTTATATATATTTAAATTGAATTTTAATGAATAAAATTCAAATAAATAGTAAATAAATAATAAAAATCAGAAATCTTTGGCATTGGATCGTGCTTGATGTTACCATGAAGATTGGATTGCAAAATTACAAGCCCATTTGGAAAACATTGGAACTAAGACCTCATTTGCTCAATACAACCCTAAAAAATTTCCCAACTTTGCCAAGGCATAACTCCCTCAATTTTAAGGCTATGAAGGTGTTCTTGGATATTTTGGAAAGCTTAAAGAGTTCTATAACCAACATATTTGGTATCATGTCCATATCTCTTACCATTTTCAAATTATGCCTTTTGGAAAAAGTTGACTTTTTGTTGACTTTTGAAATGACCTGTAATATTTTAGCTCATACCTTCCAAATGAAGCATTTTTAGGCTTGGCTTGTGAGACACAAAGTTGTAGAGAACTCAATTTCCTTCAAAATGAGCTTTGGATGGGAAATGTTTGATGAAGCATGTGAAAGTTATGGCTGGTCAAAGTTCAGTTGACTTTTCTTAAGAAAACCCTAATTTAGAAACTCCTGATTCTTGATGATCTGAAACTTCCTTGATGAATCATGATCAACCATTGATCAAATGATGAATTTTACTTCATAAACTTGATGTTGGGAAAAAAATCTTGAAGTTTGACTTTAATTTGACCACAGTTGACCTCAGTTTGATTTTTTTAACTACTTTGACTGATTTTTGCATATCTGATCATCTGACTGGTCAAACTTATTAGGAAAGCCTTGAAACTTGACATGGGGATTCTTGAATACATGTGGGATGTTATGAAGCTCACTTGAGGCCTTGAAAATCATTTTAACCTGAGGAAACTCAAAACCCTATTTTGGACACTTTGCTTAGGAGGAGGCATTGTCTGGGGAAACTTCCACACTTCTTGATCAATTGGGAATCTTGAGAACCTTATGATCATTTAGAAGTCTTGAGAGATATTGTCTTTATTGTGGGAGGGAAAAGTTTGGTGTACAACAGCTTCCCCTGTTCAATTTTCTGAAATCTGAGGAGTTAGATTGACATGTACGCCATTCGTGACTTGAAGGTTGAAGATGATTGAACACAAAAGCCCAAACATTTGCACTCGCCGGTGCGTATAATGATACTGTTGGTTGGTTGTGATGCTTGAATGGGCTTAAAGATGCCATTCGGGGAAAAAGTCTTTAGATATATTTCTTTGAGAGGGAAGCAATCCCAAATATGAAAATAGCTTTTGGGAAGAATAAATGACGGCCCAAAAATGAGATAACCTTCGGGAAGAATAAACGACGGCCCAAGGTAATGATATGGCTTTTGAGAAGAATAATCGACGTCTCAAAATAGCTTTTGGGAAGAATAAACGACATCCCAAAAATGAGATAACCTTCGGGAAGAATAAACGACGACCCGAGGTAACAAAATCACTTTTGAGAAGAATAATCGACGTCTCAAAATAGCTTTTGGGAAGAATAAACGACGACCCAAAATGAGATAACCTTCAGGAAGAATAAATAACAGCCCGAAATCATGAGATAACCTTCGAGAAGAATAAACGACGTCCCGAGGTAACAAAATGGATTTTGAGAAGATAATCGACGTCTCAAAATAACTTTTGGGAAGAATAAACAACGACCCAAAATGAGATAACCTTCGAGAAGAATAAACGACGGCCCGAAATGATGAGATAACCTTCGGTAAGAATAAACGACGACCCGAGGTAACAAAATGGCTTTTGAGAAGATAATCGACGTCTAAAAATAGCCTTTGGGAAGAATAATCGACGTCCCAAAGAAAGTTGTTGATGAAGTTTGTCTGCTGGAGAATTAACCTGAAAAACAAAGTTAGTTCGGTGCAAATATCATGATATATATAACATTCTGCAAGATAATATTTTATGATAATGCGTATGATATGATATGATATGATATGATGTATGAATGAATTATGTAGCTGAAGTGTATAAGTAGCTTCGTAGAACAACTGCTTACTGGGGAAAATAAATCTCGATCCGTTGCTGAGGAGTATGAAGACTTCGTTCCCATCTTGTTTGAGAACATCGTACTTAGAAATTCCCGTTTTTTGTTCGTCGTACTTCTTATTGAAGGATTAAGTTCCTGAATATCCTGATTGAGGATAAAAGAGATGGACATAGATCCGGGAGACCTATGTAGTTAAGTATCAATTCTTCGAAGGATATGAAACTACTTGGAGACTTCGTATAGTTGGAAGTATAAGATATTACTTGAATTATTCCGTAAGGATATCCGTAAAGATTACTCTGTGGGGATGAACCAGCGAAGCTTCGTTGAATTCCTACCTCCGTTCGTTCTTAATAAATGATATTATTGTATTTTATGCATTTCTGGTAAACATCAATCATATTCAAAAGCATATATACATTCAAACATAATCAATGGACGTTTTCTCGCTTTAGTAAAAGGGGAAAAGTAAGCCTGAATAAAGAAGGAAAAGTAAAGCTGAATACGAAAAATGGAATTTTATTTATTTATAATTTGGCCTATAAACATGCTGGTTTTAACACGGAGACGGAAATCCTAGTAAGAGGAATTCGTCAAAGATATATGTTTACAAAAACAAGGAAAAATAGCTATGTGTAAATAATCCTATTGAGTTTCAACTTTGTTATTGCCATTATCTTCAATTATCTCATCTTCAGCTGTCGGAAAAGAAACGGTTGGATTGATCTGTATCTGTTGAATTTGACGTAGATAACACAACTAGTAGAGGTTACATGGGTGATCCAACGAGACATAGTCGTACGCTTTAATCCCTAACTTTTGCCTGGATTTCCTTTTCAGGTTTTCAATCCACCGGGATACCCTTTTTTGCCCAAGTCTCCTTTTCAGGTTTTCAACTTGCCGGGTGTACAGTTTTTATATATATCCCTAATTTTTTCCCGAACCCTTTTGGTTCCCAGGGATGCCCTTATTTTTGCCTAGGCCAGTCAACCTAACGGGTCTCTTTTTATGCGTAGTATTTTTTAACTATGTCTGCGTTCACGGTCTGCGAGAAATCTTCATCATCCATAGTGGTAAGCATCATGGCACCTCTAGAAAATACCCTCTTAACAACAAATGGCCCTTCATAGGTGGGGGTCCATTTGCCTCTGGGATCACCCTGTGGTAGTATGATACGCTTGATCATCAAATCACCAGCCTGATACACTTGTTGCTTAACTTTCTTATTAAAGGCTTTGATCATACATTTCTGATACATCTGACCGTGACAAACAACTGCTAGTCTTTTCTCATCAATCAAGTTTATCTGGTCAATTCGAGTCTGAATCCATTCATCTTCATCTAAGCCTGCATCCTTCATAATTCTTAAAGAAGGAATCTGAACTTCAATGGGTAAAACTGCTTCCATACCATAGACAAGGGAAAATGGGGTTGCCCCTGTTGAAGTACGTATAGTGGTACGATAACCATGGAGAGAAAAGGTAACATCTCATGCCAATCCTTATATGTAACTGTCATCTTTTGCAAGATCTTCTTAATATTATTGTTGGCGGCTTCCACTGCGCCATTCATCTTTGGACGATATGGAGAAGAATTGTGATGTTTAATCTTGAACTGTGTGCAGAGATCAGTAATCATAGTGTTGTTCAAATTAGTACCATTATCTGTGATAATCCTTTCAGGGATGCCATATATGAATATAAGATTATACTTGATGAACCGAGCCACAAGATTCTTGGTAACAGAAGCAAATGAAGTTGCCTCTACCCACTTTGTGAAGTAATCAATAGCCACAAGGATGAAACGATGTCCATTGGAGGCAGTAGGTTTGATCTCACCAATCATATCAATGTCCCACATGGCAAAAGGCCATGGAGCAGTTAGAACATTCAATGAAACTGGAGGCACATGAACCTTATCATCATAAATCTGGCATTTTTGACAAGTTTTGGAGTGTTGATAACAATCAACTTCCATGGTAGACCAATAATAACCTGCTCTCAGAATCTTCTTAGCCATAGTATGCCCACTAGAATGAGTACCAAAGATCCCATCATGCATGTCTTCCATAATCTCTACTGCTTCTTTCTTATCCACACAACGAAGCAAAGTTGAATCGTGGTTGCGCTTGTACAAAATTCCATTACTCAGGAAGAATTTAGCAGAAAATCTCCTCAGAAACTTCTTATCATTGACAGATGTTCCCTCAGGGAACTCTTGAGCTTCAAGATACCTTTTCACTTCATAGAACCAAGGATTTTCCTCTACTCCTTCAGTATCCACTTCATTGTAGTATGCAGGTTTATCAAATCGATCAATAGTAATTCTTGGAGCTTCATCATCCTAAATGATTTCAAACATAGATGCCATGGTAGCTAATGCATCTGCCAATTGATTCTCTTCTCGTGGAATATGTCCAAAGGTGATCTCTTCAAAGTACATGATCAAAGGCAACACATGATCTCTGTAAGGGATGAGATTAGGATGCTTGGTGTCCCAATCTCCTTTAACTTGACTAACTACCAGGGCTGAATCTCCATATACATTCAAAAACTGGATCTTCATCTCAATAGCAACCTTGATACCCATGATGCACGCTTCATACTCAGACATATTATTGGTACATTTAAAACAAAGCTTTGCAATAACTGGTGTATAACAACCTTTAGGAGAGATGATCACAACACCAACACCATTACCAAGCGCATTAGAAGCTCCATCAAAAACCATAATCCATCGGGATCCTTGTCCAGGTCCTTCATATTGTCTAGGTTCTTTAGTAACAATCATAATATCCTCATCTGGAAACTCAAAATTCATAGATTGATAATCATCTATTGCTTGATGAGCTAAATGGTCAGCTACTACACTTCCTTTGATTTCTTTCTGAGTAGTATACTGTATGTCATATTCTGTCAAGATCATTTGCCATCTTGCTATTCGTCCGGAGAGAGCAGGTTTCTCAAATATATACTTGATTGGATCCATTTTTGAAATTAATAAGGTGGTATGAGTCAACATATACTGTCTTAGTCGGCGAGCAACCCATGCCAAAGCGCAACAAGTTTTCTCGAGCAGTGAGTATCTTGTTTTACAGTCGGTAAACTTTTTTCTAAGGTAGTATATTGCCTGCTCTTTTCGACCAGACTCGTCATGTTGCCCCAACACACACCCTATTGAGTTATTCAATAATGTCAAGTACATAATCAAGGATCTTCCTTCAACTGGTGGCATCAATATAGGAGGTTCTTGTTAGACGTTGTGGCTAGTGATCTAGAGGGGGGGGTGAATGGATCACCTCCTTCTTTTTCAAGGATTTAAAGATTTTTCAGAGTTATTAAAGATTAACGGAAATCACGGTCCCAAATATACTTGCGTCTATTCTGGACCAGCCACTAGAAGACCGGACATGTGATAACGTGCTGGATTTATAATTGAGATGATAAAGGTTTAAACACACAAGCTGTAAAAGTGTTGAATGCACCTATCACAAAAGCTATTTCCAATGAATCAAAACGATTAAAAACGTAAATAGAGATGGAGAAGGAATACAATACGCAGAGATTTGGTAAGGAAGTTCCCCACGTTCGTCCTCGCGTGTGGGTACGTCTCCCTCTCAATTTCAAACCGAAATTAAGAACTTTTATATCAATATTGCTGAAATCGTCGTTTACAAGGTTGCTATACAAACACCAGAAATCTATACACCTAGATCTTCCTATTGTATCAACCTTCACTTGATCTGAGCCAAATCAAGATTCCATGCAAGTAATACAAACAATTCACCGGTTCCACGATCTATTTGCGAAATCTCCTAACTGAAACAACAACATATACTATGCAGATTCTGTTAGAAGTAAAAACAGAAAAATGAATCGATTCAAGACACGAATGAATCGATACATAATGGTATTTATACTGTTATGTATCAATACATATTATCATGAATCGATACATACTGAACAGATGAACAAAAATAGAGAAATAAACAAACAATGAATCGATGCATGTTTGTATGTGTCGATTCATAGAAGAAATTCCATAACCATTCTTACAGCATGAATCGATGCATGATGGAATGAATCGATTCATTTTGCGAATTTCCAGAATCATTTCTACAGCATGAATCGATGCATGATGGAATGAATCGATTCATTTTGCGTATTTTCAGAAAAACAAAGACATTATTAAAAATGAGACAAGAGATATAAAGGCTAGCATTTTGTCTTAATATGAAGCATATGATAAAAACACAAACACCTAAAATTTATAATCATACAAAACTAGAGTTGCTCACAGTTCTTGTAGGTACCTTTTGATCTCATCAAAAGCTACCTGGCATTCGTCATTCCATTCCTATACTTGATATTTCTTCAACAACTTGAAGATTGGTTCACAAGTAGCAGTCAATTGGAAAATAAATCTTTCAATGTAATTCAGTCGTCCCAGGATACCTCTAACTTCTTTCTCAGTACGAGGAGCAGGCATTTCTTGTATAACTTTTACCTTTGCAGGATCCACTCCAATACCTTTACCACTGACAATAAAACCCAGAAGTTTACCAGATCTAACTCCGAAAGTACACTTGTTTGGATTCAATCTCAACTTGTATTTCTTCAACCTCTCAAACAATTTGTGCAGATGATCAAGATACTCTTCTTTATTTTGAGATCTGGCTATCATATCATCCACATATACCTTTATCTCATGGTGAATCATATCATGGAACAAAGCTACCAGAGCATACTGATATGTTGCCCCAGCATTCTTCAAACCAAATGGCATCACCTTATAACAGAAAGTGCCCCATTGTGTAACAAATCAACAACATATACTATGCAGATTCTGTTAGAAGTAAAAACAGAAAAATGAATCGATTCAAGACACGAATGAATCGATACATTATGGTATTTATACTGTTATGTATCAATACATATTATCATGAATCGATACATACTGAACAGATGAACAAAAATAGAGAAATAAACAAACAATGAATCGATGCATGTTTGTATGTGTTGATTCATAGAAGAAATTCCATAACCATTCTTACAGCATGAATCGATGCATGATGGAATGAATCGATTCATTTTGCGAATTTCCAGAATCATTTCTACAGCATGAATCGATGCATGATGGAATGAATCGATTCATTTTGCGTATTTTCAGAAAAACAAAGACATTATTAAAAATGAGACAAGAGATATAAAGGCTAGCATTTTGTCTTAATATGAAGCATATGATAAAAACACAAACACCTAAAATTTATAATCATATAAAACTAGAGTTGCTCACAGTTCTTGTAGGTACCTTTTGATCTCATCAAAAGCTACCTGGCATTCGTCATTCCATTCCTATACTTGATATTTCTTCAACAACTTGAAGATTGGTTCACAAGTAGCAGTCAATTGGAAAATAAATCTTTCAATGTAATTCAGTCGTCCCAGGATACCTCTAACTTCTTTCTCAGTACGAGGAGCAGGCATTTCTTGTATAACTTTTACCTTTGCAGGATCCACTCCAATACCTTTACCACTGACAATAAAACCCAGAAGTTTACCAGATCTAACTCCGAAAGTACACTTGTTTGGATTCAATCTCAACTTGTATTTCTTCAACCTCTCAAACAATTTGTGCAGATGATCAAGACGCTCTTCTTTATTTTGAGATCTGGCTATCATATCATCCACATATACCTTTATCTCATGGTGAATCATATCATGGAACAAAGCTACCAGAGCATACTGATATGTTGCCCCAGCATTCTTCAAACCAAATGGCATCACCTTATAACAGAAAGTGCCCCATTGTGTAACAAATGTAGTCTTCTCCATATCTTCAGGTGCCATCTTAATCTAATTATACCCAGAGAAACCATCCATAAAGAGAATACCTTATGTTGAGCAGTGTTGTCTACCAGAACATCAATATGTGGAAGTGGGAAGTCATCTTTGGGGCTGGCTTTGTTCAAATCCCTGTAATCTACACACATGCGTGTCGCTCCCGGGATTTTCATCCTAGTACAAACGCGAAAGTGGCGCAGAAAGGTTAGAGTCGCCAGCCAGACATTTTTATCCCGAATGAATGGGAAAGGTAATGTTGCACAAACCTGAGGAAGAAGGAAAAGACAAGGTCCTGCGAACCAAAGATCTGAGTTCGGGAGTCGGTTACGAACTGGGAAGGTATTAGCACCCCAGATCGTCCGTCGTACCCGACGGGATCCACGCTTGCTTGTTTTGTTTCAAAGGGTGAGAAGAATAACTGCTGCTGAATAAAACCGCTAACTGGAAATTGGAAATGAGAAAAGGAACTAAAAGAGAATGGAAAGAAAGAATGGGGAAAATGTAGGGAAAATAAAGAATGTGCTCGAACGGGCCCTACCCCGCTGCCTACGTACCTCATCGGGATAATGAGGATCAGAGTCGACGTAGTTCGCCTAACTAAGGCGGGAACTATTTGTTTGTGTTTTTTACAGCTGGAACTGCGTATGTCTATGCTGAGGTGTTGCAGGCTCGTCTAGTACGAGTGCGTTTACCGTCTTGCAAATGAGACAAGTCGTCGCGAGTTTACGTTGTGAGTGAATGAGATGAGAAAGAGAAGTTCCCGCAGGATAGTCGCTTGTTATTTGTTTTTGTCTTTTAAAAGAAGTGTTTTGAATTTGTTTGTGAACGGTCTTGTACTAAGACCTATCCATCACGGTGAATATTTATACCTCGCCCCGAAACAGGACGCATATAAACACTCCGCAACAAAGTCTCGTGTCGTACAAGAAAGTTCGATTTTTATTAAGTGTTTTATTGCTTTTCTTTATGAGATGAGAAAGAAAGACTCAAGTTGCAAAAAGGACAAACTAAGGGGACTAAGACACAACCCTAATTTTATTTGTTTATTTACAAGAGAGGTCCTATGGTTAATGAGGTATTCTAATCCTAAGGAAGAAAAGGAAAAGAAGAAAAGAGAGCTTAGAAACTAACTTACTTCCTAAGGAAGTTAAGTTGTCTCTAAAGAAAGGGAAAGCCTAAAAGCAAAGCACAAAGTGCTAAGGCAAACACAATTAAAATGTATAAGAGATAGGAATGAAGTAATGCTTACCTCAATCTTCCCCCCTACAAAACAAAAGTTAGCATGACAATGCATATTGAAAGTAAAATCAAAGCATAAATGCGATTAAGTACCATAAACGTCCTAGAATGGAACTAGGGTTCAAAATAAGACCTAAGTCTAAAGGTGAAGGTACCTAAAGGTTACATGACTTCTAAAATCAGTAGCTACATGTTATAGATCCCTAAGGATGCTAGGATACCCCACAAGATCAAACTATGTCAAACTATGTAAAAAAAGTTCACCTAAGTTCACATAAATGCAAATTAGGGTCATGGATGAAGTATGAAGACATATGGCTTACAAACATGAATTAATACATAAAATTAACATAAAAGTAAGTAGTGAATGCTTATGAATGAGGATGCATGAATATACAATCATGGATGCAATGGATTAGGCATATGGGGCAAGAAGAAGAAGATGTGAGATGAAATGGAACAAACATCGCATAAGATCGCAAATGATGCAAACTAAGGAAGAATGACATGTGAATATGAATGAAATGATTATGGACCAGTAGCATACAAGTTATGATATGCAATTATAATGCATTAATAAGCATTAATTATTTCCACACAATTCAAGTTATTATTTAGAGGAGAAGAGAATCTATTTTAGGTTAAAGTTAATTCACATAAGTATGCACTTTAAAGCACCAAAACAAACCAAATGAGTATGCTTCAAAAAAAAGACCCATGACTGGAATTAAAGACATAAAAATGACCTATAATCAACTCCTAAAAGCTACCAAAAATTCCTTCAAGAAAATAGCATGAATGCCTTCTTATCATTTAAGTTATGCAACAAATAGACACATGAATCAACCTAGGATCTAGGTGACATGGAAAAATAGCAAAAAGCCTTTAAAAATTATGAAATTAAATCCCTGGAATTATATAGTCATTATCTTACATGTTCTAAAAGGATTTTACAAAATTATGCACCAAAGTGCCAAAACAATTCTTTGACTAGCAAGGTAACAAATCGTGATCATCGAAAAACAACTCCACAAAGTGGATCAAAAAGGGCATCTAAAATTATGAAAAAAATTTCTAATGAGAATAAAAATGTCACAAATTACAGTGAATAACCACACACAAAAAATAGGTCTCACACCTATGGGGAAAAATCATTTTCGGTCCCTTATGTCAAAACACTTCTTTTTGGGACAGCTTGTGATCTAAAACCCAAATTAATTATTAAAACCACCCAAATCTGGAAACAAAAATTATGAAAAATTAATTAAGAGGATGAGGATCACTCATGAATATTTCCAGAATTTTATCACACCTAAAACTATTTTTAATAATTGCGACGAAACGGACAAAAAATTGGATTTTAAGGGAAAGTGAAAGGAATCGAATTCTCTAATCCGTAACCTAATCCCTAAACTCCGAAATCGACACATATCAATATATATCACAAATAAATCCAATGCCTCAGGTGGGAGGGCTCAGTATGCACCTTAAGTTATATGATCCTAAGTCGCATACAACTAGAATGGTGCATTAAAGTAGAGAATCGAGATTACTTACTTGGTCGAAATGTCGATTCTTTCACATAAAAGAAATCCAAAAAACTTCAAGCCAAGCCTTGTAATCTCCCATGAGCAAAATAAATGCTCATCTTCCATAATTGCTTTGTGAATATCACCCATAATCGAAACAAAAACAACGACACAAAATATCATTTGAATCCAAAGGTATCCCACAAATAAAGTGGAATACCAACCAAACGACCGTCGTTAAGATCTTTGCGAGAACCTTGCATGAACTCAACAAACGCATTAGAAACCAAAAAGAGGTGCAACCGGAAGTTGCACCTATGTCTCACAACTCAAAATCAAATAGAAAGATGAATGTACGAGTCATGGACATGCATTGAAATTTACGTTTCAAAACGGGGCAGCACTTATGCTCTAACATAAACGACATGCAAACTCAAACCGGAATCGAACAAATTTACATGCAATGAATGGCAAATGATCAACAAACATAAGTACAAGTCAAAACAAGATCAATGCATAAAAATCGCACCAAACCGAACTTAAAAAGCCTTAAAACGAAAAAATGCGTCAAAAATCACCGACTCGGAATTGAACGAAAATCGCATGGTAACTTGCAAACGTGCCAACGGATTCAAATATGCAATCGGTTTTTGAAAATTCCGCTTGGAAGTGATACTTTTTGGCCGATTTCGTCGGCTGGCAGTAGCAAAATAGCCAGAAAAAATTGTCCGAAATTGACTAAAAAGTTCACCAATGGCTCCGAAATAATCAACAAAGTCAATTTACACTATTCACATTCGCAAAAACGCGCTACGGTTAGGAAGTTATGACCAAAACATATTCTCGACACGCGACACATGAACAACATCAACAATTAAGCCTCAACCTATCCTATTTCAAATTTGCACATTGAAACAAACATGAATTTAAAAGTCAAGCACTTCAATCAATATCAAGTTATAATAATTAGCTCTCTTAGGAATTTTGTCAAACACCTAACACTCACCGATTATTCTATGTCAACTTTACCAAGCCTTTTCAATCATGCACCACAACAATTATTAGGATAAATTAATCAAGAATCAATCAATAATAAAATTATGAATCAATGCACATAATCTCCACAAGATTAATTCAACTTCAAAATTCAATTCAAGAAACAATTCAACAATTATTCATGAATTAAAGTTTAAGAAGCTTACCGAATGAAGAATCGACGAAGAAATTGCGAATCCGAAGGAAGTGAGACGCGATCATGAACGGAGGAGAGGAGGAGAGGCCGCGCGGCTGCCGGTGACGGAAGATGGTGGTCTTACGGTGGTGAAGTTGACCGGAGGTGGTGGTTCGTGGCGGCTCGGCTACCGGAAGCTTGATCGGAATTGTTGTGTTCTTGAGTTTTTGATGAAGTTGTTGTTGTGTTCTTGAGAAAGAATTGAGAGAATGAACTTTGATCCTTTAGAGAGAGTTTGTGAGAGTTTTTTGGTGTTTGTAAATTATGATTGAAGTTATGAGACAAATTGTGGGTCAAAAGAATATATAGTGGAGTGTAAAATGAAAGGCAAAAGGTAGAATTTCGGCTTAAGTGAAAATAACAATATCTTCGGCAAGAAATTTCGACTCTGAACCTTCCACAACATCGTCCGCCTCTGAATCACGGTTGCAATGCAAAAATAACGAACGTCATACGATCAAAATCGAGTGCGATCGATACGTTTAAGCTGCAAGACGTCACTGAATAAGTTGTTTTTTCAGCTTATTTGGTGTCCGCTACTCGAAAATGTGACGAGGTCAACCTCTTCGGAGCATAATCTCGACTCGACTTTGTCAGAAAAGTTGTAGATCTATGAGTCAGTGACCTGGTGTTAAAATCTAAGCTCAACCGGACAAACGACGAGGGAGATATGAATTTTCTCGTGAAACCACTTTCAGCCTTTTTCTTCGGTTCAGCACTTCAGTTTTGTGAAATAAACCAAAACGATAATATTTGGAGCACCGTTCAAACTCGCATTTGTCTTTGAACTTGAAGAGGATAAAATTTTTGAACCAACGCTTAAGGAACGGGTGCAATCCGATGAAAATTGACCGAGTTATGAATTTTACAAAATCTGACAGACAATGCAGTGCATCAAAGAACCTTATTGGTAATTCGCATTTTCGAGATCCTTCCGATTGGACCGAACCAAAATTGAATTCACATAATGAAGATAACATCTAAACGGAATTTTAGGCACCGAAACGACATCAATTAGATAAATGATCCAAGAGTTATGAATTTTTTAGTGTTCAAAACTCATCGGTTCAGCACTGTTTTTCACTATGTCGACTCTAAAGACTCGCACATTCTGAGATCTTCTTCAAAGAATTAGTTCTCGGCCAAAACCCAAAAGTTGGAAAGGATATCAAGACGGAACTTTTGGCATATGAATCTCTCAGACATGTTGACCCAATAAGAAGTTACAAACTCTTGAATACCGCTAGCACAGTTAATCGGCGAAACCGAAATTTCAGAAACAAATAAATCCCACCATTTTCCTTGATGAATTGGCCTCCGAGCCGAACACAAAAGTTGTAGAGAATAATGAAACGGTCTAAACTATTGAGTTTCAAGCCAAAATGAGTTTCCGAGCATAAGTTACAACTTTTGCAAATTGCACCATAAAACTGATATTCTGCTTAAACTCCTTTGAATCAACCGAGAACTTTTGGTTTCTTCTAAGATTCTTGTGCACGTTCCGCATGAAAAAATAAAGGCCAGTCGCAACCTGTGAAAGCTCAAATGGAGATGTATATTCATGTATGTTTATGATTCAATTGTGATCTAAATGCAATGCAATGTATGGAAGGATATGCTAAATGGCATGAAAATGAGAGGGCAAATTTTGAGGTATTACAGCTGCCCCTATTCAATCATCTATTAATATGAAAAGGACGGTAGCACGAGCTATCGAACATTCAAGATAAACTGTGATTGAATACCAAGAAGACCAGAAATTTGCACTTTGACGAAGAATGCAACACCGGGAAATAAACCCGACCAAATGACGCTTTGGTGACTAAAGGGGAGAAAAAGCATACGAGCTTCTTCCAAGTTGAAACTGATATCTGGAATAAGAGTGCTAAGACAGACAAGTCTTCAAATAATCCTGTGATGCCAGGTGCCGGACAAACGAGTCCTCAGACATTGCAAGAACTTGTAACTGAGACAGACGAGCTTTCAAAAAAATCCTGTGACGCCAAGAGCTGGACAGACGAGTCCTTAAACACTTCAAGCATATAAACTGAGACAGACGAGTCTTCAAAAAAAAATCCTGTGACGCCAGGAGCTGGACAGACGAGTCCTTAAACACTTCAAGCATATAAACTGAGACAGACGAGTCTTCAAAAAAAATCCTGTGACGCCAGGAGCTGGACAGACGAGTCCTTAAACACTTCAAGCATATAAACTGAGACAAACGAGTCTTCAAAAAAAATCCTGTGACACCAGGAGCTGGACAGATGAGTCCTTAAACACTTCAAGCATATAAACTGAGACAGACGAGTCTCCATCGGATTTACCTGTTACGCCAGGACCGGAAATGCATTTAAGTCTGTGGGATAGACATGCAATCAAGGTAGACGAACCTTCTTCATATATTATCCGCGGATATATGGTATAAGACAGACGAGTCTTCTTAACAAACCTGTTACCCCAGGTGCAGCAACAACAATAATTGGTGCCTGAGACAGACGATCCTCCTTCGGATTTACCTGTTACGCTAGGACCGGTAACCATTTCGACATTTAATTCCCACTATCAGGATTCGAAACCTCTTCAATACAAACGAGTATTGGATGATCATCAAGATAACACAGACGAGTGTTATAGGTCAATGATACAGACGAGTATCAGACGATGATCTGAGAAACACAGACGAGTGTCTTAGGCAATGATACAGACGAGTATCAGCCACTGGTATAGATGAATACTAGAAATTCAAACACAGACGAGCATTTGAAGTAGCAATACAGAAATACCAGGGTAAACAGCAAATCCTCACATATAGGTGTAAGCTAGCACATACGAGTGCTGGGGATGATACAGACGAGTATCCAAGCAAAGCAAACGAGCTTCAGAACACAAACGACTTCTGGGGAATAAAAGCAGACGAGCTTCAAACAAACACGGACGAGTGCTGGACAGTTGCAGACGAGCAACAACAGAGAATACATATCAAGGCACAAACGAGTGCAGCGAAGGATCCAATACCAAACACAGACGAGTGTTGGGGAGGTTGCAGACGAGCAACAATAAATATCATATCAGAACACGGACGGGTGTTGAGGAATTGCGGACGAGCAACAACAACCAAACACAGACGAGTGTTAGAAAATTGTAGACGAACAATATCAAGGTAATCATAAGCCAATGTTGGGGGAAGGCAGACGAGCAATACCACAGAGCCAACACAGACGGGTGTTGAAAGATGCAAACGAGCAACAATAAAGCAGTAATACCAACGCTGGGGAGAACTCCGTTTAGGGATAACACAAACGAGTGTTGACAAACGCAGACGAGCGGTAGACAAATGCCTGATTGGCAGCAAGAGATACAACTCTGCAGGGGAAGACAAGTCAGGAGGTTTGGACACTCAACTCTGACTGAGGTGATGAATATCTGGCTGTATCATCAAATACCTAAAAGTATGGCAACTTGGCTGGGATATATTTCACGGACGGAGGTGAAAATCAAATATGAACCCTGTGGGGACAGGATCATCTTCGGACTTGGCTGGGGAATCAAAGGCATGGCACCGCTGAGGGAGCAAACTGCTGGGGAGGAATGACACCCCTTATACAGCTGAGAATTGCCCCTGTCTGAAGGGAAACTTCTGCTTGGGGATGATACCCACCTTCTGCTACCTTGCTGGGAGAAATTTCAGCTTCCACTTTACTGAGGATGATAGATAATGTCAATGATAAAGCTTCCCGCTGAAGATAAGAGCTCAAGTTGCCACTTGCTGGGATAAGAGATAAATCCTCTCATGTTGGGAATGAAAGATGTAAGGCGTCTCATGCTGGGGATAAGAGACGATGATATCCTTCTGCTCCAGAAGTAACCTTCCATTTGTCGCACTACTGGAGAAGGAATTGTCTAATGAGACTTGCTAAGGAATTCTAATCAATGAAGTCTGCCGACGAAACAACTCTTGAAGTACTGTGCCGACAATGGCTTTGCCTCTAGCCCTGGGTTGCTAGGTTGTCGACTAATCATGAGTGAACAATGATTCTTTGCAATTTTCAACTCGCCTCAGATTAAGGTCCATCGAAAGAAAATGTCTCAAGAGGATTTTACAGAAAACTGGCATACGAAATGCCTCAGTGTCTTCAAACTCTTGGAGAGATTCGTCGGATCTCGAAATAACTGCCCCAGACTGCATGGTCTATGAAAGAAATTTGCCTCACGAGGATTAATGAAAAACCTCATATCACCGTGAAATATTATGCCCCAGTATTTTGACCTTTGGATAGGTGCTTTGGATTTACCGTCTTCGGGAGAAAGTACTTCTCATGCTCTTAGGATGGCCTGCCCCGGTACAAGTCTTGAAGTGATCACCCCTGAATGACTGTGTTTTGAAGAAAACACCCATGCCAATTGTTCTTTGAGAGATTGGATCTCGAAGTAATTGCCCCAGTTTGGTTGAAAGTTGAATACATGCCTCAGACTAATGGCTCTTTCAGAGATTTGAATCTCGAAGTGATTGCCCCAGCTTGGTTGAACTTTGAAGAGATTGCTCGACATGATTTCCCCAGATTAGTTGGCTCTTACCACGACTGTTGGGAAAGTCCCTACTCAATGGAGTTTTCTTGAAAAGTGCACCTCGATAGATTTTCCTTCGGAAGTTTCAGACTTCTCAACTTGGCAAGATTAAGCTTCTGGACTGAAGTTTCGTATGTGGATTTTTATGATGCCCAACAAATATATGCAAGCAGAAAATGTTTATTCTAAGAATGAAAATTCTAATGCAACACACATGTTAATCTTGAAGTTTTACTGAAAAAGATGTCGAAAACCTTTGTGAGCGAATCATTGGTTAAGATTCGACATTAATTTTTTTGAATAATAGAAAGCATGCACATGCAACACCAACAAATATCTTTTAGCACAACTCGTAGGAGTCAGGAACGCGATCTTGTGGTAGTACGCTCTCGAAATAACCCTGTTTCAGTTAGGACTTTTGAGGGTTGTATCGTGGCCTGGTTCACGGTTATAGAAACAAATGATATAGGCTCAAAATTTATTTGTGCCCACCCATCTTCGTGATGTTCTCCATTCCTATGTTCAGCTAGCTTGGCGCAAGCGCTCACCTATCAAAAAGGTTTTTGTGATGGCTGAGGAACCAATTACACTAACGATTTAAGTACCAATCAAGTTGTCATTTGGAGTCAGTCACCCCTCTTATCTTTGGTTTCTGTGCCACACGACTTTGTTCTTGTTCAAGGATCTTTCTTGTGAAATCCTTTTCGTCTTTCGCTTTTGCATTATTTTTCTTATTCCTAACTTTTGCCTGGACTGATTCTTGTGAATCTTTGATTGTGAAGTCCAGCGGGATGCCCTAACTTTTGCCTAAGTCGCTTGTTTTCAAGTTTCGACTTAGCGGGCTTCTTCTTTTCTTTTTTCTCAATTCTTCTTTTTTTTGAACAAATCGTGTGACAATGTTTGTCTTGATTACTTTGAAAGGATCGTGACTGTCTCACTTCTTGGTTGTTGGGGGATAACCATTGTGGTCTCCGATCTTTGGACCTCTTGATTGGGATAAACATTGTGGTTTCCGGTCATTGGACCTCTTGATTTGGTACACCGAAAGGTAATGGATCCTCAGATTTGCACTCCTTTTCGAAATTTGAACGATCGGTCCAGCTAGCTGACACCTACCCTGTCCCTGGGTTAAATGCAAGGGCTTTTTCATACTAAAAGAAACTCCTACTTCAAGGCTCAAATGGGTTGGCGAGGGTCTATCTCCCTTATATCTCCGGTGTTTAGGATTTGAAACAATGCCTGTACATCGTCAACAGGGTCTTTCTCAAAAGCGAACAATTAGAGTTTTTGCGTTTTCATTTCGTCATCCTCCCTGATAGAGTTTAAGCATAACAGTTGGTATTGCAATGCACATACATAAAATCATGAGTGAATACGAATGGATTACTTCAAGAAAAACATGTGCATTTTATTATAGTTAACATTCAAAAACAAATAAGTTTCATGCATGCATACAAATGTTTAAACAAACAATATAAACTACAAATGAAAATGCAGTAAAGAAGCTGAACATTGCCATCATTGAGGAGACTTGACTCCGTCTGGACTTATTGCTTCTGAAGATGCCCTTGCAAATTGGGAGACCCATTTGATGAGGAGACTTCAATATGTTAGCAGACTTTCTGGCATGATGACCTTTGAGTCGATTAAATTCGGGACCTTATCTTCACCTTTACCTCTGAAAGACTTGCAATCTTCAATTAAAAGGCCAGGTGCCCCAGAATGGTAATCATACTTGGCATTGAAACCCCAAAGGAAACTTTGTCGGAGATGATCCTGATGCAGTTAGCTCAACCACTCCGAATTTGCGTAAATGAGGACACTTGTTGCACGTACGTCATCAGAATATGATCAAACTTCTTCTCAAGTTGTTTTGGCCTTTACCCGCATTCTCTGCCCCTAGGATTCTCTTGGGAAGCTCAGGTCGGATGCTGACAAACGACATCTGGAGGGAAGAGGTTGATAAAGTTAATAGATAAGGTTGCTCGGAAAGATCTTGCACGATCTCCTGCCTACGTATCTCCATTGACCAATGGAGAATCAGAGCAGCGTAGTTCCCCTCACTAGGGATGAAAATAGCTTTGTTCAGAATTTCCATAACCAAGCTCATCTGAGTCTTCATCTGGTTGACTTCCTGTTTCAGCAATTTCTGGTTTTGAAATAAAGCTTATACCTCTGCCCTGAATGGCCTCAGCTGGGTCTTCCTTCGATTACCTCCGCCCGGAGTTGCTTCAAATATATACCTTGATGATTGTGATTCAAGTTGTCCATTCTGATGAGAAATCAAGTCAGGAAAAGAATTTGTCTCTGAACACCTGTCAAGAATGCAAGGATGTATGCAAATGCCATGTTCAATTATTTCTGAGGAATCTATCTGCTTTAATTCAAGTTTTGATACAGAAAAATCTAACAACATGATTCAGATATGTGATCCTCGGAAATAACTGAACATGTATGCAGAAATGCTATGATGTCATGTATGCAACAGACGTGTGATCAATGGTGTGATGTTGGTGTTGAGTAGTGAACCAACTGTTTGTATAGAACCCCCATAACGGCACCATCTCTGTATAGAACCCCATAACTGAGAACCCAATAACTGTAGAACTGGATCACATAATAGAATAGTCACTGATGGTGTTGAAGTTGAACAACGAGCCAAGTATCTGTGGAGAGTCACAATATCATGGTCATAATGGTAATCACAGTAACAATTTCTCTAAATAGAAATCCCAGATCTCAGAATCAAAGAACCATAGAACACTGAACAATACTGGCAAAGTGGGTATGTTGAAGTTTAGGGTTCCTGCAAACCTGTAAACCCCTCCCAATCTCACGGGTGTGCTACTCAGGTTAACATCACGGACTCTCAAAGCCGAATAGCAATAATAAGTTCACCATTTCCGAGAAATGGCTCATGACCAAATCAGGGAATCGGTTTGGCATTATGTACTACTCAGGGAGGCCTCAGCTGAGCCCAAGGAAACAAGCATCCCTCATAAGTCCTCAGCTTCAAGCATTGAATCGAGAAACAATAGTACATTCATCCCGAAGGGTACAATACTACCGTCATACGAACAGTTTGCCTTGACTGGATTCCTATGAGATAACCAGGCCATCCTATGCGAGTTCCCAGTGGGCCCTCGGATGCGAGTAGGTTTGCCAACAAATGTGGTCTGCCACTGTCATCACTGGAGACGGTTGTTTCCACTAAGGTTCTCAATGATCGGTCCCCAGCTGCACATAACCATCAAGGTCGTATCCCGAAGTGGGGAAGAACCCCCACACAAGATAGTTCCAAGACGGTCGCAACCTGGGTGTGGAACAGATCGCCACTCATCATGTAACCATGCGAGTACAACATGTCCACACTAATCCTATAGTGCACTCAAGCCGGGTATTTGGCTTACCTCACAGTAACTCCCATCCCACAGAAAAAATGAAAACCAGCACAGCCAGACAGTCCAGTATAATATGATGCATGGAAAATAAAATACTGAAAACGGTAAATAAATGCGGTAAAGTAAAGTTGTAAAGTAAAAACTGTAAAAAGCAGTAAAGCTAAACTAAAGCACAAAACAGCGAACATATAAACACCCAAAGAAACAAAACCAAACAGGCGCTAGGATTGACTCTACAAGGGAAACCGGAAGAATCAGGTTCGATCCCCAGCAGAGTCGCCAGCTGTCGCTCCCGGGATTTTCATCCTAGTACAAACGCGAAAGTGGCGCAGAAAGGTTAGAGTCGCCAGCCAGACATTTTTATCCCGAATGAATGGGAAAGGTAATGTTGCACAAACCTGAGGAAGAAGGAAAAGACAAGGTCCTGCGAACCAAAGATCTGAGTTCGGGAGTCGGTTACGAACTGGGAAGGTATTAGCACCCCAGATCGTCCGTCGTACCCGACGGGATCCACGCTTGCTTGTTTTGTTTCAAAGGGTGAGAAGAATAACTGCTGCTGAATAAAACCGCTAACTGGAAATTGGAAATGAGAAAAGGAACTAAAAGAGAATGGAAAGAAAGAATGGGGAAAATGTAGGGAAAATAAAGAATGTGCTCGAACGGGCCCTACCCCGCTGCCTACGTACCTCATCGGGATAATGAGGATCAGAGTCGACGTAGTTCGCCTAACTAAGGCGGGAACTATTTGTTTGTGTTTTTTACAGCTGGAACTGCGTATGTCTATGCTGAGGTGTTGCAGGCTCGTCTAGTACGAGTGCGTTTACCGTCTTGCAAATGAGACAAGTCGTCGCGAGTTTACGTTGTGAGTGAATGAGATGAGAAAGAGAAGTTCCCGCAGGATAGTCGCTTGTTATTTGTTTTTGTCTTTTAAAAGAAGTGTTTTGAATTTGTTTGTGAACGGTCTTGTACTAAGACCTATCCATCACGGTGAATATTTATACCTCGCCCCGAAACAGGACGCATATAAACACTCCGCAACAAAGTCTCGTGTCGTACAAGAAAGTTCGATTTTTATTAAGTGTTTTATTGCTTTTCTTTATGAGATGAGAAAGAAAGACTCAAGTTGCAAAAAGGACAAACTAAGGGGACTAAGACACAACCCTAATTTTATTTGTTTATTTACAAGAGAGGTCCTATGGTTAATGAGGTATTCTAATCCTAAGGAAGAAAAGGAAAAGAAGAAAAGAGAGCTTAGAAACTAACTTACTTCCTAAGGAAGTTAAGTTGTCTCTAAAGAAAGGGAAAGCCTAAAAGCAAAGCACAAAGTGCTAAGGCAAACACAATTAAAATGTATAAGAGATAGGAATGAAGTAATGCTTACCTCAATCTTCCCCCCTACAAAACAAAAGTTAGCATGACAATGCATATTGAAAGTAAAATCAAAGCATAAATGCGATTAAGTACCATAAACGTCCTAGAATGGAACTAGGGTTCAAAATAAGACCTAAGTCTAAAGGTGAAGGTACCTAAAGGTTACATGACTTCTAAAATCAGTAGCTACATGTTATAGATCCCTAAGGATGCTAGGATACCCCACAAGATCAAACTATGTCAAACTATGTAAAAAAAGTTCACCTAAGTTCACATAAATGCAAATTAGGGTCATGGATGAAGTATGAAGACATATGGCTTACAAACATGAATTAATACATAAAATTAACATAAAAGTAAGTAGTGAATGCTTATGAATGAGGATGCATGAATATACAATCATGGATGCAATGGATTAGGCATATGGGGCAAGAAGAAGAAGATGTGAGATGAAATGGAACAAACATCGCATAAGATCGCAAATGATGCAAACTAAGGAAGAATGACATGTGAATATGAATGAAATGATTATGGACCAATAGCATACAAGTTATGATATGCAATTAGAATGCATTAATAAGCATTAATTATTTCCACACAATTCAAGTTATTATTTAGAGGAGAAGAGAATCTATTTTAGGTTAAAGTTAATTTACATAAGTATGCACTTTAAAGCACCAAAACAAACCAAATGAGTATGCTTCAAAAAAAAGACCCATGACTGGAATTAAAGACATAAAAATGACCTATAATAAACTCCTAAAAGCTACCAAAAATTCCTTCAAGAAAATAGCATGAATGCCTTCTTATCATTTAAGTTATGCAACAAATAGACACATGAATCAACCTAGGATCTAGGTGACATGGAAAAATAGCAAAAAGCCTTTAAAAATTATGAAATTAAATCCCTGGAATTATATAGTCATTATCTTACATGTTCTAAAAGGATTTTACAAAATTATGCACCAAAGTGCCAAAACAATTCTTTGACTAGCAAGGTAACAAATCGTGATCATCGAAAAACAACTCCACAAAGTGGATCAAAAAGGGCATCTAAAATTATGAAAAAAATTTCTAATGAGAATCAAAATGTCACAAATTACAGTGAATAACCACACACAAAAAATATGTCTCACACCTATGGGGAAAAATCATTTTCGGTCCCTTATGTCAAAACACTTCTTTTTGGGACAGCTTGTGATCTAAAACCCAAATTAATTATTAAAACCACCCAAATCTGGAAACAAAAATTATGAAAAATTAATTAAGAGGATGAGGATCAATCATGAATGTTTCCAGAATTTTATCACACCTAAAACTATTTTTAATAATTGCGACGAAACGGACAAAAAATTGGATTTTAAGGGAAAGTGAAAGGAATCGAATTCTCTAATCCGTAACCTAATCCCTAAACTCCGAAATCGACACATATCAATATATATCACAAATAAATCCAATGCCTCAGGTGGGAGGGCTCAGTATGCACCTTAAGTTATATGATCCTAAGTCGCATACAACTAGAATGGTGCATTAAAGTAGAGAATCGAGATTACTTACTTGGTCGAAATGTCGATTCTTTCACATAAAAGAAATCCAAAAAACTTCAAGCCAAGCCTTGTAATCTCCCATGAGCAAAATAAATGCTCATCTTCCATAATTGCTTTGTGAATATCACCCATAATCGAAACAAAAACAACGACACAAAATATCATTTGAATCCAAAGGTATCCCACAAATAAAGTGGAATACCAACCAAACGACCGTCGTTAAGATCTTTGCGAGAACCTTGCATGAACTCAACAAACGCATTAGAAACCAAAAAGAGGTGCAACCGGAAGTTGCACCTATGTCTCACAACTCAAAATCAAATAGAAAGATGAATGTACGAGTCATGGACATGCATTGAAATTTACGTTTCAAAACGGGGCAGCACTTATGCTCTAACATAAATGACATGCAAACTCAAACCGGAATCGAACAAATTTACATGCAATGAATGGCAAATGATCAACAAACATAAGTACAAGTCAAAACAAGATCAATGCATAAAAATCGCACCAAACCGAACTTAAAAAGCCTTAAAACGAAAAAATGCGTCAAAAATCACCGACTCGGAATTGAACGAAAATCGCATGGTAACTTGCAAACGTGCCAACGGATTCAAATATGCAATCGGTTTTTGAAAATTCCGCTTGGAAGTGATACTTTTTGGCCGATTTCGTCGGCTGGCAGTAGCAAAATAGCCAGAAAAAATTGTCCGAAATTGACTAAAAAGTTCACCAATGGCTCCGAAATAATCAACAAAGTCAATTTACACTATTCACATTCGCAAAAACGCGCTACGGTTAGGAAGTTATGACCAAAACATATTCTCGACACGCGACACATGAACAACATCAACAATTAAGCCTCAACCTATCCTATTTCAAATTTGCACATTGAAACAAACATGAATTTAAAAGTCAAGCACTTCAATCAATATCAAGTTATAATAATTAGCTCTCTTAGGAATTTTGTCAAACACCTAACATTCACCGATTATTCTATGTCAACTTTACCAAGCCTTTTCAATCATGCACCACAACAATTATTAGGATAAATTAATCAAGAATCAATCAATAATAAAATTATGAATCAATGCACATAATCTCCACAAGATTAATTCAACTTCAAAATTCAATTCAAGAAACAATTCAACAATTATTCATGAATTAAAGTTTAAGAAGCTTACCGAATGAAGAATCGACGAAGAAATTGCGAATCCGAAGGAAGTGAGACGCGATCATGAACGGAGGAGAGGAGGAGAGGCCGCGCGGCTGCCGGTGACGGAAGATGGTGGTCTTACGGTGGTGAAGTTGACCGGAGGTGGTGGTTCGTGGCGGCTCGGCTACCGGAAGCTTGATCGGAATTGTTGTGTTCTTGAGTTTTTGATGAAGTTGTTGTTGTGTTCTTGAGAAAGAATTGAGAGAATGAACTTTGATCCTTTAGAGAGAGTTTGTGAGAGTTTTTTGGTGTTTGTAAATTATGATTGAAGTTATGAGACAAATTGTGGGTCAAAAGAATATATAGTGGAGTGTAAAATGAAAGGCAAAAGGTAGAATTTCGGCTTAAGTGAAAATAACAATATCTTCGGCAAGAAATTTCGACTCTGAACCTTCCACAACATCGTCCGCCTCTGAATCACGGTTGCAATGCAAAAATAACGAACGTCATACGATCAAAATCGAGTGCGATCGATACGTTTAAGCTGCAAGACGTCACTGAATAAGTTGTTTTTTCAGCTTATTTGGTGTCCGCTACTCGAAAATGTAACGAGGTCAACCTCTTCGGAGCATAATATCGACTCGACTTTGTCAGAAAAGTTGTAGATCTATGAGTCAGTGACCTGGTGTTAAAATATAAGCTCAACCGGACAAACGACGAGGGAGATATGAATTTTCTCGTGAAACCACTTTCAGCCTTTTTCTTCGGTTCAGCACTTCAGTTTTGTGAAATAAACCAAAACGATAATCTTTGGAGCACCGTTCAAACTCGCATTTGTCTTTGAACTTGAAGAGGATAAAATTTTTGAACCAACGCTTCAAGAACGGGTGCAATCCGATGAAAATTGACCGAGTTATGAATTTTACAAAATCTGACAGACAATGCAGTGCATCAAAGAACCTTATTGGTAATTCGCATTTTCGAGATCCTTCCGCTTGGACCGAACCAAAACTGAATTCACATAATGAAGATAACATCTAAACGGAATTTTAGGCACCGAAACGACATCAATTAGATAAATGATCCAAGAGTTATGAATTTTTTAGTGTTCAAAACTCACCGGTTCAGCACTGTTTTTCACTATGTCGACTCTAAAGACTCGCACATTCTGAGATCTTCTTCAAAGAATTAGTTCTCGGCCAAAACCCAAAAGTTGGAAAGGATATCAAGATGGAACTTTTGGCATATGAATCTCTCAGACATGTTGACCCAATAAGAAGTTACAAACTCTTGAATACCGCTAGCACAGTTAATCGGCGAAACCGAAATTTCAGAAACAAATAAATCCCGCCATTTTCCTTGATGAATTGGCCTCCGAGCCGAACACAAAAGTTGTAGAGAATAATGAAACGGTCTAAACTATTGAGTTTCAAGCCAAAATGAGTTTCCGAGCATAAGTTACAACTTTTGCAAACTGCACCATAAAACTGATATTCTACTTAAACTCCTTTGAATCAACCGAGAACTTTTGGTTTCTTCTAAGATTCTTGTGCACGTTCCGCATGAAAAAATAAAGGCCAATCGCAACCTGTGAAAGCTCAAATGGAGATGTATATTCATGTATGTTTATGATGCAATTGTGATCTAAATGCAATGCAATGTATGGAAGGATATGCTAAATGGCATGAAAATGAGAGGGCAAATTTTGAGGTATTACAATGCGTACTTTACCATCTTTCTTATGCATCGACACCACATTTGCAACCCACTGAGGATAAGAAGTAACAGCTAAAAACCCTTTATTGAATTGTTTCTTCACCTCTGCCTTAATCTTTTCTGAAATATCAGGACGCATACGACGAACTTTCTGTTTTAATGGGCGACAATCTTCTTTCACTAGTAGACGGTGAACCACAATATCTGTATCCAGCCCTAGCATATCTTCATAAGACCAAGCAAAAATTTCCACATAGTCACGTAACATCTGAATCAACCTGTTCTTAACACCATCTTCCAACTTATCACCTATCTTGACCTCTTTCCTGCTTTCCTCAGTTCCCAAGTTCACAACTTCGATTGGTTCCTCACGTGGTTGTATAGCTTTCTCTTCTTGTTGTAGCAATCTAGCCAACTCTACAGGCACTTCACAATCTTCTTCCTTTCCATCCTCGACTTGATAGATCGGATTCTCGAAGTCATAATTGGAAATAGAAGAATTGTTATCAATAGGATCCAGAGTGGATGAAGATCTGCATTTTAGTGACGTGGGTGTGTGTAAGAATACATAGCTTTTTTTTATAAAAGGAAAAAGTAAAAGAAAGACAAAGAGCGCAATATTTACGAAAGCGAGAAACGTTTATTGATTTTATTGAATGCAAATATGAAAATGAAATGACAACCCTAACAAGCATACCATTGTGCCCCGGGCAAGACACGAGACTTAAAAGTATTTAATTGTTCAAAGTTACAAAAATTAAATTTAGGAAAATAAAATAGCATTTACTCCTGACTAAAGGAGATAGGAATAACGTCTTCAGCTTTCCAATTGTTGAGTCCATCACCCATGGTAGGAAAGATCCAATCATCCAGGTTGTAACATTCATCATAATCTTCCACAACATTGACTTAGTCCTTTATGATTCCTCTATGAGTGATACGAGCAAAACGAGCACGACGAACAACTTTCTGAGATTCTGCAGTAAAACCCAAACCAAACTTGTCAGACTTGTAAGGAATGTCAGGAAGCTGACCCCAAATAGTACAACCACCTTCTTCAACCACAGCTTTAGCATCTTTGAGGGAGGCCATTGTAGGAGGTACTCTGGTAATCATAGGAACTCTTTTAACAGCAGGGATGGCTTCAGTAGCAGGAACGGCTTGAGGAACCACTTCAAATATCTGGAAAGGAGTCTCAACGAATTCACCCTCCATCTCAACATATTTAAAGGTATTCACATGACTGACCATGTATTCTTCTTCACCATAAACAGTGACAATCTTTCCTTTCACCGGATACTTCAATTTCTGATGTAAAGTGGAACTCACAGCACCTGCCCCATGGATCCAGGGGCGCCCAAGCAAACATAAGTACGCAGGACAAATATCCATCACATAGAAAGTGGAATCAAAGACTTGAGAGCCTACTTTTATTGGAAGATCCACCTCTCCATGCACCATTCTTCTTGAACCACCAAAGGCCCTTACCACCACATTACTTGGTCTTAACACTACATCCTTCAAGTTAAGTTTGTCTAGAACCTCCTTAGGTAATACATTCAACGAAGAACCATTATCCACCAATACATGAGACAAAGTAGTGCCCCTACACTCAATGGAGACGTGCAGAGCTCTATTATGTTTTCTTTTAGCAGGAGTCAGATCAACATCAGTAAAACCCAAACCATTATCACTAGTTAGATGAGCAACACAATTTTCAAACTAGTCCACAGAGATTTCATGTGGCACGTGAGCAGTCTTCAGGAATTTGATTAAAGCCTTGGCATGGGCTTCAGAACACAATAGCAGAGATCACATGGAGATTTTGGAGGGAGTATGCCCCAACTGGTCAACAACATCATAATCAATCTTTCAGATGATCTTCAGTACTTCTTCCATCTTCTTAGAGAGGTATTCACTAACTGGTGCCTCAGCTTGAACAGTTTCAATCACTGGTCCTTTGCCCCGAGCCTCAGTACTTGGCCCAAAGTTAGAGATATGAACTGGAGTAGCAACAGTCTTTGAGGTCTCTTCTAGAGAGAAAATTATTCCACTCCTGGTAACCTTACTGGACCCAGCAATATTGTCCACATCAAGATTAACATCGGTAACAGGTGCATCAGTCAAAGGCTCATGTTTGACACCATGGATATAAACATAAGAACCATAATTCTAGGGTATAGCCTTGTCAGAAGTGTATGGGATAGGACCAGGAGTAGTAATAATCATTGGAACCACCTTTGGCTCAACAGTAATCTTCACAGGACCCTTAGAAGTGATCCTCGCTGGACCATTGGAAGTAATCTTCACAAGAATCTTGTTAAACATAGCCACATCTTCAACTTTCAAGTCTTGATCCAAACCTCCACGCAAACTCTCTATAGAGGGGTCCTTTCAAATAGTATAGTATAGTTATCTATCAGGCGTTGAATACCTGACCTCAGCCTCCAACAACTATCAGGTTTGTAGGCACAGTAAAAACAATCTTCATTGCAACCCGGAAATAAACTGGCTTGCACAAGTTTCTTCTTGACAATAGATAGAGGAATAGTTATTTCATCCACAGTACGAACATAAACAACCTCATCAACATCATTAACAGTCTTCTCATGTTTAGGCATATGAGCAGTAATCACATTAGGAGTTTCCAGAAGGTCAAACTCAATTTCTCCATTCTCAATCATATCCTGAATTATGTTCTTCAATGACCAGCAACTGTTAGTATCATGGCCAGGGCTATTATAATGGTATGCACACCTTGCATTGGGATTTTAACGAGAAGAGGAAATATTGATATTCTGTGGTGGGTCCTTCAAAGTAATCAATTCTCCTTTCAACATGTGTTGCAAAGCCTGAGCCAATGACATATTGATCTTGGTAAATTGCCTCCTAGGCTTGGGATGACTATTTTGTTGCTTCTCTTGTGGTGGAGGTGTAGGATTAGAAATCAAAACAACTCCCACAGATTGGTTACGATTATTACGACCATGTTGTCCATACACATCATTGGATTCCTTCTTCCCATTAGGGGGATTCTTGGTGGTACTTGAAAAAGCAACTATCTGAATCTTTCCACTTTGTATCCCACTTTCCACACGTTCTCCAGTCATTATCAGCTCAGTGAAGCCAGATGATGAGCTTCTAATGAGATGACTATAGAAAGGACCAGTCAAAGTACTCATGAACATATCAACCAATTCCCTGTCAGTCAAAGGGGGTTGAAATCTACTTGCCAGATCTCTCCATTTCTGAGCATATTCCTTGAAACTTTCTTTGGCATCCATGGACATACTTTGGAGCTGCATGCGAGTTGGTGCTAAATCAGAATTATATTGGTACTGCTTATAGAAAGCCTCAACAAGATCATTCCATTTGAGAATGGTTGTACTCTCCAGTTGATAATACCATTCCATTTAGGACCCAGACAAACCCCCTTGAAAGAAATGCATCCATAACTTCTTATCAGGAGTATGGGGTTGAATTCTTCTGACATAAGACCTCAAATGCAATTTTGGACAAGACACGCCATCATACACCACAAAAGTAGGAACCTTGAAGCCAATAGGGATGGAGACTCCAGAAATTAAACTCAAATCTTCAAAGTCAAATCCAGAATTCTTCTGTAGTTCCATAGCATTCATTCGGTCCACCAGCATCCTATATTTCTCTTCACTGGAAGGATCATGATAATAGTTTTCCTCATAATCATAATCTTCCACAGTATCATGGAAACTGCCTTCTTCTTTCTCAGAATTCTCAGACCCAAGATTCTCAACCTCTTCATCTGTCTTGATTGGACCTCTAAATATTCTACCCAGGTTGATGAAGCCCACTGGTTTTCTGGTCTTCTTCTTTTTCTTGGTCAAAAGTGCCTTCAGCTCATCTTGTCCCCTGGACAAATTCATAATCATTTCTTGAAATTGTGCATTCTGAGTCTGGAGATCCTTAACAGTTTCTTCGAGAGCCATTTCTCCTGAAATAAACAGCGAGAAGATAAGATACCTGTTTATAAGAAACCTGTGATGTGATGATATGGTATGTATATGTTTATGCAATGTTTTCAAGGACCGCAGGATTTAAATTTGTTTAAAGAAAACAAAAACAAAAGTTTATTAGTAAATATTTAATATAAGTTTTGCCCCTTGGGCTTACAAGGAAATAACAGTAAAGTACAAAAGATAAATATATGGGGTTTTAAGTCTCCCATGGACGCTTCCTCTTTGTGTGGAGGTACTTGTTGAGGTTTTGCTCCTCGTGAAGTTTCCTTGTTAGCTCCAGAATTCTTTCTTGACCAGCTTTGAAATGAGTATCAAAAGTATCCCTTTGCTCATTCAACTGAATCCAGGACTTCTGCAATTCTTTCAAATCAGTGGGCATGTCTGGATGAAGGATGGTGTAAGGAATATCTCCTTCAGCAACAGGCTCCATAGTGATTGGTAGAACAGCGGGATATGGCATCATAGGAGTCTGAGCACGAGATTGCACCCATTTGAGATAAGGCTCCATAGGAATAGAATACTTCGGCTCCAAAGTGTTGCTATCAATCTTGTTCACCTTGTTCCAAGCTCGTATAAACCTTTTAAGGTAACCCTGAAGATTGTTGTCGTAGTCGAACACAATACCCTGAATAAGCATGTCATGAGGACCATTACTCCGAGCATAACCAAACTGACGTAGTGCTAAAGAAGGGTTGTAGGTAATGCCCCCTCTTATGCCTAGAAGTGGCACATTAGGGAACTCCCCACAATGGTCAATGATAGTAACATTCTCCACAGACCGAGAGCACCAATGAATGTCTGAATGAGAAAGTGACATAATTCTCTTAGACCGCCTTAACCCTTGTTCATTCTTCATCACTGATCGAGGAAGGTGAGAAATAAACCACCTAGACAATAAAGGTATACAACACATCAGAGTTCCTCTCGCCTACGTAGTACGAGTGTGAAGAGAATGTAAGATGTCTCCAAGTAATGTAGGCACTGGATTGCGAGTCAGAAATAGGTTGATGGTGTGTACATCTATGAACTGGTCTGGATTAGGGAACAACACTAAGCCATAGATCAGTAGGGCTAGGATCTCCTCAAAAGCATCATAACTCATAGCCTTCAAGAACACTTGAGCTTTCTCCATCAATACCTAGAAAGAATACCCTTAACTCCGCTTCTCGTTTCTAGGATAATGTCTGATTTTTTCAGATGTAGGGCTGCAACAATGACTTCAGATTTAGGCTCCTTTTCTAAGCCTGTGAAGGGTCTCTGATCAAGGATAGGTATACCCAGTAGTTTGGAGAACTCCTCCATCGTAGGAACCAGCTGATAGTCGGGGAATGTGAAACAATGATGTTTAGGATCAAAGAACTAGAATAGGACATTCAACATGTCTCCATTGAGCCCTGAAGTGACTAGATCCAGTATGTGATCATGTTTCTTGATGAATTGGGAGTTTTCAAAAACCTGAGAGACCAATTCCTTAAGCTTAGAATGTATCCCTACAAAGTTGATCCGGATTGTATTCCTACGAGCAGAAGCCATGACCTGCAACAAAGAACAAAGATAAATCCTTTGTTGCTTGAAATGGTTAGTGAAAATGCTATGCTTATGATGTCATGATGTCATGATGTTATGCTCAATCACAAACATGTGGCACACACAAAAAAGTCACACAATAGCCATAAGTTTGAAGGCTTGCATGAGGTTTAAAGGTAAGTACCCTACCCTGAAGTTTAAATGGTTCATCCTGTCCTACAAAAGTAACCGGGTTCTTAGGGATCTCAATATCACTGATCCTTCCCAAGGGTGGTTGTTCAGTAGGTAACTTACTTGCCAACCAAAACCATTCAAGTTTAGGATCTCAATGAGCGTAACATCGAGTATCAACCAACTTTAGACTTCTCCAAAGCCGGTTATCTCACTACTTTCTAAAGGCCAAGATGGGATAACTAGGGTTCTAAAAGTCAGTTAGTGTATTGACAACATATGGCAGCCCCATATTATCCTTAACTTACTTAAGGAACATAAGCACCAACCAAGAAGTCACACTAACTATGGCCACCAGATCAACCATATCGGTATACGTCGTACAGTTTCCTTGGTCTATTGCCATTTATCTAGGGTACACTAGATCCGGGTTAGGATCTTTCACACATAAGCCCAACAGATAAATATAAAGCAAACAAAGCAAACAATTTAAGTGATCTAATTCCTAAGGGTACCCCTCTTTTACTTAGTAAGTCCCCAGCAGAGTCGCCAGTTCTGTAACACGGTGGGAGAACTAACTTTCTATAAATGTTGCGGATAGCAAGAGCCGCCACCGAATTTTATTTTATCCAAGTGGAAAGGACATAAAAGAACATGAAAGACCTATTTTTAAAAGACTTGAGTTCGGGGGGTAGGTTATATAAAGGGAAGGTGTTAGCACCCTTTATATCCATGGTTATCCATGGGCTCTTAGTTACTTAGCTCACTTTAATTGTTTTTGAAAAGTGTAGTGTGTGATTAGAAATTTTCTACGTACTTTGTAATGATCCTCGTATGGATGTATATTAAGGGGTGTCTTTAGCAATTCGTAGGGACTATCATCATTTATTCGAAGGGACAAGATCATTATCGTAGGCAACCTCGAAGGGACTTGATCTTTTTTAAATCTGTAGGGACTTGATGATTTATACGTGAAGGGACTTTGCTTAAGACACCCCTATATTCGAGGGACTTGACCATTTTAAATAAGGCAACCAAGAGGGATACCCTAGGAAGTGCAGATAGTGATCTTAGATCGACTTACGTGTGTGAGTGTTATTTTTCAAATATTTTATCTTTTTTTTAATTATCTAAATCAAATTAACCACAAATATGTTTTCACACCCTATTTACTAACCACACAATTTATATTTAAAAAATAAGAAGCGAAAAGAAAATTCTAAACTATTACAAGGCTTATGGGCAGATACAAAATAATCAAATAAAAGGAATTATAAAGCAATAATAATAGATATAATATAAATAATAAATAAACAATAGTAATAAAGCAATAATGATAAAGCACAAATAATAATAAGATTAAATAGAGAAATTTAATGTTTAAAATTAAAAATTAAATAAAAGTTATAATAAAAAAATTAGGTTTAGGGAAATATTAGGGTTAAGTTTTTGAATTTTAAGAAAAATTAGATTTTTTTTAAAGAAAATTAAACTAATTAATTAATTGGAAATAAGGAAAATCAACATTATTAACAAAAAAAAGGTTACCAAATAATTTACAAGTTATTTATAAGAAGATAATATTTTTTTTTTGTAAAATTATGATAAAAGAAAAATGTTAGCCTAAATATTATAAGTTTAATTAAATTATAATAGGATATTATAAACAAAATAAATTTTTTACATAATAATAATAATAAATAAATAATTAATGGTGTTTAAAATCTGATAAAAAGAAAATATGATGTGAGATTAATTAGTAAATATTTAATTAATTTTAGTTAATTATTTTTTAAAATCAAGAAACTAATTAAACATGAAAATAAGAGAAAGGAAAGAAAACAAACACAAAAAAGGGGACCTGGGGATCGAACCCAGGTCCTGCACCTTCAAGGAGTGTAAGCTTCACCAACTGAGCTACGTGCGTTCTTATGAGTATGTATTGGCTAAAATTGAATATATAATAAACCTGCAAAAATAAAAAATAAACGTAAAAAATGAGAGAATCTGGGAATCAAACCCAGGTTCATTGGCTTCCATACGCGCATCATAACCATTGGACCACTTGCGCTTTTGTGAATTAACATACAAACAGTTAATTAAATAATAAACCAGCATTTTAAAATATAATTTTCGCGCGCAGGGTTGTCTTCCCCATTGGTTTGTCCAGTTAGCTTTTAGTGACAGGCGTTCGTCACTAAAGGCTATAGTGACAGATTTTCTTCGTCACTATAAGTCCTGCATATCCCAAATCGTTAGACAAGCAATATAAATTCATTCTAATAACACCAATCGACTACAAATGATCTCATGAATTCAATGGGTTCATCAATTTAAGCTGAAATCGCCCCTAAAGAAAGTTCCCAAGTTTGAAGATCTAAACCCTAACAATGGTATTTCGTCCTCCAGGCCTCGTTTCTTCAATCGATTGATCCAGAATCCATCTATACATCATTATAAACATATCTAAACAAAAAAAAATCATTTAAAACACATCATATGTTATAATCGAAAAAATTTGAATAATGAGAAAAACAAAATCTGTTCATGCATTCCATGATGTTATGGATGAAGGTGATGACTGAAATATTACCAAAAGACCTCAAGGAAACTATTGCAACCTTTGGAATGGCTTGAAACGGCCTTTAGTGTCAAAACCAAATGTGACTTTTTTGATGAAAATTTGAGATTTGCTTTAGTGTTCTTAGCTGCACAAATTCGTGTCCTTGTGTTTGGTTGACTTCATCCACTTATAGTGAATGAATTAGGTTTAGAAAAATTGGTGGATTTGTGGGCTTTTTGAATAACTTGATCATGAAGAAATCAATCACCATAAATGTTAGAAAAATCACACCAAACCTTGCTATTTTGATTTAATTTGATTTCAAATGATTTCCAATCATTCTAAATATAATCTCAATGATTTCCAATCAAAGATTCCATCCCTCATTTGATTTTTTATATTTTATATATATTTAAATTGAATTTTAATGAATAAAATTCAAATAAATAGTAAATAAATAATAAAAATAAGAAATCTTTGGCATTGGGTCGTGCTTGATGTTACCATGAAGATTGGATTGCAAAATTACAAGCCCATTTGAAAACAATTGGATCTAAGACCTCATTTGCTCAATACACCCCTAAAACATTTCCCAACTTTGCCAAGGAATAACTCCCTCAATTTCAAGGCTATGAATGTTTTCTTGGATATTTTGGAAAGCTTAAAGAGTCCTCTAATAAACCTTATTGGTCTCATGTCCATATCTTTTACCATTTTCAAATTATGCCCTTTGGAAAAAGTTGACTTTTGAAAGGACCTGTAATATTTTAGCTCATACCTTCCAAATGAAGAATTTTTAGGCTTGGCTTGTGAGACACAAAGTTTTAGAGAATTCAATTTCCTTCAAAATAAGCTTTGGATGGGAAATTTTTTATGAAGCATGTGAAAGTTATGGCTTGTCAAATTTCAGTTGACTTTTCTTAAGAAAACCCTAATTTAGAAACTCCTGATTCTTGATGATCTGAAACTTCCTTGATGAATCATTATCAACCCTTGATCAAATGATGAATTTTACTTCATAAACTTGATGTTGGCAAAAAATCTTGAATTTTTACTTTAATTTGACCACAGTTGACCTCAGTTTGATGTTTTAACTACTTTGACAGAGTTTTGCATATCTGATCATCTGACTGGTCAAACTTATTGGGAAAGCCTTGAAACTTGAAATGGGGATTCTTGAATACATGTGGGATTTTATGAAGCTCACTTGAGGCCTTGAAAATCATTTTAACCTGAGGAAACTCAAAACCCTAGTTTTGGACACTTTGCTTAGGAGGAGGCATTGTCTGGGGAAACTTCCACACTTCTTGATCAATTGGGAATCTTGAGAACCTTATGATCATTTAGAAGTCTTGAGAGATATTGTCTTGATTGTGGGAGGGAAAATTTTGGGGTAGAACACCTTGCTTCATAGCTTCAGTCAAGTACAAACACTCTTGCTTAAAAGCTTTTAGTGGGGTACAAATACAACTCAACAAACCTAGTCTAAAACAACCATCAACATGATAATTTCTTGGCTCACAAGAAAACTAACACACACACACAAAACCGCTGAATACGACAATCCTTATTCTCTCTATATGTCTTTGTTATCAAACTAGGGTAACAACATCCTTTAAATAAAGTCTTGAATCATGGGCATGAGCCTTCTTAACTTGCACAAAACAAATACAATATTTCCTTAAATAAAGGAACGAAAATAGAAACATATAATGTTCAGATAAAATATCTCCAAGCTGAATCCTTGACATTTAATAAACTGCGCTCATTGATACTCAACAAATAACACAGTTTATAACAGCAAACTGCATGCACATAATAAGGATTCATCTAGGTCTTCAGGCCCAGTCAGAGATGTCATGACATCAGTCTTGACATCCTTATAAAACAGTTGCATACAAACATCTTCACACATGTATAATTCTTAAATCACATGTCATAACATTACATATGACATTCAGAATCAGAAAGCATGTTTTACCATAAAATATAGCCAATCTAAAACATCTACAAATAATTTTATTAATATTTAAAAAAGGGGAGTACATATATTTTTCAAGGATCATAACCCATAGCTATAAAGGCATCTTCATAGTTTAGGGGACTGTCTTCACTCCCTTCATCAGAGTTATAATAACATGTCCTCCTTTCCTTCTTTTTCTTTTTCTTTGGCTTCTTCTTCTTCTTCTTCCTCACCCTTAACGCGTTCGGTCTGGCATTGACAGCTTATTGGACCTCCTCATTTAGTTGTTAAGGTTGCTCATTTGTAGTTGTAAGTTCTGAGTTGGCAGCAATTTTCGCAAAACATGTTGCTCGGGAAAATGTTATGAAGAATGCCTTGACATAAGAATAGAACAGCATTGCATGTGGTACAAGATGTCAGATCAAAAGTCCTTACATGGTTGCTCAGACATCAGTACAAATACTGAACCTAATGTTGAAACATTTTCAATTGTCATGACAATATTGTTGTCATGTGTTACAACAGATGTCATGACATTTGGGTCCAAAATAGCCGGGGCTATTGCATTGTGTGTGTCAAACAGAAGTTGAATGAGGTGTCAAGACATCCTTGTATGCTATAACAAAAGTTGTTTTTGTAATTTCCAATACAACAGGTGCAACTGATATGTATGCCTCAGAAGGAGATGTCATGACATATGTCTCTGTTACAGCATGTGATGTTGTTGTTTATCTCTTAACATATCAGATTTAATTTAATGAGCATCTCTTGGATACACCTCATCAATATGTGCAGGTGAAGGAGATTTAATTGGTTTTCTAAAAAAGGATCTTGGGAAATTAATGATTTAAATGTTCCTATTTTTATGGAGAATATCTTGCAACTAATGATTTAAATGTTCCTATTTTTATGGAGACGATCTTACAGTTGATTTAAAACGTCTGGAAATATTATGGTGCTGATTTAAAGGTCTGAAAGTTTCAATCAGAATTCACAAAAAAATATATACTTTCCAAATAAGGAGATTAGTTAGGAAACTAATGATTGAAGACCTATTTTCTTGGAGGTTAATTTGTAGAATTTGTAACAATAAATATGTTGTGTTTTGAAGGCCCAAATACAATTGGGAAATAGGTTATAAATAAAAGCATTGTAACCTAGTTTTATTAACAAGTCGTGAATAGAAAAGATGTAAACATTAGGGCTTTGTTTGTGAACCACTATCTAGGAGAGTTGGTATTTGTGAGCCACTCATTTATCTTTCTGATATTAGGGTTGGACTGAGATTATTGAGTTGTATGTTATCCACTCTAAGCTTTTAAGCATGAGTGTTTGTGTTCTTGATTGAAGCTTTTAAGAAAAATCAAGTTTGTCTTGGAAGAAGTGTTCTTTTCTTTCTTTGTAAGGTTCTATTATAATCACAGTGTGTGATTGAAGGGAAGTGAGTGGGAATGCTAATATACTAGGAGTGAGGAACTCTTAGGTAGAATTTTCATTAGGTAGGGATTAAGTGAGAAGTTGTAAAATGGGATTGTTTAGCTTCGAATAGATACTACTAATAGTGGATTTCCTTCCTGGCTTGGTAGCCCCCATAGTAGCTGAGTTTTCACCGAACCGGGTTAACAATTACTTGTGTTGTTTATGCTTTTCAGTACTGTTATTATTATATGCATTGCCTTGCTGTTTTAGTTAGACCAGATGTCTCGACATCCTGTAGTACATCTGGGATCTGTCATACCAGAATTTCAGTAGTGATCTCTATAATCTATGAGATGTTTATGTTAGCATTCTGATAATTTATAGAACTCATTGTTACCGGATATTATGAAGAAATGTAAAACTGTGTATTTATAGATGAGGATGAAGATGAAAAATCTGATACTTTAATGTTTGCAATGATGATAACGTGTAATGTTTGATATTCCCGATCGATAATTTTAAATCACTACTTGGGATGAGTGTTTTCCCTCTTTCGCGAAGAGCAAAGGTTGTAGTATTGCAACAGTTGCGTTTTATAACCGTAATTAAATGATTATATAAAATGGAAAATATGTTGTAGCAAGGATTCAAACCTTGTACCAATTAAAGGGGTAACACTACGGTTAATATGGATAACCATTGTGATATAATTATAATAAATATATACTTATCACTATGGTTTTCGTTGTTAACCGATGTGATATATTTATTATTAATAAATACTTATAATTTGGGTATTTTTTAATTATATACTTATTATTACGGTTCTTTCAGAAAACCATTGTTAAATATTTACCTCTATAAGGGAATTAACTTCCCTTATTGATAGTAGCGTTGTTTCCTTCACAACGAAACCTTAACACCCATTTCCTCTATATTTTTGGAAACAAGGATTCATCTTTTGTTAGAATCTACAAAAAGGAATACAAGAAGTATGGAGCTTTTTATTTAGGCTTCTTCATCCTATATGTCTTCTTGTAGAGTCTAAAACTAAATGAAAATGGTGATGATGATGGAGGTAGCAAGCGTAATGTACATATTGTTTATGGAAAATAAAGTATTCTTCAAGGGTTTTGTTTCAACTTTTGCTTGTTTTATTTTGAATACTAACTAATTTTCTTTATTGCTTCCCATTTCTTAGGATTTTATTTCATATGATGGATGATGATAGTGGTAGCAAGCTTATAGTATGAGTTGTTGAGGTACACACACACACACACACACACACACACACACACATATATATATATATATATATATATATATATATATATATATATATATATATATATATATATATGAAAATAAGGTATTCTTCTACTTCAATATTTTTGTTAGATATTTCCCATTTTCTCGTTTGTTGCATATTGTTTTTGTTGATTATTCTCATTTTTTTCGGATTCGTCTTCTTGTTTGTGCAACTATGTGTAGTAAACGAGGAAGCAACTGTAGAAGCAAATCTTAGCTAGTTTTAGAAAAAATAAAAAGAAGTATAAGAAGTATGAAGTCATTGTGATTAAGAGTTATGATCTCTTGTAACAATTTAATATAGTCTGTGATAAACTATAGAAACTGGTTTTGGTGTATGATAAATAATAGTATTTGGTTATGGTGTATAATGTTGTTTGAGTTTATTATATTCTATATAAATTGTTTGTTTCACTAATATTCCTCACTTAAAATATATTCATTTAAATTGAGGTAGATACTTATAATCTATAATCAAGTTATATTTGAAAACTAAGTTAAACAAACAATTTTTGTTTTTGGATTGGCATGCTTCTCGTCATTTATCTCACGTTGTTTACATTTATTTTAGTTAATGATCAGGCGCCTCTGATGCATCATTGAATTCATTTATAGTTAAATTTCCATAAGAAAATTTGATCGGATATTCCACCTCCTCCTCCTCCTCCTCATTGATAATCGTAAATTTTTTTAGTATAAAAATTACGATAATAAGTGGTGATGAGAAGATAGACTATCCAATCAAATTTTCTTATGAAAATTTAACTATCATGCAATTCAGAAACAAAAATAGTTTGATTAAATTGGTTTTCAAGAATAGTTTAATTTTTCAGATTATATACTTCTTCGTCAATTTGAATCCTTGTATATCTTTAGTGAGGGGTATAGAAAACAAGCAATTTATATGAAATATAATAAACCATGGGTCTTTCACAACAATTATCTATTCTAACTGAGGCTAAAAGTAATTTTTGTTTTTGTATAAAATTGCTGTTGATGGGTTTCAAACCAAATATCTAAGAGTATATAGCACAACGGTTCGTAAGCATAACCCTTGAGATATGTGGCGCGCGTCATGGATTACAACAACGGTTTCCAGACCGTCATTGTAAGTACAGTATATACAACAATACTCTACATAACAATGCATGTGCATGCGTCATTATATATCTTTCTCAACCGTTGTTAAATGGGTTTTTCGTAGTAGTGGTAATTCCAATGGGAATTACGGTGAGTATATCGCTCACGTGTGATCAATATGGATCGTGTGTTATGCATTAATGATGATTTCTCGTGCATAATTGTGTGGCATGAATTCATGATGTGTCAGGTGGAGATAAAATAGGTGGGAATCCATGATGGGTACCTAGTCTTGTTCGGAATCCATGTGGGAGTTATGATGGAGATAAGTTGTAGTTCAGAGGGACGTATACAACTTATCCAAATTCTGATGGGAATCGAGTTCAATGAATGAACTATATGGATTGTGTTGGTACTGTGTGCATGGTGTTATGACAGTGAGTCACATTGAATATATATATATATATATATATATATATATATATATATATATATATATATATATGATTGTGAATTGAGTATGACGAGTATGTCGTGACATTGTATGTGAATCATGATTAGCTGATTTTTGTGAATTACTACTCCTTATCATGTGTTTTCACCGTTAATTATTGAATGTAATTCTCACCTATTTTTTGTTGTTGTGTCTATGCTTCTTGAGGAGTATAGATAATCATGTACTTGAGTAGTTCTTGGAGTTCGTGTTTCATGATCGAGTCTTAGAAGTCGCTCTAATACGTAACATGGGATATGGAGATTTTTATGTGTTGCATTATGTTTACTTTGTTACTTATGTGATATTTAAACTTGTATGAGACTACATGTTGGTGGAGAGTATTGTTGTTAAGGCCTTAGAGTCGTGGAAGTGAATCAATTTAATTATTTCGTTGTTTAAATTATTTTTCTAAGTAATAAAGTGCATTGAAGTGATTTGATGCTTCATGTTATTTTTAGGGATGTAACATCCTACTTGTATACTTTAATGATTTCCGCAAATTATTTTATACATTTTATTAATGGGGATAGTAGGGTATTACAATTGGTATCAGAGATGGTCGATCCGTCCAACCAGTTGTCTAATATTATTAGTTCCTTAGTACGTGACATGTGTGTATAACATGGTCAGTGCTTGCTTCTTTTATAACCATTTGTAAGAAGGAGTAAGATTCAAACAAGTGGGGAGAAGCTTGTGCTTATTCAAGAATCTTCAAGTGTAGAGTGATGGCTCAATATGTCATTGATTTCAAGAGTGCAAATTATGTGGAAATAGTGTTGTTCCCGATTTTGGAAGAAATATAGAGATAAGGCTTATGTCAACTAAGAATTTATGTCTTAGGTAGCTTTGTGCACAAGATGGAAGGAACACTGTTACAGTTTGGTAGAGGTGGTTTCTTCCCTATCATGAGTGTCGACTATCTATTGAAAAATTGAGGAACTGATCACCCTCAATCTCTTGTTGATAGTAGACAGGATTATGTTGAATGGGATAGAGGTATCTTGCCAGCTTAGATAGTGTGTATAGTGGAATGTTTAGAGTTAGCCAAGTACCTTCAGATTATTTTCATGATCCGATGCATATTCTTATATCGAAAGATGAGGCGGATTCAACAAAAGTGAAGATTTGTTTGTTCTTTTAAGCAGGTGAATAAGTCTGTGAAAGATGGTGCAAGTGTTTATGATCTTGGCTTCTTTGAAGGCATATGGAAATGCATGGATTGGTGATCTACCAGTGGTGATATAATTTCCAAAAGTATTTCCAGATGATATTTCAGAGTTACCTTCGAAGAGAGAAATAGAGTTTACAATTGATCTTGTTCTAGGTACTAGACCTATATCAATGGTACCATGCAGGATGTCCGCATCAGAGTTGGTAGAATTGAAATATAAATTAGGAGAGTTTCTTGATAAGAAGTTTATTAGACCTAATGTGTCATCGTGAGGAGCTCCAATGTTGTTGGTTAAAATTAAAGACGGTAGCATGCGTTTGTGTATTGACTATCATCAGCTGAATAAAATGACCATTAAGAGGAAGTATCCGCTTCCAAGGATTGATGATTTAATGGATCAACTTGTGGGAGCTCGTGTTTTCAATAAGATTGATTTGAGATCGATTTATCATCAGATTCAAGTGAAGGATGATGATATTCATAAAACGGATTTCAAGACGTGCTATGGACATTACGAATATGATATGATGCCTTTCAAAGTGTCCAATGCGCTTGGCATGTTCATGGAGTATATGAATATATATTTCATACATACTTAGATCACTTTATGGTAGTTTTTATTGATGACATTCTAATTTATTCCAAGTCAGAAGAAGATCATGCATAACATCTGAGGATTATGTTGCAAGTATTGAAAGATAACAAGTTTAAGAAGCTTTCAAAGTGTAAATTTCGATTACAAACAATGAGTTTCTTGAGACATGTGATTTCTGGTGATGGTATAGTAGTGGGTCATGTTGTGTGGTTTTGTGTTGGTATTGTCTCTCTTGATCTTCTTTAACATGTAATGCGGCATTAAGTTAACTGTTGCTCCACAATTGACCAGGATTTTGTTAACTCCTACATTGCCTACCTTGCCTCTTATAAGTAAAGGCTTTCGGTGGCTCTTCATTGCTTTTTCTGGCCTCTCGAAGAAAGCATTTTGTTCTTCCACAAAGTTGTTGTTCATGATGTCATGACATATAGACTTATGTCTGCCATTTTATTTTGTCATATGGCTCTTCGACCTCCATGACTTGGTCGTATTCCTTGGGAAGTACAAACACCACATTGCATGTTATATTTAGGGATGGCTCAGAGCTAAAGTCAAAGTCATCAGTCATCATCTCATCATCGTGATCATACTTCCCTTCAAATATATCCTTCTGATGAGAGAAGGGTTTCCTCTCAATAGGGTTATTCTCAACAGGATTCCTCTCGTCTTTTTTCTCCTACTTTGCTGTTATGTTGGTACTGGATTCGGGCTTGGCTGCTTCTGCAGCCTCCCTTTCAGCCTTTCTTCACCTCGGTTGATGCTTCCACTAAGACTTGGACATCAGATTCTTACCTTTATAGTTCTCAGACATGTATACCAATTTTTTAGAGGCTTGGAAATCCTTTCGATATGCCATGGATGAGTCCATTTACACCTCGAAATTCTACCACTTTTTCTGTCCCTGCTCCCTTCTTTCGACTGGCCTCACCCATTTGTCTCTTGGAGCATCTGTAGTAGGATTATATGTAGCAGACCTGCTTCCATGGAACCCTTGTCTAGTTGGTCCTCTTATGGGATCTCCCTTCCCATTGAAGTTCTGCTTGGCGCCAAAATTCCTCCAATTATCTCTCATTTAAGCCATTAGAATGAATTCAATGTTTTGGACAACTTTCATATCGAACACAAAACTTCACCTTGGGCACAACATTACTTCCGACCTCTTCCTTTGGCATCCGTGAAGGAATTCCATAAGGCTTTCATCTTACTTTGGGAAAGCCATTTTGTTGTACTCCTCCTGTCGATTACTTCCTTCAATCTCCATAGTAGAGTTTTGGGAGACTACCACCATGTTGACTCTCATACTAGAGTCCCCAGTAATATCCAACTCTTGCATCTTCACTCTAAGGCCCTCAGTGGCCTCATTTGTTTTGTTGATTTGCACGAAACTTTTAGTAGTTTCGTTTGTTGTTATCTTATCAAAATCCTTAGTAATTCCTTTGTTAGAGCCTTCAGTAGCCCCCAGAGTGAGACTCTTAGTAGTCTCTTTGTCGAAACCCTTAGTGGCTTTAACAACAGAGTCCTCAGTAACTGCAGTTATGAAATTTTTTATGACTATTTTAGTCAATGTCCTCATTAACTTTGACCATGATAGCATCATTGGCAAAATCTTTAGTTACTTTGACCATGATAGCAACATTGGTTAAGTCTTCAGTGACTTCGACCATATTGATTTATGGCTCCGAATAGTGGGCATCCTCCACCTGAAAATTGTAAACAATCGCTGGTCCTCTAAAAACAACACAATATTTTCAGTCACTCACGGGATCGACCAGATTGATCCTAGGATATATGCTATAAATATGCTTTAATTAGTTTTTCGGGAATAGTTTCATAAACTCTTCGACATACTTTATGAAGTATTTTGATAAAAAGAGAAAATGAAAACAAACAAGACTCAACAATTGAAATCAAAAGTAAATTGCAATAAAGTATAAATGGCAAGGAAGTGTAAAGAAAGCAAGTAAAAAGACAATAAAAGACTGAATAATAAACTTGCTTAAAAGTAAAGGAAATGCAAGATAAAAAGACTTCAAAATAAAGGAATTAAAGATAAATTGCATTGATATGAAAAAAAAAGGTGGTGATCGCATCACGTACATTCTCGCCTTCACTTGTTTCTGTACACACGGGTACTTTGAGTGTTTACAGAGTAACTTGTACAATATGATTCACACATAATTCTAACACTATAACTACTTTATTTATACTAGTCAAAAGTAATAGTTATGAGCAGTTTACTCCTAGAAATATTCCATTTGGCACTTTTCATTTTCTTGGACTTCCAATGTGCGCCACTTGTCTTTATTCAAATTTGAAAGAAACATAAATTTTCCCTCCACTATTGATCTCAATCGCTGCATGTTTGACATTCTAAGGATATGCGGTCGAAGCTACTTCTTTTGTACTTAGAAAATATTCTAAGTCTGCGTCCTTATATTCCTTGTGTCTTCGATTCAGGTCTCTTCAGCTTTAAATTAGTCGAAGCCTTTTCCTTTCTACCAAAACATAACATTAAAGTCAATGTTTCCAAAAATCAACTAGGTATCGAAATTAGGAGCTAACAAATTGCCCCCAAAAAATATCCTTTCGACCTAGCTGACAGAAAGGTCATTTTTAATCATAGCTTTTGACACCCATCTTTCGACGAAACAAAAGTATGGTCATAACTGACCAACCCACGATCAAGAAGCTATTCAGTTTCTACCAACCACGCTCATGATGTCATATCATAATGGTTTTTATAAAACGTCTCTTCAACAACCACTCTATTACTAGCCATCATTGTGCTTTTCCTTGATGCTTCTACCTTTTCCCAATTACTTAACCGATATTTTGTTAATGTGCAGGAAAAGATCAAGAAAGGTACATCTATTTATCCCAAAGAGATTCATGCCTTCCAAAGTAACTTGAAATCGTCTATCGACCAAATGATCTTAGTCGAGCCGTTAGTGAGGTTGTTGTCACTTTGAAGGAGAATTGTTTACAGAAAATGAGGAAATTGAAACTTCCTTCCAATATTGCTCCCGAGAAATGCTATGAACTAGCTTTTAAACTCTTTCCTCCCAACGTTCCTTGACTGCCTACTACTGAGTTTGGACTGTGTCGTACCCCGAAAAATACGACCTCGTGACGGGAAAGGTAGCCACGGGAAAATTTAAAAATGATCAACAGAGTCGCCACTGAACTTATTTTATTCCAATTAAGGAAAAGGGAAATATCGAGAAACCTTTTTTTAAAAATGGATAAAGCTTAGTCTTTGAAACCAGATTTTGAGTTCGTGAGTCGATTCCGTAAGGGGGATGTATTAGCACCCCTTACGTCTGTTGTACTCAACGGGAACCTCTTAGTTTGATTTGTGATTGAATGTGTTAACGAATGTCATTTATCTTCTTCGATTTAAAAGCTGAAATAAAATGTGATACGATTCTCAACTAGAGCTAGTATTAGAGGAGAAATTGGTGGTTAGCTTCCTAGGGTGCTCGGCAAGGAGTAAGATCCGTGTGCCTACGTATTCCCTTGTGCAATGGGAAAGTCAGAGCTTCGTAGTTCGTGGGTCTAAGGTTGGTTAGTTTGTTGATTTTACTAGGCGTCAATTGCTCAAACCCGAAACAGATGTCTCGTGTATAAACAATTGAAGAAAAGCATCAGAGATCCAACACTTTTCTTTTTCACCTTGTTTCGATAGTTGTTAGGTGTTTTATTAATCTATGACTGCTTGATGTTGGATCAAGGGTTTGGTTCTAAAAGTAACGTTTTAGTTATTTGGTTTGATGGCGATGCACGAAGCAGTCGACTTACGGGTAAATGCAAATGGAGGTTTATTGTTTGAGTTGGTTAGGTGGATCTGATTCCTAGTCCCTAGGGGTGCTCCTAGTAATACGAAACCATAACCGAATGAATTGTGCGAGTGTGCGAGTGAAACCGCTTGGTGTTGGACCAAGGGTTCGCGAGTGAATTAAAATCGATAAAATGCGGAAAATAAAATGCGTGCAAAGTAATAGGAGAGGGATACATATAAGTTACACGGGATTGCGAGAAATAAAAGGTATCGTTGTAGTTTGCCCAAGAGGAAGCGTGTGTGTAGTGTTTCGAACTATTCAAAACACAACTCCTTCGGTTTCTGTTCCAAATCCTTTGGTCTATGGTTTGCCTCCAGGCTTCACTCCTGTTGTTTAAGAAGTCACTTCTCAACCAATACCTACCTCTGGTGTTACTGTTGGTGCTATTCCTCAAGCTTAACCTCCTGTTACTCAGGTTCACATGCCTCATGCTGAAGAGGATCATCAAGTTGAGTATGAGATGCATACTGTTGTTCCAATTATCAACCCTCATGTTGTTCAAGAATCTGAAGCTATGAAGAAGTGTCGCGAGTTAGCTGAAAAACTCTGAATCATGGAAGGATACAACTCAACCTCTATGAGTACCTCAAACATGTTCCTAGTTCCGGATGTTGTGATCCCTACTAAGTTCAAACTGTCAGAATTCGAGAAGTACAAAGGCCTCAGCTGTCCTAAGCTCCATTTGAGGATGTACTGCAGAAAAATGGCCGCTCATGCCAAAGATGATAAGCTCATGATACATTGCTTTCAAGACAGCCTGTCTGAAGCGTCTCTAGAATGGTACATGCAACTTGAGCGCAAAAATGTTCATACTTGGCTTGATCTATCTGATGCATTCAAAAAGAAGTATAAGTACAACATTGACCTTGCTCTTAACCGTACTCAACTTCAGAGTATGACTCAAAAGGAGAACGAATCCTTCAAAGAGTACGCACAATGCTGGAGGGAGTTAGCTGCCAGAGTGCATTTGCCATTGGTTGACCGTGAATTGACTGATATCTTCATGGGTACCTTGCAAGGACAATACTAAGAAAATCTGATCAATAGCGTATCTTCTGGTTTCTCGGACATGTTGATTGTTGGAGAAAGAATCGAAGAAGGTCTGAAAAGTAGAAAGATCCAAGGAGGGTCTAGCAGCCAAGCAAATGCCAAGAAGCCTTTCAATGGGTACAAAATGGGCGAAACAAATTCCATTTCTACTGCAAGTGGGAAACCTCAACAAAGTGCACCTACTTCAATCCCCTACTATCAGTACCCGTATGTTGCTGCTGCACAATACGCTCCTGTGCCATATCAACCAGTTCCTCCAATGCCTTATCAGCCAGCTATCCAAGCTCCATTTTTGCCTCAAATGCTTCATCAAACACGTCCTTATCCTCTAGTTCCAGCTGCGCAATATGCACCTGGACCATACCAGCAACCGGCTGGTCAACAACAGCAACACACTCCTTAACAGCGCCCACCATATCAACAAAGAAGGCCTGAAAGAAGCTTTGATCCACTGCCTATGTCATATGGAGAAATCTTCAATGGGATGATGGCAAAGGGAACTCTTGTTTTGAAGGACATGCCACCTCAAACTGGTAATGCCCGAGACAATGATGCCAATGCTCGCTGTGAGTATCACAAGGGTGCTCCAGATCACACAATTGAGAACTGCAGAGTATTCAAGCACAAAGTTCAAGACTTAATCGACTCTAAGGATCTCACCTTCACCCAGAAGAATCCGAATGTTCAGGCCAATCCATTGCCGCCTCACGGGGCCCACAAGTGAAAGCTTTCGAAGGGGTTGTCGAAGACCTAGCTGAATAGTCTCCAACTCTGAGCAAGTCAAATCAAGAGAAGTTCATTCCTCAAATCAAGGCAGCCATTGCCATTTATCATTTCGCAATCTTTGTTATTTTTTATTGTTTGTTTAAGTACTATTTGCTTTGAACATTGTTATTCGTACTTGGTTTTGTTAATATTACGTTTATGCATGTTTTGAATCAGTTTATTCGCATTCGCTCATTATGTCTCATTTATCACAAAATCACAAAAATATTCTCTCACTTCACTTTAGCAAATATTTGAAGGAGGATAATGAAAACTAAATACCCATAACTGTTGCGGTACTCTTTCAGATAAAATCTTGTCAATGATGTACATGCATTCTTTCAAATCCCCAAACACTGAAGAGATAAGGAGTTAATCCCTAGTCAACCACTTCGAGCCTAGAAGTAGGAGTTTCTTTCGGATACAAACCCTTACATTTAACCTGGGGCAGGGTAGTGTTCAGTTAACCTGACTACACCTTCAAATCGCAAGATGAGACATCCCGTCAGAGGACCATAAACAAATGACTTGGCAGTCACAACATTCAACAAAATACAAAAAAATAGAAAAGAAAAAACCACTAAGTTGAGCACCCGAAGGGAGACTTAGTCGAAAATAATAGAAATCAAAAGAGGAACTCAAATCCTAAGCAAAAGCAAAACAAATATCAGTGACTACCAAATCATGAATCAAAGGGTCACCAATAACAAAATAAGATGACTGCCATTTTCAAGCGAACTTTAAAGCTTCATCTTCACTCTTGCAAAGTCAAAACAAATTCATGTGTAGAGTTAACTGAACATAGGACTAGAGAACATTACGAAGAAGGGATGGGTACAAATCAAAATTTGAGCCTTATATCTTTGTTTCTCAACCATTAACCAGACCACGTTACATCCCTCAAAAGTCCTAATTGAGGCACGGTTTATTCTAAAAGCATGCTACCAACAAGGTTGCGTAAACTGACTCCCATATATTTGATAATCTTCAATCTCGATTGTACATTATTCTTGCTGCATATTTTACGCACTTTCTAAATCAGCACCACGTTTGGACCAACGGTCCATTCGTCACACTATCACGGCATTCAAATAAATTGACTCTTTTTCAAAACTCACATGAAAGCTACATTAACACTATCGTTTAAATAATCGCTTAATTTTCAGTCACCCGGTTTTCCCTTTGGTGGCGGGGGTCGTTTATATATTTTTCTGTCACTCAGCATCCATATCGACCTAGTTCGAGTGCTTGGGTCGCATTATCATCCTTGCGGTGGTAAGCGATTATTTAATTTTCTGTCACTCAACATCCATATTGACCTAGTTCGAGTGTAGGGGTCACATTATCATCTTTGCGGTGGTAAGCGATTATTTTTCTATTACTCAGCATCCGTATGGACCTAGTTCGAGTGTTGGGGTCGCATTATCATCCTTGCGGTGGTAAGCGATTATTTAATTTTCTGTTACTTAGCATCCATATCGACCTAGTTCGAGTGCTGGGGTCGCATTATCATCCTTGCGGTGGTAAGCGATTATTTAATTTTCTATTACTCAGCATCCATATCGACCTAGTTCGAGTGTTGGGGTCGCATTATCATCCTTGCGGTGGTAAGCGATTATTTAATTTTCTGTTACTCAGCATCCATATCGACCTAGTTCAAGTGTTGGCATCGCATTATCATCCTTGCGGTGGTAAGCGATTATTTAATTTTCTGTCACTCGGCATCCATATCGACCTAGTTCGAGTGTTGGGGTCGCCTTATCATCCTTTTGGTGATAGCGATTTATTTACTTTCAGTTAACTTGTTTTCTTTCGGTGTCACCCATTCTTTCAGTTTTCAATGTTTAACTTTTATCATTACATATTTTCTTTTGTCGGACAAATTCGGAGTCTGTTAATATCTAATTGTCTTATACCTTGAAAGAATGAACACCATGCAGCATTTCAATTTCTCGAGTTCAAGACAATTAGATAGGGGCATCTGTCATACCCCAAATTTGTCCTAACCATGTAATTTTACTTTCATATTTGTTTTTATTTTTGTGTTACTAACCACTATGCAAAATAAAAAACGTGTAATTTTTTTCTGTTTATCTTATTAAGTTCAGGTGGTGCAAGTCGGCTATCAGGGTCAAGAAAGGTTAACAGGCCAAACATGTGCATGGTTGTTTCCACTTCTTTCTCTATATGGATTAGAGCTTGCCAAATGGGATTAGGGATTGCTCAACAAATCAAGTCATGATTTTTACTTGGGGCTAACTGTTAAAGTTTCTTGACATTAGAGTTATTGATAACTAGATCAGTTGATTTCTTGTGGAATAAATTCTTGGATTGTTATGTGCTTCAGCTCAAATTTCAAGGTCGGTTTCTAGTCTTGTGGTAAGATAGTTTTAAGGTATGAGTATGAGGTTTGCTTTGTGACTAAATTTGGATTTAAGCCATGATTTAAATAAAGCCATGACACTCACGAAAGCCCAACACAATAAGAGTTGTATATGTGACAAAATTTATGTGAGACACGAGATCTAAAACAAGTGTCACAATTTGTGTAAGATTGAGATGACAAATTCAAATTTGGTTCAAGATTAATTCAAAATCATGAAGAAAGTTTTGTGATTAATTTAAAAAATCCATGAAAATAGTTTTTGGCTTCATATCATGTTAAAGGTAGTCTCAAAAATCATGTTTGGAAGTGAAAATATAATGTTTTGGTTTTGGATTCAATTCCAGCATAGTTGTAGTATCTTTGGATTTATCACTCAAGTTCAAGATTGACAAGAGCCAAGGAATGGGATGAGATCATGAGTTTTAGTTCAAAGAAAATCTCCAATTATATTCACGAATTTCAAGATATAAAATTCAAAGTATTGTGATACATGGTGGAAGGCTCCAATTTTCTTTCCAGTTCAAGATTCAAATTGATACAAGGAGTTTTGAGATTGAAGTCCTAGTCATAATTGCAAGTCTTTAAATACAAGCCAAAGAATGTGAATTTTCAAGTTACATGATGTATAAATGATTTGAGTTAAGGGATGTTTCATGTTACAACATAACAATACCTTAATTTCAAATCATACGGAATTACAACCTTTAATCCTACAACCATCAAATTTACAAGACCGACTCTAAATTATATGCTACAATACTTCATGCCAAGCCAATTCATCTAAGGTTCCATTCCAAATCTTCCCATCCAAGTTTCTCCTCCAAGTTTCCTCATCAACACATGAAACTAAGAAAGAAGAAAGAAATGGTTAAAAAAGTTGTGGCAAACTAATCCATGTGCATTACATGTAGCAGGAAAGTTAACAGAACCAAATCAGAATCACAAGTAATCAGAAAACCAAGACAATCTCAAGTTCAAAGCAGAAATTTTGTTAATATAGTGAGCAGATAGATTTATTCGAGATTGAATGTTAGCCATGAGCAAAAATAGTGTGTAGAGTTAACAAGCCAGCATAGTTTTTCAGGTCATCAATAGAGATTCTTTAATTAATAAACAAGGCTTCCATCAACAAAAGTCAATATCATACATAAAAATCAGGATAAATGCAAAATATCAAAGCACAAAGATGGTTCATACAAGGCCCCGCAATACCAGACAGACATGTTGATGCATCATAATCAAGTAGTGTGGCTATGGAAAGCACAAGATGTCATATACAAGGTTACACCATACATTGCAAGATGAAGTAATACACCTCCACTTCTTATCCAACCTGCATTATTGACCTTTAGAAAACTCCCAAACATAGCATCCATATAACTTTCGAAGCGAGATTTCAAGTGAGGAAAAGGGAACTTCATGAAGTCATTTCAATTCAAGTTTGTACCTATGCCAAAATTCAGGGTCAGCTTCAACACATAAACCAAGAAAAAGTCATTATAAGGCATATGATTCTTTAAGAAACAAAGGTCAAAGAAAAAACATTGTCACCAACAAAATCTATGCAGCAATGAACCAAAGCCATAGCAGAATTAAATTGCAGTAGTGAAAATTAAGTTATAGCGGTACAAAGAATCAACTCTGCAGTGAAGGAATCAATTAAACAAAAAAAATCTCAGGGGACCACACATTCTAGTGGAGTATCCAACTCACAGCCTGTCACTATCTCAATGGTCCCACAATCCCACACCATCAGGTTTTTGCACAAAATATTCACTAACGGATTCAATCACGATAGCCACCTCACCATTCTTTCACAACAGAATTCACACTCACACAAATATTCCATTCTCACACGTATTACTACCTCACTCACTATACATAAAGGCTCTCAATCCTTTGCAAAAAGGGGGAGAAGACAAGAAAACCCTATCCGCAAAGAGAGAAGCATAGAAAACGCTTCCGCCGTAAAACATCATCAAGGGCGAAATAGAACACACAAACCGTAACACTTTCCACCACCAAATCAAAAAACACAAAAATACCTGAAAAGAAGAAGAAAGAAATCGAAGAAGAACGAACTCAGAACTTACTCTCTTCAAATAACCAAAAAAGATCTTCGTTGAATCTTTGAACAAACCCTTTAATACAACCCTTTCACAAACAGACCCTTCAACCATCCGAACATACACCGAATCCACGAGAGACTGAGAGTGAAGCAAACTGCTCACGCCGCCACAACAAAACCGAACCGAAATAGATCTGAATCGAGAGCAAAATCCATAAGCCAAGTGAAACCTATTTTGTAAGCAAACCGAGAAGTTGAGGAGAGACGGTGACCGAGCAGCTGATTGAGGTTGTACTTTTGTTTTTCCTTTTTGTTTTGACCATGAACTGATACACGATGCTGATTTTGTTTTATGTTTTTTGGAAGCTCTAGGTTCTTTCATTTTCTTTCCATGTATTTTAGTAGGCTTTCCAAGCCCATATCATTTCAGATTCACTACACACACATCACGTCTATGACATACACCCTTTTTTTCATTTGTTTTGTTAATCCCTTTATTTTGTTCTTAACTTAGGTTTATTTTTTAGATTTATATAAATATATATATATATATATATATATATATATATATATATATATATATATGATTGTTTCAGTATTACATTTTATGTGGATCTTTTATTTGTGGCCAATGATATAACAAAAGGTCGACGTTTCGCCCGATTTCGTTAAATCGGTGATACTCGATCAATATGAGGCCTATGTAATTTAAGTTCTTATTTTTCCATTTTCCAATTTATTGTTGTTTCACAAATTAATTTAATTCATAATTTTTATTTATTTATCGACTGGTACTCTATTTAATTTATTTAATTTATTTAATTTATCGCTTTTTAGTACATAAAACGATTCGACTCCTCATAGAACAGTTCTAAACTTTGAATCAGTTCTAAGGTAGTTAACGAACCACATTTCGACGCATCCGAAAAGGTCCAACGCCTCCGAATAGTTCCCTCCGAATAAAAAGGTCCAACGCCTCCGAATAGTTCGAAACACTGCACACACGCTTCCTCTTGGGCAAACTACAACGATACCTTTTATTTCTCGCAATCCCGTGTAACTTATATGTATCCCTCTCCCATTACTTTGCACGCATTTTATTTTCCGCGTTTTATCGATTTTAATTCACTCGCGAAACTTTGGTCCAACACCAAGCGGTTTCACTCGCACACTCGCACAATTCATTTGGTTATGGTTTCGTATTACTAGGAGCACCCCTAGGGACTAGGAATCGGATCCACCTAACCAACTCAAACAATAAACCTCCATTTGCATTTACCCGTAAGTCGACTGCTTCGCGCATCGCCATCAAACCAAATAACCAAAACGTTACTTTTAGAACCAAACCCTTGATCCAACATCAAGCGGTCATAGATTTATAAAACACCTAACAACTATCGAAACAAGGTGAAAAAGACAAGTGTTGGATCTCCGATGCTTTTCTTCAATTTCTTAAACACGAGACATCTGTTTCGGGTGTGAGCAATTGACGCCTAGTAAAATCAACAAACTAACCAACCTTAGACCCACGAACTACGAAGCTCCGACTTTCCCATTGCAGAAGGGAATATGTAGGCACACGGATCTTACTCCTTGCCGAGCACCCTAGGAAGCTAACCACCAATTTCCCCTCTAATACTAACTCTAGTTTAGAATCGTATCGCATTTTATTTCCGCTTTTAAATCGAAGAAGATAAATGATATTCGTTAAGAAATTCAATCACAAATTAAACTAAGAGGTTCCCGTTGAGTACAACGGACGTAAGGGGTACTAATACCTTCCCTTACGGAATCGACTCACGAACTCAAAATCTTGTTTTAAAGACTAAGCATTATCCATTTTCAAAAAAAGGTTTCTCGATATTTTCCTTTTCCTTAATTGGAATAAAATAAGTTCGGTGGCGACTCTGTTGATCATATTTAAATTTTCCCGCGGATACCTTTCCCGTCACGATGTCGTATTTTAAAAGGAGATGCATATTGCTACTCCAATTATCAACCCTCATGCTGTTCAAGAATCAGAAGCTATGAAGATGTGTCGCGAGTTAGCTGAAAAAGTCCGAATCATGGAAGGACACAACTCAACCTCTATGAGTGCCTCAGACATGTGCCTAGTTCTGGATGTCGTGATCCCTGCTAAGTTCAAACTTCCATAATTCGAGAAGAACAAAGGAATCAACTGTCCTGAGCTCCATTTGAGGATGTACTGCAGAAAAATGGCCGCTCATGCCAAAGATGATAAGCTCATGATCCGTTGCTTCCAAGACAGCCTGTCTAGAGCGTCTCTAGAATGGTACATGCAACTTGAGCGCAAAAATGTTCGTACTTGGCTTGATCTATCTGATGCATTCAAAAAGCAGTATAAGTACAACAATGACCTTGCTCCTAACCGTACTCAACTTCAGAGTAAGACTCAAGGAGAACGAATCCTTCAAAGAGTACGCACAACGCTGGAGGGAGTTAGCTGCCAGAGTGCATCCGCCATTGGTTGACCTTGAATTGATTAATATCTTCATGGGTACCTTGCAAGGACAATACTACGAAAAGTTGATCAGTAGCGTATCTTCTGGTTTCTCGGACATGGTGATTGTTGGAGAAAGAATCGAAGAAGGTCTGAAAAGTGGAAAGATCCAAGGAAGGTCTAGCAGCCAAGCAAATGCCAAGAAGCCTTTCAACGGGTACAAAAAGGGCGAAACAAATTCCATTTCTACTGCAAGTGGGAAACCTCAACAGGGTGCGCCTACTTCAATCCCCTACTATCAGTACCCGTATGTTTCTGCTGCACAATACGCTCCTGTGCCATATCAACCAGTTCCTCCAATGCATTATCAGCCAGCTATCCAAGCTCCATTTCCGCCTCAGATGCTTCATCAACCACGTCCTTATCCTCTAGTTGCAGTTGCGCAATATGCACCTGGACCATACCAGCAACCGGCTTATCAACAACAGCCTGGACAACAACAGCAACACGCTCCTCAACAGCGCCTACCATATCAACAAAGAAGGCCTGAAAGAAGCTTTGATCCACTGCATATGTCATATGGAGAAATCTCCAATGGGCTGATGGCAAAGAGAACTCTTGTTTTGAAGGACATGCCACCTCAAACTGGTAATGCCCAAGACTATGATGCCAATGCTCGTTGTGAGTATCACAAGGGTGCTCTAGGTTACACAATTGAGAAATGCAAATTATTCAAGCACAAAGTTCAAGACTTGATCGAATCTGAATGTTCAGGCCTATCCATTGCCGCCGCACGGGGCCCACAAGTGAATGCTTTTGAAGGGTTTGTCAAACACCAAGCTGAATAGTCTCCAACTCTGAGCAAGTCAAATCAAGAGAATTTCATTACTCAAATTAAGGCAGCCATTGCTAGTTATCATTTCACAATCTTTGTTATTTTGTATTGTTTGTTTAAGTATTATTTGCTTTGAACATTGTTATTCGTACCTGGTTTTGTTAATATTATGTTTATGCATGTTTTGAATCAGTTTATTCGCATTCGCTCATTATCTCTCATTTATCACAAAATCACAAAAATATTCTCTCACTTCACTTTAGCAAATATTTGAGGGAGGATGATGAAAACTAAATAACCATAACTGTTGCGGTATGCTTTCGAATAAAATCTTGTCAATGATGTACAAGCATTCTTTCAAATCCCCAAACACTGAAGAGATAAGGAGTTAATCCCTAGTCAACCACTTCGAGCATAGAATTAGGAGTTTCTTTCGGATACAAACCCTTACATTTAACCCGGGGCAGGGTAGTGTTTAGTTAACCTGACTACACCTTCAAATCGCAAGATGAGACATCCCGTCAGAGGACCATAAACAAATGACTTGGCAGTCACAACATTCAACAAAATACAAAAAAAAATAGAAAAGAAAAAACCACTAAGTTGAGCACCCGAAGGGAGACTTAGTCGAAAATAAAAGAAATCAAAAGAGGAACTCAAATCCTAAGCAAAAGCAAAACAAATATCAGTGACTACCAAATCAAGAATCAAAGGGTCACCAATAACAAAATAAGATGACTGCCATTTTCAAGCGAACTTTAAAGCTTCATCTTCACTCTTGCAAAGTCAAAACAAATGCATGTGTAGAGTTAACTGAACATAGGACTAGAGAACATTACGGAGAAGGGATGGGTACAAATCAAAATTTGAGCCCTATATCTTTGTTTCTCAAACCATTAGCCAGACCACGTTACAACCATCGAAAGTCCTAATTGAGGCACAGTTTATTCTGAAAGCATGCTACCAACAAGGTTGCGTAAATTGACTCCCATATATTTCCTAATCTTCAATCTCGATTGCACATTATTCTTGCTGCATCTTTTACGCACTTTCTAAATCAGCACCACGTTTGGACCAACGGTCCATTCGTCACACTATCACGGCATTCAAATAAATTGACTTTTTTTCAAAACTCACATGAACGTTACATTAACACTACAGTTTGTGTATGAAAAATTTAATTGCAATTCAGTGCTTGACATCAGTGCAATCCCAACAAGGGGCAATCAAAAGAGAAATTTTAACTTCATTGGTGCCAACATGAATCAAGACTACCTCAACAGTCCAATCATAGGAAAATTATCTTCAAAGGCCCAATCAGGGGCAATTTATTTCAAAGTCCATTAATCAGGGGCAAAATCATTCTTAACAGCTCAATCAGGGGCAGGATCACCTTCAAGGGCTCAATCAGGGGCAAACACCTACCAAATCTAGACACTAGGGCAGATCATGTCTTGGTCGCTCTCAAAGCTTCCCCACTAGAATTTTTCAAATACCCTACAGGAAGGGGCAAGCAAACAAGGAGAAAATCTTCCTATCTCTATTCCCCAACTAAACAAGCAGATCTTGTCAAATGTTGGCAGCATTCAAAGCAAAGCAGTTTTCATGTGTCAATTAAGTCGCTTCGCTCTCCAACAAGTGACCGAACTTGGAGCATCCAGATCCATCTTTTGACCATGCATCATTGAAGATCGAGTGTCAGGGAATCAAACCCTCCACCCACCCAAAGTCCAATCATTATTGGCAACTACCAGACCAAAAGTACACCAAGCTAGCACCTTTCATTTTCCAATCACCTCATACGCATCATTTGCATACCTAAATAAATCAACTTTTCATATCCCCATTTCAACTTTCATTCTAGTGCATAAAAATCAGCATTGTATTTCCATCATTATGGAATACCATTTGAAAAACAACAAGCATACATACATAAGTCAGGATCCAGGATCGATCGAAGATTCCAAGCATCTCCTTGGCAAATTCCAGTGGTCGTCCCCCATTGGATACTTTTTCTTCAACCCATTGCTCCCAAAGCAATTTTACTCATTTTACTAGTATTTCTCAACCAGGTCGTTGTTTAATTTTTAGTCACCCGGTTTACCCTTTGGTGGTGGGGGTCGTTTATATATTTTTCTGTCACTCAGCATCCATATCGACCTAGTCCGAGTGCTGGGGTCGCATTATCATCCTTGCGGTGGTAAGCGATTATTTAATTTTCTGTCACTCAGCATCCATATCAACCTAGTTCGAGTGTTAGGGTCGCATTATCATCTTTAAGGTGGTAAGCGATTATTTTTCTATTACTCAGCATCCGTATCGACCTAGTTCGAGTGCTGGGGTCGCATTATCATCATTGCGGAGGTAAGCGATTATTTAATTTTCTATTACTTAGCACCCATATCTACCTAGTTCGAGTGCTGGGGTCGCATTATCATCCTTGCGGTGGTAAGCGATTATTTAATTTTCTGTTACTCAGCATCCATATCGACCTAGTTCGAGTGCTGGGGTCGCATTATCATCCTTGCGGTGGTAAGCGATTATTTAATTTTCTGTTACTCAGCATCCATATCGACCTAGTTCAAGTGCTGGGGTCGCATTATCATCCTTGCGGTGGTAAGCGATTATTTAATTTTATGTCACTCGGCATCCATATCGACCTAGTTCGAGTGCTGGGGTCGCCTTATCATCCTTTTAGTGATAGCGATTTATTTACTTTCAGTTAACTTTTTTTCTTTCGGTGTCACCCATCTTTTCAGTTTTCAATGTTTAGCTTTTATCATTACACATTTTCTTTTGTCGGACAAATTCAGAGTCTGTTAATATCTAATTGTCTTATACCTTGAAAGAATGAACACCATGCAGCATTTCAATTTCTCGAGTTCAAGACAATTTGATAGGGGCATCTGTCATACCCCAAATTTGTCCTACCCATGTAATTTTACTTTCATATTTGTTTTTATTTTTGTGTTACTAACCACTATGACAAATAAAAAATGTGTATTTTTTTTCTTCGTTTATCTGATTAAGTTCAGGTGGTGCAAGTCGGCTATCAGGGTCAAGAAAGGTTATCGGGCCAAATATGTGCATGGTTGTTTCCACTTCTTTCTCTATATGGATTAGAGCTTGCCATGTGGGATTAGAGATTGCTCAACAAATCAAGTCATAATTTTTACTTGGGGCTAACTGTTAAATTGTCTTGACATTAGAGTTATTGATAACTAGATCAGTTGATTTCTTGTGGAAAATTTTTTTGGATTGTTATGTGCTTCAGCTCAAATTTCAAGGTCGATTTCTAGTCTTGTGGTAAGAAAGTTTTAAGTTATGAGTATGAGGTTTGCTTTGTGACTAACTTTGGATTTAAGCCATGATTTAAATAAAGCCATGACACTCACGAAAGCCCAACACAATAAGAGTTGTATATGTGACAAAAGTTTTGTGAGACACGAGATCTAAAACAAGTGTCACAATTTGTGTAAGACTGAGATGACAAATTCAAATTTGGTTCAAGATTAATTCAAAATCATGAAGAAAGTTTTGTGATTAATTTAACAAATCCATGAAAAGAGTTTTTGGCTTCATATCATGTTAAAGGTAGTCTCAAAAATCATGTTTGGAAGTGAAAATATAATGTTTTGGTTTTGGATTCAATTCCAGCATAGTTGTAGTATCTTTGGATTTATCACTCAAGTTCAAGATTGACAAGAGCAAAGGAATGGGATGAGATTGTGAGTTTTAGTTCAAAGAAAATCTCCAATTATATTCACGAATTTCAAGATAGAAAATTCAAAGTATTGTGATACATGGTGGAAGGCTCCAATTTTCTTTACAGTTCAAGATTCAAATTGATACAAGGAGTTTTGAGATTGAAGTCCTAGTCATAATTGCAAGTCTTTAAATACAAGCCAAAGAATGTGAATTTTCAAGTTACAGGATGTATAAATGATTTGAGTTAAGGGATGTTTCATGTTACAACATAACAATACCTTAATTTCAAATCACACGGAATTACAACCTTTAATCCTACAGCCATCAAATTTACAAGACAAGCTCTAAATTATATGCTACAATACTTCATGCCAAGCCAATTCATCTAAGGTTCCATTCCAAATCTTCCCATCCAAGATTCTCCTCCAAGTTTCCTCATCAACACATGAAACAAAGAAAGAAGAAAGAAATGGTTAGAAAAGTTGCGGCAAACTAATCCATGTGCATTACATGTAGCAGGGACATTAACAGAACCAAATCAGAATCACAAGTAATCATAAAACCAAGACAATCTCAACTTCAAAGCAGAAATTCTGTTAATACAGTGAGCAGATAGATTTATTCGAGATTGAATGTTAGCCATGAGCAAAAATGGTGTGTAGAGTTAACAAGAAAGCATAGTTTTTCAGGTCATCAATAGAGATTCTTTAATTAATAAATAAAGCTGCCATCAACAAAAGTCAAAATCATACATCAAAATCAGGATAAATGCAAAATATCAAAGCACGAAGACGGTTCATACAAGGCCCTGCAATACCAGACAGACATGTTGATGCATCATAATCAAGTAGTGTGGCTATGGAAAGTACATGATGTCATATACAAGGCTACACCATACATTGCAAGACGAAGCAATACACCTCCACTTCTTATCCAACCTGCATTCTTGACCTTCAGAAAACTCCCAAACATAGCATCCATATAACTTTCGAAGCGAGATTTCAAGTGAGGAAAAGGGAACTTCATGAAGTCATTTCAATTCAAGTTTGTACCTATGCCAAAATTCAGGGTCAGCTTCAACACATAAACCAAGCAGAAGTCATTATAAGGCATATGATTCTTGAAGCAACAAAGGTTAAAGAAAAAACATTATCACCAACAAAATTTATGCAGCAATGAACCAAAGCCATAGCAGAATTAAATTGCAGCAGTGAAAATTAAGTTATAGCGGTACAAAGAATCAACTCTGTAGTGAAGGAATCGATTAAACAAAAAAAAACTCAAGGGACCACACATTCTAGCGGAGTGTCCAACTCACAACCTGTTACTATCTCAATGGTCCCACAATCCCACACCATCAGGTTTTTGCACAAAATATTCACTAACGGATTCAATCACGATAGCCACCTCACCATTCTCTCACAACAGAATTCACACTCACACAAATATTCCATTCTCACACGTATTACTACCTCACTCACTCTATATAAAGGCTCTCAATCATTTGCAAAAAGGGGGAGAAGACGAGAAAACCCTAGCCGCAAAGAGAGAAGCATAGAAAATGCTTCCGCCGTAAAACATCATTAAGGGAGAAATAGAACGCACAAACCGTAACACTTTCCACCACCAAATCAAAAAACACAAAATACCAGAAAAGAAGAATAAAGAAATCAAAGAAGAACGAGTTCAGAACTTACTCTCTTCAAATCACCAAAAAAAATCTTCGTTGAATCTTTGAACAGACCCTTTAATACAACCCTTTCAAAAACAGACCCTTCAATTATCCGAAAATACACCGAATCCGCGAGAGACTGAGAGTGAAGCAAACCGCTCACGCCGCCACAAAAAAACCGCACCAAAATAGATCTAAATCGAGAGCAAAATCCATAAGCCAAGTGAAACTGATTTCATAAACAAACCGAGAAGTTGAGGAGAGACAGTGACCGAGCAGTTGATTGAGGTTGTACTTTTTTTTTTCCTTTTGGTTTTGACCATGAACTGATACACGATGCTGATTTTGTTTTACGTTTTTTGGAATCTCTTGGTTCTTTCATTTCCTTTCCATGTGTTTTAGTGGGCTTTCCAAGCCCATATCATTTCAGATTCACTACACACACATCACGTCTATGACATACACCCTTTTTTTTTCATTTGTTTTGTTAATCCCTTTATTTTGTTCTTAACTTAGGTTTATTTTTTAGATTATATATATATATATATATATATATATATATATATATATATATATATATATATATGATTGTTTCAATATTACATTTTATGTGGATCTTTTATTTGTGGGCCAATGATATAACAAAAGGTCGACGTTTTGCCCGATTTCGCTAAATCAGTGATACTCGATCAATATGAGGCCTATGTAATTTAAGTTCTTATTTTTCTATTTTTCCAATTTATTGTTGTTTCACAAATTAATTTAATTCATTATTTTTATTTATTTATCGACTGGCACTCTATTTAATTTATTTAATTTATCGCTTTTTAATACATAAAACAATTCAACTCCTCATAGAACGGTTCTAAACTTTGAATCAGTTCTAAGGTAGTTAACGAACCACATTTCGACGCATCCGAAAAAGGTCCAACGCCACCGAATAGTTTCCTCCGAATAAAAAGGTCCAACGTCTCTGAATAGTTCGAAACACTGCACACACGCTTCCTCTTGGGCAAACTACAACGATACCTTTTATTTCTCGCAATCCCGTGTAACTTATATGTATCCCTCTCCCATTATTTTTGTACGCATTTTATTTTCCGCATTTTATCGATTTTAATTCACTCACAAACCCATGGTCCAACACCAAGCGGTTTCACTCGCACACTCGCACAATTCATTCGGCTATGGTTTCGTATTACTATGAGCACCCCTAGGGACTAGGAATCAGATCCACCTAACCAACTCAAACAATAAACCTCCATTTGCATTTACCCGTAAGTTGAATCCTTCGCGGATCGCCATCAAACCAAATAACCAAAACATTACTTTTAGAACCAAACCCTTGATCCAACATCAAGCGGTCATAGATTAATAAAACACCTAACAACTATCGAAACAAGGTGAAAAAGACAAGTGTTTGATCTCCGATGCTTTTCTTCAATTGTTTAAACACGAGACATCTGTTTCGGGTGTGAGCAATTGACTCCTAGTAAAATCAACAAACTAACCAACCTTAGACCCACGAACTACGAAGCTCTGACTTTCCCATTGCACAAGGGAATACGTAGGCACACGGATCTTACTCCTTGCCGAGCACCCTAGGAAGCTAACCACCAATTTCCCCTCTAAAACTAACTCTAGTTTAGAATCGTATCGCATTTTATTTCCGCTTTTAAATCAAAGAAGATAAATGAAATTCGTTAATACATTCAATCACAAATCAAACTAAGAGGTTCCCATTGAGTACATCGGACGTAAGGGGTGCTAAAACCTTCCCCTTACGGAATCGACTCACGAACTCAAAATCTGGTTTCAAAGACTAAGCATTATCCATTTTCAAAAAAAGATTTCTTGATATTTTCCTTTTCCTTAATTGGAATAAAATAAGTTCGATGACGACTCTGTTGATCATTTTTAAATTTTCCCGCGGCTACCTTTCCCGTCGCGAGGTCGTATTTTTCGGGGTACAACAGACTGGATCTTGCCCCTCCATTTACATACTGGTTTTTCTGTGGGGATTCTCTTAAAATCCTTCGACAGCAGTCTCAACCCAAAGCTATATGGGTGGTTGCGACTAAACAAACACTAGACAGTTTCAAAGTGTACCTTCATATAGGGATCGAAGATGTTCACATTGAATCTGAAATATATGAAGGTTCGGGGCCTTACATTGAGTGATATTTACCTAACCACTTATTTACTAATCCGTATTTGTCTTTTAATTTCAGCAGTGCCTAAGAAGACTGGCTCGTCAAAGAGCCCCGCTATAAAAGCTACTCCTGAGGCTCCTCAGGAAACTCGAAGGCCTCCTCCCACTCCAACAAGAAAGCCAAAGAGGGGTGCCCAACTGACCATCCATGAGGGTGATGGTGAAGACATGTTTCCCCTTGAAGAGGTTAAACTCATAAAAAAGGAAGCTTGTCAAAGCTCCTAACACTGTTGACCAATCTTCCTCGAAGGTGGCCAAAGTTTTAGAGAAGACACCCTCTCCTAAGGGTGTCGAAATACGAACTCCTGGGGTCACATCGAAGGCGACCGCTGGCCCAAATCAAAGCAACAACTCAAGCCATGATGCTGATGGCACTTAGGTAAGTTTTATTTATTAAATTACTTTTTATATTAACTCTTTGGTTGATTGTTCGTTGGCCTATCATTCGATTTACTATTCCAGGGCAATATTGGTGGCTCTACTCAACCACAACCACAACTACTACTCCAAATGTTCTTCTGAAAAATAGAGGTGAGCCTATTTATCACCCTACATCTTATCCTGGCTCTAGGCAAAGCTCTTTGAGTGAGATTAACAAACCTAATTTTGTTACAGTTACCATCCTCAAACGGTGCATCGAGTCTCACCTCCCAAGACGGCTACTGATTATTCCCACACAGTTGGGTCTGATATTGTAGGGGGATTCTTCAAAACAAGAAAGACCCCATGGTCGAAGAGCCTACTCCCATGGAACAAAAACAAGATCTTGTTGAGGATGAACACCCCCCCCCCTCGCGATCACCTTGTCAATCATCCTCTATCAGATTTCATGGATGGTGTAGGAGGACCTCAACTTCAGTCTGAACTTGCAGGTGATCAAGGAGAGGGTGTTGAGAATGAGGAGGAAGATGGAGAGGATGAAAGTGATGTTGAAGAGTATAAGTAAAATCCTCTTGAGAATGTCGAAGTCGAACATGTTAAAGACTCCACTCCCTCAAGAACTGATATAATTCCAACTTCTGCATCCACCATGACTGATGCTCAGCTGAATGATCCTAGGATCTCCAATCCTAGAGAATACATCAAATTGGTGTTTGCAAGGAGAGGAAGCTCTTCAGAGCAGAACCTGAGTGGTTAGACTACCTCTAAGGCTCCTACTTCTGATGATTTTGTCAGTCTGATCCTCCAAACTATTAAGAAGAAATTCTTTAAGGGGGCATCCTCAAAATTTATGGACTTAGATCGAACTGCCCACCTTTTCCTTAAGGATACCCTCAAGAAGTTTAACCTTTCCACTCTTGCACCAACAATCTATAACTTCCTGCTGGAGCTAGCCTTAGTTGTGAACCAACTGACTAAAGATCTCAAGAAGCTTCTCATCATTCAGGATACCATTGAGAAAACCAATGGGCTTGAAGCTTCAGCCTGGTCAAAGACAACTAAGTCTAGAGCTATTGTGGATAAGTTGGAGAAGACGAAGGCTGATGGGTGAACAAAAATGGCCTCTCTCAGAAAAAACATCAAAGCTTAGAAGCAACAGATCGAAAAGCTGAAGGACAAAGTTTCCAATGCTGAGAAATAGATTGAAGAGTTAAAAGAGTCACCTGATACTGAGTTGGACCTAGAGATGGGGTGAACCGTGGGGTATGTCGATGATGCTCAGCACTAGTAGAAAAGCATCTCCAAACTCAGAGGGTCACTTTTCTTAACCTGAAGGCAAATATCCCATTTTAACTGCTTGTCTATCATATTCTTACATTTCAAGTACAAATTTTTAATGACCCTTTTGTGGTCTTTATGTAAAAATGACAATGTTGGTGCCCTTTGTACTCCTTATTTTTTTTCTCTTTTATTTATGTTCTCAACCTTAAATTTACATTTTTTCAAGGGTTTAACATTCTTTTCTCAGCCAAACTCGTGACTAAAGACTTTAGATTTCTATCAAAAATGGGTTGTCTCTAAACCACAAAGATTCGTCTCATTCAGCCAAATTCACCTTATAAAACACATTTTGTTTTAATATTCATGTGTTCTAATGGCACAAGTCCCCGTGTTTTGAAAAATACCAATAATAAAGTCTTGGAAAACATTCCTAGGATAATTTCAAGCATTTCCAACGTCTTATTTGACTAGTCTTTATGACCATAAAAATGCTTATATAAAAAACCTCTTAACTTTTTTTCTTATTACTTTGGAACTCAACAAGAGTATCTCCACCAAATTTTCTACCAACAAGAATGTTGTGAAAAGGGAAGAAATCGAGGCAAGTGTTAACGCCTCGATTATGTCTCCATTGGGAAAAACACATCCATGGAGTCTACTGTAACCAGCAAAAACCCTGGTAACAAAGTAGGGACTTCCAAGAGTTGTGTCAGAAAAATATACTCCCATGTCAAAAAGGAAGACTCATATGGTGAACATGACGAGGATTGGATGAATTATCTCTGTTCAAGACATTGGAAGAGACATGAATAATTTTATCCTCCCTATGTATTTTATGCATATTTATTTCTTTGAAGCTTTATTTATGCCATTTTGGCCATTTAGCCTATTTTGGCTTCTTCCAATCATAATGTTACGCTTTGATCCGGACCTCTTGCCAGATAGGCCTATTTTACATTTACTTTTAAGATTCTTTGATTAGCGCCAATTTCTTGAATCTCATATGAATTGTTGGTAAATGTGTTGATAACCTTAAAAGGACCTTCCCATTTTGGGGACCATTTCCCTAAATATTTGGTCTTTCGATTCATAGGTAAGATAACTTTCCAAACCAATTCCCCAGTAAAAAAGGTTTTGACCTTAACCTTTTATTATAAGACTTCTCTATCCTCTTCTTTTGACTTTTAAGCAATTCCAAAGCATAAATCCTTTATTCATCTAGGTCTACCAATTCATCCAACATCATGTGCCAATAAGCTTCAGATGGAATCTCATGATGTTTTTTCACCCTTGTACACTGAAGATAAATTTCTATAGGAAAACTGCACCATGGCCTAATGTAAGTCGAAATGGGGTGGTATTGGTTGCCTCTTTAGGGGATGTTTGACATGCCCAAAGAATTTGGTCCAATGTCTTATGCCAATTCTTTGGCTTTTTTCCCACATGTTTTTTTATCAATCCAATAACCACCTTATTTTCCGCTTCGACTTGGCCATTTTCCTGAGCATAATAAGGAGTAGAAGTTAGAAGTTTGAAATCCATTTCCTTAGCAAATTATTGCATCTTTCGACCAGTGAAAACTGACCCCTGATCTGTTGTAATAGTTTCTAGGATTCCAAACCTATAAATGATATGCTTCTGAATTAATTCAATCACATCCTCTTGGTCGACACTTGACAAAGGTATCGCTTCAACCCATTTGGTGAAATAGTCAATACATACTAAAATGTATTTTTGGTTTTTAAAGGATGTTGGTCGAATTTCTCCCACCAAATCCAAGCCCCAACCTCTAAATGGCCATGGTTTGACAATAGAATGTAGTTCACTTGCAGGGACATGTTGGATGCCAGCATGAATTTGGCACTCTTAACAGCCCTTGGCAAATTCAATATAACCTTTTAACATAGTAGGCCAATACATGCCTTGTCGAAACAAAAGGCATTTCATTTTATGACCTACTTGATGTGCCCCACTATGTACAGTTGAGAGAGCCAAATATGCTTGTGACTCACTAAGGCACTTGAGCAACACTCCCTCAGGAGTCTTTTTAAATAATTCATTACCTAAGAAGACATAACTTAAAGCTTGATACCTAACCTTTCGATCAGTCGACAATGTTGGATTTTGGAGATATTCTACTATAAGTTTCCTCCAATCCTTGTCTGTTAGAACGTCAACTGCTAGAATGGTGAAGTTGTTTTGTCAGCGTATCCAAGCTTTGTTTCTTCCAAGTCTAATGGGGCTAACCCAACTGACACTACTTTCCCTCTGACTTTGATCACATCTTACAATTTTTCCTTCGAAATTTTGTATCCTGATGCAATCTGAGCCAAGTCATTTGCAACTTGGTTTTCTAATCTTGGGATATGTTGAAAACTAACTGCTTCAAAATTCTTAAGCAGTAGATTCACTACTACAAAGTACATGATCAGATTTTCTTTTATGCACTTGTATTCTTTGGTAACTTGTTTTATAACCAACTCAGAATCTCCTATTATTTCGACATGAGTTTCCTCCAATTCCAACAATACCTCAAATATAGCCATCAAAGCCTCATATTCAGCATCATTATTTGAACAATAGCCTTTGATCTTATACTTGAGTGTTGTTGGGTTTTTGTGAGGAGAAATAACAAGCACCCTTATGTTTGTCTCATCTTTATGGCTAGACCCATTGAAGTATAACTTCCAAGGCTCGACCTCAAGATAGTTCAATGAATTTTCATAATAGAGTGGTCGACGATAAAGTCTTCCACTAATTCTCTTTTAACTGCCTTTAAAGACCTATATGTTAAAGAATATTCACTTAATGCCAATGCCCATTTACTAATTCGACTATGCAAAATAGGCTTAGATGACATATGTTTAATAACGTCAAAATGAGAATAAACATAAACATAAACTTGTTTTATATATTGCTTCAACTTTGTACATGAATAATACAAGCATAAACACAACTTTTGTATTGTGTTATACCTAGTTTCTGCATTATTTAAAACTCTACTAAGGTAATAAATGGCGCTTTCGACGCTATCATCATCCTCTTGATCTATCATGCTCGTTAAAGTCTTATTTGATGCACCTATGTACAATCTCATTCTCTTCCTCCTATAAGGTGGTGAGAGAATATGAGGATGGCTTAGGTATTCCTTGATCTTGTCGAAGGCTTCCTATTGCGCTTGCCCCCAGTTGAACCCTTCTTTGTTGATTCGAATCAAGGGTGAAAAGGCTTGCATTTTTCCACTTAGGTTGGATATGAATTTCCTCAAAAAAATTGATCTTCCCTAATAATGATTGTGATTCCTTCTTTGTTGATGGCGTTTTCGCTTCCATAATGGCTTTGTTTTATTTTGATTAATTTAGATCCCTTTCTTATGGATTACAAAGCCTAAGAAGTCTCCAACCTGTACACAAAAAGCACACTTAAGAGGATTCATTTTAAGACCATGCTTTCTCATCCTTTCAAAAGAATGTCGAAGATGGTCTATGTGATTTTTCCCTGAAATAGACTTAACAACAATATCATCAATATAAATTTGCATAAAAGTGTCTATAAAATCATGGAAGATCGAATTCATTGCTCTTTGATAGGTTGCCCTATCATTTTTTAAACCAAAAGTCATAACTACCCATTTGTAGGTTCCTAAGGCTCCGGGGAATCAAAAAGCAGTCTTTGGGACATCCTCTTCAGCAATGAATATCTTATTGTACCTAGAATAACCATCCAACATGCTAAGATATTCAAGTCTTGCAACAGAGTCGACTAGCATTTTTGCTACAGGCATCGAATACTCATCTTTGAGGGTTGCGGAATGTAATTCTCTAAAATCAATACAAACCCTTAAAGAGTCATTCTTTTTTATAACTGGTACAATATTAGTTAACCATTCAACATACCTGGTAATGCGGATGAACTTGCATCGAAGTAGTCTTTCAATTTCCTGTTTTATTTTGGAGAGGATTATTGGGGAAAACCGTCTTGGATTTTGCTTGACAGGTTTCTTCCCATGCTTGATTGACAACTTATGTTCTTCAAGCTCTCTTTTCAAACCAGACATTTTGTCATAGTCCCAGGCGAAGAAATCTTTGAACTCCTTCAGCAACTGGACTACTTCGACTTTGAGTTGTAGGTCAAGGTTGGCATTGATGTATGTCGGCCTTTTAACCTCACCTTCTCCTAAGTCAATTTCTTTCAAAGGATCTTGAGCCAACATTTTGAAGTTATCTGACAAAGGGTCCTTCTCAAAACCTAAAGGTTCATTGTCATAAATAGCATCAATCCTTTGGTTTTGTTCTTTGATCAGAGCTTTGTCAGGTAGTTCATAGTCGTAGTATTTGCCAGGACCTCCTTCGATAAACTCCATATTGGCTTCGACAACCATGTGATTTTGTGTAGCCTCCAAGGTCGCTTGTAACTTGGTTTCAGTCACATAGGCCGAAATTCTTTGTAGCGCTACAAGTTCAATCATTATTACTTCCCTCGCTTCCCCAACCTATGGGGCGTATCTGTGGCTCCCCAAAGTAAGGTGGGAAATTTCATCCATCCCCTACAACCTCTTTATCCCATCGAAATCCCTCAATAGGGTGGAGGTATAATGAACAGAATACATGGTCGTCGGGGGTAAATTCAATTTTTTCTAGGGTGCATGGCGCATATGTACCAAGTTCTTGTCAAATTCAACTCCATCAACATGGTTCATAAGTACTTTGATGTACCCCTGATCCTCTTCGATGTTCACCACTATCCCATCAGGTCTCCATATGGTTACCCTTTGGTGCATTGAAAAAGGCATTTCCCCGATGCCATGGATCCATTCCCTTCCCAGCAGAAGGTTGTAATTGGCATTGCTTTCGACCACCATAAACAATGTGGGCCTAGTCACTATTCCAACAGTCAAATCTACTTGTAGGACTCCCAAGGTAGTGCCAATTTTCCCTTCATAATTGAAAAGAACCATATTATGAGGCTCTAGATCAGTGTCGAACTTACCGATCTTTGTAAGCAGGTAATGTGGAATCAAGTTAACAGTTGCACCACAATCCACTAGTATTTTGTTGACAACCACATTTTCCACTTTTCTAATTTTATATAGAGGTTTTAAATGCCCCTCATGGTGTCAGTTGGTCGTTCAAAGAAAGCATTTTCCTCTTTGATGCATCCATTATTCATCACACAGTAGCACACTAGTTTGTGTGCTGCCATATTAGCTTCAGTGTTATCATCTAAATTTTCGACCTCAGTTATCCTGTCGTACTCTCTTGGCATAACTGAAACCAGATTCACTATCACGTCGTGGGAGGCTTCTGAATCCGAGTCGAAGTTGTCGGTCATATTCTCATCTTCAGACTTTAACTTAGCCTCCTCTTTGTTGACAAATTTTCGCCCCACAAGCACCTTGTTGGTTATCTTTTCTTCATAACCTCCAACATTACCTACTAGCTTGTTGGTGCTATATTGAGCTTGATGTTTCACTAAGGCATCCCTTTGCACCTTCCTTCACCTTTGTTCCCTTCTCCATTGTGACCTCGACATAGGATTCTTACCCTTGTAATTCTCAGACATAAGCATTTTTATATGACCTATACTCCCTCCTATAGTCCATTGAAGAACCTCTTTCTACATCGAAGTTGGTCCACTTCGACTTCCCTTTTCCTTTGGCGTGGACATGCTTAACCTATTTATCTTTGGGTACTTCACCACTAGGCTTGAAAGTAGGTTGCCTTACTTTAGGAAATTGGGGCTTAGAAGCAATGCATTGTCCTTGAGCAATTCGCCTTGGGTCAAAAACCCTTGTCTTCTAAGCATTTCTCTGCTCTTGGTTAGCTTTGGCTTCTCTCACTCCCTGAATGTTGTGGGCAGCCTTTTTGTCGAAGATAGAACTGCACCTAGGGCACAACATCACTTCAGAGTTTTCTTCTGGAATCTATGCAGAAATTCGACAATAGTCTCGTCCTCCTTAGGATATGCCACCTTGTTGTATTCCTCCTGATGACCTAAGTCCTCAGCAGTCATGGTTTGTTCATTCTTGATTTCGGCCATGTTTACATCGACCTCGTCCTTCAAGTTTATCTTAGAAAAGTTAATGTCAAGGCCTTCAGTATCCTTGTCCATCATAATGAAACCATCAGCAATTTCCTTAGCTACCAGTTGGAGGTTCGACCTTTGAACATCCTCATAAGTTTTGACAGTTGTTCCCACACCAAATTTCTCGACATCTAGTGATGTCTTGAAGTAGTATTCAACAGCCAAGCAGACGAACTGCTCCATCTAAAAGCCATCAATTTCTTCAGTGAAAACTCTAAAACAAAGCATCATCGATGAAGTCTTTAGTGATTTCGCTCCGTACAATATCTCGACCCAAAGCTTCGTCAGTGTCGATGCTGCTCACACTGCTGCCAAAATGATATGCTACTTCGAGTATGTTAACCTCACCAAGTTTAGTGAAGTTCGATTCTGCGAATTGAAGAGGATCTTAGTCGATCTTCATTTGGTTCTTGGGTTTCTCACTGAACTTGAGTCTCCCTTTCTGAATTGCATTCTGCACCAAATCCCTGAAAAGAAAACATTGAGAAGTTTTATGACCCAAAACGTTATGGTATTTGAAAAAACCTCTTTTTTCTTTGTTCTAAAGGTGTCACTTTAGCACCTAGGGCACTAATATTTTTCCATCCATAACTAAAAAATCAAATATTTTGTCACATTTAGTGATGACGAAAGTGTATGTTTTCTTTGGAAACCTATCATTCTTTTCAGTTTCGACAGGGTTTTTTCCATTTAAAGGAACCAACAGTTTACATGAATAGGGAGGACCCTGATTCTGTTCAGCTAGGTCTATTTTGCTTTCGTCGAAATCTACGGGTTCATCATATATTTCTTCTACTTGTCAAACTCTATCAGCCAATTGAGCCATATCCCTCAAGTACGGAGTGTCCAGATTCTTCCTAATAGAGTAATTGAGGCTACCAGCGGTCATTTCAATAAGCTCGCTCTCAGGAACTTGTGTGAACCATCTAGCCTTGAGGAGTCGAAATCTATTCAAATAATCATCAATTTTCTCATTAAACTTTCTCTTAACACTAGCCAACTCTTTCAAACTAATTTTAGTCTGACCCATGAAAAATTGCTCATGGAATAAACGTTCCAACTGAGTCCAATTACAAATCGAACTAGGTGGTAAGGTAGTAAACCATGTAAAATACTTTTTAGTTAGAGAACAATGAAATTATTTAATCCTTAGGTTCTCCTCGTTTGCAATCTCCCCAGCTTCGATCAGCCGTGTACCATTTGCATATTGCCTTCATCCATTTGTTCACTCAAATAGTTTGCAGATTCATTCGTCAAGCCAGTGCCCTGGACAGAATATCTGAACCCTATGGTTTGACTATTTCGACACATGTTTACTCCAGATCTTGATTCTTGTAAGTGTGAAGCGAACATATTTTCTAAAAATACCGCTGCCGCGTTGCGTAGGGTTTGTATCACTATCGTTGGCATGCCATAGGCTGGGTTCCTAGGCAAAGGTTATGAAAATCCTGAGGGGTAAAGATCTCAACATTTTTGTGTTTGGTGGTGGAGTTTGAGGATTTTCTATAATATATTCCAACACTGGTTGAGTATAAGGTCTATATATCATTCCTCTCATTCCTGTCATCGAAGAGATTAGTTCTGAAACCATGGTTGGCGTTGTTGACCCCCCTGTCAAGGGATTTGGGAGGGGCACCATATCACTCATAGGAATATCTTGTGGACTGATGTTGGTGCTTGGAGCAGTCGAACTGCTCTGTTGAGGATTTGACCCAGTCGTATGGGGAATTGAGGTACTTATGTTCCTATGACTAGATGCCATCTTTCTCGTATTTCTTTTCTTTGGTATGTATTCGTCTGTGGTGGCTACCTTTCCACTTCTCAAATGCATGCAACGAAAGATTACACCACACTTTGATCAATCAAACACGTAAAGAAGAAGAAGTTATAAACTTCTTAAAATTGGTTATTTTAAAGGAAGTTAATGAAACTTCCAAAAATTGGTTACTTATAGCACTGTCCCATTGGGCATGCCAATTTGTTTACCCTGAAAATTATAAACAATTGTTGGTCCTCTAAAAACAACACAATGTTTTCAGTCACTCATAGGATCGACCAGATTGATCCTAGGACATTTGTTATAAATATGTTTTAATTAGTTTTTCAGGAATAATGTCATAAACTCTTCGACAGACTTTATGAGGTATTTTGATAAAAAGAGAAAATGAAAACAAATAAGACTCAAAACAATTGAAGTCAAAAGTAAAGTGCAATAAAGTATAAATGGAAATGAAGTGTAAATAAAGCAAGTAAAAAGACAATAAAAGACTGAATAATAAACTTTCTTAAAAGTAAAGAAAATGCAAGATAAAACACTTCAAAATAAAGGCTTTAAATATAAATTGCGTTGATATGAAAAAAGGGTGGTGATCTCATCATATACGCTCTCGCCTTCACTCGTTTCTCTACACACAGGTACTTTGAGTGTTTATGGAGTAACTTGTATAATAAGATTCACACATAATTCTAACACTAGACTACTTTATTTATACTAGTTGAAAGTAACCGTTATGAGTAGTTTACTCCTAGAAATATGCCCCTTGGCACTTTGCATTTTCTTGGACTTCCAGTGTGTGCCACTTGTCTTTATTCAAATTTGAAAGAATCACAACTTTTCCCTCCAATATTGATCTCAATCGTTGCATGTTTGTCATTCCAAGGATATGCGATCGAAGCTACTTCTTTTATACTTAGAAAATATTCTAAGTCTGCGTCCTTATATTCCTTGCGTATTCGATTCAGGCCTTTCAACTTTAAATTAGTCGAAGCCTTTACCTTTCTACCAAAACATAACACTAAAGTCAACTAAGTGTCAAAATTAGGAGAAAACACATCCTTGATTGTGTTTTGAACAAGATCCCTGAAAAGAAAATATTGTGAGGTTTAGTGACCCAAAAAATTATGATATTTACAAAAACCTCTCTTTTTCCTTTGTTCTAAAGGAGGCACTATCATTTGACCATACTTAACTAACAAATAAAAAATTTCATCACATTTAGTGACGTCAAATGTGTAGGTATTTTTAGGAAACCTATCACTATTTTCAAGTTCGACACAATTTTTCCCGTTCAAAGGAGCTAGGACTTTACAGGCATAAGGTGGTCCTTGCTTTAGTTCAGCAAGGTTTATTTCACTTTCGCCGAAACCTAAAGGATCATTATGTGTTTCTTGATCATCCTAGTAGAACTCCACATACGCTACCCTATCCCTTGTGTTATTCTTATTTTCCCTAGATTTTTAGGCCTGTAGACATTCCACATGTCGAACTCTATCGGCTAATCGGGACATATCTCCTAAAGCTTGGGTGTCTAATTTCTTCCTAATGGAATAGTCAAGACCCCCTACAGCCATTTTGACTAGTTCATGTTCTGCCACCTGAGTAAAACATCTAGCCTTAAGTAAATGGAACCTATTTAGGTAATAATCTATTGGCTCAGAAAAGTTTCTCTTAATGCTAGCCAATTCCTTCAGACTGATCTTTGTCTATTCCATGTAAATTTGCTCATGGAAAATCCGCTCCAACTAATTCCAACTATGAATCGAATTTGCTGGCAACGTCGTGAACCATTTGAAAGCGTTTTTCATCAAAGAACTAGGGAAGTACTTTATCCTAAGGTTCTCATTGTTTGAAATTTTTCCCGCCTCTATCAGGTATCTAGCCACATGTTCTATAGTCGACTCAGTGGTATCCCTAGAGATTTTTGTGAGTTTAGGAACTTTCCATCTCGGAGGTAATTCGGTTTGCAAAATATATTCTGATAATGGTGAGGTATAGTTTTACCTTCGAAGTCCAACATTTACTCCATTTCGCGCCATTAAACATTCGACCATAGCTGCTAAATTATTTTATGTTGCCATGTCATCTCATTGAATCCGATGCACGACATCATCAACATTCTGGTTTCTATTTACCAAAACTACCCTCGACTCATCTTCCCTAGGGAATTGTGGTACCACCCTAGGAGGTTGTTCGACTCAAGGTTGTTCGACTGCCACTCCCTGGTTTCCTATATTCACCTGGGGCTGATTTCCTTGGTTTTGTTGGACTTGATTAATGGTGGGATCTTCTTCAAGAACTATCCCCTAATTTTCGACAATATACTCCATTCGAGGTTGTGGAGGAGGCTCTAGAACACCCAAGAAATTGACAATATGTGCCATTTGTGCTTCCATTTGTTGATTTGTTTGGGTAGTCTTTTGAATTAATTGGTCAAAAATTGTTCCCATCATTTGTGCAAGCATCTGGACCATCTCATGGTTAGTTTTGTCCATTTTTTGTCTTATGACTGTTATGGAATGATTGGTCAAGTTCATAATTTGTGTTAAATTTACTAAACATATGGGTTGGTTAATTCGACTCAGATTGTTAACGCCATACCCAGATCCTTGCAATGGAGAAGATATGTTCACTACATGTTTTGAAAACATCACAACAACGTTATGTAAGTTCGCCATCATCAAAGTTAGCATACCAAATGCCTGTTCTCGGCCAATCAAAGGCATAGAAAATCCAGGTGGAATAAACGGTCTGAACGAAGGATTTCCCCCTGGGGGAGTCGAATGTGGACCATGTGACCCTACATAGGATAGAATAGGCCATGTTTGAGCAACCGACTGTAAAGGCGTTGAACTTTCCATTGATGGTATCGGTTCAGACACTGATGTTGAACATGGTGTCCCTCCCGTCGAAGACAAAAGGGGTTGTTCTCCATTGTTATTTGGTAGATTTTGAGGGTTAGAATTTCTTGGTTATTGATTCACTATTTTCCTCAAATTTCTTCTCCTAGGTCTCTCTTTGTTGGTTGTGGCTACTTTACCACTTCTAAGTAACATACAACTAAATCCAAAAAAAAGATAAGAAAATGAAGAACTTTAACAAAGAAACAAAAAATTCAAAAATAGAAGTTTGTTTTTACAAAACTAGCAGGTCCCACTAGGCGTGCCCATTTGTTTATCTTAGAATTTGGTAAAAAAACTGCTAGTCTTCCAAAATGAAAATATCTTTTGGTTACTTACAGGATCGAATAGATTGATCCTAGGACATAGTTAATAATGTAAACAAATTCTAAAGACAACAAGAATACTTCAACAATATTCATATTGAAGTTTTTGGTTGCTTTGAAATACTTTTAAAGATGAATTTGTAAAGCATAAATGTAAATGCAGTAAAGTGAGTTAAAATAATCTTGCAAGAAATGTAAATTGGTAAAAGATAAATAACATTCAATTGAATTGTAAATGGTGTTTTTTAACGTACATTTCTCAAGAAAACATTTTTCTCTAGCATTCTCTACTTCCAAAAGAAGCATTTCGATTGGACTTTCAAATTACTAATTTTTGTCGAAGTCGAAAGTATCCTTAAAGATAATTTTCTTCTTTTGCTAAATATAATCATTCAAATCCTAGCATCGAAATTCACAACTAACCATATCCATATTCAATGGCTCTTGTACTATTGAGTAAAGGCAATGACACTTGATCAAGTTACCTCTTCAACGACTAGTTTCTACAAAGGCTATAAATATGGCTGAAGATTTAAATTTGAATCTTAACAAGGATTCTTTAGAAGAAGGAAGAGAAGGATTAAACAATTATCAACTCTATTATAATATGCAGATTTTTTGTTGTAGGTTGTAATTGTAAAATCCTTAAGATTTCATACCATTTAATATCTTAGAAATATTAAGAGCTTTAGGTATTTGTTATGGTGATTTCTCGTACCTCTTATACTTGTATCATGTACACCTTGTTCTATATTATGCTGAGCCTTTAGTAGTTTTGATCAAGTCTCTTCCTATGTGCTAGAGCATAAATCTTGTTTCATTGGGATTCAAGTAAAAAGTCTCAAGCTAAGATGCTTGAGCTACATAAGTATCCTTCTACGTGTTTGAGTTATAAGAGTCTTAATCAGCAAGGTTGATTGAGCATAAGTCTTGAGCCAAGAATGTTAAGCCACATAAGTCTCATTGCTTAAGTTCTTGGGCTATGAAATTGTTATTCAACTAGTCTGATTAAGCAAGGGTAAAGACTATGTATGAGGGACGTGATAAAGAAGTCTCGAGTGCAGCTTGAGCAAGGGAAAGTCTCAGTCTGGATGACCTTTGGAGCAGGTGGCTCGGTCAGAGGGCGTGAGCAAAAAGTCTTATATATATATATATATATATATATATATATATATATATATATATATATATATATATATATATATATATATTATATGCTTTAAGCAAGGGTAAGACTCAACCAGAGGACCTTTGGAGCAGGTAGCTCAATCAGAGGGTGTGACCAAAGGATAAGTCTTAGACATGTGCTCTAAGCAAATAAGGTCTCAAGAAGTGGGTCTGAGCAATTGTAAAAAAACTTTTGCAAAATCACAAGCGATTGTAATCAAGTTGATTATACTGAAAATATCTTGTGATGCAAGGGGACTGAAAAATACTCTCAGTTAGGGGGAGAACCAGGATATCTTTTGTATTTTCTTTTGTTATTTATTTACTTCTGTTGACATCCTCTACCTAATGAACTAAACAGAATCTAAACATCAGTTCTGATTCTGAACTCTGATTAGAAGCTAATTTAAGTAAAAGCAAAATAAAATTCAACCCCCAATTCCTTGTGTACTTTTCACACCTTTAAAACCTTGAGGATGTCCCTTTGTTCTCCTTCTAGGAATACTCTTCAAATCAATCTATATATCCATTTTTTAAAGGAATGGACCATCCCACAGATACAACTTGCAATCATGTAAAAAATTTATTTTTGTTATAATCAAAATCATTCGGTATCACTTCACCTACCAAATAATTCACATAGTCTGCAAACCATGGAACTCTAGTAACAACCAAGATGCATTCATCATCAAATGCATCCTGAATAGGGTGTTTCTCTTTTGTTTCCTCAATCGGGGACATGCAAGATAAGTGATCAATAACATTGTTCTCACAGTCCTTTATATCCCGGATCTCAAGATCAAACTCTTGAACCACAAGTATCCACCTCAAGAGTCTTGGTTTTGATTATTGTTTAACAAACAAATACTTTAAAGCACCATGGTCAATATTTACAATTATTTTTTACCCTTTTAAGTAAGACTGGGATTTGTCAAAATCTAACAACAACTAACAACTCCTTTTCAATAGCTGCATAGTTCATCTAATCAGGATTCGGGACTATTTCTAAAGGAGATTTATGGATTTGATTCTAAATTGATTGGGCAATCAATATGTCTAACAATTAAATTGTGTAATTAGTCCCTGTAACACCCCAAATTCGATTATGATTGATTGTTGCTTATTTGAGGATATAAGGTAATTTTGACGATATATGGTTATGTGGCACGAGGCATTGTGGTAAAATGATTTTAATAATATTAATAGTAAGAATAATTATATGATATTATTCGAATTATTATTTAATAATTAAAATAAAAATGTTATAAGTAATGAGGGTATTATGGTCATTGGTGATGGATAAGTGAGGGTAAAATAGGGAGAACCCAATTAGGGATATTTGAAGGAGAATAGAGTTGAGAAAATCATTATTCGTAACATTTGGAGAAAAGAGGTAAGAGCTCTGAAGAACAAGGGAGAGGAGGCTAAGGCATAGGAGAACTCTGGTGATTTCGAGGGAAAATTTAAAGAAAACAACATTCTAAGGTATGGGGAGTATTGCATTTCAATGTGGATGATATAGAGTTAGATGTTATTGGGGATTTTGGGGTTTTAATGGAAAATCTATGATTAAAGATGTAAAATTGATGAATTTTGATGACTTGTTTTGTGATGTTTATTGTGATTGATGTATATGTGTTAGATAGGGGTTTTAATGACTTAAACTGGGATTATTCAGGTTAAAAATACAGTTTAAGGGTGTGAAATCATAGTGGGAGAAGTTTTGTCATCGCAATAATTTATGGCTAGTTCGCAGAGCTCACTTAGTGAGGTCCCTTCGGCAGCTTATTTTCAAAACTTTGAAAATTCATAACTTTTGATCCGTAAGTCCTTTGGGTCGTCGTTCGAATCATTGGAAATCTAATCTTATATACTTTATGTTAAAATTGTTTTCAATGATAGATTTCCAACTATTCGACGCGCCATGTGTGTTTTTCGTGTATGTTCCAATGTGTCAAATCGTGAAATATGGACATCGGTTGTATGAATGTATGTTGTAATTGTAAATTATGATGTTGTACAATGCCGATGTCAAGTTGTCATGGCATACCATGCAATTTTGATTGGTTTGGGTATGATGTATTGTGAATTAATTGGTAAATGCAATAGTGGTTGTTTATGATGTAGTCAAATGTTGTGCAGTATTGTTGTTGTAAAGATGCTGTTATGTATTGAATATGCTATGATACTTATGTTGATCTAGAGGATAACAATAAGGTGTTGTTGTGTTTTGATTTTAATTATATTTTGAAACTTGTATGATGATTATGCTTTGATTGTTTATGTATTGATGGACATGTGCATGATGTTATTATGAGGATTTTGAAATGTATTAGTGATGTTGCTTAATGATGCTATGATGAAATAAATATATGAGGTGAATGTTTTGATGTTTATACATGCTATGTGACGAACACGATGATCAATGAATTATGATGATTTAGTATTGAAATGAAGTTGTGATGCTATAGTATGATGAATTTGATGTAAGATGTATGTTGAGTAATATGATGAATTTTACATGAATGCTGATGCAAATGTTAAGTATGTTGATTATGTTGAAGTTGTTGCATTGTTGCATTCATGAAATAATTATGATGGGGCTTTAGTCCTTTGGTAGCTTCAATCCCATTGTGTGGATTGAAGCGATATATTTTTTATGATGTGCTCCTTGTGGAGGGTTGATGGCCCAGTGTCCATTTGTGATGATGATTCAGTACCACATGCATACTATGAGGATTGAATTTTATTCTTGGTGGCATAACATGATTGCGTTTGTGTTAATAAGATGATTTGAAGAATTATGTGATCTGATAGGTAAGCTCTTAGGATGTGTTTCTATTTGATGAATGTTGCATTGTACATCTTTGCTTTATGTCGTTTATATTGATTTGTGATTAGTCACCCTGCCTGCTTGGAAATGTTGCCTATATGGTGAGTAACTTGCAGGTGATCCAGATTAGCTCGTAGAGGTCTAAAGATTTAGCATTAGAGTTAGTTTGTATTTCCGTTGATTAGAGGGTGTCTTGCTCTGATATGTAACATCGGGTGGGGAGACACTTAAATGAATATTATGTTGTTTAGTTAGTTATTTTATGAGTTTCTACATGTTGATATTATTTGACGACAATTGTTGACAATGACGCAAAGTTCTTGATGTTTTGATGAAATAAAGAAGATATTTGAATTTATGATTGCGCTACAAAGTTTGAATTTAGTTGTGGATGTTACTAAAAAAATTATTATTAAAAAAATATTTCGAAAACCCTTGTTACAGAGCAGGGTTGTTATTAAGATATTTTATGACGAATGTGCCACCTTTTTATGATCAATTCCGAATTGTTTTAAGTATATTTATAATGCCCCAGTTATTTATTTAATTATTTAATTCAAATAATTGGAAATTGTTGTGTATTCCGTGAATTGTGAAATTGGTGATACGTTGAAGGAAGAATGATGATATTCAAATTTATATGAATTTAAATAATTTAAATTATATTGAAATTAGAATATGAAGTGAAATGATAGATTGGTAATTAGATGAATGAATAGTGAGGGAAATATGGAAAGTTCTTATTTGGGGTCTAAGGGTTATGTTGGGAATTTAGAGAAAATATAAGTTAGTTCGTGGAAAACTGATTGGGAACTGAGAAAGCTTGAACATAGGGAGAAAGGAAGAGGGAGCTAGGGCAAGAGCTAGAAGAGGAGAATTCTGACAAGGGAGAGAAAATGTCCATCGAATTAAGGTAAGGTTTGTATTTCATTCATCTCCTAAGGGTATTATAATATGAGTATTGAGCATAGGATTGTTAAGTGAGAATTCATGAGGATTGAGGAAATTTTGATGAAAAGTATGATAGGACAATTAGGAATGGTTGAAATTGTTGAAACTATTTGAATTAGATGATTAATTGTAGGAAGAATGGATGATTTCCTGTGTTTTCTAGCATTAAGAAGGGTTTTATAAAGGAGAAATTGCAGCATAATTAGGCTGAGTTCACAGAGGAAATTCTGCGAAATCGCGTTTCTTGCTTAGTGAGCGTTTGAAAAATTTGGACCCTTCCAAGAAGAGACTCGTGCGCTTAGCGAGCTTTAGGTTTCTTAGCGAGACCTGGAGTGAAAAATAATTTATTTTTATTCTGAAAAATTCCATAAAATCCTTTATTTAGTACACTAATGAATGGGGATTGATGTAGTGACGGTAAGGGCATGCATTGAGGGGTTACGTGCTTGTTTTGCAAGATGTTGAAAGTAACACTGTAGAAACATGACTTAACATGTATATATGTGTGTTGATGTTGTTATGTGTTGTTGTTTTCCTTGTTGTTACATAATGTAGTAGTTGTTATATGTTGTTGATATTGTTATTTGTTGTTGTATTTATTGTTATATGTTGTTGTTGATGTTGTTGCATGAGGTAGTTGTTATAGACATTGCATATTGTCATTGATGGTGCATGGAATGTGCATAGTTGGGGATGGTATACCAAGTTAGGGTAACAATATCCATCAGAATTCCAAAGGGAATCGTTGTTGGTGTGGTCATAAATAGGGATCGTACATGACCATGAAACAGGGGTCGTGGGTGTGATCATGAAAGAGGGATCATACTGGACCATGAAATAGGGGTCAAGAGTTTTGAAGGGAACTAAATCATGAAAAGGCGATCGTTAAATTGTACAACATGCATTGAGTTTAGTGGAGTTTCATTTGCATTGATTATTGTTTGTGTGCATAATATTATGATGTGTTTCGTCGTGATTGTTTAATTGTTAATTGATGAGAAATGGTGAGTACCTGATGATACTTAACTTTTATTTGTTTTATTTTTCCCTTCTGTTGGTATAAGTATATCACCCCTTATGTTTGAATGTTACCCCTATGTTGGTAACGTGCAGGTGATCAGGAATAGTAGAGTCCATGGTCGATGAAGTTGGTGCACTTCACGTTAGAAGAGTCGGCTCTGATACGTACTTTGGGGTGTCGGGAATGATGATTGACATTTTATTGTTTATTTGTTTTTAAGCAAAACATGTTGTTATTAAACCTTTATTTTTATGTTTTCTTTTGAGATTATCACAGCAAGTATATTATTCATATTACGTATTCGTTAAGTCGTATTTGGAAGTAAATGTAACACTCGAATTTCATTTTATGTTTTAATTACTCTGATTTTAAATTAAAATTTCATGGAGGAATTATTTAGGTGTTACAAAGTGGTATCAGAGAGGGCCGGTCCGTCCGACCAAGTAGTTGAGTCGTCGAGTCATTGTTGAATGTTGTTGTAGATTTCTTAATCATTGTTTTGATTGTTGTTACATGGCAGATTTAGAATGACTGGAAGGAATGATGTTACACTTTTCGCTGCTATGCAGGTTATGGCTTAAGTTGTGCAACATCCAATGAATGTTGGAGATCATGAGAATGATGAGTTTTGGAAGAATGATCCACCTAAGTTCAAGGGAAAGTATGACCCGGATGGAGCACAAGAGTGGCTCAAGTAGATTGAGAGGATCTTCCAAGTGATGTAATGTTCTGAAGGCTGAAAGGTGTGGTTGGGTGCTCACAAGTTAGTGGGAGAGGCTGATGACTGGTAGGTTAGCACCCGTCAGTGGTTGGAAGCATCTGGTCAGGTAATCTTCGGGACGATGTTTATAAGGGAATTCTTAAGGAAGTACTTTCCTGAGATGTTCGAGGAAAGAAATAAATTGAGTTCTTGGAGTTGAAGCAAGGGAGTATGTCGGTTACAGAGTATGCTTCCAAATTTTCTGACCTAGAAAAGTTCTATTCACACTATAGTGAAGCGACTGTTGAGTTCTCGAAGTATGTTAAGTTCGAGAATGGTTTGAGGCATGAGATCAAGCAGGAAATTGGTTATCAAAGGATCAGAAGATTCTCGAATTTAGTTGATTGTTGTAGAATCTTTAAAGAAGACAACAAGGCTCGGTTCGATCACTTTAAGAGTTTGGATGAGAGAAGAGGAAAAAACAAATGCATTATGGGAAGCCTTATGCAGCTCTAGCTAATAAAGATAAGAAAAAGTATGTTAAGGGTAAGAAGCCAAGTGGGGGAGGCACCCCTACTTCTCTGAAATGTTAGAGGTGTGGTGAACTGTGTCATCGTATCAGTGAATGTACGAGTGACGTGAAGAAGTGCTTCAAATATGGCCAACCTGGGCATTTGATTGTAGAGTGCAAGCCTAATCTGGTGACTTGCTACAACAGTGGAGAGCAAGGTCATATCATCACTCACTGTCAGAAACCAAAGAAAGCCGCGATTGGAGGAAAGGTGTTTGCTTTGATAGGAACACAGACCTCTAGTGAGGATCGACTGATCAAAGGTACTTTCTATATTAATAATACGCCTTTAATTGGTATGATTGATACAGGTGCTACGCATTACTTTATTTCTATTAACTGTGTGAGAAGATTAGGTCTTGTTGTTTCCCATATTAAAGGAGAAATGGTTATCGAGACTTCTGTTGATGGATCATTAACTACTTCTCTAGTTTGTTTGAACTGTCCCCTATTGATATATGGTAAGGGTTTTGGTGTGGATCTAATATGTTTGCCGTTGGGAGGTTTAGATGTGATTCTGGGAATGAACTGGTTGGAATTCAGTCATGTTCACATTAATTGTTTCAACAAGTCAGTTCGATTTCTTACTCCTGATGAAGAGGGAGAAGAAGTTGGTTATCTATCTACTAGAGAGTTGAAAGAACTTTTGAATGAAGAAGCCCAAGTATTGGTATTATTTGCATCTCTATCGGTGGAAAATGAAATAGCAATTGGCGAATTGCTAGTGGTAAGAGAATTTCCAAAATTATTTCCAAATGACATTGTAGATGTTCCACCAGAGTGGGAGGTGGAATTCAGTATTGATCTTGTGCCCGAAACTAGACCTACTTCGATGGCACCATATTGTATGTCGGCTTATGAGTTATCTGAATTGAAGAAACAGTTAGAGGAACTGTTAGAAAAGAAGTTTGTGAGGCCGAGTGTCTCTCCTTGGGGAGCTCCAGTATTGATAGTGAAAAAGAAATACGGTAGTATGAGATTGTGTATTGATTACAGGAAGCTAAATAAAGTGACAATTAAGAACAAGTACCCACTTCCAATGATAGATGATCTGATTGATCAGAAGGTAGGTGCTTGTGTATTTAATAAAATTGATATGTGATCAGATTATCATCCGATAAGAGTAAAAAATGAAGATGTGCATAAAATAGCTTTTAGGACTCGATATGGACACTATGAATATGTAGTGATGCCGTTTGGAGTTACTAATGCACCTAGAGTATTCATGGAATATATGAATCAGATTTTCCATGACTATTTGGATCAGTTCATTGTTGTCTTCATATATGATATTCTCATTTACTCTAGGTCGGAAGAAGAGCATGCTGAACATATGCAGATTATGTTGCAAGTGTTGAAGGATAAGAAGTTGTATGTTAACTTATCGAAGTGCAAGTTTTGGTTGAAGGAAGTGAGTTTTCTTGACCATTTAATTTCGGGAGATAGGATTGCTATGGATCCATCCAAGGTAGATGCAATTTAACAATGGTAGACTACGAAGTCGGTGATGGAAATTAGAAGATTTTTGGGGTTAGCTAGTTATTATCGAAGATTCGTTGAAGGTTTTTCGAAATTGGCACTTCCATTGACTCAATTAACTTGTAAAGATAAGGCATTTGTGTGGAACACCCAGTGTGAACAGAGTTTCATCGAGCTAAAAAAGAGGTTGACTACCGCTCTGGTTTTAACTTTACCTAAACCAGATGGATCATTTGTGGTTTATTGTGATGCTTCTCTAATGGGTTTGGGTGGAGTGTTAATGCAAGACTGTCAAGTGGTGGCGTATGCTTAGTGACAGTTGAGAATACATGAGAGGAATTATCCTTCACGTGACTTGGAACTAGCAACCCTGGTATTTGTATTAAAGATTTGGAGGCATTATATGTACGATTTGATATTTGAGGTAAACAATGATCATAAGAGTTTGAAGTATCTTTTTTACCAGAAAGAGTTAAATGTGAGGCATAGGCCTTGGTTGGAATTCTTGAAGGACTATGATTTTAGTTTGAATTATCATCCCGGTAAGGCCAATGTTGTGGTTGATGCCTTAAGTCGGAAGACATTGCATATGTCGACCACAATGGCTAGAGAATTAGAATTGATCGAACAGTTTCGAAATATGAGTTTGGGTTGCGAGCAGACACCTCACAGTGTAATGTTGGGAATGTTGAAGGTTAACAATGACTTTCTTGATCGTATTTGGGAGAGTCAGAAGTCGGATGTGAAATTGGTGGACTTGATGGTCAGTGATGAACAGGCTAGAGGTAATGAATTTCGAGTCAATGAACATGGAATACTAAGGTTTCAGGAGCGTATTTGTATTCCTGATGATCTCGAATTAAATAGAATGATTCTTGAAGAGGGGCATAGAAGTAGTATGAGCATTCACCCGGGAGCTACAAAGATGTATCAAGATTCGAAAAAGATATTTTGATGGCCTGGGATGAAGTGTGATGTGGCTCAGTTTGTTTATGCTTCTTTGACTTGTCAGAAGTCGAAAGTAGAACATCAGAAACCTGCTGGTTTGATGCAACCATTGGATATTCTAGAGTGGAAATGGGATAGTATCTCGATGGATTTCGTTATGGGGTTACCCAATACTTTGAGAGGGCATGATGCTATTTGGGTCATTGTTGATAAATTGACGAATTCATCACATTCTATTCCGATTAGTATTACTTATTCCTTACAGAAATTGACAGAGATATATATTAATGTGATTGTGAATTTAAATGGGATTCCTTTGAGTATTGTGTCGAATAGAGATCCGAAATTTACTTCTAGATTTTGGGAGAGCTTGCAAGAAGCATTAGGTTCGAAGTTGAAGTTGAGTTCAGCATATCATCCACAGACTGATGGGCAGACAGAGAGGACTATACAATCTTTGGAATATTTGTTGAGGGCTTGTGTGCTTGAATAAGAAGGTGCTTAGGATAGTCACTTGTTGTTGATCGAGTTTACTTATAACAACAGTTATCATTCCAGTATCGGAATGGTGCCTTTTGAAGTACTTTATGGTCGAAGATGTCAGACACCTTTATGTTGTCATGAGTCCGGCAAGAGTGTTGTACTTAGACCTTATATCATGCAGCAGACTACTGAGATGGTGAAGTTGATTCGAGATAAGATGAGAACTTCACAGAGAAGGCAGAAGAGTTATCATGATAAGAGGAGGAAGGATCTTGAATTTTAAGAAGGAGACCAAGTGTTTTTTAGGGTTACTCAGGTGACTGGTTTTGGCGAGCTTTGAAGTCGAGAAAGCTTACTCCTTGATTTATTGGTCCGTACCAGATCTCTGCAAAAGTTGGAACTATTGCTTATAGAGTGGCGTTGCCACCGTAATTATCAAATTTGTATGATGTATTTCATGTTTCACAATTTGTAAGTATGTTTCGGATCCATCACATGTGATACCTATGGATGAAGTTGAAGTAAAATATAATCTTACGGTTGAAGCACTACCAAAACGTATCGATGATCGCGAAGTAAAGCAGTTGAAAGGAAAAGAAATTGTTCTCGTAAAGGTGGTATAGGGAGGAGCTCCCGGTGGGAACATGACTTGGGAATTGGAGAGTAAGATGCGAGAGTCGTATCCGAGTTTATTTGCATCATGTAAGTTTTCGAGGACGAAAATATTCTAAATGGGGGAAAGTTGTAACGCCCCGTTTATTTATTTAATTATTTAATTTAAATAATTGGAAATTGTTGTGTATTGTGTGAATTATAAAATTGGTGGTATGTTGAAGGAATGATGATGATATTCTAATTTATATGAATTTAGATAATTTAAATTATATTGAAATTAGAATATGAAGTGAAAGGATAGATTGGTAATTAGATGAAGGAATAGTGAGGGCAAGATGGGAAATTATTATTTGGGGTCTAAGGGTTATGTTGAGAATTTAGATAAAATAGAAGTCGGTTCGTGGAAAACTGATCATGGACTGATAAAGCTTGAACAGAGGGAGAAAGGAAGAGGAAGCTAGGGCAAGAGCTAGAAGAGGAGAATTCCGTCAAGGGAGAGAAATTGTCTGTCGAATTAAGGTAAGAGTGGGATTTCTTTCATCTCTTAAGGGTATTATAATATGAATATTGAGCATATGATTGTTAAGTGGGAATTCATGAGGATTGAGGAAAATTTGATGAAAAGTATGATAGGACAATTAGGAATTGTTGGAATTGTTGAAACTATTTGAATTTGATGATTAATTGTAGGAAGAATGGATGATTTTCTGGTTTTTCTGGAATTAAGAAGGGTTTTATAACGGAGAAATCGCTGCAGAATTGGGCTGAGTTTGCAAAGGAAATTTTGCGGATCGCGTTTCTCATTTAGGGAGCGTTTGAAAAATTTGGATCTTTCCAGACAGAGACTCGTGCACTTAGAGAGCAGTATGTCGCTTAGCGATACCTAGAGTGAAAAATAATTTATTTTTATTCTGAAAAATTCCATAAAACTCTTTGTTTAGTACACTAATGTATGGGGATTGATGTTGTGACATTAGGGACATGCATTAAGGGGTTACGTGCTTATTTTGCAGGATGTTGAAAGTAACATTGTAGAAACATGACTTAACATGTATATATGTGTGTTGATGTTGTTATTTGTTGTTGTTTTCTTTGTTGTTACATGATGTAGTAGTTGTTATATGTTGTTGGATTTGTTGTTACATGTTGTTGATGTTGTTATTTGTTGTTGTAGTTGTTGTTATATGTTGTTGTTGATGTTGTTGCATGAGGTAGTTGTTGTAGAAATTGCTTATTGTCATTGATGGTGCATGGCATGTGCATAGTTGGGGATGATGTACCAAGGTAGGGTAACAATATCCATCAAAATTCCAAAGGAAATTGTTGTTGGTGCGGTCATGAAATAGGGATCATACGTGACCATGGAATAGGGGTCGTGGGTGTGATCATGAAAGAGGAATCATACTGGACCATAAAATAGGAGTCGAGAGTTCCGAAGGGAACTGGATCATGAAACATGGATCGTTAAATGGTACCACATGCATTGAGTCTGGTGGAGTCTCATTTGCATTGATTGTTGTTTGTGTGAAATAATATTTTTATGTGTTTCGTCGTGATTGTTTAATTGTTGATTGATGGGAAGCGGTGAATACTTGATGATACTTAGCTTTTATTTGTATTATTTTTTCCTTCTGTTGGTGTAAGTATCTCACCCCTTTTATTTGAATGTTACCCCTATGTTGGTAACGTGCAAGTGATTAGAAATAATAGAGTCCATGGTCGGTGATGTCAGTGTACTTCATGTTAGAAGAGTCGGCTCTGATACGTACTTTGTGGTGTCGGGAACAATGATTGACATTTTCTTGTTTATTTGTTTTTAAGAAAAACATTTTGTTATTAAAACTTTATTTTTATGTTTTCTTTTGAGATTACCGCTGCAAATATACTATTCGTATTACGTATCAGTTAAGTCGTATTTGGAAGTAAATGTAACACTCAAATTTCATTTTATGTTTTAATTACTCTGATTTTAAATTGAAATTTCGTGGGGAATTATTTGGGTGTTACAATATTTTAATGGGTATATTATGTTGGGTTAGAAGGGTGTTACATTAGTGGTATCAGAGTAAGTTGTTCCATCGGGCCAGGTTGTCTAATGTTGTTTGTCCCCTGGTATGTGGCATGTGTGTGAAAACATTGTCGATACATGTTTGTCTTCCTAACCTTTATCTGCAGGAGTGTGAATGAATCAAGTGAGGGAAAATCTTTTGCTTCTTTGAGATATGGTAGTTGTGGAATGTTGGGTCGGTGTGTTGCTGATTGTAAGGAAATTCCATTATAGTTCGATAAAGAGGGTTTATGCCCCGTTATGAATGTCGACTATCTATTGACAAATTAAGGAACTAATCACCCTTAATCTTTTGTTAATAATAGACAGAACCATGTTGGATGGAATAAACATATGTTTACAACTTAGATGGTGTGTACAATGAAATTAATTGGAGTTAAGTCAAGTGCTTGTGGGTGGTTTGATGAGTCAATACACATTATTATATTCAGAGATGAGGAGAATTCGAGTTTCTTGTTTATTTCTAAGTGTTGGTTTGGAATAAGTGGGGGAGAGGTTTTCTTCCCTGTAATGTTTTTGGTATGTGGAGTTGGTTCAAGATGATATGGATTATAAGAATACATGTATGTGATAGCGGTTATAGGAGATGTGCGTGAATTATTTGTGACAGATTAAAGAGAAGATTTATAACAAGGATCCACTCTAAAGAAATGAACGATTTGTTGGATCAACCGGTAAGTTAGTATGTCTTCAGTATAATTGGATTGAGGTCAGATTATTTTCGAAGTTGAGTGAAAAAACGGATGGTTGGAGGATCATAGAAGTAAGAGAGAGATATGACTCATGTTCATCAATTTCGGTTTTTATTTTTGCAATTATGGAACACCTTCAGTAAAAAGGGCATAACTTTTCACTCGTAAATCCTATTGAAGCGATTCTAAAATTTTTGAAAAGCTTGCAAAATTCCATATAGTTTGCATATAAATTTTGTCTTCGGCGTATTTTTGAAGAGGGAGAAAAAAGATTCTGAGTATTTGGGTCTGGTGCTGATTTTAGTGGAAGTTTGTATACGGGATTTCTTGACCAGTCTCCATTGCAAGGACGATAACTTTTTACTTTTAATTCGTATTTTAGCGATTCTTGAATTTCTGGAATGTATATGAAATTCCTTACATTTTGGAATATGATTTTATAATTAGGAGGTCTCTATTGAAGGAAATAAGTGTGTTTGAAGTTGAACGTCTCTTGCTGAATATAAGTACAATGTAGACAAGTGTAAGATATTATTAAGGAATGCAATATTGGTATTATAAAGAACGTGACGGTATCAGAGAAATGCATAGAGATGTGATTTATGTTGGATAAGAATGATTAGAATGATGATATCTTTTGTGATGATTATAGTAAAAGAGAAACAACTTCAAGAGAGACTAGAATAATATTTGTAAGGATAAGTATCAGTTTGTATTAGGAAGAATTACGAGAGCTTCTATAGCACCCAGATACAAAGGTGGTATTGTTGAGATTTCAAATTGGAATGAGATTCAAATGTGAAAGTATATGGATCTTGGATGTAAAGGGGTTTAAAATAAAATTAAGGATTTGTGGATGTTGTTAAATTCTTCTATGTAGATAGAGAATTTAAAGGGAATGGAATGATTTATGGGGCGTTTAGTGTATTTATCATGTCCGGAGGTTAGATGTGAAGTAAAAAGGCGTTCTATCGGGAGGATAGTTGTTCCCGTTATTTTAAGAGAGACAAGGGTTAGATGTGAAGCTTGTGAGAATGATGCAAACCATTGGACATTCTAGAATGAAAGTGATATATGATGTTTTTGTGTTACTACCATGTCCGTAGAAAAGTATTGAAGTATATGTTCATTTGAGGAATCACGGCATTATGGAACTAAGGTGGTGAAACATAATTGTCAGTATTATGACTTATGTTGATGTTCGTATGACAGAGTTAAATGTGATAATAATGTTGTTGTGTTCCGACCTAGGAGTGAATGAAGGCATCTTATTGGATCTGTATGGTTAACGATGTGGAGATTGGATGAGTAATGTGCAAATGATTATCAATTGAGACTTTCAGTTGGAAGAAGTGAGTTTTCTTGGACTGCAAATTTTAGTGCTAAGATTGTTGTAACCTCTTCTAGGATTGATGTTGTGTTGCAGTAAGAAGTTCTTAAGTCTGCGTTTGAGATTCAAATTTATTGTTTTAGATGGTCACTTCTAAAGAAGCATTGAGGGTTTTTCTAAGTGTTGTTACGTTAACTTAATTGACTCACAAAGGTCGATCTTATGTGTCAGACGTGACATGTGAAGAGAATTTGTGTGATTAGAGAAGTTGACTTCCGCTTTGGTATTGACCTTGCTTAATTAGAATGTGTTTTATCTAGTGAATTGTGATACGTTAAGATGAACCAAGAGTGTTGTTACTTATGAGTCGATACTACTGGGAAATAAGAGAAGAAATAATCCTACATATGGTTAGGAATCAACAGTTGTGATATTGGTAATGAGATTTGGAAGAATTTTTTGTTGGCTTGAGATATTAAAGAAAATACATGGATTGATGCCTATAGGAGGAAGACATTACATATGTCGATGCTTATGGTGAGAGAAATTGAAATGATTGAGTAGTTCAGAGATATGGGCTTTGTGTGTGAGACGATCTCTGACAGTGTGTCACTGGGAATGTTGAAATTGACTAATGACATTATGGAAGAAATCCGAGCAGGACAACAACTTATTTGAAGTTGGTTGATCAGCTGGCCTTGATTAACCAGGGTAACAGGTGTGAATTCTGAATTGATGAGAATGATGTGATGAGGTTCCGTGATAGAGTGTGCATTCCAGATGTCCGAAAATTGTGAAGGGTATTTTAGAGAAAGGACATCGAAGTAGATTGAGCATTCATCCTGATGCTATGAAGATGTATCAAGATTTGTAGAAGTTGCTTTGGTGGTCAAATAAGGAGGAGTATTAAGTACTTGGAGGATTTGTTGATGGCTTTTGTGTTGGACTTGGGGGCATGAAGATCAGATAAGGGAGTTGTATCCGACTCTGTTTTCTTTGGGCAATTTTTTAGGGCGAAAATTCTTTAAGTGGGGGAGAGTTATAACACCCCAAATTCGATTATGATTGATTGTTGCTTATTTGAGGATATAAGGTGATTTCGACTATATATGGTTATGTGACATGAGACATTGTGGTGAAATTATTTTAATAATATTAATAGTAAGAATAATTATATGATATTATTCAAATTATTATTTATTAATTAAAATAAGAATGTTAGATATAATGAGGGTATTATGGTCATTGGTGATGGATAAGGAAGGGTAAAATAGGAAGAACCCAATTAGGGGTATTTGAAGGAGAATAAAGTTGAGAAAATCAGTATTCGTAACATTTGGAGAAAAGAGGCTAGAGCTCTGAAGAACAAGGGAGAGGAGGCTAAGGCATAGGAAAACTCCGGTGATTTCGAGGGAAGATTTAAAGAAAACAATGTTCTAAGGTATGTGGAGTATTGTATTTCAATGTGGATGATATATAGTTAGATTCTATTGGGGATTTTGGGGTTTTAAGGGATACCATAAGATTAAAGATGTAGAATTGATTAATTTTGATGATTTATTTTGTGATGTTTGTTGTGATTGATGTATATATGTTAGATAAGGGTTTTAATGACTTAAACTCGGGTTATTGGGGTTAAAAATGTAATTTAAGGGTGTGAAATCATAGTGGGAGAAGTGTTGTCATCGGAGGAATTTTTTGCTAGTTCGCAGAGCTCGCTTAGCCAGCTCTAGTTTGCTTAGCGAGGTCCATTTGACAGCTTATTTTCAAAACTTCGAAAATTCATAACTTTTGATCCGTAAGTCTGTTTGGGCCTCCGTTCGAATCGTTGGAAATCTAATCTTATGTACTTTATGTTAAAATTGTTTTCAATGATAGATTTCCAACTATTTGACGTGCCATGTTTGTTTTCCGTGTATGTTCCAATGTGTCGAACCGTGAAATATGGACTTCGGTTGTATGTATGTGTGTTGTAATTGTAAATTATGATGTTGTACAATGTCATTGTCAAGTTGTCATGGTATGCCATGCAATTGTGATTGGTTATATTATGATGGGTTGTGAATTAACTGGTAAATGCAATAATGTTGTTTATGATGTAGTCAAATTTTGTGTGGTATTGTTGTTGTAAAGATGTTGTTATGTATTGAATATAATATGATACTTATGTTGATCTAGAGGATAATGATAGGGTGTTGTTGTGTTATGATATTAATTATATGTTGAAACTTGTATTATGATTATGCGTTGATTGTTTATGTATTGAGGGTCATGTGCACGATGTTATTATGAGGATTTTGTAATATATTAGTGATGTTGCTTAATGATGCTATGACGAAATAAATATATGAGGTGAATGTTTTGATGTTTATACATGCTATGTTACGAACATGATGATCAATGAATTATGATGATTTGGTATTGAAATGAAGTTGTGATGATATAGTATGATGAATTTGATGTAAGATGTATGTTGAGTAATATGATGAATTTTACATGAATGTTGATGCAAATGTCGAGTATGTTGATTATGTTGAAGTTGTTGCATCGTTGCATTTATGACATAATTATGACGGGGCTTCGGTCCGTTGGTAACTTCAATCCCATAATGTGGATTGAAGAGATATGATGTTTATGACGTGCTCCTTGTGGAGGGTTGATGGCCTAGTGTCCATCCGTGATGATGATTCGGTACCACATGCATACTATGAGGATTGCATTTCATTCTTGGTGGCATAACATGATTGCGTTTGTGTTAATCAGATGATTTGACAAATTATGTGATGTGATAGGTAAGATCTTAGGATGTGTTGTTATATGATGAATGTTGCCTTGTACATCTTTGCTTTATGTCGTTTATAATGATTTGTGATTACTCACCATGTCTGCTTGGAAATGTTGCCTCTATGGTGGGTAACTTGCAGATGATCCAAATTAGCTCGTAGAGGTCTGACGATTTAATATTTGAGTTAGTTTTTATTTTCGTTGATTAGAGGGTGTCTTTCTCTTATATGTAAGAATGGGTGGGGAGACGCTTAAATGAATATTATGTTATTTAGTTAGAGTTATTTTATGAGTTTCTACATGTTGATTTTATTTAACGACCATTGTTGACAAAGATGCAAAGGTCTTGATGTTTTGATGAAATAAAGAAGATATCTGAATTTGTGATTCCGCTGCAAAGTTTGAATTTAGTTGTGGATGTTACTAAAGAATTAATTTTTTTTTTTTGAAAACCTGTATTACAGAGCAGGATTGTTATTAAGATGTTTTATGACGAATGTGACACCTTTTTATGATGAACTCCAAATTGTTTTAAGTATATTTACCGTGTATATTATGTTGGGTTAGAAGGATGTTACAGTCCCCACATCATCATTGTGCCTCATAGTATTCCTGACATCAAATTTTCATCTCTTCATCATAAACCTTGAGGGTCATGGTTCCCTCCTCAATGTTTATCATGCATCTTTCTGTTTCTAGAAAAAGGTCTCCCCAAAATAAGAGGAATCTCTTCATCTTCAGGCATTTCAAGAATAACAAAGTCAACAGGAAAAAAAAAACTTCTCCATTTTTACCAGAAAATCTTCTACTATATCATAGGTCTCTTCACTGAGTGATCAATAAACTGAAGTGTCATTCTAGTATCCTGAATAATACCAATTCCTAACTTCCTATAGATGGACAAAGGCATTAATGCCTTCTTTAATTGCTTATCCCCAATTGTATTTGGAATGGTGATAGGGCCCTTATCTTTCTTTTTCACAGGAATCTTCATACCTTATGAAATAGCATTGCAAGTTTCAGTCAAAAGTATAGGATCAATGTCAATGGTGCATTTCTTGGAGATGATATCTTTCATGAACTTGACATAAATTATCATTTGCTCAAGTGTCTCAGAGAATGAGATATTAATTTCTAGTTTCTCGAACATTTCTAAGAACTTCTAAAAAAAATATCTCATGTTGATCCTTCTTATTGCATTTTTGGCTCTTTTTCTTCTACTCGTGCATTTTTGTTTGGTTTCTTATGTGATCAACTTTCTCTAGATTCTTCAGACCTGTAAACACATGAAACACTATCTCAAACGTGTAAAATAGTTCGGAATCAATAAAACCTCAACAGATCAAGACATGATAAAAATCTACTAAAATAAGCTTAAACTACTACCCAAACCCCACAACAATTCACTCGCTTTTGACATTCAAACGACAGTAAAACTAACATAAATTATGACGGATCATACGTCAAATGTGTGTGTGTTTTAGCGACAAATTTGTCATTTTTAGGTTTGACTAGTTTCTTTTTGTCGGATGGTTTCAACAATTTACAAACATAAGGAGGTCTTGCGTTAAGTTCCGCCACATTTATGTTGTTCTCTTCGACCTCCTCATATCCTATGTCATATTCATGGTCTTTTCTCATTTTCCTTGGGCAACATTTTCTTTTTTATGGAATTTGCTCGTTCTTCCCTTCTCGACCTTTAAGCGTTTGATATGTCAAACCATATCAACCAACTGAGCCATATCTCTCAGATATTGGGTATATAGTTTCTTTCTAACGAATTAGTCTAGATCGTCAATGACCATTTTGACTAATTCATGTTCAGAGACACTTGGGTATAACACATTGCGTTCAACATCCTAAATCTATTTAGGTGGTCATCCATTGACTCAGACACTTTGCGCCTTACACTAGCCAATTATTTGAGGCTAATCTTCGACTGTCCCATATAAAACTATTCATGGAACACTCTGTCCAACTGATTCCAATTATGTATGGAGTGAGGAGGAAGTGTTGTGAACCATGTAAAGGCGTTTTTTGTTAGAGAATTTTGGAAAAATCTCATTTTCATAGTCTCGGTATTTGCTATATCGCTTGCTTTAGTTTGTTATTAAGTAATATGTTCAATTTTTGGCGTGTTGGATATATAAGACTAAGAGATATTTATTCAATTTGATTTTGAATTTGTTTTGGTCGAATCTCTTTCGATCTGTCGAACTAATAAATAACTAACTTTTGAAAATTTCGTTAAACACCGGACCAAATTCTCAAGATGTCAAACATTGCTATTTTATCCCAATATTTTTTATCGAAAAGCATGAAATCTTACCTTGTGCAGAAATATCAACTAATTCTTTATTGAATTAATACATTGAATATCTTGACTAATACTGTACTATATTAATTACATCAGTTACATTATCTACTTCTTCATTACATTACATTTAACATGTAAATATTTCTTTGATATGATTTAAATTGTATACATGGTATGTTAGAACAATATATAGTGTGAGTATGTGTGTTTGGAGGAAGTAAGGGGATGGGATGGTGTTGGGGTCATGGGACGAATGGCAAAGGGATTTAGCTGTCTTTAAGAACATGATGTGTTTGGAAGTGTCAACTCTATAATTCGCCTTCACTCCGTTCATTTTGCTGACACTATCACGTTATTGCGTTTTCCGTATTGATAGAAACATGTAGGTGAGAGAAAAAGAGAGAAAGTGATTGGTTCATTGTTAACGTCATCGTGGGTCAACATTTCCTTTCGAGTGAGTGGTTCTTGACTTGTGAAAACTTCATACATCACTCTCTACTAATACTCCTTTAAGAAGTTGATAACACATTCTTACAAAATATGAATTAATTGTAAACATGTTACTTAATTATGCTCTAAATGTATAAATAAGTTAACATTACCCCTTATTCAAAATATAACTATATGAAATGTTGAAGACAACTTTGTCTTAGAAAATGACCAGATATGCCTTATAATAATCTCATAAACTCAAAAACTTTACAATGAATTGGTAAACTTTTTCTTTCTTCTTGCTAAGATCTATAATAGACCATGAATATTTTAGAGAGTCTTAAAAAAATTGGATATTTTGTATTTGTATAGAGGTCAATTTTTTCAATTTTCTCATTTATGAATTGATTAATCTTTGCGAGCTAATTGTAAAATTATTCAAAAATGATTATCATATATAAAACAATGATGCACAATCCTCAATTTTTGACTTAATATCAAAGAAACATGATTGATGCCTTAATTCAGAATATTCTCCTTCTTGTTTTTCATAGTGTCTGATCACTACCTTTGTCAAATTTCACTTCAAAATCTTGTAATGTAATTGAGTAATTTTGTAGTCTAATCTCAGCTTATTTGTTTTCAATGTTTTCAAACTAGTTGAAAATCATAGCAGGCGCATGGGTTAATTAAACACTAACAATCATTCGTTATAATAAAGTTTGATTGAATTTGAACACCATACAAAAAGTAGTAACATCCACAATCAATCAATTTTTTTCTTCATAATTTAATTGTTGATTTATTATATATATATTTTCTTCTTTTTCAATTATATAATTATAGAAATAATTATTTAATATTGTACACATATGATATATTTTTATATTGCATACTTACTAAATACCCTAAAATAGAATCATCTTTTAGTGACTATTATTTCACATATCATGTTAATTAGATGGCATAAAAAATTTAGGGTTAAATATGTTTTTGGTTCCTATAAATATCTCAATTTTGATATTTAGTCTCTATAAAAATAACGTCGAGTTTTAGTCTCTATAAAATTATTTTTGCACGCAATTTTAGTCCCTCTACAGAAACTAAATATGCGTGCAAAAATAATTTTATAGAACTAAAACTCGACATTTTTTTATAACTAAAAACCAAAATTGAGATATTTATAGAGACTAAAAATATATTTAACCCAAAAATTTATATGTAATCACATTATTTTTCTTATAAATGCATATATTTTCTTAACAAAAATGGTATTCTTACACCATCTCACACAATTACACCATATTTCACTATGAACCAACACGAGGAATAATAAAATATTATAATATTAAATACTTTATATAAATATTTCAATAATTATGTGGCCAATAATTATGGAATATTTTAATAATATATTAATATGGTCAATAATTATGTGGTCAAATATATTTATTTAATTATATTAGCTATTGTTAGGAATTAATTAATTAATTAATTAATTAAATAATTGGTATGAGTTCAAATATGAGTGGATGTCAGGATGATCCATTTGGAAATAATGGGAACCCTAATTGGCTATCACATTATATATAGGTTATGGTCCTCAATATACCGTACACAAGCAAATTATCTCTTTCTCCCCATCTGAAGAGAATTCAAGGCATACAGAGTACCGGTTGAGGAAGAACCACAAAAGTCATCAATTTCAGGTTTCAGGATTACCGCCTAAAGGGGAATTTCTCAATGGATTCAGGTATTCATATAATCAATTTATCGATCATTTTAATATTATACATGTTTGTTTTCCGCGTCTAAATTATATATTATAATTTTTTCGAGCATGTATATAGAATTATTTTAATTCTAACAAATGGTATCAGAGCCAAAATTAAAATGATCGGAATTAAGATTTCTATAATGAATTATATGTGATTGTTAAACATATAGAATTTATGTCTCGCTCTTTTAATTTATTTATTTTTTGAACAAGTTTCGTAAGATTGTTTTTAATTTTTGCTTTTAATGATATGAATTTGATATTTTAAAGATGCAAATTAGCCTAAATATTACTCTATTAATACTGTAACATTAACATTTCCATTCTAATTGATAACAATAGTATGATGTGGTACAATGCCAAAACATTTTCTATATGTCAAATTATATGATTGTTTCTTTTTTATAAAAGAATTGCGACAACACTAAACCCTGATTAGGGTTGTTTTATTTCATAAATAACAAACAGTATAAACTTGTTTTGGAAATTATATTTAATTGAAAGATGAAAGTAATTGAAAATTCAATACTGTTGTTATATGTAATTGTCGTAACAGTACTACTATTACGCTACTATGATGTTTTATTAAGTTTGATTCAATTTACCGGTGGATAGTTAGAATTATATAATATATGATTCTGAATTTTTTTTTGGTTATTTAATTTGTTTTATATCATATTTATACATATTTAAATATAATAAAATATATTTATTAAAATACTTTTCCCCTTCACATATAACTGGTTTATTATACTGGTATGTACATGATATAAACATAATCAGATAAACATACAATTTTGACATTACATTTGCAGGTAATGTTTATGTGAATTTTAAAGACCTTCCCATTTAATTTATTAAATTAAAATTGTCTAGTAATTTTGATTGGATTAGTTGAAACAACAAGTTGCAAAAGTAACCTCTGTTATTTAAATTTAATTCAATTAAAATTACAAATGATGTAGTGTGTAATTTTTCATGCGAACTGTTATGGTCGGCCAAAAGAAAGACACGGTTTGGCCGAAAATTTGCATATCTGTGATGGTAAATATGTAGTAATTATCAAGTTTATCCATGTGGCTAATGATTGATGTCAAAGGTATCCATTATCTGACATGACTTATTACTAATGTTTGATCGTTACGTGAGAGTAGCGCTTACAGTTAATTCTTACAATCAAAGATTGAGAATTGATGGTGTTTTTTTGGTATCTTGTATATGTCTTATTTAATTTGCATATAAAGAATATTGTGCATGTCTATATGGTTATTTGACATACCTACTAATGTTATTGTATGTTTGTTGTTCTTTTCAATTAAACCAGTTACTGCTGCTACCTCTCCAAACTTTGTGTCTCAGATTAACTCTATCCCTATGCTAAGTGGGATAAACTTTAAGTCTTGGAAAGAATCCGTGGAGATTATTCTTGGATGCATGGATTTAGACTTATCTTTGAGGGAGGAGCGTCCCACCGCCACTGCTGAGAACCTAAATGAAACTAAAATAGAAAAATGGGACCGATCTAACCGAATGTGCTTTATGATGATCAAAAGATCCATACCTGAAATGATTAGGGGCTCGATTGCTGAGAGTGAAAGTTCCAAGAAGTTCCTTGAAACCGTGGAGAAATTATTTGCTAAAAATGATAAGGCTGAGACAAGTAGTACCTTGTCCAAACTCATTTCAATGGTTTATAAAGACAAAGGGAACATAAGGGAGTACATCATGGAGATGTCTAATCTCGCATCAAAACTCAAGGCATTGAAGTTAGAATTTCCTGAGGATTTGATTGTACATTTGGTTTTGATCTCTCTACCATCAAACTTTGGGCAATTCAAAGTGAGTTACAATACTCAAAAAGAAAAATGGTCTCTCAATGAGCTCATATCTCACTGTGTGCAAGAGGAAGAGAGGCTAAAGAGAGAGAAGATTGAAAGTGCTCACTTCGCTACCAATTCTCAAAATAAAAGGAAGAAGCTTGCGGGAAATTTTTCTCAAAATAAAAAGGCAGAGGAGCAACCTAAGGAGACCACTTGCTTCTTTTGAAAAAAGGATGAACACATGAAGAAGGAGTGTTCCAAGTATGCCGCATGGCGTGAAAAGAAGGGGTTGCCTGTGGAGCCGTCCACCAAGTGATGTTGAAAGATTCACCTATGTGGGCGATGGCAATAAAGTTGCAGTAGAGGCTATAGGGAGTTTTAGATTATTATTAAAAATTGGTCTTTCATTTGGATTTGATTGAGACTTTTGTTGCACCGTCTATTAGACGTAATTTAATTTCTATTTCTATTTTGGACAAATTAGGTTATACTTGTTCATTTGGAAATAATAAATTTAGCCTCTCATATGATTCAAATGTTGTTGGTTATAGTTCTTTGAATGATAATCTTTATATGCTTGATATTGAAGGTCCTTATAACAAAATATTGCAAATAGAGTCGCATGGTACAAAACGAAAATTAAATGAGAATTCCGCCATTTTGTGGCATAAGCGATTAAGACATATATCTAAACAAAGAATTCAAAGGCTTATGTCGGACGATATTCTTAGATCCCTTAATTTTCCGGACTTTCAAGTTTGCATTCAGTGTATCAAGGGTTCTTGGAATGGACAACAATATTTTATTACGTTCATAGATGACTACTCGAGGTATGGGTACCTCTATTTGATTCAAGAGAAACAAATTTTGATAGAACATATAGGGACAAACTTAATGCTAGTCGATTCACTAACCAAAGGTTTAACACCTAAGGCTTTTCATGGGCATGTTGCTCATATGGGTCTTGGTTTTGATATTGTCTTAGATTAGTGGGAGTTTTGTTTTTCCCTTAATTTTATATGTTTTATGATTTGGTTTTATTTTGGTATAAACTTTATGTTATGTTTAATTTTCTGCAGAAATAAAAACTTATGAGGTATTATTATTATAACAATATCAAGTTAGTTTTTGTTATGTGCAAATATTGTGACTTTGAATTGCATCTAAGGAACTTCAGTTTGATTTCGCTAAAGACTCCAGTAGGACCAGTTGGAAATATGCATGATTCAGAGATCAGATTGCATGAAATTTCCATGTCACTCATCCATATCGATCTATGTCATCAAGTATGTTGATGTGGTAGTCGTCGGGGTTCCGTCACATTATACATTAGTGATGGCAGCCGCGATTGTCCCATTATTGATGTATAAGGTGGACCAGATTGTAAAGTTGAAATCTAAAGATAAATAGCATTCAGATGCGCGTCTAAAGAATTATGATATAATCATTAAGATATATTGGCCAAGTGGGAGATTGTTGGAATATTTTAATAATATATTAATATTCCAATAATTATGTGATCAAATATATTTATTTAATTTTATTAGCTATTTTATCAAATAAAGTGCCTTGGAATCAACACAATTAATCATTATCTTAAAAAGTGTGAAAATCTCAAAGAGGACACCTATTGTGAGACGGATGAAGTATTAACCAACTTTGTTTACTGCTAAAAAATATTCTTAATATCGAGACATTTATTAATCAGTTTCATAACTTCATTAATCAACTTTTACTTTTCATTAAATGTTTATTTTTACTATTAAAAATTATTTTTAATATTTGAACGTTTATTAACCAACTTCATCATTTTACGATCCAATTTTTTACATTTCAATAATTAACTTTGTTTCATTAATTAAAGGCATTGTTCACATACACTTTTCACACACTGTTCAAGTACTGTTTATAAAAATGTTCATAAATATATTTTTTATTGAAAAAAAATACATTGTTCACCGTATTTATATATAAATACGATGAACGGTGTATACTGTGTAAGTATTGGTGTATGAATAACATTACTGTGAAATATGCATATATTTACTCGTTTGGGCATGTAAAAAGTGTGTCGAGGTAGAACCTATAGTGAGGAAGATTGTGGAAAATAAATTTATGTGGTTTGGGCATGTAGAGAGAAGATCGGTGGATTTTGTAATAAGGACGATAAATCAGATGCAGAAAATACAAACAATTAGAGAAAATGAAAAACCTATAAAGTCTATCAGAGAAGTTATTAAGAAAGATCTATAGATTAATGATTTAGATAGAAACATAATCCTTGATAGAATATTATAACAAAAGTTGATCGGTATAATTGACCTCACTTAGTGGAATAAGATTTAGTTATTGATGTTATTGACGATGCACTCGTTTGTCTTTTTCTATGCAAAAACAAAGTAACTTTTCATTGATAAACTTATTTCCCATAAGCACACGTACATACATGGAAAACTAACATTAGTCTAATTAATTGGCTAATAAATACATCATGTCTAACAGGAAACACACATATTTGATATTCTTAGTTAAATTGTGGTTGCAAAATGATGCAATTTTTGAACCAAAATATGTTAATTTTTAGAGATAGGTGGGACTTCGATCTAGTCTTACGTCTAGAGAGGGACATGGTTCAAGAGGAACATGAGACATGGGCAATTAGTGACATACCTCTGACCCTTAAATCCCAGTACCGCATGCATTTTGATGAAGGAGTTGGTGGTATTAGCATTTGCATTACAAATTAAGTTGTAATTGTGTTTTTGTGTGAATGATATATTTGTGATTGCTGTTAATTATCATCCTACTGCTATTTTTCACCGTTATCATTTGTAAGGTGTATTCTCACCATTTTTTGTTGTGACGTTTATGCTCCTCTTGAGTATAGACAATCAGATACTTAGCAAGAGTAATTACTTGTGAGTTAGAAGATATCCTTGAAGCTTTTCTTCGGTTAGTTTATCACCTCTATTTAATATTACACACACAAGGTGTAATATTTGTTTCGGAGTTGTTATTTGAAGTTCTTTTTGTTGGGTATTTACTTTACATAAGTATTTTATGTTTTGAATTCCGCTGCTAAGTTTTTGAAAAATATTCTTGAGGTTGAATGATTTGTGTTGAGTAGTGTTTCGGACTGGGCCTCAAGACACTGTTGGGCCATGGCCCAACGTGTCGGACAAAGACCCATTCAGTCGGGCAGACACTTAACCAGGCAGGCTGACACTCAACTTTACGTGTAGACACCTGGGGCATCGAGCATGTGCCATGTCCACAGAATTGGTAATAGGAAGACCACATCTCCCTCTCACCTGCCACAACATCCAACTGTCCACTATTGTCTCATGAAAGATAAGGACAGTTGGACCAAAGGCAAGACCATGTGATAGGTATTACACACTCCTATGCGTACCTTGGCAGATCTTCCTTGGGCCTAGCTGATCCATCCCAAGGGAGAACCTTGGCTCAACGCTGGGGCTCACTATAAATACCCTTTTTTATTAAAGGGTCAGATATTCTGATTAACTCACTCTCTTACCATTTTTATGTACCTAATCTCACTTAAGCTTCGGAGTGTATTGCAGGTACACGCCCCTCCTTTATCTCAATCACTTTGTTCGCGTTCGACCTCTGGAAGGCCCTTCTGATCAGGTGAGATATGTGACACCGTCTGTGGGAAACTAGCTATCCCCTTCTTCCAGAACAGAAGATCAAAGCTCCAATTCGTCTTCCATCCTTCCAATATGGCCGGAGAACACGGTGACAACCATGACTTTCCCCTCATCGACTACACGACTAAGGACAACCAGAACTTCAACAATGAATATGATCCCAGGGACGGGCTGTCCGCCACCCCGTCGCCTGAACCTGAAGATAATGGGGTTCCATAATCTCAACCTCAACCAGTTGTCCCCTTTCAGCCTATCCTAGTGCCAGTCGAAGGAGACGTCACCATGATAGCTATGGTGAACACCCTTAACCAGTCCAACCTCATGCTCTACCAACAGCAGGAGAGGATCATGGCTCTAGAAACTGATCGACAGGTAGATCGTCCCCGACAGGGACGCGGGGTGCTGCAGGAGAAACGTCATCCAGAAGCTGCAAAGAAGCGGGGGCGTTCTCCTCCTCGGTAAGGTCGACGCTCCCCCAAACCAAAGAAGAATAAATCCAGGATATGCCATGAGACCGACCGATCGAGATCTTCACCTCGACGTGAGCAGAGTCCTAGAAACAACGACTATTCCCCGTTGAGAAGTGACGAGGAAGATCCCCATTGTCCGCTTTACCGAGCTATTATGGAAGTACCGCTCCCCAAGGGCATGGAGAAGCCCCCACATCTGGCTGTCTACGACGGGACGACTGACCCAAATGACCACGTCGACAACATCAACGTTATGCTCGACTACCGCAACGACATCACCGGACATCTCAAATGCAGGTTGTTTTCGACAACTCTCAGAAAAGGGGCCATGGCTTGGCACAAAAGCCTAGCCCCGGAATCAATCACATCCTGAAGGGTCATGAAGTTTGTGTTCATGAGGCACTTCATAGCCTCCCGATGCCACCCTACGAATGAAGCAACCCTGGAAGCCATCGTACCGAGAAAAAACGAAACACTGCGCGCGTACATCGAATGTTTCAACCAGGAAGCCGTTGAAGTGGACACAACAGACTACATGAAAAAATATCTCCTCGAGAGGGGGCTCCTCCCTGGAAGCGAACTCAGCAGAGCAGTAGGAATAGAACCTCCCCGCACTCTGGACGAGCTCATTCACAAAGCCCAAGCTTATATCAGATACAAGGAGAAACAGGTTGCTCATATTACCCGAAGCAACCGCAATACCGATGACACTAGTAACTCCAAACGCGGGGACCCCAATGCTCCCCGTCACAACGGGGATAAGCAAAAGGAGGAGAAACCTCGCGAAGTTCGTGAAGGAAGAGGACCCGTGAGACGTTTCAATGAATACACGTTGTTGGCTGCTCCTTGCAAACGCCTCCTATCCAAATGTATCAATTCCGAGTTTAAACAGGGCAGGGTGAGGTTCCCCAAACCTTCTGCACCCAAGCCCCACACGGACAAGACCAAATACTGCCATTTTCACAGAAGTCATGGACATGTGATCGATGATTGCGTCCATTTGAAGGACGAGATTGAGATCCTGATTCAAGAGGGCCATCTCAAACAGTACACCAAGAAGAACGATGCTCCTCGGCATGAAGATCAAGCAGCGAAGAGAACTCGCGAGGACACAACGCCCGACGATTCCCCATATCAGGTGGCCATGTGCGTATCCCGCCCAAAAGACTTCCACCTCTCTGACATCTACACAGGGGAACGATTTGTTGCCCTTAGCCCTTGGGAGAAATTCCCAATGACTTTGGTCATATCAGGAGGAGGAGGAGTAAACAACCAGAACGCCGCTATTTCGGTAAAATACAAATTCGATGAACTCCTGCTAACCGCACCCGACCAGTTAGCTACCCTGACAAAATCCCGAGGGAAATCCAACCCAGTATCCTTTTTCCAAGAGGAACTACCCGGTGGATCACCCAATTCAAGTATCCCCCTACTAATAAGGGCCAAGATGGTGAGGTTCAAAGTTCGACGCATCATGGTCGACCAAGGCAGCTCAGTGGGCATTATGTATGTCCACTTGTTCAAAACCCTAAAGTTGGACAAGGAACTAACTAGAGAAGTCAAAATCCAATTCCTGGTGATCGAATGTCCGTCCCTCTACAACTGCATCCTTGGCCGACCTAACTTGGCCGAGTTGACAGCGGTCCCCTCCACTGTCCACCTGAAAATGAAATACTACACCAAGTTGGGTCGCGTGGTCACGGCCCACGATGTCATCGGAGCTGCTCGAAGATGCTATGATGTTACGGTCAAAGGACATGCTATAATCAACACCTTCAAGAACAGAAAGAAACCTAGGGTTGAAGAGCAGCCTCCCACCCCGTGGATCAACACCATCGACCTCGACATCCGTCTCAGCTAAGAAGATGCTAAAGCACTGGGCCCCATCAACGACCAAGTTCCAACACATCCATTCCGCCCAATCCCCAACGGGGAGTTCAAAATCATTCCTCTGGGTGACGATCCTGACAGGGCTGTGAAGATAGGAACCAGACTACCAACAACAACAAAGGAACAACTAGCAACTTACCTCAAGGAGAACGCAGATCTGTTCGCATGGAGTGATGTTGAGATGCCCGGGCTCGACCCCGAGGTCACCTTTCATCAATTAACTTTAGATTAGGTCGTTAAGCATATAGCATAGCGTAGGCGCAAGCAGTCTCCTGAGAAAGCGGAGGCTGTTGAGCGAGCTGTAAAAGACATCTTAGAGGCAAATTTTATTTCTGAAGCCCAGTACACAACCTGGATCTCTAATGTAGTCCTCGTTAAGAAAAATAATGGAAAATGGCGTATGCGTGTTGATTATACTGATCTCAATAGGGCTTGTTCCAAAGATGTTTTTCCCATGCCTAACATAGATAAACTGGTTGACAATTTTGCGGGCTTCAAACTCTTGTCTTTTATGGATGCATATAGTGGATATAATCAGATGCCTATGTCGGACACAAATAAGAGGCACACGACCTTCATGACCCCGACGGGCAACAACTACTACAATGTAATGCCCTTCAGATTGAAGAACATCGGGGGCCACATATCAACGTATGATGAACAAGGTCTTCCGAGGAAAAATTGGAGACATGCTCGAGGTATACATGGATGGCATGATATTAAAGTTGCACGAAGAGGTCGACCATGCTCAACACCTCTGAAAGGTTTTCGAGCGTGCAAGACAATGCAAAATCAGGTTCAACCCTGAAAAATGCACCTTCGGTGTTCGGGCGGGGAAATTCCTCAGCTTTTACCTAACTGAGCACGGGATCAAAGCAAACCACGACAATCTCGAAGAAATCCATTCAATCTCTCAATGGCATGCTCTCCTCCTTGTCCCGTTTCGTCGCCAAGTCCGCGCAACACGCCCTCCCTTTCTTCAGGCTACTACAGAAAGAAGCCACCTTCGAGTGGACCGAAGAATGCGAACAAGCATTACTCCACTTAAAAAGGGAACTCTCCGAACCACCGGTCCTATCCTATCCACTAGAAAGAGAGACTTTATATCTATACCTATCCGTGGCAAATGAGGCCATCAGTGTCGTCCTCATCCATGAAATCGTTGACGGGAAAAGCCTATTTATTTCACGAGCAAGGCCCTCCAAGGTCCCGAGCTCAGGTATCAACGGATCGAGAAAGTCTCCTTAGCCTTAATAAACGCCGTGAGGAGACTGCGACACTATTTCCTTGCCCATACGATTAAGGTCCGAACAGACCAACACGTCAAACAACTCATCGGCCGACCAGACATGGTCGGTCGGATGCTCAAATGATCGCTATAACTATGAAGTTCGACATCCAGTATGAGAGCAAGAAAGCCCTAAAAGCTCAGGTCCTGGCTGACTTTGTTGCCGAGAGGACACATAGCCCGGTCCCGACTAATGGTGCCCACAAGTGGACAATCTTTGTCGACGGCGCTTCTAGCTCGCGAGGCAGTGGTGCAGGCATCATCCTCGAAAACAAAGACGGTATTCTGATCAAAGTATCCCTGGCATTAACCTTCTCGGCGTCTAATAACTACGCCGAGTATGAGGAATTACTCGCGGGTTTAAGACTAGCCGAGGACCTGGGAGCGAAAGAAGTAAAGATATCAACAGACTCTCAACTCGTGGCATCCCAGGTACGAGGAGAATACTAGGCTAAGAATGACAACCTCATCGAATACTTAGCCCTAGTAAAAGACAAACTCGAGAAATTCGACGCGTGGGAAGTCCAACATGTCCCCCATGAACATAACACGTGAGTGGATATCCTATCCAAACTTGCGAGCACACGGAAGAAGGGTGGGAATAATTCCGTGATTCAGGAGATCCTTCCTCAGCCTAGCATTGAGAAATCACCCCCTCCGGTCGAAGTAAACGCCATTGACGACGCTCATTTCTGGATGACGCCCATCCATAACTACCTCACGAAAGACGAACTCCCCGCGACCAAAAGAAGGGCATGTTCGTACGTCCTCCTCGAGGGTAAACTCTATCAACGAGGATTATCCATTCCGTTACTAAAATGCGTCGCAGAGGAAAGCGTCCCAGACATGCTGGGAGAAATCCACAGGGGGATTAACGCTCAACATCTCGGCGGGAGGTCGCTGGCGCGCAAAGCTTTACGAGCAGGATACTATTGGCCAATAGTGCAATACGATGCCAAAGAACACATCAAGAAATGTGACAAGTGCCAAAGACACGCCGACATGCACCTCGCTCCCCCTAACGAGTTGAAGGAACTCTCCTTCCCATGGCCCTTCACATAGTGGGGAATGGATATCCTCAGACCTTTCGTGACCGGCTCGTACCAAAACAAATACCTCATCGTAGGGGTGGACTATTTTACAGAGTGGATCTAAGCCGAAACTCTGGCCAAAATCACAATGCAGAACATTCTCCGCTTCTTCAAAAGGAATATCCTCGCCCGCTTCGGCATACCCCAAGTCCTAATCACCGAAAATGGAACATAATTCACGGACAGAAGATTTCAAAACTTTGTCGCCAATTTAGGCACAAAGAAACACTTCACATCTGTCGAGCACCGTCAAACAAACGGCCAAGCGGAGGCGGCCAACAGGGTATTCCTACGAGGACTAAAACGTAGACTCGGCGAAGCGAAAAAAGCATGGGTCGAAGATCTACATAGCGTCCTTTGGGCATATCGCACAACCCCGCACTCCACAACCGGGGAGACTCCTTTTAGGCTAACCTGCGGGACCGAGGCAGTCATTCCGGTAGAAATTTGAGAACCGGAGCGGCGCATAGAAGCGCCCCTCGATGAAGAACTGAATGACGAAGCTCTACGAGTTGAATTGGACCTCGTTGAAGAAATTCGCTCTGAGGCAGATGTCATACCCTAATTTTTCACCCTAAGATGTTTCACATCTCATCTACATCTTGCATACAAACAAGATCGCGCACTGGTTCGTTTATCCTTCTCGGGTGCAGGTTTATGCCTCACGGGGGATCACCATTTTTTATTTGCTTTCATTTTTGTTTATTTTACTAACCATTAATTAAAATCCAAAAAAATATTTTTTGTTTCTTTCATTAACTTTTTTTTTTCAGGAGGAGGAACCATGTGAAAATGCCAAAAATAGCAGTCATGCCGCTCGAGCGAAATTTCACAGACAAAAGTTGAGGTTGATCCGCAATTAATTCAAAATTATCAGATCAAGGATTTCCCAAGTTAATTGATTCATTCAAGGATTTCCAAGGTTCATGTGTTTATTTCCATGCCTTCTTCGACGTACAAGAAGAATCGGGCCGAAACAACCAAGCAAACATGTTTGAATAGAAAATTTCAAATTTCAGCTTGGTTAACCGGTTAACCAATCCGTTAACCGGTCAACCAATGTGAAATTTTAATATTTTATTCAAATTAAACACCCTTAGATCATTGATTTAATTGGAATATTCTAGATCCATTGGTATCTGATTTCTCTACATCACATTGATCATTTCCTACCATAAACCCTCACTAATCACCACTATTTTCCATTTCCCACCAAAATTGCAATTACCAAGCCTAATTTTAATTACCAAAGCAAGCTCCATTCCACCAAATTTCCATACCTAAGACCTTTAAATAGGACCACAATTTCATTCATTCCATAAGCTTTTGATAGCCACAAAACCTCTTGCAAAATACTTCCCCAACACCAAAATTCTCCAAAGCTCACTTCCTTTCTTTTGAAGTTATCAAGAATTCACATTGAATTTTTGACTAACTTGAGCTAAACCTTCATCATTTCTTTCTTTTGTTCATCAATTTCAGTAGATCTAAGCTTGCTTTGGTCCATTTTGAAGAAGAGCTTTTGGTAATTCATCTTTCTCCATAAACCCATATTCACAATCAACATTCAAGATGTAGCTCTTTGGTGCCTTTGATTCTAGATCCTTTGGATCTTTATTTGTTGTTTGATTGCAGGGATTCCACTGTATTTTGGTTTTAAAATTCGTGCAAATTCAGATCATGATCATCAAATGTTTGAGAAAAAGGTTTAAAAATGGATCATGCTGAATTTTCTGCATTTTTTCTTCTTCTGGTACAACGTTAACCGGTTAACCAGTTTTAAAACTGCGCAGATTTTTCCTGTGTTAACCGGTTAACCAATTGGTTAACCGGTTAACGCAAGTCAGAATGGTGTTTTTGGTTTGTTTCAAGCCCCTTTTTGGTTCCTCTTTCTTCTTCTTCCTCCTCCTTTTTATTTTTACCTTGGGAAGTACTTTTGGGAGTAATTTCCCCTTAATTTCAATGAACTTTGGATGTAGATTAGAGTAGTTAATGTTCATTAATTCAAAACTACCTTTAAGTGTATTATTCAATTCATTTAAGGTATTTTGCGTTAGTGATATATTTTCATGCTTGAATCCACTGAGATGAGTGATTGAACTTAAGGATGGAAGAATACCATGAGTGCAGCTCAATTTGGTATTCACCTTTAGTTTTGTGCGGTATCGCGTTCGGATAACGATTTACATATCGTTTATCTCGCATGCATTATCACTGACATTATGCACCTTAACTGGTGGTGGTCGGCCTTATTTGTAGGGTAATTATTTCGTAAATTACTCGACGATTGCTTAACATAGACCTAAATGTGTCCCGACTTCAGAATAAAAATTTAATTGGGTACTTGCACTTTCGTGGACCGGATCTCTTGTTGATCGTGTAATCCCAAAGTGGTTAATCATATTGCATTAAGAATCGAGACTTATGAATGTTTGATGCGTAGGTGCTTTGGGTCTGCCAATCGCCTTTCAAATTTCATTGAATTCAATTCGATTTGCCTTGATTAATCGTTATAGTGTAAGATGTTAAGAGGATCCGGTTGCCTTTCGATTTTGGTTACTCTTTTGGTTGTGGTTGATTAAGTTCACCATACCATTATTATGTAAATATTATTATACTATTACAACTATTAATATTTTAGATTCTTGCACTTTAGTTTCTTTTGCTACTAACATTTAAATTCTTGCACTTTTATTTGTTGTTATTTTATTTTGCTTTACTATGCTTTATTCATCCATTATCATGTTTATTATTTGCTCTTATTTTTTTGTTATGTTGATTTTCCTTTTGTCCATTTGGACACAAAAATATTAATAAAGGATTAAACTTCTAAAAGACTTGTCACTTTAATTTTGGACTATGGCCATCATCCTTAGCATTAGACTTGGAGTTTTGGACTTAGATTTTAGGATCTTGCCCTTTGCTTGAGTTATTATGGATTGGAGACTTTAGCCCGATTTGGTTCACTTGTTTATGAAGACGAAATCCTATTGCTTCGAAGAATATTCACCATACGGTTTGATCGTTCTTCCCTTAACTTTTACTTTAAGTCTTAGGATAGTCCATTCATCTCCTCCCCTTCTTAAATTTTCAAATCTTCTTCCTATTTCAGAAACCTTCTTTGTTTTAAAACTTCAAAACGTTTTCATAATCAAACCTTGACTTAGGTCAAGCAATTTTACCTTTTCATTTCATTTATTAATAAATGCTAAACCACATAAGCATATCGAAACTTTCTTTTCAAGACTTTAAAAAATGTGAAACTCATTCAATTGTTTTTTTGTGCCCTCGTGCACTTTTCTTTTTAACCATTTTTATGTTTAGATATAATTCATTCTTTTTAGCAGAATTATTCGCTAAAGAATGATGACTTATCTTTACATTTTAAATCAATTCAACACATTATTTCTTTTCACATTTTGTACCACGAACTACGAGGTTTTGATCTCGCATTGCACTTTGTGGGTACGTAGGCATGAGACGATCGTCTCTTCAAACACAAAAATCTTAAAAAATATTTCTCTTCTCATCTCTTCAATCTCTTTCAAACAAACCATTTTCAAACCAAAAAGCAGTAAATATTTCAAAGGGCTCCCGTGGAGTACCACAGACATTTTGGGTGCGTAAAACCTTCCCGATTTGTAACCTATTCCCTTACTCGCTCTCTGCTTGATTCTTTTAGTTTTTTCTTTTAGATTCATTAGGTTTTATTCGCACTTTTTCCCTTTTCCATTTGGAATAAAATAAAAGCGTGGTGGCGACTCTGTTTACCTTGAGTTAAGTTAACCAATAGCTTACACTCATGATTTTACCGCTACAGTAGATCTTTGAGAAGCTTCACTTAAACAGAAAGTGGCTTTGCGCCACGACGCAAAAGTCATAAAAAGAGAATTCCAAGTGGGCAGCCTGGTCCTCAAACGGAACCAAAAAAACCCACGAGAAGGCAAGCTAGCCGCAAACTGGGAAGGCCCGTACCATGTTCGAGATAAAACGGGCAACAAGGCCTATTACCTTGAAAACCTGCAAGGTGAAGAACTTGCTCGACCATGGAACGCTGAAAAACATAAGCAATATTATAGCTAAACAACTTATGAAGGTGTGGGAGGTACGACCATAAACCTTCGTCACTGATCGAAAGGGAGGGGACGCCCGCATAAGACGAGCACAACACTCCCCGAGGTTGGACACATCAAAACGAATTCCAACGTTGCAGTACCATGCCGGCAGGGCACATAACTCGCGATGGGAAGGCCCAAGCCCCGGGATCAGGGTTTTCGACCACGACCCTAGTCCCGATTCACAGCGGACGTAAAACCCGCCACCTCGTCAGTTCCCTAAATCGATGAGCCTATACAGTTGAGCAAACAAGTTCAAATAAACTTAAGAGTTAAAACAAACTTAACAAAATCAGATTTATATATATCAAACATAATATTGTATTTAAATCCCGGCCAAAGCCTGACTGTTAAAGTACATATAAAAGTGGTGCACAGGCCATCAAAACAAAATCAAAATAGAGAAAAGGCACGCAGACCAAAAATCTAAAAAACTAAGGCACGATGGCCGAACCTAGACCTCCTCATTGTTGTCGTCATTCTCCTCCATGTCACATTCCTCCTCCTCTTCAGCAGCATAGGGGCAGACGATCTCCCCGTTAGTCACAGTATAGCTGAAAGTCGTTCCATCGGTCACGAGCCCGGGATTGATGATTTTGAGTTGATGATTGTGTTGTTGAAACCCTCCTCGAAGACCCCAACAATATCCTTTTCACGCCCCCTGATCCGAGCAATCAGGTCATCCCGGTTCTTCAGAGTCATATATTCCTCAGTCTTATTATCCCCGGGAAGAGCCATTTGCTCCAATACCACGACCCTTGCACGAAGGTGCCCATTCTCCTCCTCGACCTCAGTAAACTTGGCCTTATCCTCCTTCAATTTCTTATTTTCCTTGGCCAGGGTGTCGTACTCGCGCTTCACCTTATCCAGCTCGGTCTTTAACCCATCTTGAAGCTTGTACTCTTCCTTGTAATTCAGCAAGTTTTGGGAGAGCAGGTTCTTCTCGGCGGTGACTGCCCAGAGTGCCTCTTTAGCACCCTTCAATGCAGAAATCGAGCAGGAGCTATCCAATAAGACCATGGCCGTCTCCATAACCCTGATCGTAACATCAATATCCCGAGCGAGATTATCACGTCTGCTCATCTCCTCCTGGTTAAGGATAGCCTTTGTCTCCGCAGACAACACAACAAAAGAATCTTCTGAGCTGAAGGATTCTCGCTCCGTACGGCAGGGAGGTATGAGGTAGGCCCCTTGACCAGCGAAAAAACCCTTGGGTGTAGTACCCTCTGGGTGGGGACGTTTGGCTTGGGGAGAATCATCCAGAAGGATCGTCTCAGTGGGAACAGGAGTCACCAAAGGAGTATCTTCCATGGGCGAGTTTTGGGTCGGGCTAGTGCTACCCGACCCACCAGTCGCTTGCTCGGCAGCCACCTACTAAACGCGGGGTTTGCTCATCTTTTTAGATTTGGGGGGGGGGGGGGGGCAGCCTGAGCTGCCAGTTTCAGTGCTCGCTCCCGAAGCGCAGGCATTTCTCATACAAAATAAAAAGAAGTCAACAAGACAAGTTAAAAAATGAAAGGCAAGAAGATCGAGGAGATACTATCTAGCAATCTAATGGTCTCTTCATCGGAACTACACTCAAGCACAACCTTAGTGTTGATCATTTGAGGCTCTAAGATGGGCAAACCATCGTCACACCGTATCGTTGGTCTTGTCGATCTACCCAAGTCGCTGGACTAAAACCCCGAACATAAGCCACCAACTTTTTATAGACCATTCTGTCCTCGACCCCTAGGTTCTCATGCTTGACCCTATAGTGGTTGGTCGGTAGATTGAAATGGTCCGGCTGCCACCTAAGGGGAATCTTCGGCATCAGACGCTCCTCGCCATTGGCCTCCCGTTTCAAAAAAAATATAAACTATCGAGGGCACGTTGGGTCACGGGCTTCACCGTGTACCATCTGTCTTTGAAGTTACAGACAGAGTCAATATAGGTCTTGAACAACCTCAACGACTGCTTGAAAGAGACCCAGATATGTCGTCCTTCACCGCCCAAACGCTGAAGGTGAAAGATGTGGAAGAATAGGGGCAAGGTGCAACCGATCCCTATGGCACACCAGTTCAAACGCCCATATGAATAAGATGGCGTTATGATAAAGCTGTGAGGGCGCCAGTTTGAGCCATCGAAATACCCCCATTTAGAATTCGTTGAAAGGGAGTTGTATTTCGGCCTCGTGGAAGGTGAACTCGTACATTGGGAAGCGTTTTTCTAGGAAACACGAGCATATTCGCTGCTCGGCGGTAGGAGCGTAACACTTCCAATTAACGGTCTCCTCAGATCCCAGCTCCTCTACCTGCGCAAAAGCGATGACATTTTCATCGACGAAAATGGACTCTGTTTCCATCGGCTCGTCGGCAACCCAGGAGAGATCATCGTTCCTAGACGAGGTGGTCGTGCCTCCTCCCGCAGGATGTGTTCGGTTAGTGTTACCTGGAAAGTAGAAGGAAAAAGTGAATTCAATGTCGCATCAAATCCACCCTTTCACCGCAATTCAAGTGAAAGGGCGAAGGGGAGAAAACCCGACTTACTTGTACTAGATCAGCCCGAGACATTTAGATAATGCCCGGAAGATGCGAAGAAATTATAGATTTTTCCTGGGGCGGTCAAAGAACGCCCGAGGCCTTGCGATCAATGGGCGCCCAGGACCTTCGAGGAACTCAGGAAAATCTTGTGTGGAGTGTTTTAAGAACACTCACGGACGTTCGAAGTGTTCTCGACGTATTCATATAAGGCTCGGTACATTCATCTAACACATGCAAATTTTGCTCGACACATTCATGATGTACTCGAGACATTCATGCAAAAAAAACCTAAAAATTCCTAAAAATAAATATTCTACCTATCTCCGTGAAGAATCGCCACTATAACTAGCTACTAAACCTAAAAATCGCCAGAAAAAGGGGGTTCAAGGGAGTACGTGTCATAGTGTTGGCGGGGAAGTGACGATGGTGTACGGTGGAAATGGTGGCGGTTGCATTTGCATAAGGAAGTTTCAAGTATGGGAATCATGTGGGGAGAGCGAAAAAGGAAATGAGGTGGTCCCTTACCCCTTTTTATATAACTGGGATGCGTAGGGACATGAGCCTAGGCAATCATTACCTAGATTCCCTAGGCCGTCCACATTTAATGCACCGTAACACTAGAAACTAAGCGCCACACATTGAATCCCTTGACACGTCACTCTGGGAAACTTCAAACATCGTCGGGCATGCGAAATATCCCTCGATGTCTGACCTCGAGATTCCCCTATCGACATGGATCAGAACCCGAATAATTTCCAACGTTATCTAGTGCACTCCCCAAACCTCCTCGACTACGTGATCGGACCACGTGATCGTACTAAGTCGATAATTTTGTCGGGATGAGACATTGTACCCACGCAACTGAGCAGGCGCTCAATCCCCGGGCGACCTTACACACGCTGCAAATCACCGACCACACCTTCCCGTCGATTTCTCAGCCCGCTAAGATGAATATTCGAGACAGCCAGATGATGTTCCCCGACAACGTACTCCACTACGAACATTGATCCCCGACATGTGCGTTATGCCCGAAAATCTTCTTAATTCATCACTCCAACTCGGAGTTTCGACTTGAGGGGCTACTGTTCCGGACTGGGCCTCAAGACACTGTTGAGCCATGGCCTAACGTGTTGGGTAGAGACCCATTCAGTCGGGCAGACACTCAACCAGACGGGCGGACACTCAACTGTATGTGCAGACACCTAGGGCATCGAGCAAGTGCCATGTCCACAGAATTGGTATTAGGGAGACCATGTCTCCCTCTCACCTGCCACATCATCCAACTTTCCACTATTGTCTCCTAAAAGATAGGGACAATTGGACCAAGGGAAAGATCATGTACTAGGTCTTACACGCTCCTACGCGTACCTTGGCAGTTCTTCCTTGGGCCTAGTTGTTCTATCCTAAGGGAGAACCTTGGCCCAGTATTGGGGGCTCACTATAAATACCCTTTTTCACTAAAGGTTCAGGTATTCTGATTAACTCACTCTCTTACCATTTTTCTGTACCCAATCTCACTTAAGCTTCGGAGTGTATTGTAGGTACACCGCCTCCTTTCTCCCAATCACTTTGTTCGTGTTCGACCTCTGGAAGGCCCTTCTGATCAAGTAGCATACTAAGTTATGGAAAATTTCTCTTTTATATTAAGATTCGGGGTTTAGGGTGTTACATTTTACAAGCATTAAACTCCAACTAACTGAGATATTATACCAAGCTGAACTTAAGAACCAAGTGAGATTTTACACACGCAAATATCGATCTAATATAACTTTTATTTATGAGGAACTTAAGAACCATTATGGAGATTTTGAACCAAAAGATAGATTTTCTTCTTGGTAAAACTCACAAACTAAAAGAGACATCCCAAGGGAATCCTCCAAAACAAACAAGAGCTTTTACTGGTTTAGCTCGCATCCAAAAAATTTATTGTAATAAAACTATTTACTTGAGAGATAATAAACTCTTGGTAAATTAAAATTAAGCCCTCACATAAAACAAAGATTCTGATCTTACCTAATGATCAGAACTTTAATGGCTGCTGACATGGATCTTCGAGTCTGCTCGTGCGATCAAGAGAACGGGGGGTGTGCCTGCAAGGTACTCCGATGCCAAAGTAAGAACGGGAATAAGAGATAGCAAGTACGGATAAAGTGTTTGAGGAGAAAATATTCAATACCTGACCCTCTCAAATGAAAGGGTTTATATAGAGAGCCCCTAGCGCGTGGCCAACGGTCCCTATTTTTGGGCCTTGATCGGGGATCCCACAAAAATAGGTAATTTCCAGGAACGAGGCAAGAACGAGCATCCTGTTCTGAAGATATTTGTGTCGGGCACAGAGCCCCAAACAGAGTCTGTTCTGGTCGATCCTGGGTGGTCCCTATCACAACTGAGCAGGGCCGCGAACGAGGAGGAGAGGACGAGCACCATGGAGATGGGTCCCCTGGATGATGAGTTATTGGGCCGTTTCTGGGCCGAAAAGGGTTGGGTCATACTTAGTCGTTGGTCCAGTCCAGAACAGGAGCCCCCAAGTTGTTACTTCTGGTCAGAGAAGTGATGGCTTTAGGGTGCCTTATCATCATCGTGATGGAAAGATCCTCGACACGTTTCATGACCATGGTCGCTGATGGAATCGGTCATGGCATCCTGTTCGTTATAGGCGATGATCTCAAACGTTTGGAGGGACTGGAGGGACACGCGTGTGTCTTGGAAATTATGCGCATTTAATGTGTAATGATGGCTAGCCTACGACTGTCCCTAGGTAATGAGTGCACCGTTTATAGGTTTTCATACCGCACATGCTCGTGCACGTGTTGGAAGGGTTTATAAATAGAGCATCTGGGCTCATTTCCACACTTTTCACTTTCCAATTTTCTGATCGCTCTAACAAGTAGCTCGATTCCGCCGTCAACAACCGTCTACCACCGCGATTATCGAGCACGATTACCGACCACCGCGGAAAACCTTCAACTTGTAAGTTCTAGTGCTTTTGTAGTACACACCAATTTCAATGTTTATCTTAGTTTAGTTTGTTTCCTAGATTTTATAGCCATATTCTAGGGATTAAAGTCCCTTGAATCTTCTTTTAGGACAATTATCTTAGGAAAATACTAACGAATGCTCCGGAGATAAGACACATGATAAGACCAAGGTTAACAACCATTTTCTCGTGAATAAATGTTTAACGAAATATGACGACTATAGCTTATCCACCTATCAAGCTCTCACAAACTCCCCTGAAGATATCTTACACCTAAATGTGATGAAATGTGACGATCTTAAATTAGAAAGGTTCGGCCCTGTACAGGAGCAACATGCTCAACAACACAGGATCCCATATCTTGGAGGGTGTAAACTTTTTTAAAAAGCCCAATTTTTTTACATTAATATTAATAAATATAAAAAATATTATAAAAACTCAAATAAATTAAAAAAATGTTATAATAAAAATTCAATACATTAAAAAAAGTTAGATTGCTCAAAGTCAAAATAATTATAATTAAAATTTATTTTATTAATATATAATTATATTTTTGTGTCATTTTTAATTATTATAATTTTTCTTTTTTTTATAAATTTTTTTATCCATTTTTAAATTAAAAGTGTACCTCAAATTTGATTGAACCGATCCTAAGATTAGAATCCATGTATTGAAATTGATGTTAAACTTATAATATCGGTATTTGTCGTTTAAGTTAAAACTTTTATAAACATTAATTACAAAGCTCTTAATATTCGTAAAATGCGTGGTCAAGGAATATTTGAGGAACTAGATAGAGCATTTAGTAACAATGCGTGGAGGGAAATGTATCCGAATGCACAAGTTAAAGTTCTAGCTAGAGTTGAATTCTTTGATCATCATACGATTCTCATTATGCCGATGGTTTACACTTTCAATAGCATGCCTTGTTATTTAAAATTTGAGAGTGCTTGGCTAGTGGAGGAGTTTTATCACGACATGATACGAAGCACGTGGAATAAAGAGAGTAATATGATGGACAATATGGCTAGAGCAAAATATATGCTTCAGAACTGGAGAGGAAACACCATGCATTATGTTACTAGAAAAAAGAAGGAATAGCTAGCGCGTCTGAATGGTGTCCGTATACATATAATTTCGACACCATGAAAGAGTCCCATCAGTTGATGGATTTGTCAAGCTTTGTTCCTTATACGTCGTCATTATCTGACATGACAGTTTCTCAGCATTTTCCATACTTTAAATGGGTGATGCATGTGGCTTAGAAGGTCTTCGACAAGATTATATCACTCTTTCTTCCAAACATGTCCAGAAGATTAGATCACTCTTTCTTCCAAACATGTCCAGAATCTTGAGAAGGTTTGTGATGATTTGGTTCTTGTTATGGCGAACGGTCGTTTGTCGAAAGGGGATGAGTTTGCCCTTTAGGAAGTTCTTCACATCACTACTGGGAAATCCTCTTGTATTTTCGACAAGAGATTTGAAGACAAGGTTTCAACGAGGAAGATGTGAGGGCTATTTGAATTTCAAATGAATTTAACATGGCAAGGAGATGCATCGTTTTGTCAGTTTAAAGGGAAGTTTCTATGAATACATGTTTTTTGCCAGATAGTAGATACGTGGAGGATTCTTAGAGATTAGTAACATGAAGATTGCCAAGTGGCGAAGTCTTAGGATTTGACCGTTATTCGACGGTTATTTTATTTGTATATAAATAGGATAGTTTGCTTTGTGTAAAAGTGTGTGAAATTCTGTACAACATTTCTGTGAAGATTACTCTAATACTCGTGTGTAAAGAGAAAGGTGAATTATCTGGAATAATGTACGTGTAAACACCATTCAATTTTTAGTTATAAAGATTAGATTTATCATTCTTTCCTTGTTCAAGTTTATGTTTTCATTTACTTTCAAGCAATCTACTTTCCAGTTATTTACTTCCAAGCCAATTTATATTTCAACAAACCATTAATGCAACTTTAAGTTTCTTTGTTAGTTTCATTAGATAAACATGTCCATATTGCAATATCAATAAGAACAATCTTGTTGAGTAACTGTTCGACAGAACGTATAAAAATAAATAAAACTCATACATTTAGAATCTATCCTTTAAAATTTAGCACATGTGTCCTAGGACTTGTGTGGTTGCTCCTGCAAGTAACCCTTTTCCAAGGAATTGGTAAACCAGAGGTTGTTCGCCAAAAACACAAGCGAACAAATTGGCACGCCCAGTGGGACAGTGCTAAAATAATAATAAGGATTCTCAATCCAAAAGAGTTTATTACGTTGCATGATTTTACGAAGTGGTAAATTAGCCGTGACTGACGTAGAAAAACCTAGGCAAACTAGAGTAAGGAAAATGGCTATCCCACCACCAGTAAATACTGACGAAATTCCAGTTTCCAATGCCATTCCTTTGACAAGAGGGAATGTGGAAACACTCCACGTTTCAGAAGGAGGAAATCCCTCATCGTCTGGATCGATACCAGGGGTGTCGTTGTCTCAAAGCGGACCCAGTTCCTCCAACATAGGGCATTCGATACCTATGAGTACCCCTCCCCCTGGGGGAAATAACTTTAGGCCCTATCAAATGAATTTTTCCACATCTATGTTTGGAAGAGAACAACCTTATGGAATGCCAACTTCAGTGATGGTTAGTTTGCATAATGCAACACCTTTATATTCTGATACCGTGGCTCACATGTCTTTCACATGCCAACAATTACAATTAATTCTGCGCAGGCAATCCGTCAACAAATGGACGAAAGTAATCATGAAATGGTCCATAGGTTGACTCAACAAATGGGGGAAGTGTTTAACCCTTTGATACAAAGCACCACTCAAACAAACCAGATATTGGCAACACAAATGATGCGTATTGCTGAATTCTTTGGAGTTCCCCAAATTCGACAGAGAGAGCCGGTGGTCCACAATCCAGTAATCAATGTCGAAGAAGAACCAACAATAAATCAAAGACCTTTAAACAACCCTCAAGAAAATCTAAGGATCCAATAAGAGATTGGCGAACACCCTTGTGTCGAAGTCCCTATCCAACAGAAGCCTAGGAGGCTGTTAGTACAAAGAGGTCAAGATGCTGATGACATTTTACAACGAAGAATGCAGTACAATAACCCACATGTCGAAAACAATTTGGCAGTCATGGTCGAGAGAATAATGGCGCAAAATGGAGAATACGTGGGATTCCATAGGCCCAATTATGCTTCCCCACTCTCTGAATATGTCCTACAACAAGAATTACCCCCAAGGTGGAAAATTCCCAAATTCACAAATTTTTCAGGGGATACTAGTGAATCCACCATAGAACATATAGCGCGTTACTTGATCGAAGCAGGCGAAAGGCTAAAAGTTGAGAAGTTTAGGGCTAACAAAAGTAAAAAAGAAAGGGTGGCTTATGTAGGAATGTGCCAAGAAGATGACTGTGACGAGGGCGAAACAGTCGTTTTCGATGATCAAGAAACTGACCTGGCAGAATTAAAACAAGGTCCACCATATTGTTGCAAAATGTTAACTCTGTCGAATGGAAAGAATCCTGTCGAACCGGAGAAGAACAATAAATTCCCTAAAAGAACATATACGTTTGACGTCACCAAATGTGACGAAATCTTTGATTTGTAAGTACCATAACTTCTTGGGCCATAAAACTTCTCAATGTTTTATTTTCAGGAATCTAGTGCAAAATGCAATCCAGGATGAAAGGCTGAGGTTTGGAGACAAACCAAAACAACAAATGAGGATTGAAACCAGTCCTATGCAGATCCTAGAGGCCAATTATGTTGAACCATTCGACATGAATATGGTCAAAATGAAGAAAATGTCTGATGATAGCTTCGAGATGATTGGAATCACTGAGGGTTTCGACACCTACGTTAACATGGTGGGGATCAATGAAGATCTCCCAGTCTAGCCCAACGTGGAAGAAGTATCCGAAGACGAATTAACCGTGCCTATACTGATTAAGGTTACTGAAGACCCTGAGGCAAAGAAGGATGTCAAGACCACTGAAGGTTTCGACGCTCCAAAACAGGCGGAGACTACTGAGGGTCTTAACAAGGTCATTGACGTGGAAATTGCTGAAGATTTCAATAACCAGAGCAAAGTTGAGGCCACTGAGGATTTCGACCATCAAGACAGAACCAGGGTTACTAAAAGCTCTAAGGGCATGAAGAAGGAAGCTACTAAGGGTTTCGACGAAAGAAACAACACCTTAGCTAAAGAAGGGATAATATAGGACACTTTGGGAGAGCCTAGAGGAAAGTTTGACTACCTGGTGAAATACATCACTCCTGCCAGTGCCCAGGTTGACATCAACAAAATCCAGCCAACAGACTGGGGAGACATTTTTGAGAACACTGAGAAAGGATCAGATGTTTCCCTCAGCATTGAGAAGGAGGCTCCTGGAGGCCCCAACAACAAAGACAGAATTGCTGAAGATGTTGCTCCTAACAAAATAGAAGAAGAGGAGGCCAAAGACCTCACCAGTGTTGCCGAAACTACAAACGAGGGCATTGCACAAGTTAGAGTGGAAACTATCGAAGAAATCCTCATTGAAAAGATGGACAGGCTGAGCATTGCTAGAGGAAAGAAAATAAACAACAATATGGTGGAAGCCTCTCAAAAGAATAAATAAAAAAGAGGAATGTCGTCAAGAGGAATACCAAAGGACAGTCTACCCAAAAGAAGACAAGAACTTGGCAGAATTCATCCAAAGGTGCCAAAAGAAGAAGAATGAAGTAATGTTATGCCCAAGATGCAGCACCGTATTCGACAGAAAAGCAGCAGCAAATTTGGATGCTATGGAGAAGACTAAAGTAAGAGGAAACTGGGGACCAAAACCAGCAGTCGAAACATGTAGGTGTGATCCAAGAAAAAGACAGTACCACTTTCAGAACCCTGGGGGCAGATATCACAACACTTACAAACCATCTGACAAGGTACCTGATGATAGATGGGTGCAACCCATTAGAGATGCCCAAGGACCAAGAAGATGGAAGAATTTCGAAGTCCATAGAAGTTCTTCAGTCAAAGGAAAGAAAGAAACTGGGAAACAGAATCCAAGGCCATACCCCTCAGAGAACTATAAAGGAAAAATCCCCATGTCGAAGTCTCAATGGAGGAGGTTCCAGAGGCAGAAAAGGGCTGAGAGAGATGCAGCAGAAGGACTCAATGTTAAGAAGAAAAATACTGGCAAAGATAAGGCAGAGTCCAGCAGAAACACTCAGGAGGAGAAAGACAAAGATCTCAAAAGGAACAACACCAGCAGCATGTTGCAGTTGTCAAAGCCCACCAACACAATATCAGAAGGTGACGAAGCAACTGACAATTTTGAGTCTGACGAAGAAGGATCATTCGATGTAATATGCAATGTGGTTTCAGTCCTTCCTAGAGACTATGACAAAATAATGGAAATCGAAGATGAAGAAGAAAATATGATAGATAGCACCGTGGGACCAAGGCCTGTGTGTTATTACATCATGAACAATGGTTGTGTCGAAGAATAAAATGCTTTCTTTGAGAAACCAGACGAATCAATGAGAGGGCATTTGAAACCTTTATTCATAAAAGGAAAGGTCAAAGATACAAGAGTCAACAAAATACTACTGGATGGGGGAGCTGCAGTGAACCTAATGCCCCATTACATGCTAAAAAAGATTGGAAAAGATTACTCTGAAGCTACACAACATGGTTCTATCGAACAATGAAGGGAAAGTGGGCTCAACTATGGGCATTATTCAAGTGGATTTGACTGTTGGCACTATCACCAGGCCAACAATGTTTATAGTCATAGCTTTCAGGGCCAACTACAATATGTTGTTGGGAAGAGAATGGATCCATGGAGTGGGATTTGTACCTTCGTCCATGCATCAGCGCATAGTCATCTGGCACCCTGATGGCATCGTCGAAAACATCGAAGCAGACCAAAGCTACTTCATGACTGAAGTGAACAACGTGAACAGTCGAAGCTTCGACAGAAACTTGGCTCACATAGCCCCTTGTAATCCAGCTGAGTTTGATCTGAAGGCATCAGACAATGTCTATTGCTCCATGTACCTACATCCAACACATGGGTTTCAATGGGATAAAGAAGTAATTGGTAAACCAAGTCATGTATGGGGAACCTCTAACATAGAGCCAGTTGGCTGGGGTAGCGAATTCGACGATGATGATGAGTGAAACATCAACGTTGAATAAACTGACGGCCTATATGGCCGAAAATAAACTAAAAGCGGCTCTAGAACCCGAAATAAAATATATGGTTGTCGAAACCAATGAAGAAGATTTAGGCTCACCATGCCCTCTCCAGGGCATTGATGGAGAAGATAAAGACAACATGACAGACAAATGACAAGATCAAAAGCTTGATGCCATTTATGATGACGAACCTTTGGGGTTCGAAAAGGATCCAATATCAACTAGCTTGAAGATGGTGGCACAGGACCCTTTGGAGGAAATCAATCTAGGATTGGGAACAGAAAGAAGACCAACCTATATAAGTGCTAACATGGACCCCCAGTTCAGAGTCGAATTAGTCCAGTTGCTGGAAGAGTTCAAAGACTGCTTTGCATGAGACTATGACGAGATGCCTGGCCTTGATAGAAGTTTGGTCGAACTAAAACTTCCTATCATGGAAGGGAAGAAGCCTGCAAAGCAGACTCCAAGGAGATTCGCACCAGAAGTCCTGTCGAAAATAAAAGAGGAGGTCGAAAGACTTCTCAGATGCAAATTCATTCGCCCAACCAGGTATGTCGAATGGATTGCAAATATTGTACCTGTCATAAAGAAAAATGGCACATTGAGGGTGTGTATTGATTTTCGAGACCTAAATTCAGCCACCCCAAGGGATGAATATCCTATGCCAGTGGCAGAAATGCTAGTAGACTCTGCAACAGGTCATGAGTACCTGAGCATGCTAGATGGATACTCTAGCTACAACCGAATCTTCATTGCAGAAGAAGATGTTGCCAAAACAACCTTTCGTTGTCCTGGAGCAATAGGGACCTACGAATGGGTAGTTATGCCCTTTGGTTTAAAAAATGTTGGGGCTACATAACAAAGGGCCATGAATTCTATTTTTCATGATTTCATTAAAACATTCATGCAAGTGTATATTGATGATATTGTAATAAAGTTTGTTTCAGGAAAACATCATTTAGACCATCTTCGACAATCCTTTAAAAGGATGAGAAAATTCAGTTTAAAGATGAATCCCCTCAAATGTGTGTTTGGTGTGCAGGCTGGAGATTTCCTAGGTTTTGTGGTCCACAAAAAGGGAATCGAAATAAACGCCAACAAAGCTAAAGCAATAATGGAGGCGAAAACACTATCAACAAAGAAAGGATTGCAATCACTGCTAGGAAAAATCAATTTTCTAAGAAGATTCATTTCAAACCTCAGCGGGAAGACGCAAGCTTTCTCTCCTCTGCTTCGACTCAAAAAAGAAGACTTCACTTGGGGGAAAGAGCAGCAAGATGCTTTCGACAGGATAAAAAGATACCTAGCCAGTCCTCCAATCTTGATGCCTCATAGTGGGAAAAGAAGCATGAGGTTGTACATATCAGTATCCGACAAGACCTTAGGAAGTATGTTGTGTCAAGAGGATGAAAATGGCATCGAAAGAGCCATTTACTATCTCAGCAGAGTCTTAAACAACGCTGAAACTAGATATAATGTAATAGAAAAATTATGTTTGTGTGTATATTTTTCTTGTACTAAATTGAAGCACTATATAAAACTAGTTGATGTGTTTGTATCATCTCATTTGACGTAATAAAACATATGTTGTCTAAACCTATTTTACATAGTCGAATTGGGAAGTGGGCTCTAACATTAACTGAATATTCCTTGAAATACCTGCCTTTAAAAGCTGTAAAAGGACAAGTGGTTGCTGACTTTATAGCTGACCACTCCATAGATGAAAATAAAATAAAATACGTCGAATTACAGCCATGGAGGCTATAAAAGAACTGGTTTTGACTTCAGCCATGATGGAACTAAGAGTCTTGACCTTAGAGGTGGCCTCATAATTAGTCGAACTGCCAGAAGAATCTTGAAAGTTATAGCGATTGCTGAGCATGGCCCTCAAGTATTCCAAGGGTTTCCTTGTCTTAAGGTTTTCAAGCTCCTCACGTGAGAAGACAGTCGAACCAGAAGATGGAGAGTTGATTGGTATTGGGTCAAGAGGAATGTGAGCGCTAGGCCTAGCCTCCCCTTTCGACAGACCTTTGCCTGCGTTGCTCTTGGCTTTGGGGTTCTCTTCACCGGCATCTTGGGGATTTAGTTGCACTTCCCTTTCTTCAACGTTGGGGTCGACATCAGCCTTTTTGCCTTTGTCGTCTTTAGGAGGACTCTCTTTGTTGGCACTAGACTTTGGCTGGTCAGGAGAGTTGTCGGAAGAACCTTCCTCCATATTGATGTCGAACTCAGCCTCAGTTTGGGGTTCCAGCCTACCACTTTTGGGTCTATTTTCTTCCTGGACTTTTTCGATTCCACCAAGAGGAAAGTCTTGCAGAGTGATGGGATGTTCCTCAGTAGGGATTTGAACCTGAAACAAAATAAATGTTAAATAAAAACCAAGAGTATACAAAGTTCAAAGTTATAATTTGTCAAAGGTAAATTACCTGAGAGATTATGGTGTGGAAACTAGAATTTCCACTCTCTGCATCTTGAGCAAGCTTTTTTACTGGGTTTGCAGGGGGAGTCTTCCTCGACGTCACCAACGATCTTTGGGAGGCAATCGTCTTTATTTTTGTAGACTTTTTCCTCTTCAAGGGTTGTGCGTCTGGAGATTCGTCACCTGAATCCTAAGAAGGCACCTTCACTTCCTCTATTTTTCTCTTTTGAGGAGTAGGGGGCTTTCGACTCATCTAAAAAACTAAATAAATTTCAGTAGGCGAAATAATTGTATAACTGAGATATTCTATTGGCAAAAGGATATAAAAGAACCTTTTTGGTGGAGGTGAATTTTTTAGTGGTCTTGATGGGCTTATCTTCGACAGCGCTCTTCTTACCAGTAATCTTAGCAGCTGAAAAGAGAGAGGAGTTAGAAAAAACAAGAGACTAAAACAATAGATATTGAATATAAAGGTGAAGTTGAAATCCTGGTTGCACCTTCAAGAATGGTAGATTCCACGCGAAGGTGCCCTGGGTAATCATCCAGATGATATTTGGTTGCAACCACACGCTCAACAAGCTTTTTTCGTGACTCTTGAAGCAATTTTAAGTCGTAGCCACATACAAACCAATCTGGAAAAGGTGGGCTCAGAGCCACACCAAAACTAGCAGTTGGTAGAGGTGGAAACTTTGGTGGATAACTAGTATACGCAAAGTTATAACGCGCCTCTTTGGGAATATATGAGGGTATTACCAACTTCTCCAACTTTTCTGTAAATTTATGCTTAAGAGTCACAACTGCTTCGCCTTTGGTTCACCTAAGATCAGCTGGCCTATAAATTGTTTCAAAATATTATTGAAAATTTTGAACTTCTTTAATATGTTGTTGAGTACCTTTCTTGGTTCGATCCTGCACGAAAGCAAAGAAATTGGTCAGAAGAGTTTGGAAGTCAGATGCGTCATAAAACTTGACGAGATAATATTCTTTCCACCAAACGTCGAACTCCTGAGTGCAAAGGAAGACTGGTCGAAAAACCACTGGCTGGATTTCCAAAGCAGCATCTTGTAGCTTTTTTGAAAGCTCCAGACTCTTCGACTTGGTAGAGGTTGAGTTATAGAAGATGATGGATCCCTTTTTGGGATAGAGGGACCTTGGTTTCAGTTGTATTAGCCCAAACTATCGAGCCACTAGATTTGGCTGATAAATTATCAAGGCCAGCTTTGAATTGGATATGGTGGGGTAAGAGGGCAAGAACCTGGGGGTAAGGAACAATTTCCAGACGACTAGAAAATTGTCCTCTTCTTTTTGGTGTTCTACAGGGAGTTGTCTTGTGAACCACTTAGGTCCAACAATCCTTTTGGCAAAAGGTGACATGCTTTCCTTGAAGTTATAAATTTTAGCAAACATATTCACATAGTTCATGAAAGATCGTCGAAGACCTAATCCTTCTTTAGACGGAGTCAGTTGCGCCAGTCTTGCCCATTCGACGTGCCTATCTCTGACATATTCTTCGTCCACTAAACCTTTGTCAGGGAGTCCAAATTCAAAATTGGCATTGAGTCATAGTTGAAGATGCCAGAAAGGACCTGCCAAGCTCAGGTTACCCTTGTCTTTAATTTTCTTGAGAGATTCAACACTCTCACTTAGGGACTCATAGAGGTTGGCCACAATTAATTCACTAAGACGCAAATTTTTGCCAGCGTGAAGTTGATTTGCTAGGGGGATATACTTCTTCACCACTTGAAGGGACCTTGTGCAGAACACAAATTTTGACAGCCAGAAGGTGAGGAAAGCTATATGTTCCACGTCTGATACCTCAGTGGAGTCTTTAACGTGGTAGTGAGAAATAAAGTGGGAGTATGAGGCGAAGCTAGACTCAAAACCTATGGTATTGTCATCCAATACAGTTGGATCGAAAACTGCTCCTGTTGGACTAAGGTCTACTATAGCAGCCAGGCCGAAGAGGGTATGGGTTATCATTCCACAAGGGAGATGAAAGGTATTATAGGTGATGTCCCAAAAATAGAGGGAATCAAGTATCATGTTGGTACAGTAGTTAGGGCCTTCTCTCGACAATTGGATCAAGTCGTAATACTAATTTTCTTCCAAATCTTACCCTTGGCCTTTTCGACCCTATCTACCCAGTTCACATATTCAGAAGGGTCTTTCGACCAGGGACAACTTCTAAAAATCCTAGGATGATTCAGATAGGTTAAGTTTATGGCAACCTTTTTAGGGTTTTGTTTAGCAGTTTCTATTGATTTGTCAATAGGTTTGGGTGTTTTGCCTGCACCTATGGGCTATGTACGATAATACGTGGGAAAAAACTCTTTAAGACGATTTTGATCATTGTTAGGGTTAGGAAGAGGGCCTAACATGGCATGACATTTACCAGATATTGAAATAGGAATAAGTACCTGAGAATAGTAAATACTGGCCTTTTCTCTCTCATTTGGTGGTTCTGGGACGTATTGTTGATTCCCCACGATCTTTGGTCCAAGGATCTTGTGTGCACAGGGGAGAGCTGATGTGTTCTTGTCTTGTTGTTTGCTTGAAGTTGCCATTGTTGATGATGGAAGAAGTTTGAATAAGAAGAAGATTATGGGTTTTTGAGAAGCAAAAGAGTTGAGAGATATAAGTGATGGAAGCGAAAGTTTTTCAGAAGAGATAAAAGGGGTATTTATATTAGAAGGTGGGAAGAAAACGTTTGAGTTTTTTCAAACGGCTATGGCACCTGTCGAGACGTTATTGGACGTGGGAGAGATAATGGAAGTTGGAAAAGTATGGCAGACCTAGGTTTATAGAGTTATGGGGATCATGTCCTAGAACGTGGGTTGGATGTGAAGGGTTGAAGAATCTGATGATTTCTTTTTATGATTTGACAAAAAGTGAGATTTTTGGGAATCAACACATTTAATGCAAGATAAAAGCAAGATCTCAAAGATCAGTGCATTTAATGCAAGATATGGAGTCGAAATGAAGGTTTTGACAACCAAGATGCTTTCTCCAAACAACAGTCGAAATACCTTTGCTGGGGGGAAATTTGTATACATATAATTTCGACACCATGAAAGAGTCCCAGCAGTTGATGGATTTGTTAAGCTTTGTTCCTTATATGTCATCATTATCTGACATGGCAGTTTCTCAGCATTTTCCATACTTTAAATGGGTGATGTATGTGGCTTAGAAGGTCTTCGACAAGATTAGATCACTCTTTCTTCCAAACATGTCCAGAAGATTAGATCACTCTTTCTTCCAAACATGTCCAGAATCTTGAGAAGGTTTGTGATGATTTGGTTCTTGTTATGGCGAACGCCCGTTTGTCGAAAGGGGATGAGTTTTCCCTTTAGGAATTTCTTCACATCACTACTGGGAAATCCTCTTGTATTTTCGACAAGAGATTTGAAGACAAGGTTTCGACGAGGAAGACGTGAGGGCTATTTGAATTTCAAATGAATTTAACATGGCTAGGAGATGCATCGTTTTGTCAGTTTAAAGGGCAGTTTCTATGAATAACTGTTTTTCTCCAGATAGTAGATACGTGGAGGATTCTTAGGGATTAGTAACATGCTGATTGCCAAGTGGTGAAGTCTTAGGATTTGACCGTTATTCGACGGTTATTTTGTTTGTATATAAATAGGATAGTTTTCTTTGTGTAAAAGTGTGTGAAATTCTGTACAATATTTCTGTGAAGATTACTCTAATACTCGTGTGTAAAGAGAAGTGAGAATTATCTAGAATAATGTACGTGTAAACACCATTCAATTTTTAGTTATAAAGATTAGATTTATCATTCATTCCTTGTTCAAGTTTATGTTTTCATTTACTTTCAAGCAATCTACTTTCCAGTTATTTACTTCCAAGCCAATTTATATTTCAACAAACCATTAATGCAACTTTAAGTTTTTTTGTTAGTTTCATTAGATAAACATGTCCATATTGCAATATCAATAAGAACAATCTTGTTGAGTAACTGTTTGACAGAACGTATAAGAATCAATAAAACTCATACATTTAGAATCTATCCTTTAAATTTTAGCACATGTGTTCTAGGACTTGTGTGGTTGGTCCTGCAAGTAACCCTTTTCCAAGGAATTGGTAAACCTGAGGTTGTTCGCCAAAAACACAAGCGAACAAATTGGCATGCCCATTGGCGTAATCTTAAGGAACACAATGAGGACTTTGTCTGACCGTCTAACCCCATGATGTAGGTAAAAATGCATAGGAAGTAATATGAAGATGCTTTGGCAAGTAATAAGAAGGTTGTGGGAAAGAATACGAATGTAGTGCTTATTAAGTGGAAGGCGTCGATGCCTGATATGGTTAAGTTAAATGTTGATGGTGCTTGTGTAGATGGGGCTGAGGCGGGGTGCGAAGGTATTGTGAGAGATGTTAAATGGTGTTGGTTGGGCGATTTTACGAAGAATATTGGTTTGTGTAATAGTTACTTAGCTGAGCTCTGGGGGTTGTTTGAAGGCTTGATCTTACTTTTGGATCTTGGCCTAAATATGGTGAAGTCGAGGTTGATTCTGCTGAGGTGGTGACGAACATTAATCAGGGGAGGACAAAGAGAAATGAAATGGTTGAATTACTTAGGAAGATTGATAGTCTTCTTAGTAGATTTGATAAGGTTCAGGTGAAGCATGTGTTCGGAGAAGCTAATCGGTGTACAAATGCTCTCGCTAAGTTCGGGTGTAGTTTGATTGGAAGTTCCATTCTCTATACTAATGCTCCTGTTTTTGTTGAGAATTTACTTGCAGATGATATTGTTGGGGAGCCTGTCTCTAGGGAAATCCTCTTGTAGTATTGTTTTTTTTTTTGGGGGTCTCAGACCCTTTCTTATACCAAAAAAGATTTGATTTGATCTATTCTTGATTTTTTTTTATTGATTTGAAATTGATTGAAATAGTCAAAGTAACCGTTTATTAAATGATTCTTAATTTATTAAGGTCGATTGAATCGAAACAGTTAAATTACCAAGTTCTTTTTTTTTCAGTATTAAAAAAAAATATTAAACATAAATTCCATTAGCACAATTAAAATAGTCAATTAATTATTTATTTTTTTCTTAAAACAAGAGTCACATATAAGAGAGAAAAAAATAGAAATAAAATAGAACAAAACAACCAAATCAGACCATATATCTTAAAAAATTGTAAGCTTTTGTTTTTCCCATTTCAATGTATTGGTTTACAATCAGTTACAGAATCTCAAATGACACAAAATCACAATCATAAACTATACAAAATTACAGAGATTTTATAGCCATATTCTAGGGATTAAAGGTTAGATTAAGAAACATTTATTCAAGAGAAAGATGGATTAAGAAATTCAATTAATTTGTCCAAACAATAAATTTTACTGATAAAAATATTGAATCTGTTGAACCAAACAACAAATTTAATAAATTCTTTGGAGGCTGTCATTGGAAGTTATATGGAGAACCGATCAAAATGATTGCGGCTGCTGTGTTCTAGGCTTAAGTCTTGTACTCTTTTTAATATTTTGCTTAATAAATAATGTGTAGATTTAGATTTTCATAATATTTCATTTGATTTTTAAATTTGAACGTTCAAACACAAAGAATTATGTACGCGTGAATTGGTGGGAAAGGGTAGAAAATGAGATAGTAACAGAGACAAGTTCCATATTGATATTGATATTGAAATTGAAATGAAAGTCTACTTCCAGACCATTTCCATGCAATTACGAGAACCCAAATATTGACCCAACCCAACCACTCTTTCATAATTTGATTAGTTAAAGAAAGAAAAAAAAAATACTCAGTCTTGGACTGAGAATACTTTTTCTTATGAATCCTCTCTCTATATATAGTACATCAAAAGAGAAGGAATAGCATCAAATTCAATTCAAGCACTTGTGATAAACACGAGAAACAAACAGGGGCGACTTGAAAACACAGAGATTAAAAAGAAGAAAAAGAATGTCTGTGTTAAGGAATATGTCAATGATATTAGTAATTTTCTGTTTGGTAGCAACAATAGTAGAAAGAACAGAAGCAGCAGATCATATTGTTGGAGGCTCAACAGGTTGGACAACAGCTGGCGCTAAGTTTTACTCCGACTGGGCCTCCAATAACACATTCAAACAAAATGATGTTCTAGGTGAGTTTTTATTTTTCAGAAATTGAATAAGCTATTATCATATATTAATTTGATTGAATGAAATAGTTTCTTACATCTGCTATTATTAATGTTACAGTTTTCAATTTCCCTGCGGGTGCGCACACTGTTGCTGAAACTAACAAAGCAGACTTTGAGAACTGCAATGTGAATCAAAATACAAATAACATAACAACAACACCACCGGCAAGATTCGTTCTTAACAGAAGTGGTGATTTCTATTTCATATGTACCATCTCAACCCATTGTCAATCTGGCGGCCAAAAACTAACCATTAATGTTCCGGCATCTTCTTCATCTACTCCTCCTTCTTCTGGAACCACTCCTACTTCACCTACCAGCGGAGATACACCCTCCCCTTCCTCTCCAGCTCAGCCTGGCGCAACTCCTCCATCACCCGGTTCCGCAACCGCTCTCGTTGCTGCTTTCCCTGCTCTCGTTGCTCTTGTTGTAAACTTGTTGGTTTAGACCTTTTTTGGAATGGTTGCTTTCTTTGATATAGTTATTTACAGTTTCAATTTTTGGGTTTGATGTTCTATACTTTACTTTTTTTATATACATGTATGTACCTTGGTTTCATTGTTACTCAATAAATCTGCTTCATTCCTTGACACATGATTGGTTGGATGTGAATATGGAATAAGCAATACAAAATATTTGAAGACTATCCAACTCTTCCTCTGTTTTTCTTACTCAACCTCTGTTTTTGTTATACATTTTTATTATATTATAGGAAAGCCATAAATTTCCACTAATATAATTAACATATAATGATAATAATATGAATGTTGGATTCTAGAGTTAAAATTTAAAGTAGATATTTTTCGGTCCTCTAGGATTGAATTCTTTAGGAAGCAAAATGAAATAAACTAATATGTCACAAGAAATATTAAGGAAAGGCTAAACTTTAATTTGAGAGAAAAAAAAAAAGTTGAAACCCAAATGAGAAATTATATATATATATATATATATATATATATATATATATATATATATATATATATATATATATATATATATATATATATATATATATATATATATATATATATATAATCAGTTAATAAAATAAGATAAATTTGAACATGAACTCGTTCGTAAAGTATCAAATTAATCACATCCCATGTTGACAAATGCATCTGTACAAACATTTGACTCACGATAAATATGACAAACTTGCACCTCTCAATTTTGTTTTAACGATTGTTGAATTTTGTACCAATTGCATTTCAATTGTATTACCTTGTCTAGAATCCCAAATTATTTGAACAATCACTTTAGAATCTATATGAAGTTCAATAACTCAAAATCCAAACTCTTATGCTAATATCAGTCATTCTAGCACACCTCAAAGTTCATCAATATACATACTATAAGAACCAAAATATCTTATGAAGTCTCAGATCCACTCATTAGTTAAAAACAGTTTCCACTTATCCAGTAATATTAAAAAAAAAAGTTTTTGATATCCAACTTAACTACTGATCTTACCTGATCAGAAGGGTCTTCCAAGTGATGGGCCTACGAATGTGATGGTTGAATGGGAGAATGTGGGGGTGTTCCTGCAAGGTACTCCGATGCTTAAGTGAGTATAGGTACAGAAGAATATTAAGATAGTAATAGTAGGTTCAGAATACATGACCCTCTAATAAAAGAGGGTATTTAAAGTGTGCCCCCAGCGTTGGGACAAGGTTCTTTCATGGGCTGGATCAACTAGGCCCAAGGAAGAACTTCCAAGGAACGCGTAGGAGCGTGTAAGACCTAGCACGTGGTCTTGCCCTTGGTCCAATTGTCCCTATATTCTAGGAGATAATGGTGGATAGTTGGGTGACGTGTCATGCGTGGAGGAGACGTAGTCTCCCTTTCTGCCAACTAGTGGGTCGTGGGTGTGCCTAATGGTTTATCCTTTTGCTCGTCGGGTTGGGCCTTTTCCTGGTGATTGGGCCTCTGCCCGACACAACCTTAGAGTCACAGTCCGGAACAGGAGCCCCCAAGTCAAAACTCTGGGGTAGAGTGAGGACTTAAAAAGAACTTGTCGGGCATAACTCTTAGTGTCGGGGATAGTTACGAGCTCCTGTAAGGCGAGGAACAGAATGCATCTGACAATACCGGACTGCCTTGTTGCGGAAGTGGTGAGAGATTTCCCGGAAGTGTTTCCAGATGATGTTGTGGATGTGCCTCCGGAGCGAGAGTTGGAAGTTAGTATCGATCTTGTGCCAGGAACGAGACCTATTTCGATGGCATCGTATCTTATGTCGACTTCCGAGTTATCTGAGTTGAAGAAACAGTTAGAGGAACAGTTAGAAAAGATATTTTTGAGACCAAGTGTATCACCGTGGGGAGCACTGGTATTGTTGGTGAAGAAGAAGGATGGTAGCATGAGGTTGTGTATTGATTATAGACAACTGAATAAGGTGACGATTAAGAATAAGTATTTGCTTCCAAGGATAAATGATTTGATGGATCCGTTGGTTGGTGCTCGTGTGTTCAGTAAGATCGATTTGCAATCGGGTTATCATCATATAAGAGTGAAGGGTGAGGATATTCAGAAGACTTCTTTTAGGACTCGGTATAGACACTATAAATATGTAGTGATGCCATTTGGAGTTACTAATGAACCTGGTGTATTCATGGAGTATATGAATCAAATTTTCCATGAGTATTTGGATCAGTTTGTTGTGTTTATAGATGACATTCTAATTTACTCTAAGTCAGAAGAATAGTATGTTGAACATTTGCGAATTGTGTTGCAAGTGTTGAAAGAGAAGAAGCTTTATGCGAAACTATCGAAGTGTGAATTATGGTTGAAAGAGGTGAGTTTTCTGGGCCACGCGATTTTGGAACAAGGGATTATCGTGGATCAATCCAAAGTAGATGCAGTGCTACAATGGGAGACTCCGAAGTCAGTGACAGAAATTAGAAGTTTCTTAGGATTGGCCGGTTATTATCGGAGGTTTATTGAGGGGTTTTCAAAGTTGGCACTTTCGTTGACCCAATTGACTTGTAAGAACAAGACGTTTGTGTGGGATTCTCAGTGTGAGAAGAGCTTTATTGAACTGAAGAAGAAATTGACTACTACACCTATTTTGATTTTACCGAAGGCAGATGAACCGTTTTTGGTTTATTATGATGCTTCTTTAATGTGTTTAGGTGGAGTATTGATGCAAGATGGTCAGGTTGTGACGTATGCTTCACGTTAGTTGAGAATTCATGAGAGGAATTATCCTACACGATTTGGAGTTGGCAGCGGTGGTTTTCATCTTAAATATTTGGAGACATTACTTATATGGTTCGAGGTTTGAAGTTTATAGCAATCATAAGAGTTTGAAATACTTGTTTGATCAGAAAGAGCTGAATATGAGACAGAGACATTGATTGGAATTTCTGAAGGATTCTGATTTTAGTTTGAATTATCACCCAGGTAAGGCTGATGTTGTAGTTGATGACTTGAGTCGGAAGACATTGCATATGTCGGCTATGATGGCTAGAGAATTGGAGTTGATTGAGCAATTCAGAGATATGAGTTTGGTTTGTGAACAGACACCTCATAGCGTGATGTTGGGGATGTTGAAGGGTAATAATGATTTCCTTGATCGTGTTTGGGAAAGTCAGAAGTCATATGTGAAACTGGTGGACTTAATGGTTAATGATGAACAAGTTGGAAATAATGAGGTTTGGGTTAATGATCAGGGAGTACTGAGATTTCGAGATCGTATCTGTATTCCTGATGATGTTGATTTGAAGAGAATGATTCTAGAAGAATGGCATAGGAGTGGGTTGAGTATTCATACAGGTGTAGCGGTAAAATCATGAGTGTAAGTTATTGGTTAACTTAACTCAAAGTAAACAGAGTCTCCACCGCGCTTTATTTTTATTCCAAGAGGAAAAGGAAAAAAAGAGCGAATAAATCCTAATGAATCTAAAAGCAAAAAGCTAAAGAAACACAACAGAGAAACATGTAAGGGGATAGGTTACACAATGGGAAGGTTTTACGCACCCAAAATGTCTGTGGTACTCCACGGGAGACCTTTGAAAAATTTACTGCTTTTGGTTTGAAAGAGGTTTGTTAAATGAGAGTGGAGGGATGAGAAAAGAATTATATTTTTATATTTTTTGTGTTTGGAGAGGTTTACCACCTCATGCCTACGTACCCACAAAGTGCAATGCGAGATCAAAACCCCGTAGTTCGTGGTACAAATAGTGAAAAAGATTGGTTGTGATTGATTTTATTAAGTGAAGAGAATTTGTCATATTCAAGTGGATGGCCAAACAAAATACCATGAGAATTAAGGCATGGACTCATACATCATTATAGGGAGGGCACCAACTCGGATAAAATCATCGAGTATGCCACTAAACCCCCACAAATAACAAGAGACTCAATCTGAAGATATGAAGATTGACATCTTCACCTCTGCAAGATGGGAGAAACTTAAATACAGAAAACCCAAACTTTTGTCCTAAGAGAACATGATATGATATGGATATGATATGCAAACCCAAGGTCTCTGTGGGGAAAACCCGACCACCAGAGAGAAACGAAAGCTTGGGGACACGGAAGAAAATCCCACTGGGGAAAATGAAAGACACCAAAAGAGTTACTAGGAAAATAAATCACTAGATAACTAACTCTACATGGGGGAAAAGTTCAATGATATAATCAAAGTAAAAGGTTCAACGAGGAAGAGTAAACACTCTGCCAGGGAATAATAACCAAATAGAGTATTTGAGTCCCCAAAATAGAGGAATACCGAGTTGGAACATGGTCATCAACTACCAGTTTACTGGGTAGGAAATATGAAAACAATGGACTCAACTATCGATTTACTGGATAGGAGCAAAACAAAGAGGGATAACCTCCACTACCTTTTTAATGGGTAGAAAAATACTTCTCGACTACCGGATTTACTGGGTAGGAGCACAAGCAATGAGAGATAACCTCTGTTACCTTTTTACTAGGTAGAAAAATATGTAGAGGTTAAAAGAATTCTCAACTACCGGATTTACTGGGTAGGAGTACAAGCAAAAGAGCTTGATTAATTTGGTAATATTACCCACTATCGAATAATTGATAGCTTAATTCCAAAGTGATATACTCAAGTTGGGGAAAGTATTTCCCACTATCAAAAAACGATAGCTTAATTCCAAAGCAATAAAAATTCACCAAAAGGACCAAAGTTCAATCCAAGAACAAATTGGAGAGAAACGGTCAAACAAGACTCATCATAAGGAGGAAATATCTCAACTGGAGAAATTCCATCCAGATAATAAACTGGGGAGGAAACTGAATCAAAATCATCCACGAGAAACAAACTCAACGGGGAAATAGAAAGGATCAACACTTTCTTCTTAATGGTCGACACTCTAAACTTGAGAGGAAGACAACACACACACTTTGTGGGAAATATCACACCAAAGAGCGGGGAACAATGATAAATGCAAGAATGCAAGCAAACGATGCTATGCTTATGTGTATGAATATGCGTATGAATATACTGACAAAACAGACATAAAGATAAGCAAAGGGTGACATAAACACCATAACAACCAGATACTCAGCTAATCAGGGCAACAAGGCCGGGGATCATGTTGGAGATTTAAATCGAAATCCTGCAGGGGAATGTCAAAAGCCATTAAAGGAATAAAATCCTGCTACAAGGCTTAACTAAATACTGAGGAAACATCTACTAAGGATCCAATCCTCAAAGAAATCTTCAAAAATCTGTGAAGGATAATATCAGAAATTCCACTCTGAGAGGACAACATGTCGGAGACACCTCAACAACACAAAATCTTTCACACTTTGGGGAAGGAGGGAAAAGTCCCTGTTAAACTCTGGTGGGGACAAATATCGTCATAAATTTGTTTGGGGAAACAAGATAAAGATATACCATTGATGCCAATAAATCATAGCCTACGGGAGTTTTAAACATCAACTCTGCATAGGGATACCACCTTGCTGAGGAAAAGTAATAATATGTCGAGGATGGGGAAAGCTTCCACGATCGTTGTTGGGGACAAAAGTGTTCTTAACAAAACTCCTGCAGGGAATAATCATCATACTTTTCCTACTCCACTCGGGGAAAGAGTCATGCCACTCTTGCTCTTCTTGGGGAAGGCGTTATGCCACTCTTGCTCTGCTTGGGGAAAGAGTGTAAAACTTGTTGAAGATCAAATAGAAATCTGCTGGAAACCATCACACACATACCTACTGGGGATCTATGGAGATCATTCATCACTGAAAATTTGGACTTTTCGACCCATGTGGGGTTACCAGAAGTTAACATCATATCAAACCACAGTTACGAGGGATTTTAAATCAATACCCACCAACAGGTGAAAGATAACCTCTAAACTGATTGTTATACCAATACTTCTACTTAAGGATGCAACTAACTCAAGCTAAGGAACAAGAACTCGGCTGAAGATTCCCAATGCTTCTCAAGTCAAAGATAAACTACTGAGGAAGAGACCAAAACTCAGCTGGGGATTTTCAAGAATATCCCTTCCAACAACTCTTTTAGGGAAGGAATCAGAACTATGAGCATTCACAATCTCCTTTCATGCTGGTGGGGTCCAAAACATCATTAACATCAACATGCCAGGACCATTCAGGAATTCCATAAGGAAACAATCAGATTCATCTCTTCTTTGGGAGAGACAAGTTACACACATTCAGACTTCACCATCCCTGGAATGACTATTGATATCCCCTTTTTGTTCTCATATCAAAAGAAAATGTTTTTATAATCTTCAAAGATTAAATTTATTAAATTTGTTTCAAAAATCATCATCAACAATAAATTGAAATTTTTAAACATAAACAATATAAATAATTGCAAACAATTGGATAAAAGCTCAAATTCATTTGATAGAATGGTAGTCGGCAAATGGTATGAGTCCATGGATCATTACAAGTTTGAAAAATGGTAAATACATGAAAAAGGGTTACATTGAAATACAATGATCACTATTCTCCCTATCAACTTTGAACTCCACTGTGTCCGAAACTTCAATCAAGTATGAGTGAATAAGACTCTTTGATGGGCAATCTTCTGAGGGATAGAGTCTGAAATCCCCGGTCACTACAAGTGATCCAGTCTGTCGAAATAGTTACTTGCCATGATCCCTAAATTTTTCCTAGATTGCCCTTTCGGGTTTTCAATCTATCGGGATAATTATTTCTGTTTATGTCTAATTTTTGCCTGGAGCGCCCTTTCGTGTTTTCAATCCACCGAGACACTCATTTTTTCCTAAGTCGCCCTTTTGGGTTTTCAACTTAGCGAGATGTTCTTTTATTTTTTAGGACAAGTATTTCTTGACTGCATCCTCATTCATAGGAAGAGTGATCTTCTCACCATCCATTAGTTGCAAGAAATAATGAACCGCCAGAGAAGGCTTTCTTAACAACATATGGTCCATCATAGTTCAGAGTCCACTTGCCCCGAGAATCTGTAATGAAAGACTGAATCTTTTTTAGCACGAGGTTGCCTTCTCTGAATACACGAGGTTTGACCTTCTTGACAAAATCTTTCTTCATTCTTTGCTGGTACAACCGACCATGACACCAAGTTGTTATTCTCTTTTCCTCAATCAAATTCAACTGATCAAATCTACTCTGATACCATTCAGTCTCAGTCAACTTGGCTTCCATCAGAACTCTCATTGATGGGATCTCAACCTCGATGGGGAGCACTGCTTCTGTACCATAAACAAGTGAGAAAGGGGTTTCCCTTGTTGAAGTGCGAACAGATGTGCGATACCCATGAAAATCAAAAGGGAGCATCTCATGCCAGTCCTTATATGTCACAACCATCTTCTGAATGGTCTTCTTAATGTTCTTATTCGCAGCTTCAACATCCCCATTCATCTTCAGTCTATAAGGAGAAGAATTATGGTGTTTAATCTTGAATTCTTCACAAAGCTCTTTCATCATCTTATTATTCAAGTTTGAACCATTATCAGTAATGATTCTATTCGGAACACCATATTTGTAGATAATGTTATTCTTGATAAACCGAACCACAACTTGCTTGGTCACATTAGCATATGATGTCGTTTCCACCCACTTGGTGAAGTAGTCAATTGCCACAAGAATAAAACGATGTCCATTCGAAGCCTTGGGTTTAATCATACCAATCATGTCAATTCCCCACATAGAGAAAGGCCACGGGGAAGAAATTACATTGAGATGAGTTGGCGGCACATAAATCTTATCAGCATACACTTGGCACTTATGGCACTTTTTCACATACTTGCAACAATCAGATTCCATTGGCAGCCACTAGTAACCTGCTTTCAACATCTTTTTAGCCATTGCATGCCCATTAGCATGAGTACCAAAATATCCTTCATGAATTTCTTTCATTAACAGGTCTGCTTCGTGTCTATCCACGCATCTGAGCAAGACCATGTCAAAATTCCTCTTATAAAGCACATTTCCATTCAGGAAGAAATTGTCTGGAAATCTCCTCAAAGTCCTCTTATCTTTATCGGATTCCCCAAGTGGGTATTCCTGACTCTGGAGAAAACATTTAATATCATGATGTAACCCGGTGAACTGACTTTAAACAATGTTGCGGATAGCAAGAGTCGCCACCGACTTTTATTTTATCCATAAGGAAAGGTTATAAAAGAACAGGAAAGACCTTAGAGAATATTTTGGGTCCGGGGGGTAGGTTATGAAAAGGGAAGGTGTTAGCACCCTTTTCATCCATGGTTATCCATGGGCTCTTAGATACTTAAGCTCACTTTAGATTGTTTTTGAAAGTGTAGTGTGTGAATAAGAAAATTTTCAGAATAGTTAATAAATAATCCATGTAAGGATGTGTTAAAAACATGTTTGAAAATTTGTTTGAAAATAGTTTAAGTGTGAAAATGTTTTGAAATGAGCTTAAGTACCTAGGAGTAACTTACCCTAATGTTTAAAGGTCTTTCTTATTCTTTATTCTTTCCTTTAGTAAGACTATCCCTACTATAATGGAGTAGGTAGTCCTTACTTTGGATGTTTAAGGGACATGTAAGGGACAACTTGATTTTGAAGGCAATGGTGGGGTGTAATAAGCATTTATAAGGGACTATCATCATTTTTCCGAAGGGACTCGATTCGTATAGGCAACCATAAAGGGACTTTGATGATTTTTATTCGAGGGACATTGCTTTCTACACCCCACTTAACCATTATTCGTAGGCAACTGGAGGGGTATCCCTAAGGAAGTGAGACGGCGATTAAAATCGACTTACGTGTGTGAAGTGTTTAAATTAATTATCTTTATTAAAAATTATCTAAATTTATTTTAAATAACAAACATATTGTCTACACTCCCTAATTACTAACCACAATAATAACAGTTAAATAATTACAAATTTACATCCCGAAACAATTACATAATAATTATGAAAATAAACAGTAAATGAATAAATATAATAACAAGATATAAATAATAAATAAATAGATAAGCAAATTTATAATTAGGGGTTAGTAATAATAATAATAATTTAGCAATAATAAACAAGGTTAGAAAAAAAATAATAATATGGTTAGTAATAAAAGTTAAAAGATTAATGAAATTATAATAAGCAAAAATTAATTAATAATATAGTAAATAATTAGCATACATAATTAGATATTTTTTTTTATTCACATAATTATTTAAATTATTATAATTACAAAAATTTTAATTATTATGAACACATATTTATAATTTATATACATATTATGAGAAAAAGATAAACTTTTAAATATCATGTTAAAATTTGTTAATCATTATACTTACAAATTATTTTTTTTTTACTATATACAAAAATATAATTAAACTATTTCTAAATATTAAAAGAAAATTAACTTAAGTTACAAATACAAAATTTTATGAAAGATTATAATTATATTAGGATTTAATAAAAAAACAGAATTAAATGTTATTTAGAAAAATATTTTAAGATTTGGAACATTAGGTTTTTACATTTTTTAGGGTTTTAGAATTAAGGTTTATAAAGAATATTTTTTTTTAGAATTTTGATACAAGATTATTTTAACATACATATTATAATTTATCTACATGTTTATAAAAATAGTTTCAAAAGAAAAGAAATTAGAATTTGAATATTTTATTAATTATATTTGCATGCATATATTAAGTTTAATCTAAGATTATTATTGTATAAAACAAATAAAATAAGAAGAAAGCATAATAAAAAACTTACCTGACTGGGATTTGAACCCAGGTCAGTCCATTTGCAGCCAACAAGGAGAACCACCAGGCCACTGGCGCGCAGGCAGTAAGTGAGGAGAACGAGTTTGTTTTGTTGCTTGATCTTGAAAATTCCATAGAAAATAAAAAAGAACAAAAGGGCCTGGGGAGGATTTGATCCCAGGACCCTCATATTCACAAACGCGCATCTCACCACCCGGCTGGAAGAGCCAATTCTGCTAGCTTGATGGCAAGTAATCATTATATATTAAGTCTTTTGTAATCCTGAAAAAAATAACAAAAAGAATGCATTGCCAGGAATCGAACCAAGCCCTGTACAACAAACACACGCCTAGGACGAAGCTCATAACCACTGGGACAACCACATGGTTGTGATAACAAACAGAAACACAATATAATATTTTAAATCATAAATTTGAAAATGAATTTCGCGCCAACCAGACTTCATCTTCAACCTTATGACCTGCGCATTTTGCTGCGAAATCTCCCATGAAATTTCCTGCGAAATTAAAACCCTAACAAAACCTGCGAAACTCAAAGGGCAACAAAACCATACAATTTTGCAAAATTGAAAATACAAACGTGTTCCAGAGATCAATTAGAGTCCAGCCATGGTCTTAACAATTATTTATGTTCATTAAATCAGTAAACCCCAATTGGAGGTCATGAACCCTAATATGGTATCTCACGAATTAGGCAATGGTTCTTGCTCTTTCCTGCCCAGAATCAATCCACACAACATCAAGAACATCATTAAACAATCAAAATTCATTTAGACGCAGTGAATCATGGTAATCGAAAAAAGAAAAAATCAAGAACAAAAGTGACTCGGGTTTCACGATATGAAGCATGTTGGATGCGTATGATGGATGGTTTTGCTTCATGGATGATCAAAGAACATAACTATGTTCTTAGTTTACCTTCTAGTGCCTTGTAACTGCAAAACCGAATGTGAGTTTTGTTGGTGAATTTGAGAATTTGGAACTTACTTTAGAGGCAGCCAACTCGTGTCTGAGCATTAGGTTTATGATCAGTATATATGTGGGAATGATTTAGGTCAAAAATATGGATAGGTTGTGTGGATATTTGATCCAAAAAAGATTGAAAAAGATGGCATTGTAAAATTCAAATATTTGCTCTTGAATGCTTGCTATATTTGGACAATTCACATGATTCTTTTCTTCTTTTAATCCAATCTATAATTATGAATTTTTAGGAACAAAATCTTCACCCAAAAATAACTTTTCATATTTTTTATTTATTTAAAATGATTTTTAAGAGTTAAATCAATAATAAATAAATAAAAAATGATAAAAATGATGATTTTTATTCAATTGGGTCGTGTATAGTGTTTGGAGATGGATTGGGTCATGAATTAGGCAGCCCATTTGGAAAGAAATACTTTTAAGCCTCCATTTTCAATATAAACCATCACAAAATTGTCCAACTTTGCAAGAGCACATCTCCCTCAATTTTAAGGGTATGAGGGTGTTCTTGGACTTTTTGGAAAGCTTGAAGAGTCCTCTAAACAACCCCATTGGTTTCAGGTCCATATCATTTACCAATCTCAAGTTATGCCCTTTTGAAGTTGTTGACTTTTTGTTGACTTTTGAAATGACCTATAATGTCTTAGATCATATCTTTCAAATGAAGCATTTTTGGGCTTAACCTTCAACATCAAAGTTGTAGAGGATTCAATTTCCTTCAAAATGAGCTTTGGATGGAGACTTGGTGATGAAGTATGTGAAAGTTATGCCTGGTCAAAGTTCAGTTGACTTTTACTGAGGAAACCCTAATTTAGAACCTCCTGATTATTGATGATCTGGAATCTCCTTGATGAATCATGATCAACCCTTGATCAAATGATGAATTTTACTTCATATACTTGATGTTGGCAAAAAATCATGAGGTTTGACTTTGGTTTGACCACAGTTGACCTCAGTTTGACTTTTTAACTGCATTGACTGATTTTGACTTATCTGATCATCTGACTGAGCAAACTTTTGAGGAAAGTCTTGAAACTTGTCATAGGGGTTCTTACACACATATAAGATGTTATGAAACTCACTTGAGGTATTGGAAATCCATTTAGCCTGATTAAAGTCAAAACCCTAGTTTTGGATGCACTGCTTAGGAGGTGCATTGCCTGAGGGAATTGTCAACTTCTTTGACCAATTGTGAACTTTGTGAACCCTGTGAACCATCATAAAGTGTCTTGTGAGACTCATGAGAAGTATTGTGAAGCTTGTGAACCTTGTGAACCTCATGAAGTGGCTTCGTAGACCTCATGATCCTCAGGGAAGCTTTGTAATCATTGTGTAACTTGTGAACCTTGTGAACCTTCAAGAAGCAACCTATGGACTTCATGAACCTCATGAAAGGTCTTGTAGATGTTGAGAAGCTTGTGAACCTTGTGAACCTTCAAGAAGTGACTTGTAGACTTCATGAACCTCATGAAAGGTTATATAAGCATTGAGGAACTTGTGAACCTTGTGAACCTTCAAGAAGCAACCTATGGACTTCATGAACCTCATGAAAGGTCTTGTAAATGTTGAGATGCTTGTGAACCTTGTGAACCTTCATAAAGTAACTTGTAAACTTCATGAACCTCATGAAAGGTGTTGAAAGCATTAAGAACTTGTGAACCTTGTGAACCTTCTTAGCACACAAAGTCTTGTATTGTGAGGGCAAATTTTGGGGTGCAACAGCTGCCCCTGTTCAATTTTCTGAAACCTGAGGGGTTAGATTGGTATATTTGCCAGTCGTAACCTGGAAGGTTGAAGGGGATTGAACACAAAAGCCCAAAAATTTGCACTTACCAGTGCATAGAGTGATATTGATGGTTGGTTGAACATGATTGAGTGGGCTTAAAGATGCCACTAGGGGAAAGTTCTTCAGCAGTATAATGAGAACTGTCAGGAGTCTGGAGTAATATTGATGTAGCAGTATGTCTTCATGAGGATAGAGCAATGGATAGCTCTAAAGCAGTCTTGAAGAAGTAATATGCCTTCAGGAGGATAAAGCAATGGATAGCTCTAAAGCAGTCTTGAAGATATGATTTCAGGAGGATAGAGAAATGGATAGCTCTAAAGCAGTCTTGAAATAATAATGTAATTGTCTTCAGGAGGATAAAGCAATGGATAGCTCTAAAGCAGTCTTGAAGAAGTAATATGCCTTCAGGAGGATAAAGCAATGGATAGCTCTAAAGCAGTCTTGAAGATATGATTTCAGGAGGATAGAGCAATGGATAGCTCTAAAGCAGTCTTGAAGATATGATTTCAGGAGGATAGAGCAATGGATAGCTCTAAAGCAGTCTTGAAGTCATGAGAAGTTATCAGGAGGATAAAGTAACCCTGAGGTTACAATAAAGCAGTCCCAAAGAAGCTCATCAGGAGGATAAAGTAACACTAAGGTTACAATAAAGCAGTCCTGAGACCATAATTTTGTTCGTTGGATAATTAACCTGAAATAAGGTAGCATTTTGTATAATAATATTAGTTTACGCTTTATGTATGCATGTATGATATGATGCACTCAAGTAATGTATTATGTGTCTATGGATATATATGCTATGGTATGATGGAAGTGATGTATGTATGATATGATATTGCCGGAAAGCGTCTGGATATCTTTGTATAACAACTGCTGGCCAGGGAAAATAAATCTTGATTCGTTGTTGAAGAATATATAACCCTCCGTCTGCTGGGGATAACAGGGTATAGATAACTTCCCGTATGCTGGGGATAGTAAGGATAGATATCACCCTCCCGTATGCTGGGATAGTAAGGTGTATATAACCTTCGTCTTCGTTTGATGGTAGGGTAGAGATAGCATCCCGTCTTCGTTCGTCGTACCCTTATTGGAAAGTAAATTCCCGAATATCCGTATGAGGATAAAAGAGATGGATATAAATTCCAGGGGAGATAAGACTTTATGAAGATGGATTCGTCCTACTGAGAGTTTGTAACTGTCTTGTAAAGGTGAACTGGCGAAGCTTCATCGAAATCCTCCCCTCGTTCGTCCTTAGTAAATACTATTACTGCATTTTCATGCATTTCTGGTAAACATTAATCATATTAAGAGCATACATGTATTTCTGGTAAACATTAATCATATTCAAAAGCATACATACATTCAAACACAACCAATGGACGTTTCGCTTAGGTAAATAGGGTAAAAGTAAATCTGGATTCAAAAGATGGAATACACGGGTAAGTTTGTACAAGGAGACATAAACCCTAGTAAGAGGATTTTGTCATAAAGTTTTACAAAAGAGAATCAGCTATGTGGGAAACAATCCTATTGAGTTTCAATTCTACTATTGCCACTCAAGTATCTCATCTTCTTACTGTTGAGACGGAAACGATTGGATTGATCTTTATCTGTTCGAGCTTGAATAAGTAGTACAAACGGTTGCAGTTTCATGAGTGATCCAAACGAGACATAGTCATACGCTTTAATCCCTAACTTTTGCCTGGATTGCCCTCTCGGGTTTTCAATCCACCGGGATACCCTTTTTTGCCCAAGCCGCCTTTTCAGGTTTTCGACTTGCCGGATGTACATCTTTTTATATATATCCCTAATTTTTGCCCAAACCCTTTTGGTTTGCCGGGATGCCCTTATTTTTGCCTAGGCCTGTCAACCTAGCGGGTCTCTTTTTATGCGTAGTATTTTTTAACTATGTCTGCGTTTACAGGCTGAGGGAGGTCCTCTCCATCCATTGTAGTCAGTATCATGGCACCTCCTGAGAACACTGTCTTGACTACAAATGGTCCTTCATATGTCGGAGTCCACTTGCCCCTAGGATCACCCTGTGGTAATATGATACGCTTGATTACCAAGTCACCAGCCTGATATACCTTTGGCTTAACCTTCTTGTTAAAAGCCTTGATCATTCGCTTTTGGTACATCTGGCCATGACAAACTGCTGCTAGCCTCTTCTCATCAATCAAATTTATCTGGTCCAGTCGAGTCTGAATCCACTCATCTTCATTCAAGCCTGCATCCTTCATAATTCTCAAGGAGGGGATCTGAACTTCAATGGGCAGAACTGCTTCCATACCATAGACTAAGGAGAATGGGGTTGCCCCTGTTGAAGTACGTATTGTAGTACGATAACCATGAAGAGCAAATGGTAACATCTCATGCCAATCCTTGTAAGTAATAGTCATCTTCTGTACAATCTTCTTAATATTCTTATTAGCAGCTTCAACTGCCCCATTCATCTTCGGACGATACGGAGAAGAGTTGTGATGCTTAATCTTGAACTGCGTGCAGAGATCAGTAATCATAGTGTTGTTCAGATTAGAGCCATTGTCAGTGATAATCCTTTCAGGGATGCCATACCTACATATGATATTATTCTTAATGAACCGAGCCACAACATTCTTAGTAACAGATGCATATGAAGCTGCTTCTACCCACTTCGTAAAATAATCAATAGCCACCAGGATGAAACGATGCCCATTAGAAGCAGTAGGCTTGATCTCACCAATCATATCAATGCCCCACATGGCAAAGGGCCAAGGAGCAGTCAACACATTCAGTGGTGATGGAGGTACATGAACTTTATCAGCATAGATTTGACATTTGTGACAAGTTCTGGAATGTTGATAGCAATCAGCTTCCATGGTAGACCAATAGTAACCTGCTCTCAAAATCTTCTTTGCCATAGTATGACCACTAGAATGAGTGCCAAAGGTCCCATCATGCATCTCTTCCATAATCTCAGTTGCTTCCTTCTTATCCACACAACGAAGCATAGTTGAATCATGACTGCGCTTGTACAGAATCCCATTACTCAAAAAGAACTTAGCAGAAAACCTTCTCAGAAACTTCCTATCTTTGACAGATGCCCCTTCAGGGAACTCCTGAGCTTCAAGATATCTTTTTACTTCATAGAACCAAGGCTTCTCCTCTGCCCCTTCTGTGTCAATCTCATTG